>CM066041.1:198396262-199033038 GCA_033557465.1 Ichthyophis bannanicus | reverse complement strand
TCTGGAGGAGACATCCTGCGTTGAGGAGAAGGAGTTGAATCTTCTAATAGATTCACTCTGGTACTGGTAGAATCATCAGAGTCATCAGAATCGGAAGACTCAAGCACCGGGTGCTCCTGTGACGCATGGTATCAGTACCGCTCGAAGTCGGTACCGAAATGTCTCGGGTCCTGATCCCCGATACCAGACATCGGCATAGGGGGAAGCAGTCCTGCCGAAGCAGGTACTGTCGGTACCGATACCTGTGGAACTGTCTGTTGCGGTCTTAGCGGTACCGAAGCCACTAAGAGGGCCGCTAGACTGCATTCGATAGCGAGGATTCTGTGATCCATTGCTCCTGCCGATGCCTGGGTGCCGGTGGATGCGGCCACGACCCCAGAGCATGGCACCAGTAGTTCCACAGAGGTCGAGGCCTCTGGAACATCCTGAAGCCCCGTTAATGCTTTGGAGCTCGAAGACTCCCGCCAGGGTTGTTTTGCCGGTGAAGTATCCTCGAGGGAAACGCTGGAGGCATCTCAATACTTTGAGGAGATTTTCCCTTCAAGGACCGGCTAGTTTTACTTTTGGTTACCTGAGATCCATGGGAGGAAGATGAAGCCCTGGAAGACGTTGATGCAATTGAGATCATGTTGGAGGCAAAAAGGGTACCGAGTTTTGCAGCTCTATTCTGCCAGCCCCTCTTGGTCATCTTCGTGCAGGAGAGACACTCCGTTGGACAATGTTCAGGACCCAAACATTTTAGACACCAATCATGGGTGTCTGAGACAGAGATGGTACCACCACATTTTAAGCATTTTTTGAAACCACTAGCTGGTTTCTCCATGCTTGAAGAAAAATGGGCCTAGTGCCCAAGATCCCTGAAGAAAAATATATGTTTTTGTTTTTTTTAAAGAAAGAAGAGGAGAATTGGCGGTACCGGTAGGCGTCGAATGAAGGCAGAAGCGACCACAAAAAAAGAAATAAAGGTAGATTTTCTGCGGTGACAGGGTACCGTGTCCTGTTGGCTCCACGGAAAACGAAGAACTGAAGTGAGAGAGGTACAGAGGCGGGAAGGCAGCATGCATGCGCTGTGGGATGCTCCCAAAATCTTTCCTGTTGGACACTGGGGAGCGTTCCCGCACGGGCTCCGTCGGCACCGACGATACCCATATGTGAAGATTACATTCCTGCTTGTTCCTGGAGATCATACCACTGGGATACCGTATTAAACAGAGGCAGCATGGACTTAAAGGCCTTGTTCAGACCCCTCCCCCCTCCAGCAGACCCTGCATAGGCCAGCAGTAATGCTTGGCCTGCCAAAAATAAGATCCATGCACCGCTGGCAGTGCCCACTTCTCTTGTAAGAACCTGAAAGTGTACCATTTAAGATCCTTCTTGTTATACAAGTGATCTAGCTTGAAACATCCCAGTTTTTCCCACTCCAGGGAGAAACTCTGGATTCCCCACTAGCTGTAGATAGGTTGATAGTTTATGAGATGCCTGCGCTAAACTTCTACACCACCTCCATGTTTTTCTCCCCACATTCCTAGACACCATGCCCTCCTGTGCCTTCAGGCCATGCATCAAATTGGCAAACCTATAGGGGGCATAGAGCTCATCTAACAAGCCATCTGGCACATATTAAACACCCCCAGTACAAACCTTGTGAACCCACCTGAGCATGGTCGGCCCATTATATAATTTAAGGTCTGGTGCTCTGATACCACTTTGCTCCCTCTCCAAGCATACCTTCATGTAGCTTACTCGGGCCCCCCTGCCTTTCCAAAGAAATCAGCTCAACACCCCTTTGAACATCCATTCCTCCTGGGCCCTTACTCGAAGTGGGATCATCTGAAGGATATACAAGATCTTGGGCAGCAGCACCATTTTGACTAAAGCCGCCCTTCCCATCAAGGATAGAGGCAAATCCTTTCAACGATCACAGATGTCCATCTCCTCAATTTTGTGTTATATTGGCCATATACATAGTGTTATAGCTGTTACTCAGATAAACCCCCAAGTATTTAATATGTTGTGCAGCCCACTACAGTGGAAAATCAGCACTCCTCACCACCCCTGCAACAATCCCCAATTCCATTGCCTCTTATTTGCCAAAGTTGATTTTCAGTACCACAAAGGACCCAAATTGCTCTATGAGCTCTATCACCTTTCCCACATCTCTGTGCATATTCCCCCAAAAAAGAAGCATGTTGTCCATGAAGATATTGAGCCTCAGCGAGATCTTCTCCACCTGAATCCCTTGGATACATGGGTCCCCCCTTAATTTCACTGCCAATGGTTCCAGGGACAACACAAATAGTAGAGGTGACAGAACAGCCCTGTCTAGGGCCCTGTAAGATGGGAAATTCAGGTGACCGACAGCCATTTATAATGATTGAGCCATTGGGGCATCATATAAGATTCACACCCATTTCAAAAAGACATCCCCCAGATTGTACTGCTCTAACACCCAGAAAAGGTACGGCCAGAAAACTGTCAAATGTCTTTTCTTCCAGGCTTACGATCACCACCCTTCCAGGCCCCACTCAACTGGCCTGCAAGACTGTTAACGCCTTGAGAATGTTCACAGATGCTCACCATCCATGGGCAAATCCCACCTGGTCCTTATGAACTGAGGCAGAAATTTTTTCAGCCTACTCGCTAACACGCTTGTGAGAATTTTCATATCTTGGCTTATTAGTGAGATAGGCTGATAAGATCCCAACTCCAAGTGATCTTTGCCCAGTTTGGGAAGGACCACTATATGTGCCTGATTCTGTTCCCTCAGCACCGACATACATATCCCTCAAGGCCCCCCTACCAAATGTGGCATCATTTTATAGAACAGGAAAACAAACAGGAGCACCTGCTCTTGCAGAATCAACAGGAGAACACAGGAAGCAAGAGTCGTGAATAGGTGAAACAGGTTTTATTGATCCCCTACGTGTTTCAGCCGTAGCCTTCTTCAGGGGGCACACAGCTAAATGAAATAATATGCAATACAAAATATAGAATTATGAATATATAAAATAACACAATCATAAAAACTACATAAAATATTAAAAACATAATATAAATAAATAGGAAACTGTTTGTAAACAGACCAAAGTGAAAAAATCCTCATAAAAACTATAAAAATAATATAGAATACATATATATATTATGAACAAATTCAAATATACAAAACCAGAACGCAGGGTGGAAAGAAACCAGATAAATGTGCTTGTGCAGACATGTAAAATATGCATTGGACTGGCTACATGATGTACATCAAATATGCGGGTTTATGAAATGTATCTATTGAAAAGCATATTTTAAAACAGATTTTTGTATTAAAAAATATATATATTCATGTGATCTTGTACATAATCTTTATGTGCTAGATCCCAAGTGGGAAAGAGGGGAACGGATGAGGGGGGGGAGGGGGGGAGGGGGGATAAGAAAAGGGGGAGGAGGGGGAAGGGAAGGGGAGGAAAGGGGGGAAGGGGGTGGGGGAGGGGGAGGGAAAAGGAAAGAGGGGAGGGGGAGGGAAAAGGAAAGAGGGGAGGGGAGGGGAGGGGAGGGGAGAGAAGAGAAGAGAAGAGAGGAGAGAAAGGAGGGTAAAGAGGAGAGAAAGGAGGGTAAAGAGGGGAAGGGGAGGGGGAGAGGAGGGGAGGGGAGAGAAAAAAAAAAGGGGGGGTAGGAAATAACCTTTGTGAGGCGGGATAAAAAAGTGATAAAATAAAATGATGTATTTATGGGTGAACCAACCTTAAATTAGATATATTATTCACATGTGTGATACTGGAAAAAATCTGCAGACGCTATTATGCGTTTGGGAAAAGTGACTAAAAATAGAGATAGTTCATTATAAATCGAACACACTACCACTTTAACCTTTCTTTTAGAAAATAACATACTGGATATGGCCAGGAACTGCATAGGAACTGCATAGATATAATACTGGGCTCTACTGAGAACAAATGTGACAGCAGTATAACAAAACGCAGTGATGCAAAAGCGAGCCCGATTGAATAGTTTTGACATTATGTAAGATGAGGAAAGCCGTTATTGTGCGACTTCTTACTTACATATAAACCCTCTGCAAGGGAACGCGATCTATGCAGTTCCTATTGCACAACACAGTTTTAGCACTTGAGTGGGTCCTCATTCAGTTCATAAGAAAAGCTTGGGTGCTTTGAGTTGTATTTTGAGTTTTATTTTTACTAGGTTTTTTAATTTATTTCCATCAGTGCTCAATAGGTGGTGATATAGTGTTTAATTGCACCACTAAGTTCAATGTTTATGGCCATATCCAGTATGTTATTTTCTAAAAGAAAGGTTAAAGTGGTAGTGTGTTCGATTTATAATGAACTCTCTCTATTTTTAGTCACTTTTCCCAAACGCATAATAGCGTCTGCAGATTTTTTCCAGTATCACACATGTGAGTAATATATCTAATTTAAGGTTGGTTCACCCATAAATACATCATTTTATTTTATCACTTTTTTGTCCCGCTTCACAAAGGTTATTTCCTACCCCGCTTTTTTTTTCCTCTCCCCTCCCCCCTTCCCCTCTTTACCCTCCTTTCTCTCCTCTCTTCTCTCCCCTCCCCTCTTTCCTTTTCCCTCCCCCTCCCCCCTCCCCTTCCCTTTCCCCCTCCTTTTCCTTTTCTTCTCCCCCTCCCCCTCCCCTCATCCGTTCCCCTCTTTCCCACTTGGGATCTAGCACATAAAGATTATGTACAAGATCACATGAATATATATATTTTTTAATACAAAAAACTATGTTTTAAAATATGCTTTTCAATAGATACATTTCATAAACCCGCATATTTGATGTACATCATGTAGCCAGTCCAATGCATATTTTACATGTCTGCACAAGCACATTTATCTGGTTTCTTTCCACCCTGCGTTCTGGTTTTGTATATTTGAATCTGTTCATAATATATATATATGTATTCTATATTATTTTTATAGTTTTTATGAGGATTTTTTTCACTTTGGTCTGTTTACAAACAGTTTCCTATTTATTTATATATATTATATGTTTTTAATATTTTATGTAGTTTTTATGATTTTTATGTGTTATTTTATATATTCATAATTCTATATTTTGTATTGCATATTATTTCATTTAGCTGTGTGCCCCCTGAAGAAGGCTACGGCCGAAACGCGTAGGGGATCAATAAAACCTGTTTCACCTATTCACGACTCTTGCTTCCTGTGTTCTCCTATCATTTTATAGAACTCCACTCCCAGACAGAGTCCAGGGCTTTTTGCTAATTTGAATTTTTTAATCACGCTCTGGATTTCCCTGTCATAATCTGCCTATTGAGGGTTTTTATCTTCTCCTCTGCAAGCTGAGGGAGCCGCAAGTTATGAAAAAAATCCTCTCGACTGATAACACTGGGCGTCCCTCCAGCATACTCACCTGTAACAGGTGTCCTCCGGGGACAGCAGGAATCAGTCCTCACATATGGATGACGTCGGCACCGACTGAGCCCTCACGGAAGAATCCCCCCAGCTTTCAAAGAAAGCCTCTTCCTGCCCAAGGGTGCCATCTTGCTCAGTCAGATGACATAGCTAAAAGACGCAAAATAAAAGATGGTAAAGGAACACCACCAAGGGGAGGAGGGAGGGTTGTGAGGATTGATTCCTGCTGTCCCCGGAGAACACCTGTTACAGGTGAGTAACTATGCTTGTTCCAGGAACAAGCAGGAAGTCAGTCCTCAAATATGGGACTCCCCAGCTACAGGCTACCGAAAACCCATAGCGAAAAATACGGACTCTCTCATGGGGAGCTGCGAGCAGCAGCAATTAAGTCCGTATCCACAGACCACAGTAGGACCCATGTGTCTGATGAAAACCAGCACTCCAATAGCCTGAACACAGAAGAGTCGGGGGTAGGAGTTGCCTAAACCGCGAACAGATTACGGAGCACAGCCACTGTCCCACCGGGACTCCCTTTCCAGGCAGTAATGAGCTGCAAAAGTATGGACTGAAGACCAGATGGCAGCCTGGCAAATGTCCACCATCGAAACAGAGTGAAAGTTTGCCGCCATGGCCCTGACACAGTGCGCCTTGACATGGCCTTCCAGCGGGAGCACCGCCTGCTCATAGACAAGGATGATACAGTCCACCACCCAGGTGGACAGCGTACGCTTGGTCACCGCCTTCCCCAGCCTACTGAGGTCGTAGGAGATGAAAAGATGAGCGGCTTTGCGGTGGCCCCGAGTGCATTGGATATAGAAGGACAAGGTCCTCTTACAGTCCAAGGTGTGAAGGACTGTCTTCGCCTGACTGGAGTGAGGTCTAGGAAAGAAGGTAGGAAGCACCACTTCCTGGTTGAGATGGAAGGACAATACCACCTTAGGAAGAAATTTAGGGTGCATGCGGAGCACCACACTGTTTTTGTAAAACCTGGTATAAGGTGCCTCCGCCACTAAGGCCTGAAGCTCACTAACTCTGCGAGCAGAGGTGAGCGCAACCAGGAATGCCACCTTCCATGAGAGGTATTGTAGGTGTCAAAAAGCCAGAGGCTCAAATGGCGGCGAGTGAGTTGCCCCAATATCACACTGAAGTCCCATTTGGTCGCTGGACGGTGAACCGGTGGGATCGATAATAGCAGACGCCTAAGAAAGAAGGTCACCAGCGGCTGGACCGAGAGAGGCTTGCCATCCACCGGGAACTGAGATGCACCAGGATGGAGTTAGATTTAAGCCCAGACTGCGAGAGGTGGAGAAAGCGTAGTTACTCATCTGTAACAGGTGTTCTCCAGGAACAGCAGGAATCAGTCTTCACATATGGGTGACGTCGGCACAGACAAAGCCCACACGGAACATTTCCGCAGCTTTCAAAGAAAGCCTTTGGGAATGCTGCCATGCATGCGTGGTCCCCTTCCAGCCCAAAAGTGCCATCTTACTCAGTCAGGTGCCATAGCTATAGCCCTTTCAAGAAGATGGCAAAAATATACAGCAACTGTGAGGATTGATTTCTGCTATCCCTGGAAAACACCTGTTACAGGTGAATAACTGCGCTTTCTCCAGGAAGAAGCAGGAAGTCAGCCCTCACTTATGAGACTCCCTAGCTACAGGCTACAGAGGACCTGTAGGGAAAAACATGGCATCACCGTGAACAGTTGACAGTGAAAGCCAAAGGCAGCCCGAGGACCCCGGGTCCATGGATGGCCACACTCCCGATAGCCTGAACAATGATTGGAGGGAGGAGTTGCTTAAACCCCGAACAAATTACGGAGTACAGCCTGGCTGAAGGCGGCATCCTGATGGGACTCCCTCTCCAGGCAGTAATGCACCATGAAGGTGTGAGTGGAACACCAGGTGGTGGCCCGGCAGATGTACCGAGGGCAGACTAGTGACAGACGTCGCTGTCGCTCGGACATTGTGAGCTGTGACTCGGCATTCCAGGGGAAACCCGGCCTGGGCCTGGGCCAAGGCAGTGCAGTCCCCCCACCCAGATGGACAAGGTACACTTGGTGACCGCCAGCCCCAAGCGACTGGGGTCGAAGGAAATGAAGAGCTGCCCGGATCTGCAGTGGTCCCGAGTCCGCTGCAGGTAGAAAGAGAGCTCTCTTACAATCCAGGGTGTGGAGAAATGCCGACGCCCAGTTGGCGTGGGGCTTCAGGAAGAAAGTGGGCAGCACTCTCTCTTGATTGAGATGAAAATCCGAGACAACCTTCGGAAGGAACTTGGGGAGAGTCTGCAGGACCACTCGGTTCCTATAAAACCTCTCGTACGGTGCCTCGGCCCTCAGCACCTGGAGTTCAGAAACTCTCCAGGCAGAGGTGAGAGCTATCAAGGCCACCTTCCACGACAGGTGCCGCAGCGGGCAGGTAGCCATGGGTTCACAAGGCAGCTTGGTCAGCTGCGTGAGGACAACATTGAGGTCCAATTCCGCCGGAGGAGGGCAGGTAGGGGGCTTGGAAAGAAGCAGGCCTCGCATGAAACAATCGTAATGATAGAGCTGATCAAATTGGTGGAGGGGTTGCGCTCTGTTAGAAAGGGCATTGAGTCACAAAAGATTAAAGTTTTGGAGGAATCAAAATTTGCTGTAGAATCTCTATGGATTGAAATTCCGTGTAAGAAGGGGAAAGCGATGGCAGTGGGGGTGTACTATCGACCGCCTTGCCAGAATGAGCAAATGGATGATGAAATGCTCAAAGAAATCAGGGAAACTAACAAAAGTTACAGCACAGTAATAATGGGTGATTTCTATTAACTTGGTATTGACTGGGTCAGTGTCATGGCAGGACACGCTAGGGAGATAAAGTTCCTAGATGAAATAAATGACTGCTTCTTGGAGCAGCTGGTTCATGAACCGACCAGAGGGGAACCCATCTTGGACCTAGTCCTTAGTGGAACACCAGATCTGGTACAAGAGATAAGGGTGTTGGGGTCACTTGACAATAGTGATCATAGCATGATCACGTTTGATTTAATTAGTGGAGGAGAGATGGTAAGGAAATCTACAGTAATACCTTTTAACTTTCGAAAGGGAGACTATGATAAAATGAGGAAAACAGTTAAGAAAAAACTCAAAGGAGCAGTTGCAAAGGTTAAAGACTTACATCAAGCTTGGTTGTTGTTGAAAAATACTATATTGGAAGCCCAGACCAGCTGTATTCCACGCTTTAAGAAAAGTGGAAGAAAGTCCAAAAAAACTGCCAGCATGGTTTAAAGGTGAGGTCAGAGAGGCGGCTGTTGCCAAAAAAGCATCTTTCAGGAAATGGAAAAAGAGCCAAAAGACAAAAACTGGAAACAGCACAAGCACTGGCCAGTTAAATGCAAGGCATTGATAAGGCAGGCAGAGAGAATTTGAGAAGAAACTTGCTATGGAAGCAAAAACGTATAATGACTTTTTCAAGTACATTTGTAGCAAAAAAACCTGTGAGAGTCAGTTGGACCATTAGATGATAGAGGGGTAAAAGGGGCAGTAAGAGGGAACAAGGCTATAGCGGAGAGACTGAATGAATTCTTTGATTTGATCTTTACTGAGGAAGATGTAGGGATGTTACCCATGACTGAATTAGTATTTAAAGGTGATACTGCAGAAGAATTGAAAGAAATATCGCTACACCGGGAAGATGTTTTACAACTGTTTGATAAACTGAAGAGTAGCAAATCACCTGGACCGTATGGTGTACATCCAAGGGTGTTAAAAGAACTGAAATATGAGATTGCAGACCTGATAATAGTAATCTGTGAACTATCATTAAATTCATCTGTAATACCTGAAGATTGGCATTACATTGGCGATCCTCCAATTTTTAAAAAGGGTTCCAGGGGTGATCCGGGAAACTACAGACCGGTGAGCTTGACGTCAGTACCAGGAAAAATGGTAGAAACTATCATAAAGAACAAAATTACTCAGCATGTAGATAGTCATGGCCTAATGGGAGACAGCCAACATGGCTTTAGACAAGGAAGATCTTGTCTTACTAATCTGTTATGGGTTTTTTTGAAGGTGTGAATAAACAGGTAGACAAAGGTGAGTTGGTTGATATAGTGTATCTGGACTTCCAGAAAGCCTTTGACAAGGTCCCTCATCAGAGACTTTTGGCAAAACTAAAAAGTCATGGGATAGGCGGCAGTGTACTATTGTGGATTAGGAACTGGTTAAAAGATAGAAAGCAAAGGGTAGGGTTAAATGGCCAATTTTACCAAAGGAAAAAGGTGAATAGTGGAGTACCCCAGGGATCTGCGCTGGGTCCGCTGCTTTTTGACATATTCATAAATGACCTGGAAAAGGGAATAACGAGTGAGGTTATCAAATTTGCAGATGAGACAAAACTATTTAAAGTTGTTAAAACCCAAGAGGATTGTGGAAAATTGCAAGAGGATCTTGATAAATTGGAAGACTAAATTTCATCTGCCATTTGGATGCCCAATGTGGACAAGTGCAAAGTTATGCACCTAGGAAAGAACCACCCAAACTATGGTTACACTGTGCAAGGTTCCACATTGGGAACCACCCCCCAGGAAAAAGATTTAGGCGTCATCGTGGATAACATGTTAAAACCCTCCGCCCAGTGTGCGGCAGCGGCCAAGAGAGCAAATAGAATGCCAAGTATCATAAGGAAAGGAATGGAAAATAAAACAAAGGATATAATGCCTCTGTATCGTTCTATGGTGCGACCACACCTTGAATATTGTGTGCCGTTCTGGTTGCCGTATCTTAAAAAGGATATAGTGTTATTAGAAAAGGTACAGAGCCACCAAAATGGTAAAGGGGATGGAAGGCTACTCCTATGAAGAGAGGCTAAAAAGGTTAGGGCTCTTCAACCTGGAAAAGAGACGGCTGAGGGGAGATATGATAGAGGTCTATAAATTAAAGAATGGAGTGGAACGGTTAAATGTAGATCGATTGTTTACGTTATCCGAATATAGAAAGACTAGGGGACATGCAATGAAGCTACAGGGTAAACTATTTAAGACAAATAAGAGAAAATATTTTTTCACTCAACGTCTAATCAAACTCTGGAATTTGTTACCAGAGGATGTAATAAAGGCCGTTAGTGTAGCTGGGTTTAAAAAAAGGTTTGGGGACTTCTGGTGTAGCCACGGAGGAAGGAGGACGTGGTTGAGAGCACGCTCTGACCCGCACCGGTTAAAACTGGTAGACTGAGTTGGACTTGCTAAAAATTTACAGAGGAGAGGAAGCGGAGAAATGTCAAAGGTGGTTAAGTTAAAACAGGGAACCACCATCAAGGAAATGTATGCAGCGAAAGCCGGAACGGGGAAGAATACTCCCGGGAAGATAAGGGCCCCATTGACGCCAGCGTGCCCTGCTTCTGCGACAGAACTCAGAGATGGACAGCAAGGAGGAAAGGCAGGTGGATATGGCTGCAATACTAAGGGAAATTCGAGATTTGAAGGAGGAAATCGTGGAAAGAGTGCTCAACAAGTTGGAAGAAAAGTTTGAAGGAATCGGGCAGCAACTGGAGGTGGAGGCCAGAGTCAGCAAGATGGAAGACAGTCAGTCGGCCTTTCAGCGCACGATGATTACCTTACAGCAACAAGTGAGTTGGCTTCAGTCAAAAAACAAACAGAGGATATGGAGAACAGGGACAGAAGAGCCAATATAAGAATTTTTGGAGTCCCGGAGGGGGCGGAGGGAGAGGACAATAGAATTTGTGCGAGACATGCTCTTGAAGTGTTTCCCGGACCCCCTCCTCCTCGCTACTGTATGAAGTAGAAAGAGCGCACAGAGAGCTGAGGCCAAGGCCTGAGTCGTCAGCTAATCCACGGGCTCTTATAGTAAAACTGCTCAGATTCCAGGACACAGAACATGTGATAAGAGCTGCCAGGAAGTCAAAAGTGGTACATTGTAAGAGCTGGAAAGTTTATGTATTCCCTGACCTGGCGGCTGAGACAGTTAAGTGAAGAAAGGAACTTTTAAAAGTGAAGGAAGCCCTGGCAAAGAAAGGAGTTCAGGTGGCGATATGGTATCCAGCGAGGCTCACGATGATGGTGAAAGGGACGAGAAGATTCTTCAGCTCCCCAGAGATATTGGAGAAATTTCTGAAGTCGCTGAGAGAGGTTCCTGGTAGGAATGGAGGCGGCCAAGGGGACAGAACGAGCTTGCGGTCACCGACTGAATTGAATGGAGAGCAGGTGGCGGACAGAGGAGGGAGAGCAAGACACAGTGAAAGAAGGGATTGTAGAACAGACTCAATTTGTATGGAGATGAGAGGAGCGGGGAGTAGAGAAGCTCCAGTTTAAGTTATATGTATGTAAACCTTAAGGGAAACAAAAGATTGGGGGCTGGGGGGGGGGGGGAATAAGAGGGGGACGGTAAGGGTGGGGGGGGAAGGGGAGTATGAATACATGGGAGTGGCGGGATGGGAAAGCGAGGAGGGGGGGGGGGGGAGGCAACAGAGGTGGAATGTGAAAATGCTCTCTTGATCTTCCATGAGAGTGGGGGAAGGAAGAATGGACCGGGGGAAGGAAGAGAGAGGTAGGGGAGGGAAAGGGAGCGGGAAGACGGTGTGGGAGGAGGAGGGTGAGGAAAAGAGGTTAGGGCTAATGGAGGTCAATAAACAAAAAAATTGTGAAGAGGGGAGTTGGGGGGAGATGTTATAGGGGTTAGAGGTTTGTTAATTGTTATGGTTGTGTATATGCTCGTGCCAGGGGGGGGCTAAATGGGTGCAGATAGGAAAAGATATCCTGGGAAGAGTCCTAATGCGAAATGGCAATCAGGGAGGGTTATAAAGTTGCTACCCTTAATGTGCGGGACATTAATAGCCCGATAAAAAGGAAGAGGATACTTACCCATTTGAACAAAAGCAAGGTGGATATCGCCATGCTGCAGGAGACACACTTGACAAAGGAAGAGCATGAGAAGTTAAAAGCCCTGGGGTTTGTGCAAATGTTTTGTTCATCACACAACTCCAAAAAAAGAGGGGTGGCAATACTGGTTCATAAAACGGTTATGTTTGTCCCGTACAGCAAGGGGGGAGATAGAATGGGAAGAGTGGTGTGGGTAGTGGGGAGGGTGGAACAAACAGAAGTATCTCTTCTTAATATATATGCCCCCAATGGGGAAAAGGGATTTTTTTTTTTTTTTTTTTTTTTTAACTCTGCAGGAGTTTGGGGAAAAAGACGAAAGGGGATTGGGTCATAGGAGGGGACGTGAATTGCACATTGGTGTCTAGGGACAGATCCAATTTTTGGAAGAAGCAACATGGAAAGGAGGGAATAGAGCTAAGAAAGGGAATGGAGGAGTTTGACTTGGTGGATCTGTGGCGGTGGGAGAACCCTGGGGGGAGGGAATACACTTGTTACACCTCGAGGCAGGAGTCGTATTCTCGTATAGACTACCTGATAGGGAAAAAGGGGCAAGTAGGAGTGTTGGAAAAGATAACTATACACCCAATAATGATATCAGATCATGGAATGGTCACAGAGATATGGACCCCGCAGAGGAGGATGAAAGGAGAGGAGAAAGGAGGTTGGAGGGGAAATGTCTCATTGATTCAGTCGGAAGAGGGAAAGGTTAAACTTAGGAAGGCATGGCGAGAATATCTGGAGTTGAATGATAATGGGGAGGTACCTGATATGGTGTGGGATGGGGGGAAAGCGTTTATGAGAGGGGTGATGATTCAGTATGGGAATCAAAAGAAGAGAGAGAGGGAGAAAGACAGCAAGAATGGATGGAAGAAACGGAAAAGCTGCAGAAAGAACAAAAGCCACCCTGCAAAAATTGAATCTGATCAGGGCAAAAATTAATACGCTGGATATGGAGGGGGTGGCTAAAAGGGATATGGAGGGAGCGGCTAAGAGGAATTTTATGGAAGGAGGGAACAAAGTGGAACAAATGTTGGCGAGGCAACTGCAGAAGAAAAGGGAAAGCCGGATAGTGGAGGAAATTGTGGGTAAAGATGGACAAAAGGTAGTTGAGAACCGAGGGATCTGCAAGGCGTTTCGGCAGTTTTATGAACAATTATACTCAGGGCAGGAGGGAATTGATAAGGAGTTAATAGATGGATATTTGAATAAGATTAAACTACCTAGAGTGGCAGAAGAAACGGCGGTTTGGATGGGGAGGCCTGTCAGTGTGGAGGAGGTAGTAAGAGGGATAAGAATCTTCACAAAGGGAAAGCAGCAGGAGAGGATGGATACCCGGCGGAATATTGTCAGACACAGAGAGGAAGTAGCACCTTTATTGGCCCGATTATTCACGGGATTTATGCAAGGTAAAAGGATCCCGGAGTCCATGTTGCAGGCTAACATCTTAGTAATCCCAAAGGAAGGATGGCCGTCTGATAGGTGTGGAAATAACAGGCCTATTGCGTTAATCAACAGTGATGCAAAGCTATATGCGAAGATTTTGGCTAGTAGATTAGAGGGGATTTTACCTGATTTGATCCACCCTGATCAGACGGAGTTCATAAAGGGTAGAGCGATTGGCCTACTCCACCACGTCAAGGTGGCGAGAATACCAGCGCTATGTGTAGCGCTCCATGCTGAAAAGGCATTTGACAGGGTGGATTGGGCCTTCCTATTTGAGGTGATGGGAAGGATGGGGTTGAGTGAGAATTTCATACAGGGAGTGAAGGTGCTATATATCCATCTAAAAGCAAGAATCTTGGTGAATGGACAGTGCTCAGAGGTTTTCGGGCTGCAGCGCAGGACTAGGCAGGGGTGCCCTCTGTCGCCACTGCTGTTTGCAATGGTAATGGAGGCGTTGGCTGCTTGGGTGCGGGAGAAGAGAATTCAACCGGTTACGGGGGGAGGAGTGCAGCACAAAATTCTGTTAAATGCAGACGATACTTTGATATTTATAAGAAAGCCTGCGGAGTCCCTGCCGGCTTTGCTGGGGGAGCTGGAAAGGTTTTCTGAGGTGTCAGGATTTAAAGTGAATCTGGCCAAGACTGAAGTGATGGCGTTGGGGGGACTAGGAAAGGGGGAGCTTGAGGAATTCCCATTTCGGTGGGCTAGTGGGGCTATTAAATATCTAGGGGTGAAAATTACGGAAGACCCGGACAGACTGTTTGAGATTAATTATAAGCCGTTAGTAGGTAAAATAGGCAAGGAGATAGAGAATTGGACAAGGTTACAACCGAGTTGGGTGGGGTGAGTAGAAGCCATAAAGATGAATGTTATTCCAAAATTTCTGTTTGTGTTTTCCCAACTGCCCATCCAGATCCTGCGCACTATAATTAAGAAATGGGAGGTTAAATTGACGCGACTTGTTTGGGAGGTAAGCGGGCAAGGATTAATGTTAGAAGGTTGTTGCTGTCTAAGAGAAAGGGGGGGGGGGGATCTGCTTCCCATCCTTAACGTGGTATTATCGGGCTTGCGTGGTCAAAGCTTGGCGAGATCACTATAGGAGGGGAGGAGCGACGTCTTGGATTGGGCTGGAGAGAACAATGATGGGCTCCCAATCTTTGTTTCAATTGCTAGAGAAACGTGGGGAGAGTGGACCTGGGAATGAACACCCAATGATTAAAGCAAGTTGGGAGATCTATAAGTGGGGGAGACGAAAGGGGTGGTTCCCATCGCCTATGTCACCATGGGCAAAAACTGAATATTACGCTCCGTTCCGGGATATGGAGTGGATAAAGGGGATGAAGGTGGGGGATCTGGGAGGCGGAGTAAAATTTGTAGATCTTTTGGAGAGGGGGAGAATTAAATCACAACAAGAGTTGGAAGAGAGATGTCAGAGGAGAATTCCCTTCTATCAATATTTCCAGCTTAGATACTTTTTAGATAAAGGGGACATCAGAGATCAAATATTAAGGACCAGCTCTCGAATGGAGTTAATATTATTTAAAGGGGCATCAGTAAAAGTGGTTTTATCTAAAATCTATAAAGTTCAATTGGAGGAGGAGGAAGAGGGAGATGGGCATACACACAGAAAATTGGCATAAATGGTTGGGGGAGGAACTGGATGAGAGGAGGTGGGAGAGGATACATAAAAGTATATATAAGATTACTGGAGTCTCCTCTTGGAGGCAAACGCAGCTCCAGATAATACATGGGATGTATTTCACTCCAAGGAAGTTGTATTTGGCTGGGGCAACACAAACAGATTTGTGCTGGAGAGGGTGTGAGGGAGTCGGTACTTTTTACCACATGTGGTGGGGCTGTCCAGTAATGCAGAAGTACTGGAGAATGGTATGGGAGGGGCTGAAGGGGAAAGAGGGAGGGAGACCCTTCGGGGGTCCAATGGAAATGCTACTGGGAGGATCAGGGGGAGGAGATGCAGGGAAGTGGGGGGATCTATTAAATGAAAAATCTAAATTGGCTGCCAGGGTTGCTGTGGCTTGGAAGTGGAAAGAAGTAAAGGGCCCATCCCGAGCAGATTGGAACCTAAAAATTGAGGCGGCGGTGAGATTTGACTGGTTGACATACCGGTTGAAGGGGAAAGAATGGATCTTCCACAAAATTTGGGATCCCTTCCTGGAGGGCTAAGAGGGGGGAGGATAAGAAATCAGAGGGGGGAGGGGTTAGCTGCACACAAGAAAGGAAAAGGGGGAGAGAAAGGGCACGAGCAGTGTTGTTAATGTTGGATTGTGTTGTTCTATGGGTAAAGTTTATTGGAAAGTGAAATCAGTTGGGTATGGATGTGATCATGATGTAATAATTGAAGATATTTGGAACGGTCTGGGAGGGGATACTCAGTGGTGCAATGGATCATGCTAAAATGGTCCGAGGGGAGGGAATTAAAGTGGGATTAGTTCAATGTCAAATGATAAAGATGTGGATGTACTCTTCTCTTCACAATACTCAAAATATGGGTTTAAAAAAAAAAGTTTGGACAAGTTCCTGGAGAAAAGATCCATAAACCATTATTTAAAAAGGGACCCAGGATATCAATGCTTGACCCAATACAAGCATTGTGGAACCAGTGTCTTTTGGGGAAACTGCTAGGTACATATGACCTAGATTGGCCACTGTTGGAAACAGGATACTGGGCTTGATGGACCTTGGTCTGACACAGTATGGCATATCTTATGTTCTTAAGAGAGAAGCGGTAGCCCCAGAAGAGGTTTACCCTCGATGGGGTGGTGGTTCGCTGAGATGACATTCAGGTGAACCCTGACTGAGTTAGACCTTAGCCCAGACTGCGAGAGGTGGATCAGGTACTGCAAGACCAAACTGGTGGGGCATGAAAATGAGTCCGCTCGGAGCTCTGAGCACCACACTGAGAACAGATGCCACTTGAAGGCGTAAGCCCGTCTGGTCGAGTCCTTTCGTGAGGCCAAAAGAATGTCCTCTATCACCACAGGGAGATGGTACGAGGCTAGAGCGACCAGCTCAACCGCCAAGCCATGAGGGACAGGGAACTTGGATTGGGGTGGAGAAACAGACCCTTCTCCTATGCCAGCAGCTCCAGTGAGAACCCGAGCGGGACCAGGAGCTCCGTTGAGAGACAGAGCAGCAGAGGAAACCAAGGCTGCCTGGGCTACCTCAGGGCTATGAGAATCATCGAGGCCCTGTCACACTAGACCTTGAGAAGGGTCCAAGCGATGAGGAGCGTGGGGGGGGGAGGCATATAGTAACCCCATGTCCCATGAAATGAGGAAGGCATCGGGGGCCACCCTGCCTGGGTGTGGGAGGGGACCGCAGTAACCAAGGAAGCTGCGAGTTCGCCGGGCTGGCAAAGAGGTCCAGGTCCTGAGTCCCGCAATGCTGGAAGAGGTGCTGCGTCGTTTGGGGTCATAGGCACCACTCGTGCGGCCAGAAGACTCTGCTGAGCCAGTTCGCCAGTGCATTGTCCTGACCCGGGAGGTAAGTGGCCTGGACTGTCATGCCCTGGGGTTCACTGCAAAAGGAGCACAGGGCTGTCGCTTCCAACAGAGTCTGTAGGAGCCAGTGGCCCCCTTGTTTGTTCACAGAACATCGTGACTTGGCTGTCTATCTGGACCAGCACCACTCGGTGCTGCAAGCGGTCCCCGAAGACCCCGAGAGCAAGGCAAATGGCCTGGAGTTCTAGCAGGTTGATCTGCTGCCCGGACTCCTCAAGGGACCAGGACCCCTGAGCGCACCATCCCTCGCAGTGGGCTCCCCAGCCCACCAGGGAGGCAACCATGGTCAAGACCACCTAATGCGCTGGGGTTTGGAAGGGCATGCCACAAAGCAGGTTCCGAAACTCCTGCCACCAAGCCAGAGACTCTGCCGTGCTGGGAATGACTGAGATGGGATCTCAAAGGTGGCCAGTCGACTGTGCCCATTGCGCCCGGAGGCACTACTGCATTGAACGTATGTTGAGATGGGTGTTGGACATGACATGAAGCATGGAGGCCAGGTGAAGGACGGCGCTGTGGCCCTGCAGCTCGGACACTAGGCAGACACAAACAAGAGCTCCTGCTCGCAGAGATGGCTCAGTGAACACAAACAGCAGGCAGAGTAAAGGTCACTTGCGCTTTATTAGTAATTCAAACCCCGACGCGTTTCGGCAGATGCCTTCATCAGGGGGCTAGAGGACTACAAACAAATATAATAAATACCATAAAACATTGTAACTTAAAAAACCTAAAACAGAAAATTAAAAGCAATAATAAAAACATAAATTTAAAAGCATAATGATAAATAATCAAACATCATAAAAGAACAAACATGAATAAATAGGATGCAAAAACAACCATATAATACTCACGAATTGCAATAATACAATAGATGAAGCGCATGGAAGTGTATAAACATATGGCACAGATCAATAATACAGTTGGTAATGCTGAAAAACAATAACACCATTAATAAACAGAGATAAAATTGCACATGAGCAAAGCAACAAAAAACAAAGGGGAACCCAGACCCAAGACTCATACATGTTGAATATCTAGTACAAAATGAAAAAAAAAATGTTATACAAGATACAAATAATACTTTTCTAGTCTTACATTAAACTAAGCATAGACACTGTGCAAACCGTAATGTTGGCACTTAAGAGAACAAAAAGTGTATAAAATTAAATCTAAATCTATTGAAATCAGAATGAAACCAGCACCGCTATTGAGAGGTGAAGCCTTTTTTTTTTATGGGAAACATGTATAAATAATATGTAAATGGCCCACAACATGAAGCTAATACTTAATGAATAAAAACAACTGTACTTTATAAAAAAAGGAGGTGGCATTTAACCGGCCATAAATTGTCATGTTCTGCAAAAATATGGTGAAGGAACAAAACCAAAAAACTGCGGCGATGCCAGTATTGTAGATAATGTTGCAAACGCCAAGACTGGCACATTTAGGATAAATAGAAAGACCATAAAAACCACATATAAAAGTATTCTATTAAGTCACTTACTTTGTACAAAATGCAAAAAATATATTCGAAAAGCACGGCTATGTAAAAATAAAGGTGGAAATCAAGCTGAAGCGCACCTTCAGCACTACCAGTAAAATGAACCACCTATGAGAACCGCTCCATTGGCACGCCAAAAAACCGCAGATATTGCCTATATACACAAAAATCAGGCTAAACACGCACCTTCAGCACAACCTATAAAACAAACCACTTTATATTTAAAAGGAAACCAATATTGAATTGACCATCAAGCAGCCGAATGTGAAATTAAAGGTAAAGAACAGGCTGAACACGCACCGGTAAATTAAATCACCTTTGAAAAAACTGGACACTTTGCATATATACATATGTATGAAGCAACCGGGAGGTAACAACGCACCTAATACTGTATAAAAATAGTATCCTATTAACGAGTATATATATCCAGACCAAATCAAAGGGCCGTTGAACTAAAAACAAATTTTAAACTTAAAATAGTATATAGAAAAAAGTATTATGTGGAACAGACCATTGCAGATCACGAATGATAACAATTACATTAAAAGAATGTGGAAGAGTAGACAAGAATAAACCTATTTTTTTTTTTTTTTTAAATCTTCTTTTTATTGAAACATGAAAAAGAAAATACAAATTTCAACTTCATAAACGTTACAAAAGAAAATAACTTAGTCCACATCTAGGGGAGCGAGCACTGTCAATAAGCAAAATACAAAATAATACGATACAGACATCAAGCCTAAAAAGAAAAAGAGGAAACTACATGCCCAAAAACATACAAAACTCTAATTACATTGCTTACTGAAAGACAGATTAATCAAACATTAAGCAGAAGACTCCTGGTTTACAATATATGACTCTAGGGAAGAGGTTTCAGAAAAAACACACTTAGTGCCATCAAGTACAACTACACATTTACAAGGAAATTTAAGAAAAAATGTTGCACCAAGTGCCACCACACGAGGCTTTAACAACAGAAAAGCCCTTCGTCGAAGCTACGTTTGCCTAGAAACATCCGGGAAAATATTAACCTTTCCCCCACAAAATACTGCATTCTTATTAGCAAAATATAAACGAATAACTGCTTGCTTGTCAACCTCAGATACAAAAGAGACGAGCAACGGAGCACGAGAAGAAATAACATCTTGAGACGACTCTATAAACTCAGAAACATTTAAAGAGTCTAAAGCTCTGGAAGGATCAGGTCCAGAAGCTGCCCCAGAAACAAGAAGATAGTATAACTTTTTTATAACCGGTTTTACCTTATCCGCATACCCCAGAACCTCCGTCAAATATTTATCGAATAAAATCTGAGGAGATAATAAACGGGTACAGGGAAAATTTAAACAGCGAATATTCGTTGCCCTTAAGGAATTCTCCAACAGTTCTTGCTGCGCATGTAAAGTTATACTATCTAATAAAGGTAGACGACTGTTTTTGCAAGGATACAAACTGGCCTTCCAGATTCTGACACTTAACATCCAAGGCTGCAATTTGAGAGTCATGTTGAGCTAACTTAGCAACAGAACCTCTCGAGAAATCCGAAAATTGAGAAACAGCAGATGACAAAGAAGCAATAGATGATTCTATGCGTGAAAGAACAGACCAAACATCTGCTAATGAAACATTTTGCACATCAACTACACCAGGAGAATCTTTCAAATGCACCACAACCCGGTCCAATGGGAGCTGAAGAGCTTTCGGCAATGGAACTGCCACTGGCTCATAATCACTCTGCATTAGAGCAGGAGAAAGTAAACGTCCTCCATCCCACACCTGAGCACCTCCCGTCAGAGAAGATGTCAATGGGTTGATGCAATCCAATTCAGTAAGCAGGGCAGAGTTTGAAAACCCCAAAGAGGAACGGTCTAGGATGGGGGGTGAACTAGTAACACCATTCAAACCTTCTTTCTCCAGGCTTGCCGAGACCATATGGTTATCCATAGGTCCCACGATTTTAACTACCTTGGAGGGGTTCACAGTACTTACATTCAGATGATGTCTTCTACGTTTGCCCATACCAATCAACACCACTAGACCGCCTCAAGCGCCGAAGGAGCACATAAGGAGCAAACCATGCCCCTGTAAACGCGCCCCTTCAAGGTGCGACCGCTACCGCGTAACCGTGGAGCAGCCGTGATCTTATACCCCCGTAGATGACGTCGGGGGAGGCACCGGGTGAGTGGAAGTCCTACAGGTGCCTGAAGAGCCCACAAAACACACGGAGCACAGATCGGGCAGGAATTCCTCTCTCACACTCCCCGACAAGAATAAACCTTTAAAATAATATATAAAAAAGTATTGTGTGGAACAAACCATTGCAAATCATAAGAACATAAGAATATAAGATATGCCATACTGGGTCAGACCAAGGTCCATCAAGCCCAGTATTCTGTTTCCAACAGTGGCCAATCTAGGTCATATGTACCTAGCAGTTTCCCCAAGGGACACTGGTTCCACAATGCTTGTATTGGTTCAAGCATTGATATCCTGGGTCCCTTCTTAATAATGGCTTATGGACCTTTCCTCCAGGAACTTGTCCAAACCTTTTTTAAACCCAGCTACACTAACAGCCTTTACTACATCCTCCAGTAACAAATTCCAGAGTTTGATTACACATTGAGTGAAAAAACATTTTCTTTTATTAGTCTTAAATAGTTTACCCTGTAGCTTTATTGCATGTCCCCTAGTCTTTCTATATTCTGATAAGGTAAACAATCGATCTACGTTTACCCGTTCCACTCCGCTCATTAATTTATAGACTTCTATCATATCTCCCCTCAGCCGTCTCTTTTCCAGGTTAAAGAGCCCTAACCTTTTTAGCCTTTCTTCATAGGAGTATCCTTCCATCCCCTTTACCATTTTGGTGGCTCTTCTCTGAACCTTTTCTAATAACTCTATATCCTTTTTAAGATACGGCGACCAGAATTGCACACAATATTCAAGGTGCGGTCTCACCATGGAACGATATAGAGGCATTATAATATCCTTTGTTTTATTTTCCATTCCTTTCCTTATCATACCTAGCATTCTATTTGCTCTCTTGGCCGCCGCTGCACACTGGGCCGAGGGTTTTAACATGGTATCCACAATGACGCCTAAATCTTTTTCCTGGGTGGTGGTTCCTAATGTGGAACCTTGCATCGTGTAACCATAGTTTGGGTTGTTCTTCCCTAGGTGAATAACCTTGCACTTGTCCACATTAAATTTCATCTGCCATTTTGATGCCCAGTCTTCCAATTTATCAAGATCCTCTTGCAATTTTCCACAATCCTCTTGGGTTTTAACAACTTTAAATAGTTTTGTGTCATTTGCAAATTTGATAACCTCACTCGTTATTCCACTTTCCAGGTAATTTATGAATATGTCAAAAAGCAGCGGACCCAGCACAGATCCCTGGGGTACACCACTATTCACCTTTCTCCATTGGGAAAACTGGCCATTTAGCCCTACCCTCTGCTTTCTATCTTTTAACCAGTTCCTGATCCACAATAGTACACTGCCTCCTATCCCATGACTCTTTAGTTTTGCCAAAAATCTCTCATGAGGGACCTTGTCAAAGGCTTTCTGAAAGTCCAGATACACAATATCAACCGACTCACCTTTGTCCACCTGATTATTCACTCCTTCAAAAAAACATAACAGATTAGTAAGACAAGATCTTCCTTGTCTAAAGCCATGTTGGCTGTCTCTCATTAGTTCATGACTATCTACATGCTGAGTAATTTTATTCTTTATGATGGTTTCTATCATTTTTCCCGGTATTGACGTCAGGCTCACCGGTCTGTAGTTTCCCGGATCACCCCTGGAACCCTTTTTAAAAATTGGTGTTACATTGGCGATCCTCCAATCTTCAGGTATTAGAGATGATTTTAATGATAGTTCACAGATTACTAATAGCAGGTCTGCAATCTCATATTTCAGTTCTTTCAATACCCTTGGATGTATACCATCCGGCCCAGGTGATTTGCTACTCTTCAGCTTATCTAATAGTTGTAATACATCTTCTCGATGTATCGATATTTCCTTCAATTCTTCTGCACCTTTAAATACCACTTCAGTCATGGGTAACATCCCTACATCTTCCTCAGTAAAGACTGAAGCAAAGAATTCGTTCAGTCTCTCCACTATCGCCTTGTTGCCTCTTAGTGCTCCTTTAACCCCTTTATCATCTAATGGACCAACTGACTCTCTCACAGGTTTTTTGCTACGAATGTACTTGAAAAGGTCTTTACTTCGCGTTTTTGCTTCCGCAGCAAGCTTCTTCTCAAATTCTTCCTTTGCCTGCCTTATCAATGCCTTGCATTTGACTTGCCAGTGCTTGTGCTGTTTCCAGGTTTCGTCGTTTGGCTCTTTTTTCCATTTCCTGAAAGATGCTTTTTTGGCAACAGCCTCTCTGACCTCAACTTTAAACCATGCTGGCAGTTTTTTGGACTTCCTTCCACTTTTCTTAAAGCGTGGAATACAGCTGGTCTGGGCTTCCAAGATAGTATTTTTCAACAACAGCCAAGCCTGATGTACGTCTTTAACCTTTGCAACTACTCCTTTTAGTTTTTTCTTGACCGTTTTCCTCATTTTATCATAGTCTCCCTTTCGAAAGTTAAAAGGTAGTACTGTGGATTTCCTTACTATCCCTCCTCCACTAATTAAATCAAAGGCGATCATGCTATGATCACTATTGCCAAGTGGCCCCAACAACCTTATCTCTTGCACTAGATCTGGTGTTCCACTAAGGATTAAGTCTAATATGGCTTCCCCTCTGGTCGGTTCATGAACCAGCTGCTCCAAGAAGCAGTCATTTATTTCATCTAGGAACTTTATCTCCCTAGCATGTCCTGACGTGACACTGACCCAGTCGATACCGGGGTAGATGAAATCACCCATTATTATTACTGTGCTGTAACTTTTGTTAGCTTCCTTGATTTCTTTGAGCATTTCATCATCCATTTGGTCATTCTGGCCAGGCGCTCGATAGTACACCCCCACTGCCATTGCCTTCCCCCATTTACATGGAATTTCAATCCATATAGATTCTACAGCAGATTTTGTTTCCTGCAAAACTTTAATCCTTTCTGACTCAATGCGCCCTCTAAAATAGAGAGCAACCCCTCCACCAATTTGATCAGCTCTATCATTACGATATAGTTTGTACCCAGGTATCACAGTGTCCCACTGGTTGTCCTCCTTCCACCATGTCTCTGATATTCCAATCATATCTAACCTTTCATTTAGTGCTATATATTCTAACTCTCCCATCTTATTTTTTTAGACTTCTAACATTTGCATACAAGCATTTTAGAGAATGTATTTTATCCATATTAATTTGTCTGTTAGACATGAGTAATTTGGGATCTTTAAGCTCTGTCTGCTCCATACTTGAGGGCATTTGGGCTACTTTACTCTTTTGTGGAACCTCTCTGCTTTTGGTAGTATCCTTCAAAGATACATTCTTCCGAACCATCTGATCTTGGGCGACTGTCGGCTTTCCCCTAATATCTAGTTTAAAAGCTGCTCTATCTCCTTTTTAAAGGTTAATGCCAGCAGCCTGGTTCCATCCCGGTTAAGGTGAGGCCCATCCCTTCGGAAGAGCCCCTCCTTTCCCCAGAATGTTCCCCAGTTCCTAACAAATCCAAACCCCTCATCTCTGCACCATTGTCTCATCCACGCATTGAGACTCCGGAGCTCTGTCTGCCTTTTGGGTCCTGCGCGTGGAACAGGAAGCATTTCGGAGAATGCTACCCTGGAAGTTCTGGATTTCAACTTCTTACCTAAAAGCTTAAATTTAGCCTCCAGAACCTCCCTACCACATTTTCCTATGTCATTGGTACCAACATGTACCAAGACAGCAGACTCCTCCCCAGCACTATCTAAGACCTTATCTAGGTGGCGCATGAGGTCCGCTACCTTCGCACCACGCAGGCATGTTACCAGGCGATCCTCACGAATGATAACCGTTACGTTAAAAGAATGTGGAAAAGTAGACAAGAACGAAACCATGATTGCCGATTCTATAGTAAGGAATGTGACGGCCGTCCAAAAAAATGTGGAAGATTGTTATACAAAAAGACTAAACTGTAACAGAATATACTTTAAGACAGACATTCAAATACCATAAAAATCAGTCCATAAAAACCATAAAAACGCTGTTTTATTCTCAAATATTCGTGTCTTAATGGGGCGAGTAGTTTTGCCTACATATAACAACTTGCAGGGACATACAACTACATATATAACATTACTTGTAGTGCAATTAGAATAATGGTTAAGGAAAAACCTATTGAGCATAAAAGTTGTTTAAGCAGACGGGTTCCAGATAAACCAATGGTAAATCACTGGATTGAGAAAAGTCATCTTGTTTCAGATTTAAATTTTTTTGTTTTGAAAGTTGTGCATCCGCATTGGCGAGGGGGTAACCTGGATCTTATCCTTCTTAGGTTAGAACAGCGTTTTATTTATGAGTTACAATCAATTGAGCCTCATGGTCTTAATCAGGACCTGAATTTATCTGTTTTTTTATAAGCATTTTAGTTCTCCACATTTTTGTTTCATCCTGCTTTTCTTTGGTGTACATGTTCTGTATTAGTATATCTTTTTGATAACTTGATCTTAATGCTTGGTTTTGGTTCTTCACTGTGCATTGGCCCCTGAGATTTCTTTTAAATACTCTTTTTACTCTATTTGCTATGCTAGTTTTTTTAAAAAAGTATCTTGATTTAGTATTTATTTATAGTATATTTAATCTTAACTTGATGCTTTATTTGGCATTATCAGTATTTTCCAAGGTCTATGATGTGTACCGGTTCTTCTCATACATTTTTTTATTTATTTTTTATTTAACATTTCTTATATACCGCCTTTCATGATATCAAGGCGGTTTACATTGAACAAACTGAAATTACATTGAACAGGGCATTATAACTTGGAGATAACTATTTTACATATGCATATGTGCATAATTCGGGTCTTTACCTTTAAAGCGCGGCAAAATCAGCGTTCTACCCGATACTGTTTCGCTTTTCCTGGCAGTGCTGAAGGTACGTGTCCTGCTTTGATTTTGTGTTTTCTCACTATTAAGAGCACCTCCGACCTTTGGTGACTGATTTTTATGGTATCTGAATGTCTTAAAGTATATTCTGTTACAGTTTAGTCTTTTTGTATAACAATCTTCCACATTTTTTTAGAACGGCCGTCATATTCCTTACTATAGAATCGGCAATCATGGTTTCGTTCTTGTCTACTTTTCCACATTCTTTTAACGTAACCGTTACCATTCGTGATTTGCAATGGTTTGTTCCACATAATACTATTTTATATATTATTTTAAAGGTTTATTCTTGTCTACTCTTCCACATTCTTTTAATGTAACTGTTATCATTCGTGATCTGCAATGGTCTGTTCCACATAATACTTTTTTCTATATACTATTTTAAGTTTAAAATTTGTTTTTAGTTCAACGGCCCTTTGATTTGGTCTGGGTATATATACTCGTTAATAGGATACTATTTTTATACAGTATTAGGTGCGTTGTTACCTCCCTGGTTACTTCATACATATGTATATATGCAAAGTGTCCAGTTTTTCCAAAGGTGATTTAATTTACCGGTGCGTGTTCAGCCTGTTCTTTACCTTTAATTTCACATTCGGCTGCTTGATGGTCAATTCAATATTGGTTTCCTTTTAAATATAAAGTGGTTTATTTTACAGGTTGTGCTGAAGGTGCGTGTTTAGCCTGATTTTTGTGTATATAGGCAATATCTGCGGTTTTTTAGCGTGCCAATGGAGCGGTTCTCATAGGTGGTTCATTTTACTGGTAGTGCTAAAGGTGCGCTTCAGCTTGATTTCCACCTTTATTTTTACATAGCCGTGCTTTTCGAATATATTTTTTGCATTTTGTACAAAGTAGGTGACTTAATAGAATACTTTTATATGTGGTTTATCTCCAGAAACAAGCAGGAATAAGTCCTCACATATGGGTACGTCGGTACCGACGGAGCCTGCGCGGGAAAGCTCCCCAGCTTCCCAGAAGGAAGCTTTTGGGGCCTCCCACTGCACATGCACGCTGCCTTCCCGCCTTCCTGACCAGCTCTCTTCAGTTTCTCTTTTTCCGCGGAGCCAGCAGGTCGTGTTCCTGTCACCGCTGAAGAAATTATTGTTTTAGTTTGTTTCTTTAGACCGCGTACCTGCCTTCCCCATACCGAAACCGGTACCGCCGGTCTCTCTTTTCTTTTCTTTAAAAAAAAAATCTTTATTCTGCACAGCTTGGTGACTTCGGTTAGGCCTCAGGCCTACACAACTTCTCCTCATGGAGAAACCAGCCCCTGGTTTTAAGAAGTGTACCAAGTGTAGTACTGTTATTTCTGTCACAGACACCCATGTATGGTGTCTTAAGTGTTTGGGACCTGACCACTCCATTCCGGACTGCCCATCCTGCTCCCAGATGTCTAAACGTGGGTTGCAGAACCGGGCCAACAAATTCCATGTGCTGTTTGCTTCAGATAATCCAGCATCACAGTCATCCAGGTCTTCCTCTCCGGATGGATCTCAGGTAACCAAACCCTCTGCAGGCAGGTCCTCAAAGAGCAAATCTCCTTCAAAGCATCGAGAGGCTCTCACTTTTGAGTCTGAGGATCCTGCCCCAGCCAAACAACCCCGGCGGGAAGCTCTGGCTTCCAAAGCCCCATCTATGGGGTTACAGGTTGACATCGATGGCACGGCCTCGACTGATCACCTGTTAGACTGCTCTGGGGTACCGGCCCATCCCGGTACCGACATCCAGGCAGCAGTGGCGTCTATGAGCAATACTGTTCAGACCATGCAGCAGGCCATGCTGGCTTTTATTAATGCTGCGACGCCCTCGGTACCGCGTTCAGCGGTACCGGGTCCGGTTCCGGTATCATCTCCCATACCGGAACCGAGACCATCGACTTCCAACCGCAGATCGGTTCCGCATGCCGGATCCGGGTTTTCACCCGATACCGATCCCATACCCGGTACGCCCGATGTCGATACCGATCGGTATGCGTATCGTGCGTTGGAAGCAAACAGAGAATACTCTGCTTCTTCTGAGGATTTTGACTCCTCTGAGGACTCTGATGAGCTGTCTCTAGTTCTTCATGAAGACCCCTCTTCCCCAAAGAGGAGAATGTCTCCACCAGAGGATTTGTCCTTTCAAGACTTCATTATTGAACTAGCTAAAGGACTTTCTATTACCACATCCTCTGAAAAAGAACCTATGTCAAAGAAATTGGATATTTTAGGATACCCTAAGGTTC
Organism: Ichthyophis bannanicus; assembly: GCA_033557465.1. Classification (NCBI taxonomy): domain Eukaryota; kingdom Metazoa; phylum Chordata; class Amphibia; order Gymnophiona; family Ichthyophiidae; genus Ichthyophis; species Ichthyophis bannanicus. The sequence continues at coordinate 199,005,032 of CM066041.1, read as the reverse complement.
CTAAAGAGGCAGTCACCCTGCCTATCCATGAAATCCTTCAAGAACACTTGATGGACTTATGGGAGGCTCCTCTAACGTTGTCTCCTTATTCTCGTAGGTTGGACACCATGTACCGGGTCCCTCCTTCTCCTGGTTTTCAAAAGACTCAGTTGCCTCACCATTCCATTGTGGTGAAGTCTGCACTGAAAAAGATTAAGAGTACCAAAAGGCACTCTTCTACCCCTCCAGGACGAGAATGTAAGACCCTAGACTCTTTTGGCAAGAAAATTTTCCAGGCTACTATGCTTATAGCCAGGATTAATTCTTACAGTCTGTATATGGGCATGTTTCTCAGGGAACTTGCCCTAAAGATACGACATTTTGCCTCCTTTATCCCTGAGGATAGAAAAGAGGAGTTCATTTCTCTGGTGAAACAGCTTCTAGATGTTTCTAAGTTCTCCAACAGAGCAGCCTTTGATTCCTTTGAAGGTGCCGGTAGAGCTTCAGGCATTGCCATTGCAGCCCGATGACTTGCTTGGCTCCAGGCCTCTGACCTAGAACCCTGGGTCCTGGATGGCTTACGGAATCTGCCCTGTACAGGTGAGAACTTATTTGGTAAGGACTGGCAAATTAAAGCCACTCAAATGGACGCAGAAAATGCTACCTTGGATAGACTTTCTAAGTCTACCTCTACTCCTGCCAAGTGCCTACTGGACTTCACAGACTATCGGACAACCTTCCAGGCACTAGTCCTTCCACATGTCGATTTTGCAAACATCATCCTGCACGGCCTCCCACAATCAACTTTAAACCCCCTCCGCTTAGCCTTGAATGCAGCCGCAAGAGTCCTCTCCGGATCGTCAAGATCCGACCACATAACACCCATCATGAAAGAATTGCATTGGCTACCTCTACATGCCAGGCTCCAATACAAATCATTGGTCCTCACTTTCAAAGCCCTAAATAACTACCCCCCTACACCAATCAGCAAACTAATTCATGGCACCCCAGAAAACAGAAACAGAAGATCTACTGCACGGAACACATTAGCAGTCCCTAAGTTAATGACTAAGTGCACAAAAGCTACATCCAACAGAGCCTTCTCATTATTTGCCCCTTCAAACTGGAATGCACTCCCCCACGAAATCCGTGGAATAAAAAGCCTCATCCTATTTAGAAAAGCCATAAAGCTCCACCTGTTCACAAAATGCTACTCAGAAACCTCCAGCGATAGAAGCACATCTAACAACCTGCAAACTTCCCCCACACACCAGTCGCCCCTGCACGTCAACACCACAAATAATAGGTAGTCCCCCAAACCCTACCAACCTTCACAAAACTAATGCAACACCCAGTTACATTAGAGCATTGTACATAGTTTGAGTTAATATGTATTTAGTTTCCCCGTTTTCTCCCCCATGTTCAATTCCCTGTTATTTGTAAACTCAATGTTATTTGTATACATTGCAGTATTCTTGTTCGATGTACACCGCGCTGATTTTAATAGCGCGGTATAGAAGAAAATGTTAAATAAAATAAATAAATAAATAAAAAGTCTTTCAAGAGGCCTTACTACAAGAAGGCCAGATTTTCCACAAATACTGGCCAATAATCTTCTCAGCCTCGCTTTGCTGCTAAACGTCAGCAACCTAAACAGGCAAAGTCAAAGCCTGCAGCGTCTACCACTCTTCAGCAGGCTCAACCCCCTCAGGGGTTTTGACTTGCCCCTAGAGAACTTAACATTTCTGGCTCTAGAACAACCAGAGCCTCTCACCATTCCCGGAAGGTTAGCTCACTTTGCTCCCAGATGGGAGCAAATCACATCAGAGCAATGGACCCTCTCTATCATCAGAGAGGGCTACAAACTTCATTTTTCCAACCTTCCTCCATATACCATGGTGAGGCACTTCAATTCTCCCCCATTTCTCCTGGACCTGTTGGATCAGGAAGTCTTCTCTCCTTGCCCAAGGGGCAATAGAAGAGGTTCCTCTTCTTCAACAAGGGACAGGATTCTACTCCCCTTATTTTCTCATAACAAAGAAGACAGGGGGATTCAGACCTATCCTAGATCTGAGAGAATTGAACAAATTTCTGTACAAGGAGAAATTCAAAATGCTTTCTCTAGGCATTCTCCTTCCATACCTTCAGAGTCAGGATTGGCTTTGTTCTCTAGATCTCAAGGATGCGTACACACATATACTCATCCACCCATCCCACAGAAAATATCTAAGATTTCTGTTTCAGGGAAAACATTTCCAGTACAGAGTACTTCCCTTCGGTCTAGCCTCTGCTCCAAGAGTGTTCACCAAATGCATGGCAGTTGTTGCCGCATTTCTAAGAGGTCTGGGAATTTTTGTATTCCCATATCTGGACGACTGGCTCATCCGAACTCCATCTCAGTCAGAGGCCCAGATTTCCCTGGACCGCACAAGGCACCTTCTGCAGTATCTGGGACTGGTGGTAAACCTTCCCAAGTCTCAACTTACCCCTACTCAGTCTCTAGAATTCACAGGGGCCCAGTTGGACACCACCACTGCAAGGGCCTACCTACCTCAAGTCCAGGGCCAACGTCTGGTGTGCTTGGCCTCCCAAGCTCAGTCCAGCAGTCACTTGACAGCCAGAGAAATGCTGCGACTTCTGGGCCACATGGCCTCCACGGTACACGTGGTGCCCTACGCTCGTCTTCATATGAGAGCAGCTCAATGGACCTTGGCCACCCAGTGGACTCAAGCATCAGGAACGCTCTCCGACCAAATACTCACCTCAAAACGTCTGTTTTGGTCCCTCCAATGGTGGATGTCCACCAAGAATCTGTTGTTGGGGGCCCCCTTCCAACCTTTGTTGCCCCAAGCAACCCTCACAACAGATACCTCCCAAACAGGGTGGGGAGCCCATCTACAATCCCTCTCCATTCAGGGTACTTGGTCTCCGCAGGAGACCACCCTTCACATCAACCTCCTGGAACTGCAAGCAATCTTCTTTGCCCTCAAAGTCTTCCATACCCTTCTTGTCAACCTGACCGTCCTAGTTCAGACAGACAATCAGGTGGCCATGTTCTACGTAAACAAACAAGGAGGGACAGGCTTTGCAACGAAGCTCTCAGATTATGGGCCTTCGCCAGAGAGCATCAAATTCATCTTCTGGCAGTATATCTTCCAGGGGTTCAAAACTCTTGGGCAGACAGACTCAGTCGAGTTCTGCTTCCACACGAATGGTCCCTACATATGGACCAGATAGGCAGAATCTTTCAGGAATGGGGAACCCCGGACATAGACCTCTTTGCAAGTCCGTGGAATGCCAAACTTCCCCGGTTCTGTTCCAGGACTCCGTGTCAGGGAGCTCAGGCCACCGACGCCTTTCTCCTGCATTGGGGTCAGGAATTCCTATATGCCTTTCCACCCATTCCTTTGATTCCCAAGACTCTGTTCAAACTCCAGAGGGATCACGGATCGATGATCCTCATAGCTCCACGCTGGCCACGCCAAGTGTGGTTCCCTCTACTTCTGCATCTCTCCCAGGGACCCTCCCTGGACCTGGGAGCTGCGCCAGACCTTCTCTCTCAGGAGAACGGGACTTTGTGGCACCCAAACCCCACGTCCCTACACCTCAGAGCTTGGTTACTAAAGGCCTAAGCCTTCATTACTTCAATCTTTCTCAACCAGTGAAAGACCCCACATCTTATGCCCTTTTACTCCCATAGGTGTATGTATGTGTATATGTATGTATGTGTATATGTATGTATGTGTATATGTATGTATGTGTGTATATATATTTTTATGTGTGTATACACATCTATATATATATATATATCTGTAAATAGTTTATTCTGTTATGTTCTGTTCACATTGTTAGAATTATATTATGACGTTCCTTGTAAATTTATATTCGGTTAATTATACTAACATTGACGTTCCTTGTAAAACAACTTGCGTTGTCAAGTGTTAAGTTTTGTTCTCTGTAAACCGCAACTGATCTGTGGAAGATGCGGTATATAAATGTGTATAAAATAAATAAAAATAAATAAATAAATATCCTTCATGCCTCTAGGAAACCCTCCACGAGGCGTTCCTATGCTTTCAAATGGAAACGTTTTTCCATTTGGTGTGCTCAACAGGGTCTTGACCCTCTAGCACTTCCTTTGAATTCTCTACTAGACTATCTCCTGCATCTTTCCAATGCAGGCCTTAAGACGAATTCAGTAAGAGTCCATTTGAGTGCTATTGCAGCATCCTTAAAACCTATAAATGGACAACCTGTCTCCTCTCATCCGCTTGTTGCAAGGTTCATGAGAGGCCTGACTCTAACTAAGCCTCCCATCCGACCTCCTCCGGTAGCATGGGACTTGAACCTAGTTCTAGGTCAGCTTATGAAGCCACCTTTTGAACCGTTGGTTTCTACCTCCTTGAAATTTCTTTCCTGGAAGGTCCTTTTCCTTATTGCAGTCACTTCGGCTCGCCGCATCAGTGAACTACAGGCCTTAGTGGCTCATCCACCTTATACCAGGTTTCATCATGATAAGGTGGTCCTAAGGACGAATCCCCACTTTATGCCCAAAGTGGTCTCGCCTTTTCATCTTAATCAAGAGGTATATCTACCTGTCTTTTTTCCAGCTCCTCATGCATCCAGTGCAGAGAGGAACCTTCATACTTTAGATTGTAAAAGAGCTCTTGCCTTTTACCTCAACAGGACTCAGCCACATCCAAAGTCTTGCCAGCTTTTCGTGGCTTTTGATCCTTCTGATTTGGGACATCCAGTCTCCAAACGTACACTTTCCAATTGGATTGCTCAGTGTATTTCCTTTACTTACCAGAGCAAAAATATTTCTCTGGAAGGCCATGTCACAGCTCACAATGTGAGAGCCATGGCCACTTCTATGGCTCATCTTCACTCTGTCTCCATAGATCAGATCTGTCGAGCCACCACATGAGCCTCGGTTCATACCTTCACAGCCCATTACTGCTTGGACAAGGACTCCCGCCGGGATGCCTTGTTTGGTCAGGCTGTCCTCAAACACCTGTTCCATACTTGAACAACTCCTGCCCACCTTCCCAGGATGGATGCCTGAGATCCATACGAAGATGGCGAACCCTTGGAACGGGATCTCCCAGGCATCTTAGCTAGGGAGTCCCCATATGTGAGGACTTATTCCTGCTTGTTCCTGGAGATAGCACAGTTACTTACCTGTAACAGGTGATCTCTGGGAACAGCAGGAATTAGTCCTCACAACCCACCCACCTCCCCTAGGAGTTGTATCTTCTATCTATCTTCCTTTCCTCTCTCTATTGTCTCAGCTATAAACTCGAACTGAAGAGAGCTGGTCAGGAAGGCGGGAAGGCAGCGCGCATGTGCAGTGGGAGGCCCCAAAAGCTTCCTTCTGGGAAGCTGGGGAGCTTTCCAGCGCAGGCTCCGTCGGTACCGACGTACCCATATGTGAGGACTAATTCCTGCTGTTCCCAGAGATCACCTGTTACAGGTAAGTAACTGTGCTTTATGGTCTATTTATCCTAAATGTGCCAGTCTTGGCGTTTGCAACATTATCTACAATACTGGCATCGCCGCAGTTTTTTGGTTTTGTTCCTTCACCATATTTTTGCAGAACATGACAATTTATGGCCGGTTAAATGCCTCCTCCTTTTTTTTATAAAGTACAATTGTTTTTATTCATTAAGTATTAGCTTCATGTTGTGGGCCATTTACATATTATTTATACATGTTTCCCATAAAAAAAAAAGGCTTCACCTCTCAATAGCGGTGGTGGTTTCGTTCTGATTTCAATAGATTTAGATTTAATTTTATACACTTTTTGTTCTCTTAAGTGCCAACATTAGCGTTTGCACAATGTCTTTGCTTAGTTTAATGTAAGACTAGAAAAGTATTATTTGTATCTTGTATAAAAAATTTTTTTTCATTTTGTACTAGATATTCAACATGTATGATCTGTCTTGGGTCTGGGTTCCCCTTTGTTTTTTGTTGCTTTGCTCATGTGCAATTTTATCTCCGTTTATTAATGGTGTTATTGTTTTTCAGCATTACCAACTGTATTATTGATCTGTGCCATATGTTTATACACTTCCATGCGCTTCATCTATTGTATTATTGCAATTCGTGAGTATTATATGGTTGTTTTTGCATCCTATTTATTCATGTTTGTTCTTTTATGTTTATGATTATTTATCATTATGCTTTTAAATTTATGTTTTTATTATTGCTTTTAATTTTCTGTTTTAAGTTTATTAAGTTACAATGTTTTATGGTATTTATTATATTTGTTTGCAGTCCTCTAGCCCCCTGATGAAGGCATCCGCCGAAACGCGTCGGCGTTTGCATTACTAATAAAGCGCAAGTGACGTTTACTCTGCCTGCTGTTTGTGTCCTCGGACACCAGGGACATGAGGTAGTCCGCCCTGTCCTGAGGAAGAAAAGTCATGGCCCAAAGGGTGTCCAAGTGAGCCCCGATGAACTCCAGGGACTGAACTGGATTGAGGAAGGACTTTAGGTAATTGATCACGAAGCCCAGATACTCCACGAGGCAAATGGTGCAGTCCGTGGCCTGCCTGGCCTCAGAGGTTGTGCCTCCTGTTACGAGCCAGTTGTCTAGATATGAATAGACGATGGTGCCCTGAACCCGCAGATGGGTCGCTCGCAACCACGGCCAGGCACTTCGTGAAGACCCGCAGGGCAGACACGAGGCCAAAGGGAAGCATCCTGTACTAGTAATGGTTTCCCTGAACCTTGCAGCGAAGGTACTTTGTGTTTGGGGTGGACGAGGATGTAAGTGTAGGCATCCTTTAAGTCCAAGGAGCATAGCCAATCGCCCTGCTGGAGGTAGGGCAGTAACATTCCAAAGGACAGCATCTTGAACTTCTCTCACACCAGGAACTTGAGGTTCCGCAGGTCGAGGATGGGCCTAAGGCTCCCTGTCCGCTTCGGGAGTAAAACCCCCATCTTCGAAGATGCAGTGGGACTGGTTCTACCGCACCATCCTCGAGGAGGCCTGCGAGCTCCTGACCCAGGAGGGCCTGATGCTGGGAAAGCTGACGTGGCTCCCCGTGAAAGTATGGAGGAGGGGCCTGGTCCAGATGGAGACGATAGCCCTCCCAAACGACCTGGAGAACCCAGGCATCGGTGGAGATGGACTCCCACATGTGGGAGAAGAGGACCAGATGCCCCCCCCCCCAACAGACAGCTGCCTGCCGGAGGGGGAGAGGCTATGCCGATGGCATCAAAACCCCGAGGCTGGCTGAGCCGGAGCTTGGGGTTGGTTCTTGGGGCCCTTCGGCTTACGATGGCTGTGGACCGTGGACTTTGCCTGGCTGCCCTGAATGAGGGGTGGGGGGGGGGGTCGATGCTGGCAGATAGGCCGGGTAGCCCCTGTACAGGAGCCCCTTTTGCTAGAAGGACTTCTTGCTCTACTGCTTCTTCCTGGGGAGGGAGAAAGTTTTCTGGGAGAGGCGAGTGTGAGTCATGTACTCCGTCTCAATCTCGGCAGCCTTGTCTCCCATGGGCTTGCCAAATAGCTACTCCCCGAGGCAGGGAAGGTTCAGCAGCTTCTCCTGGACCCACTGTTGAAGGTCTGAGGACTGGATGCAAGCCTGCCAGCAGGCTCCAATACCAGCTGCCGCCACCCGGCGGAAGAGTCGAAGCCGTCATATGTTGCTCACAAGAGGTACTTCAAGCATTCCCCGACAGACTTTGCGAGGGCCTGAAAACGCCAGAGATGGTGTCCGTCAAGGCCCACCACGAAGCCTCCGAGCTCCCTAGTGAGATCATGGAGTAACATCCCAATGTTTAATTGGTAAACTTGGATGCGGCATGACAACATGGAGCCCTGATAAGCCTTGCACCCGAGGGCATCGAGGGTACGAGACTCTCTGCCCGGGGGGGACTGACAAATGAGTCTTTGGGCTCTTTAGCTTCCGCATGGCCGATTCAACCACCATCGAGGTGTGGGGAAGATAGACTTTCTGAAACACCGGACCTCGCTGGACCTTATACATAGCATCCAGGCGCTTGCTCATAATCGGTACAGAGGCTGGGGTCTCCCACATGAGGAGCAGGAGGTGGTTCAGAATGGGAGGAACTGGCACTGAGACAGCCTCCCTCGGAGGAGCTTTGTATTGCAGGATATCGAACTCTTCGGCACGGGGTTCCTCCTCCAACTCAGTGACGAGTGCTAGGGCCCGCGCCATGTCCCAGATGAACTCCAGGAAGGAGGTGTCCTTGGGAGGTGACCGCCACTTCTAAGTCAGCAGGGAGGAGTCGGAGGGGAGGTCTCGGTGGGACCGAGGTCAGGTGGCTCGAGATGCGTCAGTGACCCGCGCCAGATCTCAGAGGCCAAAACTTGCCCGGAGCCAGAGGCGCTCGCCTGTGAAGATCTCGTGCCCGTGAAATGGGAAGGAGATTGAGACCCTCGCCGAGGATCCTCACAAGGCTTCTGGTTCTCCGGGGTCACAATGCGAAGCGGGGAGTCCTCGAGGTCGAGGTCCCTGCGGTCTTGAGGTGTGTGTCGGCGGGGCCAGGCATCTGTGCCTGCAGGGCAGTGAAGAATGCAAAAATGCTGCATTCCAAGGCCAGCATTCAGGCCACCCACTCGGGAGTGGGGTCCTGCAACACTGACGCCAGGGTGACCAGGTCAGATGTTGAGGAGGAGAGGGGGTCCTCAACAGGATGACCCTCGGGAGACTGGGCACCTTCGCTTTGAGGTACCTTACTGGGCCGTTTCCTCTCCAGAGACTGTCAAGGGGGGTTGAGAGACCTCTCACGCTTGTCTGGCACCCCCAGAGTCCTCGAGGCCTTCTTCCGCTTGCTCAGATAACCCCTGGTCAGAGTGCCGCCGGGCCCAGGGAGGAGCTTTGGGAGACCCCAGAGCTTGCGGGGTTGAAGAGTGGGAGGCTACCGGAGATACCGGGGGTGTCTTATGGAAGAGATCATCCAGCTTCTGCTTACGACTCTGGATGGCCTCGGAGGACATCTTCTTACAAAGAGAGCATAGCTCTGGGTCATGGTCGGCTCCTAGACACCTGAGACAGTCATGGGTGTCGATGAATGACATGTTTTTAGAGTATCTATCGCATTTCTTAAAACCGAAGGCCATTGGGGCAAAAAGGATCCTGTGAGGTCAAAGATCCTCAATGAGGCCAGTGGTTAAACAGGGTGTGAAGCACTGTAAAAACAAAAAAAAAGGCAAAAAAGAAAAACCCCAAGACCAGGGCCGGAGGCCAGTAGAGCAAAAACTGGTTGGAAACAGAGAAAATGTTTTCCGGGGACGAGATGCACGTCCGAAGGGCTCCATGGAAAAAGGGAGACTGAGTAAGATGGCATCTTTGGGTAGGAAGGGGACCACGCATGCATGGTGGCATTCCCAAAGGCTTTCCTTGAAAGCTGGAGAAATGCTCTGCGCAGGCTCCAGTGCTGTATATTTGAGGACTGACTTCCTGCTTGTTCCTGGAGAAGGAAAATAAGGGGAAGGTGTCTGAGTCCGGTAGAGGAGGTAACCCTCCCTGACCACCCAAAGTGCCCAGGCGTCTGTGGTGATGGTCAACCACCTCTGGCAATAGTGGGTCAGACGTCCCCCCTGTGCGCTGCTGACCTCCTTGGGGCAGAGAGGCTATGCCCAAGGAGTCAAAAACTCCCCCCTGGCTGGATCGGGGTCGGGGCCAGTGCCTAGGGTTTTGGAGTCTTCTGCTTACGAGGGCCTTGCCCTTGTCCCTTGGGCTGCTGACCCCGTTAGGGAGCTGGGGAGGCCTGAAAAGGTGAGTAGTTTCTGTAAACAGCTCCTTTCCTTGGGTAGAAGGACTTTTTACCTGAGCCTTTCTGTCAGGGAGGGGCAGCAATCTTTTGAGAGAGCCTGGTCCTCGTCGTGAACTCAGTCTCCAGCTCAGCAGCCTTGTCAGTCATGGGTTTGCCAAAGAGGTTCTCTCCTTGGCATGGGACATTGACCAATTTGTCCTGAACCCACTGCTCAAGATCAGACAACTGCAGCCAAGCTTGGCTTCGTGCACCAATGCCTGCCACCGCTACTCGAGCTGCCGACTCAAACCAGTCATGGGCTGCCCAAGACAAACTAGGAGCACTCATGGATGGCCTTGACCAGGTTCTTGAACCGCTGCAGGGGTTCCTCAGAGACTAGCAGAGAACCCGGCGAATTCATTTGCCAGGTCTCTCAGGTACATGCCCATATACAGCTGGTAGGCCTGGATGCGGCCAATGAGCATCGAGCCCTAGTAACACTTTCTGCCTAGGGCATCACAAGTGTAGACCTCCCTGCTGGGAGGCATAGAGGAGTGCATCTTCTGGCTTTTCAGCAGATGCATGGCCGACTCCACCACCATGAAGTTATGTGTCAGCTGTGATTTCTCGGAAACTCAGACTCTGGCGGACTCGATATATGGAGTTGAGCTGCTTGCTCACCACCGGCACCGATGTCAGTGTCTCCCACAATACGGAGCATCAGTCGTTACAGGAAGGGAGGGATGAGCAGCACGAGTGATTCCCTCAGAGGAGCCTCGTACTGGAGGATTTCCAACTCATCCGCCTGAGTATCCTCCTCCACCTCCATAGGGAATGCTAAGGCCTAAGCCATATCCTTGACAAAATCAAGGAAGCCCATATCCTCCAGCGGGTACTGCCACCGAGGCTCCGAGACGGGCAAGTCTGAGGGGATGTTGCGGTGGCGATGGGGGATCCCTCATCCTCCATCTCCCACTCGGAGTAGTCCATCGAGGACTCAGAGATGGTCCGCGGGCCTCGGGGCTGACCCTGGCCTGTGGCCTCCCGATGCTCTGCGGCCGGTGCCGAGCACACTTGCCGGGGATGATTGCAGTCCTGTCGAGCAGAAATCAGATCGAGACCTAGGCTAAGGATCGACTCGAGGCCGAAGGACCTCAAGGATTGACTCGGCCTCCGGGGATGTCTTCAACGTTGAGAGCCCAGTGGTCGTGGCGGATGAACTGGTCGTACTGGACAACAGCGTCCACTGCTGGTCCATGAAGGCAGACAAACTGCGCTCCAGGGCTGCCATTCTGGACTACAGGCCAGAAGACTTTTCAACCTTCAGTACAGGCACTGAGGGATTCTGGCCAGACGCTGGCTCCCCCAAAGGAATCCTCGACGAGGATGGTGTCTGAGGACCAAGGCCAGTCCAAGGTTGAGTCCTTCTGGGGGACCTTTGCAGGCTGCTCCTCCTTCGATCCCTTGGACAAGCATCTCGGACTGCGGGACCGGGTTCAGGTGGCATCCAGCCGGTTGGATCTGTCCAAGGACGCCGCCTTCAAGGCTTTCTTCTTTCTGGGTTCCCTCAAGGGAGACCCCCTTTCTGAAGACCCATGGCGGGGCTTGGGTTCAAAGGGGTCTGCCTGAGGAGTCGAAGCTTCAGACAAGGCCCTGGCCTTTGGAGGCACCGGGGACTCGGGGAGGAGTGGGGGGGACAATAACACCACAAAAAAAAACCCCAAAAACTTATCGTGCTGCTGCTGGCAGCTCTTTAGTGCCTTGCTGGACATCCCTTTGCAAAGACCACATGCTGCCAGGTCATGGTCTGACCCAAGGCAGCGGAGACAGCAGTCGTGTGTGTCAGTCTTAAAGCCACTGGTAGCCATGGGGGAAAAAATACCGCCGTGAGGTCGAAGACTCGCTGGGCTGCCAATTGGGGAAAAAAATCACGAAGACGCCAGAAAATTAACGACACAGAAAACTGCAAAAAAGGACCCAAACTCAATGCTGAGGCAACAAGGTCAGGTAGCGGGAAGAGTACTGGCAGCAAATATGAAACTCCAAAAAGAAAAATCAACTTTTTCCAGGAACAAGCCAGTTGAACGTCTGAAGGACTCTGCGGAAAAAAGGAGACTGAACAAGATGACACCCTTGGGTGGGAAGGGGACCACGCATGCATGGTAGCATCTCCCAAAGGCTTTCTTTGAAAGCTGGGGGTATGTTTCCGTGAGGGCTCCATCGGTGCTGATTTCCTGTTTGCTCCCAGAGAATAATAAAAGTCTACAAAACATTGCGCTACCTGTTGTGCCATTGTTTTAACGTCCCATTTGGCATTCTGAATTTGCAAGATTATTTTTTTCCGCTGTCAATTTTGGACCAAGTGGGCCAAGTAACTTACTGGCCTGGTTGCCCCTGAAGTGGGGCTTGTATTTATACAAGAAAATATTGTGCTGCACTCGCACTGTCAAAATCTCACTCATAAGAACATAACATAAGATATGCCATACTGGGTCAGACCAAGGTCCATCAAGCCCAGTATCCTGTTTCCAACAGTGGCCAATCTAGGTCATACGTACCTAGCAGTTTCCCCAAAAGACACAGGTTCCACAATGCTTGTATTGGGTCAAGCATTGATATCCTGGGTCCCTTCTTAATAATGGTTTATGGACCTTTCCTCCAGGAACTTGTCCAAACCTTTTTTAAACCCAGCTACACTAACAGCATTTACTACATCCTCCGGTAACAAATTCCAGAGTTTGATTACACGCTGAGTGAAAAAATATTTTCTTTTATTAGTCTTAAATAGTTTAACCTGTAGCTTCATTGCATGTCCCCTAGTCTTTCTATATTCGGATAACACAAACAATCGATGTACGTTTACCCGTTCCACTCCGTTCATTAATTTATAGACTTCTATCATATCTCCCCTCAGCCGTCTCTTTTCCAGGTTAAAGAGCCCTAACCTTTTTAGCCTTTCTTCATAGGGGTATCCTTCCATCCCCCTTTACCATTTTGGTGGCTCTTCTCTGAACCTTTTCTAATAACGCTACATCCTTTTAAAGATACGGTGACCAGAATTAAACACAATATTCAAGGTGCGGTCTCACCATGGAACGATATAGAGGCATTATAATATCCTTTGTTTTATTTTCCATTCCTTTCCTTATGATACCTAGCATTCTATTTGCTCTCTTGACCGCCGCTGTACACTGGGCCAAGAGTTTTAACATGTATCTACAATGACGCCTAAATCTTTTTCCTGGGTGGTGGTTCCTAATGTGGAACTTTGCATCGTGTAACCAGTTTGGCTTGTTCTTCCCTAGGTGCATAACTTTGCATCTGTCCACATTAAATTTCATCTGCCATTTTGATGCCCAGTCTTCCAATTTATCAAGATCCTCTTGCAATTTTCCACAATCCTCTTATGTTTTAACAACTTTAAATAGTTTTGTGTCAGCTGCAAATTTGATAACCTCACTCGTTATTCCCTTTTCCAGGTCATTTATGAATATGTCAAAAAGCAGCGGACCCAGCACAGATCCCTGGGGTACACCACTATTCACCTTTCTCCATTGGGAAAATTGGCCAACAGTACACTGCCTCCTATCCCATGTCTTTTTAGTTTTGCCAAAAGTCTCTGATGAGGGACTTTGTCAAAGGCTTTCTGAAAGTCCAAATACACTATATCAACCGACTCACCTTTGTCTACCTGTTTATTCACACCTTCAAAAAAACATAACAGATTAGTAAGATAAGATCTTCCTTGTCTAAAGCCAGGTTGGCTGTCTCCCATTAAGCCATGACTATCTACATGTTCAGCAATTTTGTTCTTTATGATGATTTCTACCATTTTTCCCGGTACTGACGTCAGGCTCACCAGTCTATAGTTTCCTGGATCACCTCTGGAACCATTTTTAAAAATTGGCGTTACATTCGCCATCCTCCAATCTTCAGGTATTACAGATGATTTTAATGATAGTTCACAGATTACTAATAGCAGGTCTGCAATCTCATATTTCAGTTCTTTCAACACCCTTGGATGTCCTCCTTCCACCATGTCTCTGAGATTCCAATCATATCTAACCTTTCAATTAGTACTATATATTCTAACTCTCCCATCTTATTTTTTTAGACTTCTAGCATTTGCATACAAGCATTTCAGAGACTGTATTTTATTCATATTAATCTGGCTATTGGTAGGCATGGGTAATTTGGGATCTTTAAGCTCGGTTTGCTTGATACTCGAGGGCATTTGGGCTACTTTACTCTTTTTTGGAACCTCTCTGCTTTTGGTAGTATCCTTCAAGGATACATTCTTCCAAACCATGTGCCCTTGTGCGACTGTTGGCTTTCCCCTATTATCTAGTTTAAAAGCTGCTCTATCTCCTTTTTAAAGGTTAATGCCAGCAGCCTGGTTCCATCCCGGTTAAGGTGAAGCCCATCCCTTCGGAAGAGCCGCTCCTTTCCCCAGAATGTTCCCCAGTTCCTAACAAATCCAAAACCCTCAGCCTTGCACCATCGTCTCATTCACGCATTGAGACTCCAGAGCTCTGCCTGCCTTTTGGGTCCTGCGCGTGGAACGGGAAGCATTTTGGAGAACACTACCCTGGAAGTTCTGGATTTCAACTTCCTACCTAAAAGCCTCAATTTAGCCTCCAGAACCTCCCTACCACATTTTCCTATGTCATTGGTACCGACATGTACCAAGACAGCAGACTCCTCCCCAGCACTATCTAAGACCTTATCTAGGTGGCGCGTGAGGTCCGCTACCTTCGCACCAAACAGGTATGTTACCAGGCGATCCTCATGTCCACCAGCCACCCAGCTATCTACATAACTAATGATCGAATCACCAACTATAACAGCTGTCCTAACCCTTCCCTCATGGGCACATGGCCCTGGAGAAACCTAACTGCAAGTGGGTTTTACATCACCTGGAGGACAGGTCCTAGTTACAGGATCACTTCCTGCTACATCAGGGTGATGCTGTCCTGTCATGTGACCTCTCTCCTCCATGGAAACAGGGATGCTGCCAGACTGGAGGTGGGACTTCAGGACTATATCCCTGTAGGTCTCGTCTATGTACCTCTCTGTCTCTCTTATGTCTTCCAAGTCTGCTACTCTAGCCTCTAGAGAACACTCGTTCCCTGAGAGCAAAGAGCTCCTTGCACTTAGTGCACACGTAAGACCTCTCACCAATTGGGAGAAAATCATACATGTGACACTCAATGCAAAAGACTGGAAAGCTCCCATCTTGCTGCTGGACTGCTGTCTGCATCTTCGTTTTAAGCTTGTGTTTAGATCTTTAAGTTCTTTACTTACTAAGGGCTGCTATGGATACTTATACTAATAAAATTGTACCTAATAGTTTAATATACCTTGTTCACCTGAAGCTTAATTAATCTCAGGTCCTTAGTGTACAACTGATTTGGATAACGAGCTGCACCTGAGAGCAACTCCTTTCCTTTAAGATGTGTAAGTACCTATAAAGCTACGATTATCCCAGGGGTGGGTGGGTGTTGGGGAGGGAGGGAAATAACACTTATTAAAAGAGGGCTGCTTCACAGTACCCTGTCCTGTGCTTCTGAGGTAAGCTGTGACTAACTTCCTGGGTGATTAACAGTCCTTGCTTAGATAGGAGTCGTCTTTCAAAATGGCCTTTTGACCTGCCACCTGGCGTTAACACCTATTGAAAATGTTTCACAGGTCTCTTGCCCCCTAGGTAGAAGGCCTCTTTGTAAAGGTCTCTAGAAGACTATTTGTTGCTCAAAGAATACTGACCCTGTTTTGCCTTTTATGCTAAGTTATATTCTGATTTGATTTAAATTAAAGCTCTTTGCTGCTGCCAGGCTCTGACTTATTATGAAAGTTAAACTAGAAGCTCTCTGCTGGGCTCTAAATTTAACCAGAAAGCTCTCTTCTGTGTTTTAAATTTAAACTAAAAGTACTTTGCTGATACTAGGCCCTGAGTGAGTATTAAATTTAAACTACAAGCTCTCTACTGGGTATGAAATCTAACCAGAAAGCTCTCTTCTGTGTTTTAAATTTAAACTTAAACTGCTGCTACTAGGCCCTGACTGATTTAACAAATACACTAGGTTCACAGATTAATTTGTTTTAATCCCAAGACGTCCCTTCAGAAGAATTTCCAGAAGTATATACTCACAATTGCAGGTCTCTCTCCAGAAGTAGCAGTCCCCTTCTCTAGTCCTTCAAGACTGATTTGTTGTTTTAGGGCCAACAGTCATTTCCTGTCCCCATCCTCCAGTCTGCTAACATGTCTCCTATGGAGATTATTTAACTCTCTTGTCAACTCTTGGAGGCGCCTTTCGCAGAGTTTTCGGTCTGCACTTATGTACCCCATAATATGACCGCACATCACAGCCTTCACTAACTCCCAGTAGCAGGAGCTGTATTCCACTGAGCCCTTATTAAAGTTTGCTAACTCCACCCACGCTTTCCTAACATATTCCTGAAACTCCTTCCTAGGATAGTAAGATGGGTTCAGCCTCCAGGTCTAGTCCCTGCTTCCCGAGGGCAAGGAGATGGTCATCTGCCCTACAGCATGATCAGACAGTAGCATCTGTCCCACCTCTATGTCTCTGAGCTTTTCTGTCCATAAGTGGGGAATCAGCCAGTAATTGATACGGGAATACATTTTATGTGGATTGGAGTAGAATGTGTATTCTCTCTTCCAGGTATGCAGATACCTCCATGCATTCAGCAATCTCAGTTTCTCTACTACAAAGTGGACTCCCCCCCATTCAAAATGCTCTTTCTTGGCTGTCCGAACTGGCTGACAATCCAGGGTAGGGATGGCCACTACATTAATATTGCCCCCCCTAGGATGAGACAGTAATCAGGATATTGCACACTCTTTGCTATGATGCTAGAGAAGAAACTGTGACAATATGCATTAGGCCCGTAGAGATTACAGAGCAGGATCTTGGTTCCCCTGATCTCCCCCATAACCATAACATATCACTCTCCTCTACGTCCTGCAACTGTTTATGTACCTGGAAGCTCAACCCCCTTCATCAGAATGGCCACTCCCCTTCCCTCCCCCCTGTTGCCTCCAATTATAGGCAGAAACAAATACCTCTCCCCCCCCCAAAGACCTCCAACATTTATGCTTATTAAGGCTAAGTTGGGTCTCCTGCAGAAAGGTGATATCCGCTTGTGCACTTTGTAAGAGGTGCAAGATTTTCGTTCTCTTCAGAGGAGCGTATTCCATCTTTCCCAACCATCTTCAGCCTTTTTCCCCCAGCAGTGTCTGTTCCCCAGCATTTACCGCTCATACCAAGGTCACAACGCAGTCCCTCTCCCCAGCCCAAGGCACCACTGCAGTGCTAACATATCTCTTCACAGCCCCTTAGAGCCTCAAGTTGTCTGTGCCCTCCCATGGGAGCTTCACATGGACATCCAGCCTCCCCCACCCTTACTACTACTGAGCATTTGTACAGCGCTACAAGACATACGCAATGCTGCACAGACATGTAAGAGACAGTCCCTGCTCAACAGAGCTTACAATCTAGTCAAGACAGACAGCACAGTAGGTGTAGACATGGGATACATCTAGAGAGAATGGTAAGGAAACACAAAAGAGATCAGGTGAGTCAAGATCCTAAAGCAGTGAAGAGGTGAGTTTTTAGCCTAGATCTGAAAAGGGCCAGAGAAGGCACCTGACGTACAGACTCAAGTAGTTTGTTCCAGGCATAAAGAGCTGCAAGGTGAAAGGAGCGAAGTCAGGAGTTAGCAGTTGAAGAGAAGGGCACAGATAGAAATGATTTGCTAGAAGAGTGGAGTTCCTGAAGAGGGGTATAGGGAGATATAAGAGAGGAAAGGTAAGAAGGAGCTGCAGAGTGAATGCACTTATAGGTCAGCAGGAGAAGTTTGAACTGGATGCGGAAATGGACAGGAAGCCAGTGAAGTGACTTGAGAAGAGGGGTAATATGAGCATGATTCAGTAGGAGACCAGCAATGAGTAGGTTACAATAGTCAGGACGGGGTGGTGTTTAAGGAGTGGATAAGTGTCTTAGTAGTTTGTTCAGAAAGGAATGGGCGGATTTTGTTGATGTTATAGAGAAAGAAACAGCAGGTCTTAGCTATCAGATGGATGTGTGTGGAGAAAGAGGAGTCAAAGACAACAGTATCCCTGCCCCACCACCATCCCTCCATCCTATCCCCTCACTCACATAGGCTTTCTTCGCTCTTCCGTTCGCTCCACCACCTCCCCACAGCATGCATACGTCCAGTATATAGCTATGGATAGCCATGAACAATAGATCCCTAACTAGAAATAACCTTCAGCATCAGCGAAAAGCAACAGAGTAAGAGTTAACCATGGAGCGATTGAGCCCACTCCTCATACACCCCTGGGACATGGTGAGTGATCCCTTGCCTCGTGCACTGGGTTTCCAATATCAAGTCACACAGCAGGAGGGGAAGATGAGAAAAACAACCACCGCCCCACCCCCAGCAGTCTTATCAGAAGCGTACCCCCCCAAATCCCCAAGAGCCTCAAAGCGTCAGTTCCCCAAATGAAGTTATCAATTGGCAGGGAGCGCTTTCACCCTTTCTTCCTGCTCTCCAGTGCCTCTGTGCTCCACCTCTTACACAAATTTTATGATTGTGTCCTTTCCCTCCAGGTGCAGACCTGCCGACCCGCCCCCCCCCCCCCCACGCCGCCAAGAACACTGAGCTTGGCTGGATAAACCAGGCTAAATTTGATTCTCTTGGCAGTCTCGAGCAGTAGTGGGTAATCTCCCACCGCTTCGCAGCCACTTGTGCAGAGTCGTCCTGAAACATTAGTATTTTTGCACCTTCCAATTCAAGAATTCTTTGTTTTCGGTAGGCAGCAAGAAGCTTCATTTTGTCGACATAATCCAACACTGTGAAGATCACTGGCAGGGAGACGTCTATTCCCTCCAACCACTCCTGCTCCCAGTCGATGGGCCTGTTCCACTTTAAGTAGAATCATTTAACAGGCCCAGTGCTCTCGAGAGAGTTTTTGCGTAGAAGTCCAGCAAGTCCTTTTCCCCTATGCTTTTGGGGACCCCAGTGAGTCTCAAGTTATTTCTCCAACTGCAGTTTTTATTTATTTTATTTAACAGTTTATTTATGTCACTTTATCATTTCAGTCAAAGTGGTTTACATTGTAACAAACTTGGTAGTGTACATTGAACAAGGACATTGATAATTTGGAATTTTCTGAGGCAATGGAGGGTTAAATGACTTGCCCAAGCCCACAAGGAGTGCTAGTGGGAACTGAACCCTGGTCTCTTGGTTCTCAAACCAGTGCTCAAACCATTAGGCTAGGTTTTCTTGGTCCTCCAGCCACTCCTCTAGGAATGCTGTCTTCTGCTGCAGTTGTTGCATCTGAGCTCCTCCAGTCCCATATCCACTTCTTAAATGTGTTGGGTGTTCTCTATGATTCGCCTGTGGTGGCTGGTTAGGGCTTCCTTGACCTCATCCATTGTAGACTGGATCTTGGCCAGCTTGTCTTCAAGGACTGCCATCACACTTCTCATGAGATATTTAGCCACTTTTTACGACATCAGGACTTGTCGTCACCCCATTGGGCTCACACTCTCCGCCATGATGCCAATGCGTTCTTGCAGGGTTCCAGAAGTGCCCTGAGCTGCCTGTGTTGAAGTGAAAGGAGTTTTCTTAGTGATAGCACTCTTCTGAGGAAGGCCTCCGCCCCAGGACCTCCAGGACACTCCCAACTGAAGCAAACCCACCACCACCACACTCCTCCAAGGCACGTCCCAGGGCTGGTGTGCTCTCTCTTCCTCGGCCTCTGCCGCCTCTGGCCTTACAGTGCAAACCAGGCCCCTTCACTCCTTCCTAGTGCCCTTCTTCGTGTGGTCCAGCCCTGGTTCCTGTACTCTGCATGCTCCTAGGACTGTGAGTCTGGTCTGCCGCTTTTATTGCTCTGTTGGGGCCCCAGAGCATGGGCCCACTTCCATGGAAGGCTCTAATCACCGCCGGCAGCTCTACAGCAGCTGAACAGCCCCACGATCTTTGGGCTTCCAAGTCGCCCTGCTCCACAGGCTGCACGAGTACATTGGCTCCAACACAGATTTCTCCACTCCACGCTGGCCCCACCAGGCTCCGCTGTGCCCCTTCACATGTCTTTGGAATCCCTCTCACCTTAAGTCACCAGGCCATCAGCGACTGCACCGGCATCGGGGCTTCTATGATGCGCTGCCAACTTTGGAGAAGTGAGTTTCCCCAGACTGATCATCCGTTCACTCTAGGCTGCCTCTCCACATGATTTAACCCCGATTTTAGGGCTGCAGGGAGATGGTGATATCGGCGGGGATGCTCAGACCTGCAAAGAAGTATCCATCTTGGCCGGAGGTCTGCCTCATCTGCTATAGCTATCTAAGACTCTAAGATATAGCACAGTTACTTACCTGTAACAGGTGATCTCTGGGAACAGCAGGAATAAGTCTTCACATATGGGTATCGTCGGTACCGACGGAGCCTGCGCGGGAATGCTCCCCAGTGTCCAGTAAGAAAGCTTTTGGGAGCATCCCACAGCGTCTGCGTGCTGCCTTCCCGCCTTTCCCAACCGCCTCTCTCCAGTTTGAGTTTTAAAGCTGAGACAAAGAGAGAGAGAGGAAAGGAAAGATAGAGAGATACAACTCCTAGGGGAGGTGGGTGGGTTGTGAAGACTTATTCCTGCTGTTCCCAGAGATCACCTGTTACAGGTAAGTAACTGTGCTATCTCCAGAAACAAGCAGGAATGAGTCTTCACATGTGGGGACTCCCCAGCTGGAGATGCCAGGGAGATCCCCAAGGTTGTGAGTCCCTGAGAAGGGCTCTACCGTCCCCCATGGATCTCGGGCATCCAAACAGGGATGGGGGGCACTGTTCCCTCTAAGCTGTGCGCGTGTGCGCACGCACACACCTCGCCAAGCGAGCGCACATACTTTACAACAGAGCGCACAAAAATTATGGCTCTGATTCTGATAGAAAACAACACAGACGTCTTAAAATGTAAAAGTTATGACTGTAATTACTATAAATTTCCCGCTTCATTTAGTAATCATCTATTTTCATTTAATTTGATTAAAATCAATGTGGTGTACATACTGCATTCTGACGTGTAGTCAAATTTTAAAGTATATAACTCCGAGTGTCGTTATGTGGCGCACAAAAATTTAACCTTCCTTCAAAAGCTGCACACAGCTAATATTTTATGTGCACACAGCCTACAGAAAATTAGAGGGAACATTGATGGGGGGTAGGAGTTGATTAGGTATGGAACAGGTGTTTGAGAACAGCCTGACCAAACAAGGCATCCCGGCGGGAGTCCTTGTCCAAGCACTAATGGGCTGTGAAGGTATGAACCGAGGCCCAGGTGGCCGCTCGACAGATTTGGTCGATGGACACAGAGTTTAGATGAGCCATAGAGGCTGCCATGGCTCTCACATTGTGAGCTGTGACATGGCCCTCCAGAGAAAGGTTCTTACTCTGGTAGGCGAAAGAAATACACTGAGCAATCCAATTTGACAGTGTTCTCTTAGAGACTGGAAGTCCTAAATGAGAGGGATCAAAAGCAACAAAGAGTTGAGAGGACTTTCTATGTTGCTGTGTCCTTTGTAAGTAAAAAGCGAGCGCTCTCTTACAATCCAGGGTATGGAGATTCCTCTCTGCACTTGATGCATGAGGTCCTGGAAAAAAGACAGGTAAATACACCTCCTGGTTCAGATGAAAAGGTGAGACCACTTTAGGCATAAAGTGTGGATTGGTCCTGAGGACTACCTTGTCATGATGGAACCTTGTATGAGGATGATTAGCCACCAAGGCTTGCAGCTCACTGATGCGGCGAGCTGAGGTGACTGCAATGAGAAAAATAACCTTCCAGGAAAGGAATTTCAAGGAGGTAGTGGCTAAGGGTTCAAAGGGGGGCTTCATAAGCTGATCAAGAACTAGATTCAAATCCCATGCCACTGGAGGTGGTCTAATGGGAGGTTTAGTTAAAAGAAGGCCTCTCATGAATCTTGCAATAAGAGGATGAGAGGAAATAGGCTGTCCATTCAGAGGCTTGAGGGATGCTGAAATAGCACTCAAATTGACTCTTACTGAATTCGTATTAAGGCCTGCATGGGATAAATGCAGCAAATACTCTAGTAAAGAATTCAGAGGTATTGCAAGGGGGTTAAGACCCTTCTTTGCACACCAAATGGTAAACCTTTTCCATTTGAAAGCATAGGAACGTCTAGTGGAAGGCTATCTGGAAGCATGAAGGATATCCTTCAACTGCTGAGAAAGTTGCAAATCTTGAAGGTCTAGGCCTTCAGCAACCAGGCCCTGAGATGGAGAGACTGGGCATTTGGATGCCATGATGTTCCCTCCACCTGGGACAGGTGGTCTGGAGCAGATCCCAAGTCCAGGGAAGGAGCTTGAGAGAGATGCAGAAGTAGAGGGTACCACACTTGGCGTGGCCAACGTGGTGCTATGAGAATCATAGACCCTCAATCTCTCTGAAGAGAGTTTTGGGAATTAGGGGAAACACGGAATTCTGGAACAGAACCGGGGAAGTTTGGCATTCCACGGACTTGCAAAGAGGTCTATGTCCGGGGTTCCCCAAATCTGAAAGATTCTGGCTATCTGGTCCATATGGAGGGACCACTCGTGTGGAAGCAGAACTCGACTGAGTTTGTCTGCCCAAGAGTTTTGAACGCCTGGAAGATATATTGCCAGAAGATTAATTTGATGCTCTCTGGCGAAGGCCCACAATCTCAAAGCTTCGTTGCAAAGCGACAGAGCACCAGTCCCGCCCTGCTTGTTCACGTAGAACATGGCTACTTGGTTGTCCGTGTGGATGAGGACTGTCTTGCAGCTGAGCAGGGTGTGGAAGACTCAGAGCTAGAAAAATTGCTCTGAGCTCCAAGAGGTTGATATGTAGAGAAGTCTCCTGTGGAGACCAGATGCCCTGGGTGGAGAGATCTTGTAGATGAGCTCCCCAACCCCTTGGAGAGGTATCTGTTGTAAGGGTTGCTTGGGGTAACAACTGTTGAAAAGGGGACCCCAGCAACAGGTTTTGAGTGGAGAGACCAAAAAAGGCGACTGGAGGTTGCTATTTTGTCTAATAGGCACCCTGATGCCTGGGTCCATTGGGTGGATAAAGTCCATTGAGCTGCCCTCATGTGAAGGCAAGCGTAAGGAACCACATGCACGGTGGATGCCATGTGGCCTAACAGTTGTAACATCTCTCGAGCAGTTAAATGGGACTTTAACTGAATCTGGGAGGCTAACTGCACCAAGCGTAGGCAACGGGTCTGGGGAAGATAGGCTCTTGCAGTTGTGGTATCCAGCAAGGCCCCTATGAACTCTAGTGACTGAGTAGGGGTGAGATGGGATTTTGGGATGTTTATTACAAGTCCCAGATACTGAAGAACACGCCTTGTGCAGGCTAGGGAAGTCTGGGCCTCTGAATGGGATGGAGCTCGGATGAGCCAGTCGTCCAGATATTGGAATACGAATATTCCTAGAGTGCATAGAAATGCAGCTACTGCCATGCATTTTGTGAACACTCTTGGTGCAGAGGCCAGACCGAAAGGAAGCACTCTGTATTGGTAGTGCTTTCCTTGATAAAGGAACCGAAGGAACCTTCTGTGTGTTGGATGGATGAGGACATGGGTGTACGCATCCTTGAGATCTAGAGAACAAAGCCAATCCTGACTCTGAAGGTATGGAAGGAGAGCACCGAGAGAAATCATCTTGAATTTCTCCTTGCATAGAAACTTGTTCAATTCTCTGAGATCTAAAATGGGTCTGTAGCCCCCTGTTTTCTTTGGGATAAGAAAATAGGGGGAGTAGAACCCTGAGCCCTGTTGAAGAAGGGGTACTTCTATTGCTTTTTGGGCAAGAAGGGTAGCAATCTCCTGACCCAGAAGGTCGAGGAGAGATGTTGGAGAATTGAACTGTCTCACCATGGTGTGAGGAGGAAGGTTTAAGAAATGAAGCTTGTACCCCTCCCTTATGATGGGGAGGGTCCATTGCTCTGCTGTGATTTGTTCCCATCTGGGAGCAAAGTGAGCTAACCTTCCTGGAATAGTGAAAGGCTCTGGTTCTTCTAGAGCCAGAAAGTCTAAGGTCTCTAGTTGTAAGTCAAAGGCCCTGAGGAGGCTGAGGCTGTTGGGCCGTAGCAGTCCTTGCAGCCTTAGGCTTGGCCTGTTTAGGTTGTTGCTGACGCTTTGCAGCAAAACGACCTGCAGAAGATGTCTGCTGACCATAAACAGGATAATATCTCCCTTTTTTGGGATAAAAAAGCCTTTTTGAACAACCTTTTTTTTTAACAGGAGCAGAAGTAGACTTTGAAAGTCTATCTAAAGCAGAATTTTCAGCATCCATCTGAGTGGCCTTTGCTTGCCAATCCTTTCCAAAAAGGTTTTCACCTGTACAAGGAAGATTTCCTAATCCATCTTGGACCCAGGGTTCCAAATCAGAAGCTTGTAACCAAGCAACTCTGCGTGCAGCTATGGCAATAGCCGAGGCTCTGCTGGCACACGCAAAGGAGTCAAAGGCTGCACGGTTGGAAAATTTGGAAACATCCTGGGCATGTTTAAGCCAGGTGAGAAACTCCTCCCTTTTATCTTCTGAAATAAAAGGGGCTAAAGTCTGCAGATGATCTGTAATTCTTTTAGAAACATCCCCATATAGAGACTATAGGAGTTGATTCTGGCAGTAAGCATGTTGGCCTGGAAAAGTTTCCGGCCAAAAGCATCTAAGGTTCTGCATTCTCTTCCTGGAGGATTAGATGAGTGCCTTTTTGCACTCTAACTTCTTCATGGCAGACTCCACCACAATAGAGTGGTGAGGAAGTTGAGTCTTATGAAAGCCAGGACAGGGAGGAACACGTACATGGTGTCCAACCTACGAGAATGAGGGGAGGTGGTGAGAGGAATCTCCCATATGTCCAACATGTGATCATAAAGGATCTCATGAATTGGTAAAGTAGCTGCCTCCTTAGGAGCCTTAGGATATTGTAAAATATCCAATTGTTTGGCTCTAGGCTCTGACTCAGGGGCCACAGAGATGGAGAGGCCCCTGGCCACTTCCCTAATGAAGTCTTGGAAAGACAAGTCTTCTGGAGGAGACACTCTCCTTTTTGGAGAAGGCGGCTCCTGAGGAAGGAGTACCGATGCTTCGACAGAAGCCTCTGATTCATCAGAGTCCTCGGAAGAATCGAAGTATCGCCTGTCTGGATGCTCCTGCAGAGCCCGATACGCGTACCGAGTGTTATCGACATCGGGAGTGATCGGTACTGGTTCAGTACCGATGGGCATCCTAGGACAGGGTACCGCTGCAGTCGACACCGAAGCCGATGTCGATGCAATAGATATCTGTGCCGGTACCGGTACCGACAACGGAGTTTGTTGCGGTACCGGAGGCGTCGCAGCCTGTATGAATGCCATAATGGCACGCTGCATGGTCAGAATATTCTGATCCATCGACGCCACCACCAATGTCTGGATGTCGATACCAGTGGAAACCACCAGTACCCCAGAACATGGCAACAGGTGATCGGTCGAGGCCACGCCATCGATGTCAACCTGTAACCCCCATGATGAAGCTTTGGAAGCCAGGGCTTCCCGCCGGGGTAATTTTGCCGGTGTAGAATCCTCAAGGGCAAGCCTGGAGGCATCTCGATGCTTAGAGGGAGATCTACCCTTCGAGGACCGGCTGGACTTATGCTTAGTTACCTGAGATCCATGAGAGGAAGAAGCAGCCCTGGAAGACGTCTATGCCACCGAAGCTGCATCAGAGGGAAACAGGGTACTGAGCTTAGCCGCTCGGTTCTGTCGACCTCTTTTAGACATCATGGAACAGGATGCACAATCCGTGATGGAATGGTCAGGACCCAAACATTTTAGACACCAGTCATGGGTGTCGGTGACCGAAATAGTACCGCTGCACTTCGTGCACTTTTTAAACCCGGAGGCAGGCTTTTCCGAAAAAAATTGTACAGAAGTGGGAAACGGTAGGTTTTTTTTTTTTTTTTTTTTTTAAGAAGAAAGAAGGAAAAGACCGGCGGTACCAGTCCGACGTCGAAGAAGGCAGACGCGAGACCAAAGAACTAGAAAAAAGAAAGAAATTCTTCAGCGGTGACAGGAACACGACCTGCTGGCTCCGCGGAAAAGAGGCAGTTGGGAAAGGCGGGAAGGCAGCGCGCAGGCGCTGTGGGATGCTCCCAAAAGCTTTCTTACTGGATGCTGGGGAGCGTTCCCGCGCAGGCTCCGTCGGTACCGACGATACCCATATGTGAAGACTCATTTCTGCTTGTTTCTGGAGATCAAGAATATACGTACAGCAAAGCTTAGCAATTTGTTTATAGCTTTTTTCATCCAACAAAATCAAAGGTCACTACCTTTCAAGGGTTGTGTCCCCTTTCTCAGGCCACGGCAAAACCCTGATCACAAATGTATCAAGGGAAT
Source organism: Ichthyophis bannanicus (assembly GCA_033557465.1). Lineage (NCBI taxonomy): Eukaryota > Metazoa > Chordata > Amphibia > Gymnophiona > Ichthyophiidae > Ichthyophis > Ichthyophis bannanicus. Next base: position 198,978,888 of record CM066041.1, on the reverse strand, counting down.
TAATTATTTATTGATCTTTAATACAATGCATCCAAGTACACTAACTTGGCAACTACGTGTTTATTCAGATCACTTAAAATGCTGAACAACCTGTAAGTAATCTTTTCTAAGATGGTGAAGAAAGTTAAGCAACACCACCACATATTCTGAAGCTTTCCTTAAGCGCCACAGCACACGTTCTTACTGTATTCTGTGTCATCATCGGGCAGCGAGGCAGCATAATCAAAGTAGGTGGCATTCCAGCGCAGCTCTTTGTTTTTGGTGTCATACATTGTGATTGTATATTCTGCAAAAATTACACACTAATTTTACTAACCAACTCTTACATCAAAGCACTTAATCAAAAACACAATGCAGTGCCTGCCACTGACAGAACCACCGAGGATGAGAGTTACCTGTCCGTCCGAGATACAAGAGAGAAGAAGAAGGGCAGAGGCTTTCTGCAAATGAAGATGTCAAGGTCTGTTGCTTCTCCCCAGTCATCAAGTCGACTACATACCAGATGTCCTGCTTCTTTCCTGCAAGAGCACAAATGTCATGAATAACCATTTCCAGTCCAGATGATGTTAATGCTACAATCGTTTCAGCAGTAAAATATCCTCCTGTCGGATGCTTCCTCCTGACATACAAAACAAGCCGTATTTGTGTATTGTTTTTATGTATTTTAAATTTTGCTTCATTTATTATGTGCATTTAATGCTTGTAAAAAGATACTGTTTGGTACCAACTCCATTTGACATTTAAATCCTCTGAATCCTTTAAAAAGTACAAGCAGTTCTAGTTTCCCTCTTACACTGTGACAACATGGCACATCCTAATCTGAAGGGATGAGGCTCATTCTCTGTGTGTCTAGGTGGAGCACAATTCACAAGGATTTGTGCTTTCTGTACTATGGATTATTCTCAATAAGGCCCTTTTCAAACGTTTTGCTAACTACCAATCAATGCTTCCTCAATCAATCCTATTGCTGCCTATGACTTTGGACCATTCTGGGGGACAGATGAGGGGTAAATGATGTTTCTGAAAAAGGTGCAGACAGAGAGAAGAGGCAGGCATGCCCTGGCACGTTAAGAAATCTGGTATTTGACTCTCTAAAAAGAGCGAGCAAGCTTTACGGTTATCAAGCACTTGTAGAGGACACCTGAGAAAGCACAGTTACTTACCTGTAACAGGTGATCTCTGGGAACAGCAGGAATAAGTCTTCACATATGGGTATCGTCGGTACCAACGGAGCCTGCGCGGGAACGCTCCCCAGCGTCCAATAAGAAAGCTTTTGGGAGCATCCCACAGCGCCTGCGCTCTGCCTTCCCGCCTTTCCCAACCGCCTCTCTCCAGTTCGAGTTTTAAAGCTGAGACAAAGAGAGAGAGAGGAAAGGAAAGATAGATAGAGAGATACAACTCCTAGGGGAGGTGGGTGGGTTGTGAAGACTTATTCCTGCTGTTCCCAGAGATCACCTGTTACAGGTAACTGACTGTGCTATCTCCAGGAACAAGCAGGAATGAGTCTTCACAAATGGGGACTCCCTAGCTGTAGCTGCCAGGGAGAAACCCCAGGTTGTGTGTCCTTGAAAAGGACTCTACCTCCTCCCATGGATCTCTGGCATTCAACCAGGGTAGGTGGGTAGGAGTTGATTAGGAATGGAACAGGTGTTTGAGAACAGCCTGACCAAACGAGGCATCTCGGCGTGAGTCCTTGTCCAAACAGTAATGGGCTGTGAAGGTATGAACCGAGGCCCAGGTGGCCGCTCGACAGATTTGGTCGATGGACACAGAGTTTAGATGAGCCATTGAGGCTGCCATGGCTCTCACATTGTGAGCTGTGACATGGCCCTCCAGAGAAATGTTCCTGCTCTGGTAGGCGAAAGAAATACACTGAGCAATCCAGTTGGAGTGTTCTCTTAGAGACTGGAAGTCCTAAATGAGAAGGATCAAAAGCAACAAATAGTTGAGAAGACTTTCTATGTTGCTGTGTTCTTTGTAAGTAAAAAGCGAGAGCTCTCTTACAATCCAAGGTATGAAGATTCCTCTCTGCACTTGATGCATGAGGTCCTGGAAAAAAGACAGGTAAATATACCTCTTGGTTCAGATGAAAAGGCGAGACCACTTTAGGCATAAAGTGTGGATTGGTCCTGAGGACTACCTTATCATGATGGAACCTTGTATAAGGTGGATTAGCCACCAAAGCTTGCAACTCACTGATGCGGCGTGCTGAGGTGACTGCAATGAGAAAAACAACTTTCCAAGAAAGAAATTTCAAGGAGGTGGTGGCTAAAGGTTCAAAGGGTGGCTTTATAAGCTGGCCAAGAACCAGGTTTAAGTCCCATGCCACTGGAGGTGGTCTAATGGGAGGTTTAGTTAAAAGAAGGCCTCTCATGAATCTTGCTATAAGAGGATGAGAGGAAATAGGTTGTCCATTGAGAGGCTTGAGGGACGCTGCAATAGCACTCAAATGGACTCTTACTGAATTCGTTTTCAGACCAGCATGAGATAGATGCAGGAGATACTCTAGTAGAGAATTCAGAGGTATTGCAAGAGGGTTTAGACCCTTCCCCGAACACCAAATGGTAAATCTTTTCCATTTGAAAGCATAGGAATGTCTAGTAGAAGGCTTTCTAGAGGCATGAACAACATCTCTGACTTGCTGAGAGATTAAAATCTTGAAGGTCTAGGCCCTCAGCAACCAAGCCCTTAGATGGAGAGACTGGGGGTTTGGGTGCCATAACGTTCCTTCTTCCTGGGATAGAAGGTCTGGTGCAGAGCCCAAGTCCAGGGAAGGAGCTTGAGAGAGATGCAGAAGTAGAGGGTACCACACTTGGCGTGTCCAATGTGGTGCTATGAGGATCATGGTCCCTCGATCTCTCTGAAGCTTGAATAGTGTTTTGGGAATTAGGGGAATTGGTGGAAAGGCGTAAAGGAAGCCTTGACCCCAGTGAAGGAGGAAGGCATCCTTGGCCTGAACTCCCTGACACGGAATTCTGGAACAGAACCGGGGAAGTTTGGCATTCCACGGACTTGCAAAGAGGTCTATGTCCGGGGATTCCCAAATTCGAAAAATCCTGGCTACCTGGTCCCTGTGGAGGGACCACTCGTGTGGAAGCAGAACTCGACTGAGTCTGTCCGCCCAAGAGTTTTGAACGCCTGGAAGATATACTGCCAGAAGATGGATGTGATGCTCTCTGGCGAAGGCCCACAGTCGCAAAGCTTCGTTGCAAAGCGACAGAGAGCCAGTCCCACCCTGCTTGTTTACATAGAACATGGCTACTTGGTTGTCCGTATGGATGAGGACTGTCCTGTAGCTGAGCAGGGAATGGAACACTGAGAGCTAAGAATATTGCTCTGAGTTCCAAGAGATTGATATGCAGAGAAGTCTCCTGTGCAGACCAGATGCCCTGGGTGGAGAGATCCTGCAGATGAGCTCCCCAACCCATTGGAGAAGCATCTGTTGTCAGAGTTGCTTGGAGTAGCGACTGCTGAAAAGGGGACCCCAGCAACAGATTTGGAGGGGACTTCCACCACTGGAGAGACCAAAATAGGCGACTGGAGTTTGCTATTTTGTCTGACAGGCAACCTGATGCCTGAGTCCATTGGGTGGACAAAGTCCATTGAGCTGCCCTCATGTGAAGGCGAGCATATGGAACCACATGCACGGTGGATGCCATGTGGCCTAATAGTTGTAACATCTCTCGAGCAGTTAAATGGGACTTTAACTGTATCTGGGAGGCTAACTGCACCAAGCGTAGGCAACGGGCCTGAGGTAGATAGGCCCTTGCAGTTGTGGTATCCAGCAAGGCCCCTATAAACTCCAGAGACTGAGTAGGGGTGAGATGGGATTTTGGGATATTTATTACCAGTCCCAAATACTGAAGGACACGCATTGTGCAGGTTAGACAAGTCTGGGCCTCTAACTGGGATGGAGCTCGAATGAGCCAGTCGTCCAGATATGGGAAAACAAATATTCCTAGAGTGCGTAGAAATGCAGCTACTACTGCCATGCATTTCATGAACACCCTTGGTGCAGAGGCCAGACTGAAAGGAAGCACCCTGTATTGGTAGTGCTTTCCTTGAAAAAGGAACCGAAGGAACCTTCTGTGTGTTGGATGGATGAGGACATGGGTGTACGCATCCTTGAGATCTAGAGAACAAAGCCAGTCCTAACTCTGAAGGTATGGCAGCAGAGTACTGAGAGAAATCATCTTGAATTTCTCTTTGAATAGAAACTTGTTCAATTCTCCGAGATCTAATATGGGTCTGTAGCCCCCTGTTTTCTTTGGAATAAGAAAATAAGGGGAGTAGAACCCTGAGCCCTGTTGAAGAAGAGGTACTTCTTCTATTGCCCCTTGGGCAAGAAGGGTAGCAATCTCCTGACCCAGAAGGTTGAGGAGAGATGTTGGAGAATTGAACTATTTCACCATGGTGTGGGGAGGAAGGTTTAAGAAATGAAGCTTGTACCCTTCCCTTATAATGGAGAGGGTCCATTGCTCTGCTGTGATTTGCTCCCATGTGGGAGCAAAGTAAGCCAACCTTCCTGGAATGGTGAGGGGCTCTGGTTCTTCCAGAGCCAGAAAGGCTAAGTTCTCTAGTTGCAAGTCAAAGGCCCTGAGGAGGCTGAGGCTGCTGGGCCGTGGGAGGCCTGGCAGCCTTTGACTTGGCCTGTTTAGGTGGTTGCTGACGCTTTGCAACAAAACGACCTGCAGAAGATGCCTGCTGACCATAAGCAGGATAATATCTTCCCTTTTAGAAAAAGGTGTCTTTTTGAACAATCTTTTCTTAACAGGAGCAGAGGTAGACTTTGAAAGTCGATCCAAAGCAGAGTTCTCAGCATCCATCTGAGTGGCTTTTGCTTGCCAATCCCTGCCAAAAAGGCTTTCAACTGTACAAGGAAGATTTCCCAGTTCATCTTGGGACCCAGAGTTCCAAATCAGAGGCTTGTAACCAAGCAATTCTGCGTGCAACTATGGCAATAGCCGAGGCTCTGCTTACACACAAAAGAGTCAAAGGCTGCATGGTTGGAAAATTTGGAAACATCTTGGGCATGTTTGAGCCAAGTGAGAAATTCCTGCCTTTTATCTTCTGAAATAAAAGGGGCTAAATTCTGCAGATGATCTGTGACTTCTTTTAGAAACATCCCCATATAGAGACTATAGGAGTTGATTCTGGCAGCAAGCATATTAGCTTGGAAAACCCTTCGGCCAAAAGCATCAAGGGTCCTGCATTCACGTCCGGAGGATCTCTGGGAACAGCAGGAATAAGTCTTCACATATGGGTATCGTCGGTACCGACAAAGCCTGCGCGGGAACGCTCCCCAGCGTCCAGAAAGAAAGCTTTAGGGAGCATCCCACAGCGCCTGCGCGCTGCCTTCCCGCCTTTCCCAACCGCCTCTCTCCAGTTCGAGTTTTAAGCTGAGACAAAGAGAGAGAGAAGAAAGGAAAGATAGAGAGATACAACTCCTAAGGGAGGTAGGTGGGTGGGTTGTCAAGACTTATTCCTGCTGTTCCCAGAGATCACCTGTTACAGGTAAGTAAATGTGCTATCTCCAGGAACAAGCAGGAATGAGTCTTCACATATGGGGACTCCCCAGCTAGAAATACCAGGGAGATCTCCAAGGTTGTGAGTCCCTGAGAAGGGCTCTACCTGCCCCCATGGATCTCGGGCATCCAATCACGGATGGGGGGTAGGAGTTGATTAGGTATGGAACAGGTGTTTGAGAACAGCCTGACCACACAAGGCATCCCGGCGGGAGTCCTTGTCCAAGCAGTAATAGGCTGTAAAGGTATGAACCGAGGCCCAGGTGGCCGCTCGACAGATTTGGTCGATGGACACAGAGTTTAGATGAGCCATAGAGGCTGCCATGGCCCTCACATTGTGAGCTGTGACATGGCCCTCCAGAGAAAGGTTCTTACTCTGGTAGGCAAAAGAAATACACTGAGCAATCCAATTGGACAGAGTTCTCTTAGAGACTGGAAGTCCCAAATGAGAGGGATCAAAAGCAACAAAGAGTTGAGAGGGCTTTCTATGTTGCTGTGTCCTTTGTAAGTAAAAAGCGAGTGCTCTCTTACAATCCAGGGTATGGAGATTCCTCTCTGCACTTGATGCATGAGGTCCTGGAAAAAAGACAGGTAAATACACCTCCTGGTTCAGATGAAAAGGTGAGACCACTTTAGGCATAAAGTGTGGATCAGTCCTGAGGACTACCTTGTCATGATGGAACCTTGTATAAGGAGGATTAGCCACCAAGGCTTGCAGCTCACTGATGCAGCGAGCTGAGGTGACTGCAATGAGAAAAGTAACCTTCCAGGAAAGAAATTTCAACATCCAAGATCAACACTGAAATGGCCCCACCCATCACGGCCATAATGAGCGGCCTCATGATCTTTTCTTTGCTGATTGTTGAGTCCCTAGCCTTATTCCACGCTACTAATCATATCCCAATACTCCAGCACCATGCCAAAACATGGACAAACTCTGCCTACCTAACAACTTAAAGAACACACACACACGTCAATCATATTTGTTACACATAGCTCTCCAACATAACAAACAAACTAAACCAGAGAAATCCACTCTAGTTCTTAATTGCGCCCTTATAAATGCAAGATCAATTCGTAATAAATGGCCAGTTGTCACTGAATTAATTGCATCCCACAACCTGGATATTCTCTTAATAACTGAAACGTGGCTTTCCGACGTAGACAATGTAATTCTCAACCACTATTACCCAACAACTTCACAAGCCACTCCCGGCATAGAGGAATCAAAAGAGGAGGGGGGGCCCTTATCTTAACCAAAACGGACTTGCACTTTCATACAACAGACTCCTCCAGTACCAACAATCTTGATATCATATCCATAGCAAATGATCAATGCGCCATCAACCTGCTATATAGAGCACCCTCATCCTCAACTGACGATCTCTGCAACATCCTCGACCTAGCAGCCAACACTCGCAACCTCAACTTATCAAACTGGATACTAGGAGATTTCAATCTCCCTTCACTTCACTCCAGTCATGCCACTGCCCTACCAGAAGCAATTAATAATCTGGGCTACAAACAAATCATCAACGAACCACACACCAAAGGGAAACATACTGGACATGATCTTTGCCCCTCGTCATTACAAGATCCAAATGAAAAGCTGGTAACATCACTCACTTCTGTACCATGGTCAGATCACAAGCTTATCAATTTCAGCATACCTATCAACAACAACTCTCTACACAGCAATGGAACCTAAGCAACACCACTTCTCGAAATTTCAGAGCCTTCAACAAAGATCTCATACTGGCTGAAACTCTTCCTATACAACAATGCAACCCTCAACCTTGACAATTAATCTCCTCATGGAATAAGAATCTTAGCGCTATTGCCCAAAAACTACGAAGAACAACATCGTAAATAATAGAAAACATTCTCCTTGGTTCTCTCCTGAACTATGTATCTCCCGCTCTCATTTACGGAAACTAGAGAAAAGATGGAGGCGTTCCCACTCAGCCGGAGACCTGTCAGCTTACAGAACTCACCTTGCAATTTACAAAGAGGCTATCCTATCAAATATGAAACAATACCATACTGACACCCTCATAAGATCTCTAATCACACCTCGTGACCTCTTCGAACTAGTTAAATCATTCTCTAAGGAACCATCTCCAAGCATCCCGAAGAGATCCACCCACAAGAGTTTGCCAACCATTTACAATCCAAGCTACTTCAAACTGATGAAGTTAACACTTTCATAGCACAAGGCACCACCAGTCCAACTTTACTTTATAAGTTCTCCACACCATCCAAGAAACATGTGGAAGATACTATTGCAGCACTCAACACCACGACTGCACAAACTGACCCTTGCCCTGCATATTGGATTAAAAATTTACGATCAGAACTCAGCCCACTTATCACAAAAATGATGAACCTATCATTCTCAAATGGATCTTTCCCTGCACCACTCAAGCAAACATCCATCAGACCTCTGTTAAGAACCCTAAACTGGACCCAAGCAAAGTTGAATCCTATAGACCCATAGCCAGTATACCTCTATAGCCAAAATAATCGAAAGGAAGCACAAAGGCAACTCCAAGACCATATAGATTAGCCTCCCCACTAGACCTCGTCAACATGGCTTCAGGGAATACCATGGCGTCGAAACCCTACTACCTCTCTCTTCAATAAAATCCATCACGGTTTCGCCCTCTTCTTTATAGACATTGCGGCAGCCTTTGTCTCTGTACACCATGGTATGCTAATAGAACGACTAAAAGAAAAGGGCATAAGTGGCGTCGCCCTCGATTGGTGCAGATCGTACCTTGATGGCAGATGGCAGCATGTAAAATCAGGTTCAAGATCTTCCGAACCCTTCCATCAGCGACAAGGCGTCCCCCAAGGGTCTTCCCTCTCATCTCTATTATTTAATATTTACATGCAACCTATTTTCAACATTATCGAATCATTCAAGGTCGACTGTCTAATTTATGCTGATGACATCCTCCTATTTATGAAAAATGGACCTTTCGCCACTGATTGAATGCTTCAATACAGTCTCCGAATGGCTCCTATCACAAAACCTCAGGATCCACACAAAAAGTCTGAGGTGCTATTCATCACCAGAGACCAGAAATTCTGCCCCCCAACTCATATAAAAGTTAAAGAAGCTGAGCTCCAAACCAAATCAGCAATTCGGTACTTAGGGGTCACCCTCGCCAACGACTAGATATGAAAACCCATATATCCACATAGTCAGAGCCGTATACTTCAAAATCCGGTCACTCAGACACCTGCATCCCTTCTAAGCACTGAAGACTTCCGGACAATATACCAAGCACTTATCTTACCACACTTGACTTTGCCAACGCTATTCTCCAAGGTCAACCTCAATCATCTCTAAATCCGTTTCAACTTGCAATGAATGCCGCAGCCAGAATCTTAGTAGGATAATAAAGAAGAGACCATATAACTAAAATCATAATACAACTTCATTGGCTCCCCGTTCAAGGAAGGCTTACATTCAAATCTTTGTTACTCACCTTCAAATCTATCCATGGCATCACCTCCCCCTCTTTAACCAACATCATCCAGCCAGCTCCTCCCAACAGAACAAGGAGAACCCCATCTACAAATGTCTAGTAATTTCCAAAAGTACACAACCGCAACATCTAACAGGGCATTTAGTATCTATGCCCCAAAATGTTGGAAACGCATTACCACCAGGCATCCGTGCAATTACTGACCTATCAAAATTCAGAAAGGCTCTCAAATCCCATTTATTTACTCAATACTACCAGATTACCCTACCACTACATAAGTGCCTCTCCCTCACCCCCTCAAGTTAATATATCAACTCCATTGTACACATGTTCACACTGAATTCCCAATACTCGGTCTCATTGTACATATGTAAGTAGTTTAGTTTGCATTCCCCGTTTATCCAAGTTATTACTCCTGTTCTATGTAAAGCATAAACATGTTATCCAAGTTGTTTTCTCCTGTTCTATGTGAAGCCAAACAGTTTGTTATGGTCATTTGGTTGTATGTAAACCGCGCTGACAATAGTGCGGTATATAAGAAATTGTAATAAATAATAAATAATAAATAATAGGTAGTGGCTAAGGGTTCAAAGGGTGGCTTCATAAGCTGGCCAAGAACCAAATTCAAGTCCCATGCCACTAGAGGTGGTCTAATGGGAGGTTCAGTTAAAAGAAGGCCTCTCATGAATCTTGCAATAAGAGGATGAGAGGAAATAGGCTGTCCATTGAGAGGCTTAAGGGATGCTGCAATAGCACTCAGATGGACTCTTACTGAATTTGTTTTAAGGCCTGCATGGGATAAATGCAGCAAATACTCTAGTAAAGAATTCAGAGGTATTGCAAGGGGGTTAAGACCCTTCTGTGCACACCAAATGGTAAACCTTTTCCATTTAAAAGCATAGGAACGTCTAGTGGAAGGCTTTCTGGAAGCATGAAGGATATCCTTCACCTGCTGAGAAAGATGCAAATCTTGAAGGTCTAGGCCTTCAGCAACCAGGCTCTGAGATGAAGAGACTGGGGATTTGGGTGCCACAACGTTCCCTCCTCTTGGGACAGGAGGTCTGGAGCAGACCCCAAGTCCAGGGAGGGAGCTTGAGAGAGATGCAGAAGTAGAGGGTTCCACACCTGGCATGGCCAATGTGGTGCTATGAGGATCATAGACCCCTTGTGTCTCTGAAGTTTGAACAGTGTCTTGGGAATTAGGGGAATGGGTGGAAAGGCATAGAGGAAGTCTTGCCCCCAATGAAGGAGGAAGGCATCCCTGGCCTGAACTCCCTGACACGGAATCCTGGAACAGAACCGGGAAGTTTGGCATTCTACGGACTTGCAAACAGGTCTATGTCTGTGGTTCCCCAAATTCGGAAGATCCTGGCTATCTGGTCCCCATGGAGGGACCATTCATGTGGAAGCAGAACTCGACTGAGTCTGTCTGCCCAAGAGTTTTGAACCCCTGGAAAATACACTGCCACAAGATGAATTAGATGCTCTCTGGCGAAGGCCCACAATCTCAAAGCTTCGTTGCAAAGCAACAGAGAGCAAGTCCCGCCCTGCTTGTTCATGTAGAACATGGCTACTTGGTTGTCCGTGTGGATGAGGACTGTCTTGTAGCTCAGCAGGGTGTGGAAGACTCAGAGAGCTAGAAGAATTGCTCTGAGCTCCAAGAAGTTGATATGTAGAGATGTCTCTTGTGGAGACCAGATGCCCTGGGTGGAGAGATCTTGTAGATGAGTTCCCCAACCCTTTGGAGAAGCATCTGTTGTAAGGGTTGCTTGGGGTAGGGATTGTTGAAAGGGGGACCCCAGCAACAGATTTTGAGTGGACCTCCACCACTGGAGAGACCAGAAGAGGCGACTGGAGGTTGCTATTTTGTCTGACAGGCACCCTGATGCCGGGGTCCATTGGGTGGACAGAGTCCACTGAGCTGCCCTCATGTGAAGGCGAGCGTAAGGAACCACATGCACGGTGGATGCCATGTGGCCTAACAGTTGTAACATTTCTCGAGCAGTTAAATGGGACTTTAACTGAATTTGTGAGGCTAACTGCACCAAGCGTAGGCAACGGGCCTGGGGAAGATAGGCCCTTGCAGTTGTGGTATCCAGCAGGGCCCCTATGAACTCTAGTGACTGAGTAGGGATGAGATGGGATTTTGGGATGTTTATTACAAGTCCCAGATACTGAAGAACACGCCTTGTGCAGGCTAGGGAAGTCTGGGCCTCTGACTGGGACGGAGCTCGGATGAGCCAGTCATCCAGATATGGGAATACAAATATTCCTAGAGAGCGTAGAAATGCAGCTACTACTGCCATGCATTTTGTGAACACTCTTGGAGCAGAGGCCAGACCGAAAGGAAGCACTCTGTATTGGTAGTGCTTTCCTTGATAAAGGAACCGAAGGAACCTTCTGTGTGTTGGATGGATAAGGATATGGGTGTACGCATCCTTGAGATCTAGAGAACAAAGCCAATCCTGACTCTGAAGGTATGGAAGGAGAGCACCGAGAGAAATCATCTTGAATTTCTCATTGCATAGAAACATGTTCAATTCTCTGAGATCTAATATGGGTCTGTAGCCCCCTGTTTTCTTTGGGATAAGAAAATAGGGGGAGTAGAACCCTGAGCCCTGTTGAAGAAGGGGTACTTCTTCTATTGCCCTTTGGGCAAGAAGGGTAGCAATCTCCTGACCCAGAAGGTCGAGGAGAGATGGAGAATTGAACTGTCTCACCATGGTGTGAGGAGGAAGGTTTAAGAAATGAAGCTTGTACCCCTCCCTTATGATGGAGAGGGTCCATTGCTCTGCGGTGACTTGTTCCCATCTGGGAGCAAAGTGGGCTAACCTTCCTGGAATGGTGAGAGGCTCTGGTTCTGCGTCAGAAGCCTTATGAGAAGAGACTTGAAGACCTAAATATGTACACTTTGGAGGAAAGGAGGGACAGGGGAGATATGATTCAGACCTTTAAATATTTAAAGAGAAATGATGAACAAACAAACCTCTTCCAAAGATGGGGAACCTGTAAAACTAGAGGGCATAACATGAAACTGCAAGGGGGTAAATTGAAAGGCAATATCAGGAAATATTTTTTCACTGAAAGGGTGGTGGATGCTTGGAATGCCCTCCCGATGGAAGTGGTAGGGGCGAACACGGTGACGGAATTCAAAAAGGCATGGGACAAACACAGAGGATCCCTTTACAGAAATAGGATAAAAACAAAATAAACGGTACCATCTAACTTCTGAACCATATAACGTCTCAACAAATAGGGGTGTCCTACATGGAGTGGTGGGTTTACCCCTGAACAAGGATATGGGGAGGGGTGGCCTGTGCGGAGCGACAGGTGCACCTACTCTTGCCATCTTGCTGGGCAGACTGGATGGACCATGCTGGTCTTTATCTGCCGTCAACTACTATGTTACTATGTTACTATGTAGAAAGGCTAAGTTCTCTAGACCTAAGTCAAAGGCCCTGAGGAGGCTGAGGCTGTTGGGCCGTAGCAGTCCTTGCAGCCTTAGGCTTGGCTTGTTTAGGTTGTTGCTGACGCTTTGCAGCAAAACGACCTGCAGAAGATGCCTGCTGACCATAAACAGGATAATATTTCCCCTTTTTGGGAAAGAAAGCCTTTTTGAATAACCTTTTTCTAACAGGAGCAGAAGTAGACTTTGAAAGTCTATCTAAGGCAGAATTATCAGCATCCATCTGAGTGGCCTTTGCTTGCCAATCCTTGCCAAAAAGGTTTTCACCTGTACAAGGAAGATTTCCTAATCCATCCTGGACCCAGGGTTCCAAATCAGAAGCTTGTAACCAAGCAACTCTGCGTGCACCTATGGCAATAGCCGAGGCTCTGCTGGCACACTCAAAAGAGTCAAAGGCTGCACGGTTGGAAAATTTGATAACATCCTGGGCATGTTTAAGCCAGGTGAGAAACTCCTCCCTTTTATCTTCTGAGATAAAAGGAGAAAGTTTGCAGATGATCTGTAACTTCCTTTAGAAACATCCCCATATAGAGACTTATAGGAGTTGATTCTGGCAGCAAGCATATTGGCCTGGAAGATTCTCCGGCCAAAAGCATCCAAGGTTCTGCATTCTCTTCCTGGAGGATTAGATGAGCGTCTTTTTGCACTCTATCTTCTTCATAGCAGACTCCACCACAATAGAGTGGTGAGGAAGCTGAGTCTTATGAAAGCCAGGACAAGGAGGAATATGGTACATGGTGTCCAACCTACGAGAATGAGGGGAGATAGTGAGAGGTGTCTCCCATATGCCCAACATGTGATCATAAAGGATCTCATGAATTGGTAAAGTAGCTGCCTCTTTAGGAGCCTTAGGATATTGTAAAATATCCAATTTCTTGGCTCTAGGCTCTGATTCAGGGGCCACTGTAATGGAGAGGCCCCTAGCCACTTCCCTAATGAAGTCTTGAAAAGACAAGTCTTCTGGAGGAGACATTCTTTTTTTTGGAGAAGCAGACTCCTGAGGAAGAAGTACCTGTGCTTCGACAGAGTCTTCGGAGGAATCGAAGTATTGCCTGTCTGGATGCTCCTGTAAAGCCCGATACGCGTACTGAGTGGGATCGACATCGGGAGTAAGCGGTACCGGTTCGGTACCGATGGGCATCATAGGACAGGGCATCGTTGAAGTCGACACCGAAGCCGATGTTGATGCAATCGGTACTGGCACCACTAACGATGCCGGTGCTGGAGTCGGTAGCGGCAACGGAGATTGTTGCGGTACCGGAGGCGTCGAAGCCTGCATAAACGCCGTTAGGGTGCGTTGCATGGACAGAATCTTCTGATCCATCGACGCCACCAGAGTCTGGATGTCAGTACCAGTGGAGGCCACCGGTACCCCAGAACACGGCAACAGGTGATCGGTCGAGGCCGAGCCATCGATGTCAACCTGTGACCCCATAGACAATGCTTTGGAAGCCGGAACTTCCCGCCGGGGTAATTTTGCCGGTGCGGAATCCTCGAGGACAAGCCCGGAGGCATCTCGATGCTTAGAGGGAGATTTGCCCTTCGAGGACCGGCTAGATTTATGTTTGGTTACCTGAGATCCATGGGAGGAATTAGAAGCCATGGAAGACATCGATGCCACCGAGGCTGCATCAGAGGGAAACAGGGTACTGAGCTTGGCTGCTCGGTTCTGCCGACCTCTTTTAGACATCATGGTACAGGACACACAATCCGTGATGGAATGGTCAGGACCCAAACATTTTAGACACCAATCATGGGTATCGGTGACAGGAATAGTACCGCCACATTTTGTGCACTTTTTGAACCCGGAAGCGGGCTTTTCCATGAGGAAAATTTTTCTAGGCCTAAGGCCCAAAAGGAAAAAATGCACAGAAGTGGGAACGGTAGGTTTTTTTTTTTTTTTTTCTTTTTTAAAGAAGAAAGAAGAAAAGACCGGCGGTACCGGTCTGACGTCGAAGAAGGCAGACGCGACACAGAAAAATAAAGAAAAAAATAAAGAACTTCTTCTGCGGTGACAGGAACACGACCTGCTGGCTCCGCGGAAAAGAAGAACTGGAGAGAGGCGGTTGGGAAAGGCGGGAAGGCAGCGTGCAGGCGCTGTGGGATGCTCCCAAAAGCTTTCTTTCTGGACGCTGGGGAGCGTTCCCGCGCAGGCTCCGTCGGTACCGACGATACCCATATGTGAAGACTCATTCCTGCTTGTTCCTGGAGATTGTCTGCTACTTTGTTGACTACTCTCGCATTGCTGTCTGATAAAGATTGCTTAATGAAGATATACTTTAAAAAGTGGAATGTTCCTTTTAAAGGTTTGCTAGTGCGAATGCACCCCAATTTAGCTCAGGAGACTCAGAAACGGAAGTGAGAGTTTCTCCTCCTTCGCCCTGGGGGTTCAGCAATTGGGTGGCCTTTTCTTCCTAAAATTTCCATGTGAATGCCTGATTTAATATCAGGCTGTTTCCTATATTTTTTTTGAGCCTGCCCAATTGCTGCCCTTCCTTCATTCTCACGGTATTGGGGGTTCTGCGGGGCCTCCCGTTGTACCGCCATGAATTTGGAATGTAGCGGCTTGTTGTGGTTGGGTTTTTTTCCCTTTGATATTTGAATTGTTTTTCCTTTCTACTTGGATCTTCTCAATAGTGGGTTGGAGTGGGTTTTGATTTTCTATTTTGCTTTATGTTATTTTCCTTTTTGTTATTGTTTTGTATCAATTTCCCAATTTCTGTACAAGATGTGTGTATGTCTTGTTATATTGTAAAATTGCATAAATAAAAAAATGAAAAAAAAAACTATACCTGATTGTAGCTCACCTTGAGCTACTACTGGAAAGGCATGAGCTAAACACTAAGGTCCTGATTCTGATCCCAACGTACATCTCCTTTGTACGTCCGGGCTGACCTGGATATACAAAAGAGATTGCGATTCTGATCTCGTGGGGTACGTCTAGGCCTGCGGGATCAGAATTGCGAACAGGCCTGTACGTGCAGGCCAGGACTACAAATTCAGTCCCAGCCTGCACGTATAGCCATAGCCCGGCTAACTCAGCCAGGGCTTTTAAATGGAGCCGCAGTGCCATGGTGTCCTTTTGCCATGGCACCGCGGCTCCATTTAAAAGCCACGATGCCAGCCTCTGCTAAAAGGTAAAGCCCGCAGCCCAACCCCCAATCCAGCCTCCTAAGGCCAGGATTGGGCTGCAGGGACTTAATTCTACCCCCTCCCCCAGCCCCTTCCACGCCCGGGGCCACTTAAAAGAACACGACCAGGGGAGTTATTCCACCTCAGAGGTGGAATAACTTCCCCGGCCATTTCGCCAGCCCTGGACGCACAGGGCCGACATTAGAATCGGCCCTGTATGTCCAGGGCCGGCGACCGTCCACTGCCCACCCTTCTCCACCCCCATGCCACCCCTTCCCCACCCCCATGTAACTTCCCTGCACAACCGGCGGTGAAGTTAGACAGGAGGGGAAAGCCAATAACCCCCTAAATATCACTGCTATCCAGACTGTGCCCGAATCTCCTGCAATATCCTGATATTCAGTGCCAGCCACCTATGTGGATACTGAATATCCAGACTGCAATCAGGACAGCTGGCATTAAAACAAAAAAATAACGCCGATCACCATGGTTAAATATTGGGCAGATATTTTCTAGAAAATTTGCTTTAAATCTGCTTCTAGTTAGTTTCAAGAGTGCCCCATAATATTAAAATAGGACCAGTCTGTATTAGTAAACATTATTACCCTCCACAGAGGACAGATCTTAATCTGATAAAAACACCTTAGCTAACTCGATTATAAGCTCCATTGAGCAGTGTCTCATGCTTATCTGTACAGTTCTTCATAGATCTAGTAGCATTACAGAAATAAGGAGCAGTAACTGTATATCTCACTAACAGTTCTTGTCCTTAAAATCCCTCCCAAAATCAGGTTGCTTTCTTAATTACTTGAGAGAAGTGTCATGCTTACATTATTGACTTTTTACTCATAACATCTCCCCAGCACATACACACCCCAATACTTCCACCCACATACAGGTATCAAGTGTTTGTTTGTTTTTTTAACATGGGAGGACAATAATAATAAACTGCACCAAAGCCCAGAGGAGTATCTCTAAGCATTAAATGCACATAATAAATTAACCAAAATTAAAATACTGTATGTAAGACATCGCCGTGTCCTCATGTCAAAGGAGACCACTATGGAAAAATAAAAGCATGTGATAGTATCTATGGGACAGCATGAGAGTTTACTTGTAATTACAGCACAAATTCATACCACCACCATTACACAGCTTCCACATAAAAACTAGCCAGTAATCCACAATAATCCTGACTCTCCACACTACTGACAAAGATGCAATCAAAAAACTGATCTTGTATGATCTTGACATTTCAAGGCTGGTTTAAAGCTATTCAATGAAGATTCATGAACCCCTGCCTGATAAAAAGCTGCTTATGTTCTCTGTCACCAATCTAGAGGGAGGGGGACCTTCCTACAATGCAACTGTAGAGGACACAGAGTGCAAAGACGTCACTAGTATTTCTAGCTATCCTACCTTCCCCTGAGGTCTCAGGCTCTTCCCATGCTACAGTATGAGATAAATGAAACAGGGATGGGACAGGAAAACAATACCTGCAATCCACTACCTTCAGAGATATGTTGAACTCAGTGGTACACATCTAAACCTGGAGACCTCACTGCTCTCATACACAAAGGGACATCTATTACAGGATACAGTTTTAAGAGGGTGGGGACCAGCCAATCTGCAGTTCCTACTCGAATATTATGAGCTAGCCAGGAGGTACTGCTAGATAAGTCATCAGTTCGGGGGTGAGACAGTCTTGGTTTAGGCCAAGAGCTTTTTCAGTTGCTGTTCTAAAGCTCTGCCCAAGCGACCCCTATGGTGCAGGGGGAGAGGGCCTCTTTGCAGCAGCTCCCATATCTTCTAAAGTGGACTTCTCCTCTGTATATCCTTTAAAAATTGTTGCTTGGGAGCCTATAATTTTAATTTCTGCCTCTGCTTGGGAATGATCTTCCGAGACACACATTTGAACTTGCTAAGGTTCCAGAAAAAGTGAGAGCAGCCTACTTCCCTAATTTACAATGGGGATGCGAGTAGTTTGTGCTTGGGTTTGTGTCAAATCAAGCTAGTTGGGACATCTGTTGTTGAGAGAAGGTGGAGTCTACTGTGAAACGTCTAACTGCATTTGTTGTGTCTGTTTCGTTAGTGGTATTTTGTGTTTAATTATATACTGTTTTTATTTTGTGAACTGCTTCGGACATATGAAGTTTTGGGGAAACGGTATATGCCTTTTAAATAAATATAGGAGTTCAATAACTTATTAGAAGAGAGAAACGTCTTTAGCGTGCATGAAAATAAAACGGTTATTACCCATGTAAAGAATGCCATCTGAGCTACGACATGGGGATGCCTGCACCAGCTCTGGGATGGTGAATGGCAGCTTCTGAAAGACAAGAGAGTTACCTTCAAAACACTAGAAAAGAACTTTACCAACAGAAAGTAAACTTGGTTGTCGCCAGCTTTATACCACCAAAATTCCTACAGTTGAAAAGAAAAAGGATATACTGATATGATGGAAACTCTCACACTGTTCCTTTGTTTACTCATGGTAAATATTGATGTGAGGCACTGCTGTACGTGAAGGTGGCTTTAGCTGAAGAGCACTGTCTGTGCATACTTGGACCATCACCAATCAGAATCTGAAACTGCCCATTCTGCAGGTATGATGATCACTTGTAGCCAAGAGAGAAAGAGTGAGAGAAGGTTCTCCCCTGCTGCCAAAAACAGTCCTTAAATACATTCATTCCTTCTAAAACCAGAAAACTACAGAAACGCCAATAGCTAAAACAAGTTTGAATGATTTTATTTATTTATTTTTACGGGACAAACAATGGCAAGGATATGGACAGGACAGAACACAAAGAGTCTTTCATCTCCAATCCTCAATGGTTCAGGACTGGAACAGGCATATGGTGTCTTATGTCTGGGACTGGATGACTCGATGACTGGAACACGGACATGATGGCTTTCATCTCAAAGACTGGATGGCTTCATGATGAAACAGGGATATGGAGCCCTTCCTCTGTCAGTCAGTTCAAAATTTGTCCAGTTCATAAGCAACTTTCAGACAGCCATTAAGTGATCTGTATTTAATGATTTGATAACCTCTGACTAGCTTTCAGGATCCCTCCCTCACCCAGCTGTCTCAGTAAGGTATTCAAGATTGTTCCCAAGTGACTTACAGTGGTGGGACCAGGTACCTTGCCTTGAATTACTGCTGAAAACGCATGAGTTAAATCCAAAATTCTTTTATCTCTTGCAGGATGGACAGTTTGCTTTAGTTGTTAGCAAGGAATTGCCCGACAGGTAGTTTAAGCACTACCGCCTAGTGCTCTGTGCATACCAGGAATTATTCATCTTTCTCTTGACTGTGAATAGGGCTAAAACTAAGGAAACAAGCAGAAAATGTTTCCTGAAGGACTGATCTCACTTTCCTTATATGATGATGGGCAAGGTCCTCACACAAGTTAATATATATGCTCTGCTATACTATTTGTGGTAGCAGTCACCTTTGGAAGGATCTCAGGGGATGTGTAAGCAGTTTATTTGCAAAATCAGTTGAGAAAGCACAGTTACTTACGTGTAACAGGTGATCTCTGGGAACAGCAGGAATTAGTCTTCACATATGGGCAATGTTCTCTCTAATTTTCTGTAGGCTGTGTGCGCATAAAATATCAGCTGTGCAGCTTTTGAAGGAAGGTTAAATTTTTGTGCGTCACATAACGACACTCGGAGTTCTATACTTTAAAATTTGACTACACGTCAGAATACAGTATGTACACCACATTGATTGCACTAGATAATATTCTAGAACTTGTGAAAACCATAAATACACAGCAACTTTTAAATTTTAAGATGTCTGTGTTTTCTATCAGAATCAGAACCGTAATTTTTGTGCGCTCTGTTATAAAGTACGTGCGCTCGCTCGGCGAGGTGTGCGCGCGCACACGCGCACAGCTTAGAGGGAACAGTGCATACGGGGTACGTCGGTACCGACGGAGTCCGCGCGGGAACGCTCCCCAGCGTCCAATCAGAACGCTTTTGGGAGCATCCCACAGCGCCTGCGTGCTGCCTTCCCGCCTCTTTCCCAACTGCCTCTCTCCAGTTTATTTATTTTATTTATTTACTTAGCTGTATTTATATTCCGCTTTTCACCGGGTCAAAGCGGTCAATTGGGGGATACATTTAACACGAGGGGATATGACACACATACGTTAATACTTACAGGGAACGTGGGCAATGGAGGGTTAAGTGGCTTGCCCAAGACCACAAGGAGTGCCTATAGGACTAGAAATCCCAGTCCCTCCGGCCTGAGATTGAGTTTTAAAGCTGAGACAAAGGAGAGAGAGAGAAGAAAGGGAAAGATAGAGATATACAACTCCTAGGGGAGGAGGGTGGGTTGTGAAGACTAATTCCTTCTGTTCCCTGAGATCACCTGTTACAGGTAAGTAACTGTGCTATCTCCAGGAACAAGTAGGAATGAGTCTTCACATATGGGGACTCCCAAGCTAAGATGCCCGGAGGAGGTCCCATCATATTGCTCATCTGAAGGATGGGCCATGCTATTTCCCAGATCCTCAGGCATCCTAGGGATGGAGTGTAGGAGTTGAACCAAAAAAGGTGTGCTGTGGGACAGCTTGACTAAACAAGGCGTCTAGAGAGGAGTCCTTGTGTAGATCATAATTGTCAGTAGATACTGAATTACAATAGGCCAATAATGACCTTACCCAAAAATATTGCGAAAGTATTAATGAGGCTGATATGGGTCTGCTATTAAGAGCCAGTACAGTATCCTCAAGAAATTACCTCACTGATGAAGAGGAGAGTAAATTTGCAATACAGGTAAAGGTCAGAAGCCTTAATGGCTAGAACTAATCCCAGATGAAAAACCGGGGTAGTCTAACGAAGGTAGGACTTCAGTAGAAAAAAACTGAAACCTCTGTTGGGCAAGGTTTTCAAGCTCTTTGTCCTTGGAGCAAAATAAGGCTCTAGGAAAAGAGGCGAGAAAATCTGACTGATTTGGATGAAAAAAGGTAGATATACTCTTTGCAGAAAAAGAGTGGGTCTTCAAGACCCTGTCATCCAAATGAAAGACAAGGAAATTTGCAGTAGGCATTGTAGCCTCCAATTTCTTGAAGATCAGTAATGTCCTTCCTAATTGATGTCACTTAGGAGAATGACATTACATAGAGAGCTTCAGATGTAACATCATCTGAAAGGTTACGGTAAAAGAAGGTATCTTGTAATTACCATAGAAATTGGTTCTCCATATAAATCCTTATGGTATGCTGGAACAGCATTAATATGGACAATAACAAGTCTTTCAGAGTCAGATATACATACATATATATACATACATATATATACATATATATACATACATATATATACATACATATATATACATACATATATATACATACATATATATACATACATATATATACATACATATATACACATATATATGTGGATATATATACATATGTGGATATATATGTACAGAGCGATTCACCTAACAAAAGGGGTAACACCCGCTTGAGAGAACGGAAGAGAATCTCTCTTTGGTTATAAGTGGAAGAGCCAGTGGAATGTTCCTACTTAAAAGGAGAGGTCTAGATTTCTTTAAAAATTCTAGCCTTTGAATAACCAGGAATGGAGGCTGTGATAAGGAAGCTTATCATAGCTCAGGAAGGAGCTATAGAAAAGATGAAGTGACTCTGAACAAGCAACCTGTCAGTTCTGGTAGAAATAAGAAAACAGAATTTTCCCATAAAAGACTACCAGTCCTAGAATGCACCAGGTTTCCAACAGCCATTAGAGGAGCTGAAGTGGGGAAACGTGTGTTCAATCAGGAGGGCTATGAGGTAATCCCTAAGCACTCATCTCAAAGGGCAGGGCCTGATTCAGCACAGCTGCGCTGTGTTAGGGAGGAGCACTCATCTAAGCAGAATAAAAGTAGAGTTTATTCTACAGAGAATCAGTATCTTGGACAGCTTGAGCTTGATCATCTTCATCATCAGGAGGATCAACAGAAGCAGAAGCCAAACCGGACGGAAAGAGAGGGAAAGAAACCCTTTGGAAGAAAGAGGAGAAAAGCCTTTGAGAGGTCTAGAAGAGTCCAGAGCAGTACGTATACTGGGAGGCATTCCAAGGGCCAGCATACACCATTGGACTGGGGAAAGCCAGAGGAATGGTGCTGCAGAGCTAGGAATCTCCAGACGGTACCTGTGAGGGAGACGGCTGCATGTGGAAGGGACCCTAAGACCCGTGCCAGAAGGTATGTGAAGAGAGATCCACTGTCCAGGGATCTGGATTGGAAGGCTGGACATAAGAACTGGACTACATACTGGCCAGGCTATATAGAGAGGAACTCTAACAGCAATGGAAGCTCAGGTATGAACACTGATCTATGCCCTAGCTATAACCTTGAAAGACAGCAGGGAAACAAGTATTCTCCTGAAAGTGCTCCATTGGGAGATTCATCTGTGCCAATCCATGATATTGAACCCATGCTTGTTGAAGAAGAGGGGGTGATAGCAGATGAAAAATCTGTTTACATGGACTGCTCTCCGTCTAAACTCCTTTGGTGATTTTCTGTTATAAAGTACAGCAACCATCACAAAGAAATACAAACTTGTTCTTTAATCTACTCAGAAAAGCTCCTGAGTAGGATTTTTAGCCACGCAGTAGAAAGCAAGCCAGCTAAGGGGTTTCAGCTGGATAACTGCTAGCAATTGAGCCTTACCTAATTGCTTGTGAGCTCTGAGAGAATCACTTCTGAATCTATGTGGGAAGATATAAGTTTACCTGAAAAGAACAGTTTTTTTCTTTCTTTGTGGCTTTTTGTTTGTTGTAGTGCTAAGAGAATATTAGCTAAAGCCTACAGAAAAGACGTTTGTTACCAACCAGGTCTTATTTCTTTTGCTTTGATTGCCTGATAAGTTAAAATGTTGTTTTCCTGATTTTGTTTTTCAAGTTTAACACTGAAAGCAAGTAACCTGATTTATGTGCTACCAAGCATATCTGTGTTGGGAGAAATAACCCCATAAATAAATATCTTATTGGCTTTACCCAAAAGCACAACTAATTATTGTGAGCAGCTGTGTCTGGTGTGAATGAACTGCATTGCCCACAATCCCTTGCAAATCATATAGATATATGCACTTGCCAAGACTGTGAACATTCTCACCCAGGCAGCCGTCTGACAAGGCCCACGTGAAGGGGTGCAGAGGAGATCCTTAGTCTTAAGACAGGAAGTCTGGATCCTTCTATAACTTCAGTGTTGTAGCTGGAGAAGACGACACAATATAGGGGGATACCATGTTTGCTCCTTCATGAGGGAATATGAGTATCATGCGTTTCTTGTTCAGCAGAAGTTTCAATGAAATACTGGACATTAGAAGGAAAGTATAAGACAAGGACCGACTGCAGTGAAAAAGAGTGCATCCCTGTTGAAAGAAGTTCCACTGGAGTTGTGGAACTATTTAGGGAATGGAGCAATTCTTTATGCTTTCACGTGGACCAAGCCCTGGTCCCCTTTCCCTAGAAGGAAAGGTTAAGAAAGATGGTAAGGGTAGGAAACCACCAGTCATGTGGGAGCATGATTGGGGAAAACCCTTTTTAACCATCTGGAAGTTACGTACTAGGAATGGCTCTGATGCTCTCTGGCAAAGGCCCATAGTTGCAGAGAGCATGCTGCAGGTTGCTCAGGTGAAACCTGGCTGTTTAATTGCTAGTAGGCAATGAAAACTATTCTGTTGGAGTCAAAAAGAATTGAGGATGGCTAGGAATAGTAGACAGGCCAGTTGCCTGCAATTATAAAGTGACCAAGCAGGTTGTGGAACCTTTCTTGGCATTATCTGTTATTAAGGCAGCAGAAAAAGAAAGTCCTATAACTGTAGAAGGACCAACAGACCTAGTAGGAGTGGAAGACTATTATGGTCTGAGAAGCTATTAAAAAAAGAATTTGGAAAAAAATTGCAAAGGGGAAGAGGAACTCTGAATGGAAATCATTTACAGGTATAGGTATTGAAGAAAACCTATGGGTTTAAAGAGTAAGCCCTCCAGTTACATAGTATCACTCTTAGAGACTGAATGTCTCGGATAAGAGGGATATAAGTGATACAGAGCTAAGACGACTTACAGTTTGGAAAGTCTCTGAGAAAGAAAAAAAACCCTTGCAACCAAGGAAGAGATATCCTCGCACAGGAGAACTGTGAAGGTGAAGGGCATAGCCCATCTGATGGATGGTTGTTACTCCTCTGTTCCTTTTAAAAGGAGAGGAGAAACCTATTACCTGTAGGTCAATAGCTCTTGGAGCTAAAAGAATAGATATCCCTTGTGACAAGAGATTCATGCCTAGAGTGACGGATTGAGTCAGTGTGGATGCTTCTGTTAATAAGAAGCAGCTTACAGGTTGTAAACCTCAAACAGGAAAAAAAAAGAAATTCAAAGAATGATATATCAGAAACCCTGCGGCTGCTGGGTTTGCTGAGCCTGTTGAGGTTGTGATTTTCCTAGGGCAGATTGATGTTGTCCCTGTTTGGAAACATCTGTATGATGGGTAGAAGACGAATAAAACTTTTTCCTCCTAGGGGGATAAAGTTTGCTAGGAGATTTCCTGTAAGCTGGGATAGAGGAAGGTTTTGACAATCCTCTGAAAGCAAAACTGTCAGTGGTCAACTGAGCAGCTTGGAATAGAGCCTCCTTGTTAAAGAGATTGTCTCCAGTACAAGGAGTATTTCCCAGCCTTTCTTGTACCCATTTATCCAAGACCGAAGCTTGGAGCCAGGCCATGCGTCATGCTCCTATGGCTATAGAAGAAGTTCTGCTAATAGACTCAAAGCAGTCCAGGGAAGCACGATTAAGGAACCTAGAGACATTTTGAGCATGACTAATTAATAGAGAATAGTCTGGTCTATTAGGTTCTTGAAGAAAAGGGGTCAAAAGTACTAAATTCTTATTGACCTCTTCAAGAGTTAATTCCATATAGAAAATATATGAGAGAATTCTTGCTGAAAGCATGGATGCCCGGAAGCATCGACGTCCAAAGGCATCTAAAGTTCTAGACTCACGACCTGGCGGATAAGAAGAGTGCTTCTTTGCACTCTTAATACGCCTCATTGCTGATTCTACAACAATAGAATGATGAGGAAGTTGAGTCTTTTGAAAACCTGGAGAAGGTGGCACCCTATACAGAATGTCAGCTGTCCTAGAGTGTGGGATACCCCGTTAAGGGAGACTCCCACATTCGGAATAGCAGATCCTGTAAGGTCTGATGCAAAGGAAGCATGGGGACTTCCTTTGGACTCCAGGGGAAAAGAAAGGGTTTTGAATCCCCTGGTAGAGGATCTTGACCAGGTATAACTAGCCCAGAATACGTTAGCGCGGCTCATAACCAACAACCCCAGACGATCTCATATTACACCAGTCCTCTATGATCTCCACTGGCTCCCGATTCAACACCGAGCTAAATTCAAGGTTCTTACTCATACACAAAATTATCTCAAAGGAGTCAGCTCCATGCCTCTCCCTACTCCTTGCCTTCTCCAACACCACAAGAACACACCGCTCCTTTACCAAAAACCTACTGGCCATACCAACAACTAAAAGACACTGTAAACAATCTACAAGCAACAGGGCCTTCTCTCTCTATGCTCCATCCCTATGGAACACCCTTCCTCATGAGCTGTGTAACTGGGTGAGCCACTCTGAGTTCCGTAAGAAGTTAAAAACCCACCTCTTCCTTGAACATTTTTCCCTACCACCCTAGTACCTAACCCTCTACATCTACCTCCCCGCCCATGCTCCTTCAAATCCTATAACACAACCATCTGTAGCTCTATATATACATATGTAAATAGTTGATCTTTGATCATTGTAATTAGTTCATAAATTAGTTATTGTTCGCCTATGTATCCTTGTTACTTTGTTCTTTGTAAACAGTTGAAACACACTGCCTTTGAAACATTCTATGTAAACCGTCTTGATTTTTAGAAAGATGGTATATAAAAAATGTTAAATAAAATAAATAAATAGATACAGCAAGTAATTTTGCCATATCAAGCAGAAACGCTTGAAAAGAAATTTCCCCTGAGGAGGACCCTCTAAAATGAGGGGTAAAGGCTAGACCTGTTGAAGATCCAGTCTTGGTACCAATGGATTCATTCTGATCTGCTGGATCAGAGGACCCGAAAGGGTGGAGCATCGGATTGTCTTTAAAAGAATGTCTTCAGTACCGCGCAAGGTCGGTACCAGGACAAGTCGGAACTAAATCATCCACGCTAGGGATCAATTCCAGGCTCGGCATTGAAGGAAGCGAACTTGTCGAAACAAGCATGGATGGTACCAACACCGATGCTAATGTAGATACCGGTACCGGTATTGGTACCGTAGCGGATACCGATACCGGAAGATCAGTCTGCAGTGACTCAAACGGCACCGAAGTAACCGAGAGTGCCAGACTTTGATCACCGGAGCAATGTCTTCGGTACCGTCCGAGGTCGGTACCGAGACAAATCGGTACCAAATCATCCAGGCTAGTGATCGATTCCAGACTCGGCATCGGGAGAAGCGAGTCTGTCGAAGCAAGCATGGAGGGTACCGATGTTGACACCAGAACCGGTACCGGAAGATCGGTCTGCAGCGACTAACGGCACCGAAGGAACCGAGAGCGTTAGACTGCGATCATCGGTGAGGAATATTTCATTCATCACCATAGCCGATGCCGGGGTATCGGTACCGCTCGAAGCGGATACAACCACTGAGCATGGCTCAGGCATGTCCACAGAGATAAGAATCTCGGGACAACCTGAAAATCCCATTATTGCTTTGGAGGCTGAAGACTCCCGCTGGGGTTTTATTGCCCAATTGTCCTCGAGGGCAACGCCAGAGGCATCTCGATGCTGAGCATGAGATCTACCGCTCGAGGACTGGCTAGTCTTAACAGACTTTTGTTTGGTTACCTGTTCCTGTGAAGAAGAAGATTCGGCCCTCAATTTCGATGGGGACTGCGTATCGAGTTGAGCTCGATACTGAAGAGTTCTTCTGGATACACTCCTGCAGGAGAGACACTCCAGCGGGTAGTGGTCAGGACCCAACAGGGTAGACACTAATTATGGGTGTCTAAAATTAATTTGGCACCGCCACAGTTTAAGCATTTCTTAAGGATAGTGGCTGGCGTTTCCATGAAGGAAA
Organism: Ichthyophis bannanicus; assembly: GCA_033557465.1. Classification (NCBI taxonomy): domain Eukaryota; kingdom Metazoa; phylum Chordata; class Amphibia; order Gymnophiona; family Ichthyophiidae; genus Ichthyophis; species Ichthyophis bannanicus. The sequence goes on along the minus strand of CM066041.1, from coordinate 198,952,126 downwards.
GTATGGAGGCCTAGCGGCCAGAAAAACCGTCAGGCACTAAACAGGAAAATATTTTTATCACAAAAAGAAAAATTTGTAGGAAGAAAGAAAGAAAAAACCACCGGCGGTACCAGTGGCGTCGAGGGAAGGCAGACGCGACCACAGAAAACAAAAAAATAAAGGAAGAATTTTCTGCGGTGACAGGAGTACGTCCTGTCAGCTCCGCAGAAAAACGAAAACTGGAGAGAGGCAGTTGGGAAAGGCAGGAAGGCAGCACGCAGGCGCTGTGGGATGCTCCCAAAAGCATTCTGATTGGACGCTGGGGAGCGTTCCTGCGCGGACTCCGTCGGTACCGACGTACCCCATATGTGAAGACTCATTCCTGCTTGTTCCTGGAGATGCGTGTTTACTTCCTTTTTCAAATCAGACTGTGTCAAATACCACAAAAGTGCTCACATGCTGTGAGACAGTCTGTTTGGGTTGTGTGTTACAGCAGCCCTTAGATGCTTCTAATTCTCTTTTGTTGTATTTTCATGGTATGATTAGTACAGTTGAGGTATCCATGCATCAACTAGTCTGTAAATGTAATATGCATTGGATTCCATCAAATCTAACGCATGTCCTGCTTATATTTAACAAAACATGCTAACAAGAACCAAAAAAGAAACACACACATATACCTACCGTCAAACCTTCATTATTTTTACCACTGAGTGTGTATAAACTGCCATCATTAGGATCTGGAAGAAACGCTGGCCTACAAGTGAAATAATGACCACAATTAATATTCTTGTATGTGAATGCATTAGCTAAAGAGCCATGAAAATGAACTAGTATCACTTTTGCAAACAAAACCATTTGATTTATTACAAAACATTATGTATAACACAGCAGAGAGGTACCATCAGAGCGTACTACGCCTGGTTTAGTGCCAGTTTCCAACTGAGAGTACATTTCTAACAACTATTGTTGATTTGTACAGAGACTTGGATAGAGGTTCTGATACAGTTGTGGTCTCCCTGGATCTTACTTAGGATTTTGATTCTGTGGACCAGATCATGAATCAGTTGCACGCTTATGAGTGGATAGAATCGTACATGACCAATTTATGTCTCTCTTGAAGAATACATTCCAGGAAGTCAAGGTTGATCAACATCCCGGGTTATGAAGCACGGTGTTCCCCAAGACACTACTTTATTCCCATTTCTAGTAACATAGTAAAATGATTGGAAATAAAGATCAGCATGGTCTATCTAGTCCACCAGTAAGGTGGCTAGAGAGGTACACCTGCTGTTCTATTCAGGTTATTCCCTCTATGCCTTTATTTAGGGTTGTATCTGTTACTCCACCCCCCTCTATTTTTTCAAGTGTAAAAGTTATTTAAGTTTGCTTTAATTCCATTCTCTTGCTATTTAAGGATCCTCTGTGTTTGCCCTATGCTTTTGGAATTCAGTCACTGTTTTTGCCCTCACTGCATCAGTCGGGTATTTCCTGATGCTGCTTTGAGGTTAACCTCCTTGCAGCTCCATGTCATTTTCTTTAGTTCTTCGTGTCCATCTATTTAATATCTATTAAAAACCAAACAGGTGGAATCACTACGCACTGGGGATTTAAATTTCAATTGTGTGTGCAAGATATCCAGAACTACATTATACTTGCTGTGGATTATGGTAAGAAACTTCTGGCTTTATTGGCACGTGTAGATTCCCTCCTTCAATGGATAAGCATCAATAGATTCTTACTGAATCCACAGAAAACAGATCTTGTGTATTAACAGACCTGCTTTGACATATCTGCCTTTTCTCCTCAATATTTTTAACAGGAAATAAAACAGAGTTTAGAATATCAGAGGTAACGCGATACTCGGAACGTAAATTCGCATCAACAGTGTATTCGAAACTGCTTTGTCCAATTACAAATTATCATTAAATTTATGGTGTTGTCTGTCTTTGGACCGTCTTATAACAATTCAGACCCTTCTTTTGGGGCATACAGGTTACTGTAATTCACTTTACATAATCTTATTTAAAAACAAACAGTTTGGTAGATTACAATAGGTGCAGAGTAGTGTGACCGGCTGCTCTTTATATACTTCGAGTGCCTATATATGCATGGATACATTTTAAAACCTTGGCTTTGATCTTTAAGATTTTATCAGATCTGCCAAAATATTTGAGAGAAACTCATAATATAGTCCTGGTAGAATTGCTATTTGTCCGATACAAAGTATGTTGATAATGAAAAAAGGCTTTTTTTCACATTATGCCCCCAAACTCTAGAATCCCTAAAGAGTTAAGATCATGAAAGGAATATGTACATTTCAGAAAGCTTATAAAAGCATGGCTTTTCTGATTAAGCACAGTTACTTACCTGAAACAGGTGATCTCTGGGAACAGCAGGAATAAGTCTTCACATATGGGTACGTTGGTACCGACAGTCTGCGCGGTAACGCTTACCAGCGTCCAATCAAAGAGCTTTTGGAAGCATCCCACCACGCCTGCGTGCTGCCTTCCCGCCTTTCCCAACTGCCTCTCCTCAGTTAAGTTTTAAAGCTGAGACAAAGAGAGAGAGAGGAAAGGAAAGATGGAGTGGAGGAGTGGCCTAGTGGTTGGGGCAAGGTACTTCAGGCCGGAAGGTCGGGGGTTCAAATCCCACTAGAGGACAGCAACCTTGGGCCGGAAGGACTGGGGTTTCTAGTCCCACAGGTGCTCCTTGTGGTCTTGGGCAAGCCACTTAACCCTCCATAGCCCATGTTCCCTGTAAAATAGTTATCTCCAAGTTATAATGCCCTGTTCAATGTAATTTCAGTTTGTTCAATGTAAACCGCACTGATGCAGAAAAGCGCGGTATATAAGAGAATGTAAATAAATAAATAAATAAAGATAGATAGAGATACAACTCCTGGGGAGGTGGGGAGGTTGTGAAGACTTATTCCTGCTGTTCCCAGAGATCACCTGTTACAGGTAAGTAACTGTGCTATCTCCAGGAACAAGCAGGAATGAGTCTTCACATATGGGGACTCCCAAGCTGAGATGCCTGGAGTCCCAGCATGTCATAGGTTGGAACATGCTATCTCCCAGAACACCAGGCATCCTGAGGATGGAGGGTAGGAGTTGAAGAAAGAAAGGTGCTGTGGAACAGCTAACCTAGCATAGGCTTGCAGACAAGGAGTCCATGTGTGGATGATAATTGTCAATGATATTGCAAAGAAAAAATATTGCAATAGGGACCTCCCCTAACAGGACTTTAGAGAAGTATGGAGGTTCATGGGATCTACTGGGGAACCCAGTAGAGGAACCTCGAGAAGGACCTCACTGTAAGTGGAGGTAGTAAACCTGTAGGAAAAGTAATGGAGGTCAGAATCCTGAAAGGTAACAGGGAACCTCAGTAGGAGAAAACTGGGGTAGTACAAAAACGGTGGGCCTTCAGCAGAAAGCTTTATGATAAAAGCCCAACTCTGTTGGCAGCAGAGTGGCTCACTCTTAGGAACAAAAAGAGACAGGCTAACCGATTTGGACAGACAGGCCCAGTCCTTGTGGGGAGAAAGGGTATGGGAACCCCTTGTATCCCAAAAGAAAGGACAACGCCGGAAGCGTTAGAGCCTGTGAGTAGCTGAAGATCCGCAATGTCTCTCCTAACTGAAGTCAACTGGGAGAGATACTGGAACATGGAGAGCTTCAGAAGTACCTAAACCTTAGGGTTATGGGAGGTGTTAACTACCACCAAAGTGGTTGTGAGTGTAGGACCCCAAAACATGCTGGATAGCATAAGTATGGGTAAAGCCCATCTGTCAGAATCATATGGCTATATGAGCTTGGACAGTCAGGTAGATAAAGCAGAAACATATCTACCGACAGTAAAATATCTCGACAGATATATATAGATATATGAGAATATATCTATATGTATCTATAGTGAGATATGAAGGGCATAAAATACTCACACATGATAGACAGACATCTGTACGATGTGTGCTATAGGTATGAATATTATATACACACACACATACATACATACATACATATATACATACATACATATATACATACATATACACACCTCTATATGGAAGTCTGCAAGAAGCAGACAGAGATATGCCTACAAAGGGTATTCACATAGGAAAATGTGGAGAGGAAAGATTCATCTAATAACAAGAAAGTGGAACCTACTTGAGAAGACATATAGAGAATCAATTCCCACTGGTTATGGCTACAGGAATGCTAGGTAGTAGAATAACCAGGATGGTTACGTGAAAGCAGAGGATGATATCAGTCTGCAAGTCCCAAGTATTCTAGAATGCTAGCATGGTAAGTGAATAGAAGACGCATAGAATGAGATACCATGCTGACCTGCTTAAGGGCAAAAAGGTATCATGCGTTCTTACCATGAGGACGAGCTGGAAGGAGAAAACATATTCCCTATTGGAAATACTATGGACCAAAGCAGGGAATTAGCAACTCCTTAAGCTTTCACGTAAGAGGAGGCCTATGTCCTTTATATTAAAAGGAGAACTTTTCTAGTCATGGGAGACATGACTGAAAAAGCCTTTTTCAACCATCTAGTATGGCTGTTGGAGAAAAAGCCCCCCCCCCCATGCTCTCTAGCAAGGGCCCATAGTGGAGAGCTTCTCTGTAGAATTGCAGAGAGCATGATGCAGGAGAATGGAGAGATAGAACTGGCTGCAGAAGAGCCAGTAGTTATGTCAACTATGCTGCCAAACCCAGGGGAATGGAGATGGCAGAAAGAGAAGACAATCCAGCAAGCTTGTAGTGAAAAAATTTTCAAGACAGATGACAGCACTGACTTGGAGCCACTACTAAGACCAGACAGAATGTTAGCGGAGGACAAATCTGTTGCTGGTGGACAAGAACCGGTGGTTGAAACATTAAGGCTCCTGCATTGGCAGCTGCTTGCCGGACAGCAGAAGAATGGTACTGTTTGAAAACAGTAAGAACAGACAAAACAAGAGTAGAAAACTCTGGACGTGTCTGATGAACTGCTTCAAAGCAAGATTGAAAAAGAGGAGTCAACTCAGAGAAGAGAACTCCGCACTGGAAAAGTATGAAAACTAGAGAGGCTGAAGAAAAGCTCTCCAGTGAAGCAATACCGCTCTTACAGAGGAAAAACCCTGGTAAGAGGGTAAAGAGAATGGAGCTGAAGAAAACTTACAAAGCAGTAAGTTTATAGGAGAAAAGACATACTGGCACAGGAAACTATCATTTGATAGTGGATAGACCTCTTTCCCTAGAAGGAAAAAGAGGAAAAATCCTGTGACCTAGAAGCATGAACATCCTGACAGCTCATAGAAAGAATGGATGTCTTTCGGGAAGATATCCATGTTTAGGATTTAGAATGACAGCAGTGGATTGTCTCTAATGAGCAGAAGCAACTGCAGATTGTAATCCCCAGAATCACAAGCATCTGATGAATTGATCAGAAACCCTGTGGTTGCTGGGTTTGCTGAGCCTGCTGAGAGGTTGAACTTTGTAGACCAGGACGAAGCTTCCCCTGTTTGGGAACATCTGTATGATGGGCAGATGATGCGTAAAACCTTCTCCTATGGGAAGAAAGTTTGGCAGGACATTTCCTACCTACTGGGACAGAAGAAGGTGCAGAACAGCTCCTAGGAACAGGTAAGTCAGTGGAGAACTGAGTAACCTGACGTAAAGACTCCTTGTTGAAAACATTGTCTCCAGTGCAAGGAGTATGTCCCAGTCTGTGCTGTGCCCATTTGTCCAAGCCTGAAGCTTGGAGCCAGGCTCTACGTCGTACCCCTATGGTTATAGCAGAAGTCCTGCTAACAGACTCAAAAGAGTCTAGGGAAGCACGAGTAAGAAACCAAGAGATATTCTGGAGATGCTTGAGTAGTGAAGAATAGTCTGCACTCCTGGACTCTGGAAGAGAAAGAGTCAAAATATGTAATTGCTTTGTGACCTCCTCAAGAGATAGACTCATATAGAAAATATATGAGAGAATTCTTGCAGAAAGCATAGATGTCTGGAAGGTTTGACGTCCAAAGGTATCAAGTATCTTAGACTCACGACCTGGCGGATAAGAAGAGTGCTTTTTCTTGCTCTTTATCCGCCTCATTGCTGATTCCACAACTATGGAATGATGAGGAAGTTGAGTCTTTTGAAACCCTGGAGAGGGGGGCACTTGATATAAGAGATCAGTTGCTCTGGAAGGTGGGGGTACCCTTAAAGGTGTTTCCCACATTCCTAGAAGGAGATTCTGCAAGGAATGACGCAAAGGAAGCATTATGTTCTCCTTTGCTTTGGTAGAAAGAAAGTGCTGTGCAGGATCATGTCCTGGGATAGGAATGGCAAGAGATCTTACTATATCCAGGAGGAAACTCTGAAAAGAGGGTTCCCCAACAGTATTTTCCCTTGGACAGGTTAGATCTGGAGAACTAGCCTGAGCACCGACAGAGCTATCCAGATATATAGGAACAGAAGATCCTGCACAGTGCAGTGTGGAATGCTTAAAGGATGGTCGCTGGTACTGGCTGTCAGGAGCAGCGACCGTCATTACCACATTGTCCATGCCAGGTATCGACTCCAAGCTTGGCATAGAAGAGAGCGATCCTGTTGAAAAAGCATGGTAGGCATTGGCCACGATGCTACTGTGGATACCGGTACCGATGCCAATACCGGTACCGATATCGGAGTCGAGCTCGACAAAGACATCGGAGCAGTCATCGGTGACCGTTCAATCGGTACTGAGGTAAGCGAAACCCTCCTGGTGCTATCCTCGGTACCGAGCCACCGGTATCGATCGGTGTCGGTACCAAAATGTACTGGTACCGAGTCTTCCAGACTAGAGAGCGATTCCAAACTCGGCATCGATAAGCGAAGCATGGAAGGCACCGACTGTAAGGGTAAAGAGGACATCGGTACCGACTTCGGTACCATGTCTGATACCGGTGAGTGAAGGTCCGCTAGTGACAACTCAATCGGCCTCGAGGAAACCGAGAGTTGCGGATCTGAATCATCGGAACCGAGCCTTCGGTACCGCCCGGAGCCGGTACCAAGGCGAGTCGGTACCCAGTCTTCCAGACTCGGCATCGAAGGAAGCGAAGCTATCGATGCACGTCTGGAGGGTACCGACGTCGGCGGTAGTATCTGTACTGGTACCGATAATGGAAGGTCAGTCTGGAGTGTATCCACCGGTCCCGAAGGCACTGAGGACGCCAGATGACCATCCCTGGTGAGGAGTATTTCATCCAACACCAGTGCCGATGTCGGGGTATCGGTGCCGCTCGAAGCGGATGCCACCACCAGACACGGCTCAGGTATGTTCTGTGAGGGGTGAACCCCAGGAACAACCTGTAACCCCTTATACGCTTTGGAGACCGAAGACTCCCGCCGGGGTTTTGAAGCCAGTAGGCCCTCGAGGGCAAGGCCGGAGCCGTCTACATGCTGTGCATGAGACCTACCACTCGAGGGCTGGCTAGTCTTAACAGACTGTTTGTGGGTTACCTGATCCTGTGTAGAAGAAAGGGACGGTGCCCCGAAGCTGGAGGGAAACCATGTATCGAGGGAACCTCGATATTGAAGACTTCTTCTGACAAAACTGTTGTCAGGACCCAAGCAGGTTAGACACCGACGTCGAGGGTCTAAAAATAAAGTTGTACCGCCACAGTTTGAACATTTCTTGGAGAAAGTGGCTGGCTGTTCCATGAAGGAAAAAGAAGAGGCCTAAAAGGCCTAAGATACCGTGAGACACTATGAAGAAAAAATATTCCCTGAAAAAGGAAGATTTTACAAGAAAAGAAAAGAAAACACCGGCGGTACCGGTGGCGTCGGGAAGACAGCCGCGACCACAAGAAAACTAAAGAAATAAAAGAATTTTCTGCTGTGACAGGACGTCGTCCTGCCGGCTCTGCGGAAAAACGAAAACTGAGAGGCGAGGCAGTTGGGAAAGGCAGGAAGGCAGCACGCAGGCATGGTGGGATGCTTCCAAAAGCTCTTTGATTGGACGCTGGGAAGCGTTCCCGCGCAGACTCCGTCGGTACCGACATACCCATATGTGAAGACTCATTCGTGCTTGTTCCTGGAGATAGATAGTAACTCTTAAAACCTGAATATTTTGGGAGTAAATTCCTTTGTTGATTTCTGTCCATAATTCTCTTTGGATTCCTACTAGTAGTTTAGGCCCATTAGTTTTGTTTTTATTATTTTTTTCTGTTTTCTTATTGTTTCAATTATTTGTATTACTGTATTTCTTAACTGTTTATTTTTGTGATTGTATCATAGCTATTGTTTATTTCTTAACCAATGGATACTGTGACATAGTGGGTCCTTCTAGCCCGTTTAATGAAGCTAAAAAGCCAGGAACAAAAGTAGAGCTGAGCTGTAAATAGAAGCACATGGCTCCTGGTTACCGTGGGAACCAGGCAGAGAGGCAAGAGAAACGCCCGTGCTATCAGTCAAGGGGTGAATCACAAGGTAATGCAGGACACCTGCTAGGGGGTGGAGTTGAGCACGGCCCCAGAATTCACCCTATTAAAGAAGGTTCAGGTGAGTTAAGTAAGTGGAGTAGGTGGAGTAAGGTAGGCAGAGGAGGTGGTAATGAAGAGTTGGCTGAAGAAGCAGGAAGTGAGGCATATGAGCTGGAGAGAGAAGCCATTGAGAGCTACACTGAAGACAGCTATGCCCAGAGTAAGCCAGAGTCTCTATGGAAAGGAGAGACAGATTCCTTCTTGAGGAGAAAGAAAGAAACCCCGAGGACAGGATACAACAAGGGCAAAGGAGATTGTCTGCAATATCCTGGGGAGCACGGGAGAGACAGAAAGCCTAGGAGGCAAGTGAAATGCTATGAGCAGGGCTTAGGTTGGGAACCTACAGCTATTCAAAAGCACCAGAGAAAACCTCCACCAGTAAGGCTGAAAGGTAAGCCAAAAGGCTTGAATATACTTAATTACAGTGACTGTTTGTACCCAGAGGGGTGGTGCTGGGAAAAGAATACTGGGCCTGATAGTCTGTGTGAAAGCCAGTATTTGACCCAAGCATATCGTGTAAAGCCTGGAGCAGTAAGAAAGGGCGTGGCACCAGCAGTGCCGGTTCAAACATTTCCTTATGACCAGGAGGAATTGATGGACTGTGAACCAAAGTGTATTGATACTGGAGAAGATACAGATATAATGGACTGTACATTATCTCTGGCCAATGGAATAATTTCATTGCGTTGAAAGCCTGCTTGAAAAGAGTACAGCACAGATAGCACGTGGAAACAGAGAGCTGTGAGGAAACGGCGTAGCTTTGTTTGAATGTTTGTTTTCACCTTGGTTAATGCTGAAGAAAGCCTTTTTTTCTGTTAAGGAACGTTTGTTTCTCCAAATACCAGTAAATACCTGGATTGTGTTTTCTGTTCATGGTAAAATCCACCCCGGGAGGGGAAATAAAATCCTTTGGTTGCTTAACCACTTTTTCCACAACTGCTCCTTATTGATTGAGTGAAAAGACTACATTTCCCAAGGGGCATTGCTCCAGGATCTGTGAAATAGCTTTTTCAATAGGGAAAAACCCACTCCCTTAACCTCTACTCGGGGGTTTAAGGAGAGCTGGTGACAATACCAACTCTAGTCTTTATGAAATAGGTGACAAAGAAAAAGTAAACACCACTAAAACCAAATCTTTACAACTACCACACAAAGTAAATGCCCCAAAAATCTGTTTTGCCTTCAGAGTAAGGAAAACCGAGCAGGAACCATTGTCCCGCATACTGTGTCAAGAATGGAAAATGGCAGCTGAAGAAAGAGCACACACCCATTCTCCAGGAACAAGCAGGAAGTCAGTCCTCACTTATGGGTGATGTCGGCACCGACGGAGCCTGCGCAGAGCAATTCCCCAGCTTTCAAAGAAAGCCTTTGGGATTGCTGCCACGCATACGTGGTCCTCTTCCCGCCCAAGGGTGCCATCTTGCTCAGTCTCCATTTTTCCGTGGAGCCCTTCGGACGCACGTCTTCATCCCTCAGAAAAAGTTTTGTTTTTTCACCATAACAGGCTCTTCTTTTTTACGGTTGCACTGGTCCTCTACCCGTTCTTGCCCCGCTCTATTTTTAGAGCTATCGGGGATACTCCTTTTCTTTTCATTTTTTCTTACGGGCTTCGCACCCTTTTCTTCTCCAACCGCTGGCCGCGTGGGTCTTCAACCTCACAGAATCCATTTCTGACCCCATGGCTACCGGATTAAAAAATGCAATAGATGCTTTAGGAACATGTCGCGTATGGACACTCATGACTGTTGTCTGCGGTGCCTCGGAGCCGACCATGATCCAGAACTCTGTTCGCTCTGCAAGAAAATGTCCTCTGCTCAGTTGTAAGCAAAAGTCCAAAGACATTTTCTGTAAGGCCGCCTCAGAGTCCCTGGTGGCGTCCTCAGTCTCCCCTCTGGTGGGTTTCCCACCTACAGCCCTGTGTTCTTGGCAGCACTCCAATCAGGGATCCCCCGAGGTGGAACGACGCAAAAAGAAGGGCTGCCTCGAAGTCGCTGTCCGGAGCCCCCGACAAGCCCACGCGCTCTCACGCCCGGTCGCTGAGCCCCTTCGGCATTCCCAAGAGTCTGACAAGGAGCAGCCTCGCAAGGTACCCCACACGGAAGCGGAGACCTCCAGCGAAGGCGCCTCTGAGAGTCATCCCGGTGAGGACCCCCTCTCCTCCTCAATGCCCGATCCAGTGACCCCGGCGTCACAGGGCCCCACGCCCACGTGCGAGTGCTGCATGCTGGCACTAGAACGTAGCATTTCTGCGTTCATTGCTTCCCAGCAGGCGCTTACAGCCAGCTTTGCTGATTCGCACCTTGAGACCGTGGGTCCCTCGCGTGAGACACCCAAATCCATCCAGGAAACCCCCAAGAGCCACGGGTCTTGTGAGGGTCCTCAACGTTGGTCTTGCTCGCCCTCCCATTCCTTGGAGGCAAAGTCGCCCAGGGCCTCCAGCACCAGACCACTGGACAGAACGATCTGCCCGGCTTGGACTCCTCAACCGATTTCTTGGAATGGGAGTCCAATGGGGATACCTCCCTGGAAACCCGTACCCAACGGGATCTTCCATTGGACACCTCACCGCCTGCCTTCCAGCGGCGCTCGCCACCCAAAGACATCTCCTTCCTGGTGTTCATCCGGGACATGGCACGGGCCATTAGCCTGGTCACTCAGGCTGAAGAACTCAATATTCTTCAGTACGACTCCCTGCCCAGTTAATCCCTCACTGTGCCTGTGCCTCCGATTCTATCTCGGCTGGTGCTCCGTAAGTGGGAGGCCCCAGCCTCGGTCCCTATCGTAAGCAAATGCCTGGACACGATGTAGAAATTGCAACGTGGGCTAGGCTTCCGAAAGACCCAAATTCCACACACCTCGATAGTGGTGGAATCTGCCATAAGGAAGCAAAAGAGCCCGAAATCGCACTCGTCGGTGCCACCCGGCTGAGAGTCAAGAGCCCTTGATGCCCTGGGCCGCAAGGCCTACCAAGACTCCATGCTCTTTTGTTGCATCCAGGCATATCAACTGTACATTGGTATGTTCCTACGTGACTTGACTAAGGAACTCGGGGGGTTCTCCACGGGCCTCGAGGGAGAGCCCCTCGATAGAGCAGTCCATGACGGACTTTAGCAGGGTGCGGAACTTAAGTACCTTTCCCGAGACTCCTATGATGGCTTTGAGACATCGGCTCGGGTAGCTGCCGTGGGCACTGGGGCTCGCAGTCAGGCATGGCTCCAATCCTCGATTTAGAGCAATGGGTGCAGGAGAAGCTCCTGAACGTGCCCTGTCTCGATGAGCAGCACTTTGGCAAACCGATGGAGGAGAAGGCTGCAGAAATTGAAACAGAGTTCATCACTAGAACCCATCTTTCCCGCAAAACTTCCACCCTGCCTCGGAAGAAACAGCCGGCCAAGAAGCCCTTCTTCCTTAGAAAGGGTCTCCAGTATCGGGGCTATCCGCCATATCCATCTACCCCCACACTGACCACGCAGGCACAAGGTAAATCTGGCCAGGGGCATCGTAAACCAAAGGGCCCAAACGCCGGCTCCCCCACAACCCACTCAGGGGTTTTGATGCCATCTGCATAGCCTCTCGCCCTCCGGCAACGCAGCAGCCAGTGGGGGGACGCCTGTCCCGCTTCGCCCCATCATGGGCTTCCATCACCTCGGACACTTGGTTCCTCCAAGTCATCCGAGATGGCTATCGCCTTCACTTCGACAGGCTTCCACCTCCTTTCTCCCCGGCGGAGCCTCCTCGACTCACTGCACACCAGCTTCTGCTGCAGTGGGAATTACTCTCTCCCCTCACCCAAAGGGCAGTCGAGAAGGTCCCTCCCCACCTTCGAGGTTGGGGTTTCTATTCCCGGTACTTTCTCGTCCCGAAAAAGATGGGGGGGTCTGTGGCCCATCCTCGACCTCCGCAGGCTAAACAAGTTTCTGGTGCAGGAGAAATTCAAGATGTCATCTCTTGGTGTTCTTCTGCCCTTCCTCCGGCAGGGCGACTGGCTATGCTCCTTGGATCTAAAGGATGCTTTCGCTCACATCTTAATCCACCCCCAATACAGGCAGTATCTGCGTTTCAGGGTGCAGGGAGAGCACTTCCAGTACAGGGTGCTCCCCTTCGGTTTCGCGTCTGCCCCATGAGTCTTCACAAAGTGCCTCGTTGTGGTCACCGCGTACCTTCAGTGTCAGGGGGTGCCAGTCTTCCCTTACCTCGACAATTGGCTCATTACGGACTCCTTGGTCGAGGAGGCTCGACGAGCGATGTCATGCGCTGTCCTCCTGGAGAGCTTGGGGTACTTGGTCAATCACCCGAAGTCTCACCTCAAGCCGGTGCAGGCTCTCGAGTTTATCGGGGCGCGCCTCGACACTCAGCAGGCGACTGCCTTCTTACCGGAGGATCGCTCCACCCGCCTTCGTGCTCTAGTGGCTCGAGTCCAAAGCGCTCCCCAGGTCAGCGCACAGACCATGCTGTGTCTCCTGGGCCACATGGCCTCGACCATACATGTGGTCCCCCACGCCCACATGCATATGCAGACGGCTCAGTGGAGCCTCAGAGCCCAATGGAGCCAGTCCCTTGGACACCTCAGGGACCCCGTCAGGGTCCTTCCCAGCCTCCATTTGTCCCTGCGCTGGTGGAAAAATCCCCGCAATCTCTTGCAGGGGTCGCCCTTTTAGGCACTGCAGCACGAGGCAGTGACAGACGCCTCCCTGTTAGGGTGGGGAGCCCACTGCGGGCCTCGCTGCAAGCAGGGGCAATGGTCACCCAAGGAGTCTCAACAGCAGATAAACCTGCTCGAGCTCCGGGCGATTCGATGGGCCCTGAGGGCCTTCGAAGACCACCTCAACGGGGAGGTCAGTTCTAGTGCAGACCAATAACCGTGTACGATGTTCTACATCAACAAAGAGGGAGGCACGGGATCGCACTCCCTCTGCCGGGAAGCGGTTATCTGCTCTTTCGCTGTCTGATGGGGGATGTCCCTCAGAGCGACGTACCTCCCAGGTCAGGAGAATGGCCTGGCGGACAGACTCAGAAGGATCCTTTGCCCCCACGAATGGCGGCTGGATCCCAGAGTAGCAGACTGGCTGTTTCTTCGTTGGGGGATGCAGGCGATAAACCTTTTCGCCAGGCCCCAGAAAACGCAGCTCCCCCGGGCCGGTGCCACACCCGAGCAGAGAGCCCCCGATGCATTTCTCCTGGACTAGTCCTCCAACATTCTCTATGCATCCCCTCCTTTCCCCCTCTTTGCAAGGACCCTTTTCAAGGCTCAGCGGGACAGGGTGTCACTGTTTCTCGTGGTCCCCTTTGTGGCCTCGGCAGCCTTGGTTCCCGCTCCTGTTCCGCCTGTCGATGGAGCCTCCGGTTCCCCTGGGCTCTGCTCGGGGCCTGCTGACGGAGGAGGAGGGTTGGGCGCTGCACCCAAACCTAACCTCCCTATCCCTCGCAGCCTGGCGGCTGAACGGGTCTCCCTAGCCTCTCTGGCCCTTCCGGAGGAGGTCGAGGCAATCCTCCTTGCCTCGAGGAAGGACTCCACTAAGCGAGTCTACGCCTTTAAGTGGAAACGCTTCTCCATTTGGTGCTCAGAGCGCCAGATTGACCCCTTCTCATGCCCCGTTCGATGGGTTCACCAGTACTTCCTCCATCTCTCGAGACAAGGGCTGAAGTCGAACTCCATCAGGGTTTATTTGAGCGCCATTTCAGCTAAGCACTTCCCCATCAATGGAAAACTCCTCTCGGGGCAGCCGTTTGTCTCCTGCTTCATGCGGGGTCTTCTGCTTTCCAAGCCGCCCTCCCCCGGCGGAATGGGACCTGAATGTGGTACTCGCACAGCTCACCTGTTCGCCCTTCGAGCCGATGGTGATTTGCTCACCCCGGCACCTGTCTGGAAGGTGGTCCTTCCTGGTGGCGCTGACCTCGGCCCACCAAGTCAGTGAGCTCCAGGCTTTCATGGCTGGCATCCCTTACACCAGGTTTTATGCGAATAGGGTGATCCTACCTAACCCACCCCTAAATTCCTGCCCAAAGTCGTTTCGGACTTCCATCTCAACCAAGAGATAGTCCTGCCGACCTTCTTCCTGAGGCCCCACGCCGACCAGGCATCAACTGCTCTCCACATCCTCGACTGCAAACGGGCCCTTGCCTTTTATTTGCAGCGTACCCATCCTCATCACAAGTCTGAGCGGCTTTTCATGACATATGATCCCAATAGATCAGGGCAGGCAGTCACCAAGCGCACCCTCTTGGTTTGGGTGGTGGACTGCATCACTTTCACCTATGCGAAGGCAGGCGTCCCGCTGGATTGTTGAGTCACCGCACACGGGGTCTGGACCAAAGCGGCCTCAGTGGCCTCGCTGCGCTCCATGCCCCTAATGGACATCTTCCGGGTGGCGACCAGGTCTTCCACAAATACCTTCGCTGCACATTACTGCCTGGAGATGGAGTTCCACCGGGACAGCACCTTCGGCCAGGCTGTACTCCGTAACCTGTTTGCGGTATAAGCAACTCCTGCCCTCCGACCCTTCTTCAGGGCTACCAAGGACTTCGCCCCGAGGTCCCGAGGACTCTGGCTCCTTTGAGCATCAGCTTCTGCTCATGGTCTCGGAGGCATTTTTTGGTTACAGGTTCGGTAGCCTGTAGCTCGGGAGTCCCATAAGTGAGGACTGACTTCCTGCTTGTTCCTGGAGAAAGCATAGTTACTCACCTGTAACAGGTGTTCTCCAGGGACAACAGGAATCAGTCCTCACTACCCTCCCGCCTCCCCTGATGAGTTGCTAGATTTTTGTCCTTCCCTTGTCATCTGCTTGGTAGGGCTCGAGTTAAGGGACCTGACTGAGCAAGATGGCACCCTTGGGCGGGAAGAGGACCACGCATGCGTGGCAGCAATCCCAAAGGCTTTCTTTGAAAGCTGGGGAATTGCTCTGCGTGGGCTCCATCGGTGCCATCACCCATAAGTGAGGACTGATTCTTGCTGTCCCTGGAGAATACCTGTTACAGGTGAGTAACTACGCCATCTTTCACCGAAGAAATGGAGGATTGCTCTGGCCCAAAAAGAAAAATCTTTATGGTATACCTCCCAGTCGAGGAGCCTTTCTGTAAAGCATAGATCTTAGATTTGTGCACAATCTAGGTAACAAGTCAAAATTTTGCTACACTACCACATCATGGAGTGTGTGTGAGTGTTTTGGCCAACAATCTGAGATTCTACAAAGGTTAGTAATCTGCCATTAGCCTTATGGTGGATCAATTATAATTATTACAATCACAAAGAAGAGAGGCATGGAAAAATCATACACCCTCTCTCTCAGATCATGATTATAGAAATTGTCCATCTCTTATGTCATGGTTGATTAGCACTGAACACATACACACACATAATCCGAAAATAAAATGTCTACAAAGAGGACAATACCATAAATAAAAACAAAAAAAAAAAAAACTTACTCCTCAACATGTGTTGGGACTTGAAGTACTGGATCTGCATAAAAAGAAGAAAAGTACATTAACATGTCTAAAATGAAATATCCTGAAACCTGTGATAGAATAGTAGTTTAATCCTTTCAGCAGCTCTACAAGTGGCACAAATCCAAGAATCAGGTTAAAAGACAGATTCATTTAATGTAAGAAGAGATAATTTGATCCTTACTTTCACTGTGCTGTAAATGTCAAAATAGTTTGCAAATATTGCATTTGAACTGTAAACCAATCCAGCTAAACACAAATTGTCAATTACCACTTTAAATCTTTAATATTAAAACAGCAATGGTGCAGTTTTTGTTTTTTTTTGGGGGGGGGGGGGGTGGAGGAGCATACGTTTTTCTACCTTTTTTTTACTAACACTTCCAGCAATGGGGCAGTCCATCTCCTGGAAACCTAAAGCTTTGCACATGTAAAAATTCAAAATAGCACCTGAACTGGTTGATTTTGGATTTCCGGGCAACATTATCCATTTCTCATTTTGCACTGACCTGCTGAAGGCAGTACAGCTCTGGACAGCTAGTCACATAGGCATGAGGTTAATTTCTACAGGAGGGTGTCTATCCTGAGAAGGGCTATAGAGCAGATTATTATTATTTGGATTTAGCTCACACATTTTCAGTAACAAACACAAGGTGTGTTACATTCAGGTACAGTAGGCATTTCCATGTTCCTGGAGGGCTTACAATCTGTTTGTACCTGAGGCAATGAAGGGTTAAATTATTTGCCCCAAGGTTACACAGTATGATCTGAACCTTGGCTTCCATGGTTCTCAACCACTGCTTTAATGTCAAGGCTAGACTTCCACATTGAGCCCAGAAAGATGGTTCTAGAGAGAAAGAGAATGACAGATTGTAAACCCTATGGGGACAGAGAATACGAGTCGTACAGTACCTACTGTACCCGAGTGTAACTTGCATTTAACTACTACTAGGAAAGGCATGCGCTGCTGCTACTACTACTAGTATAAATGTAAACAGAGGTGAAATGTTGGGGGAGGGGATGACGAGGCCAGGGAGGGAGGGAGAGAGAGGGAGTGGAGGAAAGAAAGAACTTGGCAGAAAAGCTGGGAAGAGAAAATTGGCAGGTGGATTTAACTATGGGGGGATACATCTGGGAATAAGGGATTGAAAATGGTGTGAGTGAGAACATGGATGTTTTGTCTGGGTGGGGGGTAGAGGATCTTATGATGTACTCTTACGGTATTTCTGGGGAGAACTCTGCACAAAAACAAAAAAAAGTAAAAATGTTGCGTATTTTAGTAATTATTTTCCATACTGGATTTTAAATTAGGTATCTCAAAAAACAGTGGTTAGATATAGTTATTTTGACAGAAATAACTAAAGTGCACACTGATAGCATGCATTTGAGCTGCAAAGCTAGTGGAGCACCTCACTAACTTTGGGGGCATGTCCCCCTGCCATGAGTGAATTGATACCATGCTGCAGATACCATCACCCTTAAAGTGTTAAATGTATCACACCAATGGCAACATTCAAGGTATTAAAGATAAATGTACCGACTTCCAGTGACATCAGCGGACCAAATGGCGGCACGGTAATTGAGCTCCGCCGCTAAAGCCTGATTAATGGAGATAAAAAGCCCCTAAAAGAAGCGAGGCAGAGATGTAATACAGGGGCACTAATCTAAGAATACCCCAACTCTATGCTGAAGGACGAGCAGACCGAGATTACCCCTAGAACAGTCCGATCGGCAGAGAGTGGAGCTGGTGCGGGGAGCCGCATGGTCGATCAGTGCGGTGGACAGAGAGGCCCTGGTGACAATGCGCACAGCAGGAGGGCCGGAGAATGCAGGCGGTGTACTCAAAGTGTGTGAGTGAGGCAAATCGAGGGGGCAGAAGCGGAGGAGCCACCTGAAAAGGAGAAAGAGGCAGAGTGAGTTGAGACGCCAGCAATTCCGGCAGTGAAGCCACGCAATCGCACGGGAGAGCACGTGGCGAAGGGAAGCGGCGGCCCAAGAACATCAGAAAGTGTGAGCCAGGCATAGCAGCCGGCGAAGTTAAGCGGCACTGGAGAGGAGAATAGCCTGAACGGAGGCAAAAAGGGAGAGTGAGTGGAGAATGCGGCATAGCTAAAAGGAAGACACCCTCAAAGGTCAGACACAGGAAGAGAGTATAACGAATCAAAAATTTACAAAAACAGCTGTACAAAATAAAATAGGGCTCAGCCACATACAAGGCCAAAAAACGGATACCTTTATCATGAGATAATAAAGGGAGAAAAGCCCACCATAAGGCAGGACGCAGCGGCCTGGGCGCAACGGCATGAGCAATCCCGGCAAGGATACCGGTGAAAGACAGAGGAGGTGGAGAGGAAAGTCGCCAGACAGGCAGTAGATAGACCGGAGCAGACAGACGAAAAACCCCAACGGAGGCAGCGAGAGTTGCAGAACCGGCAAGTACAGAGGGCCGCAAAGGAAGCAATGCGACCATAAAGGGGAGCACGTGGAGGAGTAGCGGCAGACTGGGCTCAAAGGCGGGAGTGATCCCGGTAAGGACGCCGGCAAACAAAAGAGGCTTTGGAGAAGTGAGTAGCCAGAAAAGGTGGCAGACAGAGAGAGACAGTGGAGAAAACTGCGCTGCTAAATAAAAAAAATCCCATTAAAAGCCAGACAAAAATGGGGGTTACAAATATTAAAGAACCACAACAATATCCAGCCAAACAACGATATACAAAAAATACCGGGACCAGCTAAATATAATGCAAAAAAACTGATAAATTTGCTGTAAGAATATAAAGGGAGAAAAAGTATTCTTGCGGTCAGTATAGAAGAAGAGCCTGCTGGGAGAAGGTGGTGGCAGAACCCGGAGATTGTAAATCCTAGACGGCCCGAAGGGGCTACAAGAGGCGTAAAGGGGCAAGATGGACAAGTCTAAAGGAGGATCATCTACAAAGAAAAAATTGGCGGAATTCAGATCTCCATATGCCACTTCGAGAGGAGGTAAGGACGGGGAGAAGAGGGCAAAGCGCTGGCAGAGCAAGAGGCTGAGCCAGCGGAGGAGATGGAGGGTCCCTGGGACCCAGGAGTAGCTGATATGATTAAAACGTGGTTGAATGAGCTGAAACAACTAAAAGTGGAAATTAGAGTTAAAACACAAATTTAAAGAGTCATTGCAATCTTTAAGACAGGACATAGAGGACCTGCAAATTCAGAGGGCGCATAGGGGATTAGGGCCAATAAGAGACAATCGACCAAGAGACATCGTGGTGTGTCCGAGATCCTTTAAAACTAAAGAAAATCTATTGAAAGCGGCATGGAAACTGGGTAATTTTAAATGGGAAGGACATGCGGTGGGGCTGTTCCAGGATCTCTTCTTAGGCACACTGCAGCGTCGGAGAGAGATGAAGGAAGTGACGGCCTACTTGAGGAGGGAGGAGGCGAGATACAGATGGGCTGCACCCATTTGGCCTTTTAATTACAGCAAATGGTATCTCGCGAAAGGTTAAGACTTGCGAGGAAGCTTGGGGGGTGCTCGGAGACATGTGATTAATCAATCTGCCAGGCGGCAATGGGAACCAAGCAAGAACCAAGAATGCCATGACATCCGGGATTAAGGCAGCCAATCGGAGATGGCACAGAGCACCAACTACTGGTCAGAGAGTAGCGAGACTGACCTAAAGCAGTCAAAGCGCACAAGAGAAGGCTAAGGACATTGGCTGAGGGGAAAGACCCCGGGAATCCAGACACCAGATGAACCACCATATGAACTGCAATGTGGGACATTGATAAGAGACTTGTAAGGGATGCTGTGGGTAGGGCATGGGAGGAGGGTGGGGGGAGAAGGGGAGGGGTAAGGAGGGCAGTCAAGAGAGGGGGCAGAGGCTCTGGACCAAATGGGAGTTTAATAATTGGGAATTTAAATAACAGGGAGGGAAGGTGGGAGTGGAGTAGCAGTGATATTAGTCAAGGGGGGGTTAAGACTGGATAGAGGAGTGGGGGCAGGAAGAGGGGGCGAACTAAGATGGGGGGGATGAGATGGGAGGGGTAGGCTGAGATATGGGAGATGGGGATAGTACATGAAGAGGGGGGGGAGGGGGAAT
This sequence comes from Ichthyophis bannanicus, assembly GCA_033557465.1. Taxonomy (NCBI): domain Eukaryota; kingdom Metazoa; phylum Chordata; class Amphibia; order Gymnophiona; family Ichthyophiidae; genus Ichthyophis; species Ichthyophis bannanicus. The sequence continues at coordinate 198,932,131 of CM066041.1, read as the reverse complement.
AGGAAGGTAAGGGCAGGCCGAGGTCTGATTGATAGTCACGATATATGGAAGTCGAGTCTCCAAGCAGGAGACGAGGGATGGGAAGGGGGATGGGGGGAGGGAGGGAGGAGGGGGCAAGAGGGGGGGGTGCAGCAAATATCCAAGGTGAGTTAAAAACAACAACATTAAATGTAAAAGGGCTTAATTCGCCATTTAAAAGACAAACTGTATAAAGAAATAACACGCCAAAAGGCATCAGTGGTATTCATACAGGAAACATCTCACCAGGGCGACAGAACATTTGGTAAAGCCTAAAGGATAGGGTCTGTGTTTTTGCATCAAACAATAAAAAAAAGAAGGGAGGAACTGCAATTTTTATAGACTCAAAAGTAAAGATGGAATTACAGAAAGTAGTCAGGGATAAAGCGGGGAGATATGTGCTAATGTGGCTAAAATAGGGAATGAGTGGTACTGTCTAATGAATGTATATGCGCCCACAGGGATGCAAGAAGAATTCTGGACAAAGCTCAATGAAGAGGTGGGAAAGCTAGGAGAAGGTATTCTTATCTGTGGTGGGGATTTCAATTTAACCTGGAATCTGGCTAGAGATGCCACGGGGAAAAGAAAGGGCAAGAGAGCAGATAGAAGCAAATATCGTCATTTTGTAACACAGCTTTGTTTAATAGATGCATGGAGATTTCAGCATCCTCGGAAAAGACAATTCTCATACTTCTCCCCAGCACATGGTTCATATTCCAGAATAGATGCCATTTGGATAACCAAGGAGGTGGTGGGAAGAATTAAAGGGGCGGAGATGGACTCTAACGTGATCTGACGACGCTTTAGTGGAAATCAGAATGGAAATAGAGGGGGAGGAGAAGAGCATACAATTCTGGAGATTGACTACATAGTAACATAGTGAATGACGGCAGATAAAGACCAGCATGGTCCATCTAGTCTGCCCAGCACGATGGCAAGAGTAGGTGCACCTGCCGCTCCGTGCAGGCCACCCCTCCCCACATCCCTGTTTAGGGGTGAACCCACCACTCCATGCAGGACAGCCCTATTTGTTGAGAAATGAATCTCTATTAGAAGATGCAAAGGTAAAAGATGACAGAACGGGAAACAAGAGAATATTTTATGTGGAACGATAATGGAGAGGTGGCGTGGGGGGGCGTTTGGGATGGATATAAGGCAGTAGTGAGAGGGGTTCTGATCAAATGGGGGGGGCTCGTAAAAAGGAAGGAAAGGGAGAAAAGAGATAGGGAATTGAGAGAAAGATTAATGACATTGGAAGAAATAGATGTGCAGGACAGAAAAGGAATGTATAGGGGGCAAGTGTTGGCAGTAAGAGTGCAAATAAATGCAATGCAGGCCGAAACTATACGGTACCGCATGCAGCTTTTGAGACAGGAATTTTTGAGGGGGCAATAAAGCTGGGAGATACATGGCGCAGAAATTGAAACAACGGAAGTTGAGATCACACATATTGAAAGTTACAGATGCAGGAAGGAAAATAGTTTCTAAAGACTGGGATTTAGGGAGGCTTTTAAGAGATTTTATCAATCGCTATACGAGGCAAGAATCCCCCCAGAGTTGGACAGGGTAGAAAGCTACTTCGACTCCATGCAGCTACCAAAATCGGAAGAGGAGGAACAAAAAGAGTTAAATAGAGCCATAAAAGAGGAGGAAGTCTTGAAAGCTATAAAGCAGTTGAAAGTAGATAAGGCACCGGGATTAGATGGGCTAACAGCAAGGTTTTACAGAAGGTTTGTAGCATTACTAATTAAGCCCCTAGTGTGGCTGTTCAATTTACTAAGGGAGGGAGGTTTGTTAGCAAACGCTATGGGGTGGGCAGGCATAATAGTAATACATAAAGCAGGAAAGGACCCGCAAGAATGCTCATCATATAGACCTATTTCATTACTGAATCTAGGCACTAAATTATTGGCTACGCGTTTCAATAGGGTAATAGGGAAACTGATACATCAAGACCAAGTGGGATTTATACCAGGTAGGCAGGTAGCAGATAATATTCGTAAGACACTAAATACAATCTGGTCGATTGAAAAAAGCAAGGAGGCGGCCCTACTGTTATCCTTGGACACAGAAAAGGCCTTGACCAAGTATCTTGGCCTTTTCTATTTCAGGTAATGGAAAGAATGGGGTTGGGAGGAAAATTCATGGATTGGGTACAAGCATTATACAGCAACCCAAAAGCATGCGTTCGGGTCAATGGAGCGTATTCAACTTTTTTTGAGCAGGGGAGGGGGACGAGGCAGGGATGCCCTTTGTCACTCTACTCTTTGCGCTTTCTGTGGAGCCGTTCGCGGAAAGGGTAAGAGAACGAGCAGATTTGAAGGGAATAGTTGTAGGAAAGAAAGATATGCCCTTGTTTGGACGTATAGCTGTTATAAATATAATGTTATTGCCTAGATTTCTATTCCTGTTCCAAACATTGCCGATATAGGTGCCACATAGAAAGTTAAAGCATATGCAAAAAATCATTAATCACTTTATTTGGCAAAATAGGAGTTCCAGAATAGCATTATCAGTTATCCAGAGAGCAAAGGGGGAGAGGGGGTTGGGGGTCCCCAACTTCAAAAAATACTATGAGGCAGCACAGTTGAAAATGATATATGACTGGCAACGAGAGAAACAGAAGCAATGGGTCCAAATGAAAGAGGACTCAGTAAGGGGAGTGGAATTGGAGAGGATAGTATGGAAGGGAAGTAAAGTATTGGACGTGACCACATTAAACCCCCTAATAGAGCATAGTGTGAAGGTTTGGAAGCAGAACAGGAAAATATTAATACAAGATAAAGAATACTCACAAGGGATGACATTAATGGCATGCTTTGAGAGGGGGCAGGGGCCAGGAGTGAGTGTATTGGGAAGATGGGCAAAACTTGGGGCTTACACATATTTCCCAAATAGTGGCTACAGAGGGGGCTAGAGAGTTTGAGGGTATTAAGGATTTATATGGGTTAACAAGAAATGATTACTATAGCTATATCCAGATTTGCCACTTTTTGCGACAGCAAAAGGTATGGAAGGATTTATGGGGAAATAGGGGGTGGTTTGAGGCCCTGGTATCAGGACAGCTAGGCCAAAAAGGAGCCCTGTCTAAGATATATAAAGGGTTAATGGAGGGAGGAGTGGGTAAATTAGAATTCATGAAGAAATGGAAGGAAGATATAGGGGTGCAATGGAGTGAAGAGGAGTGGGATAAGGTCATACAGACAGTGGCAGGCATATCAATTGCTACTCAGATAAAAGAAAACGCCTATAAAGTGTTATATAGGTGGTATTGGACGCCGATTCATAAAAGGCGAGCAGGACTGGGGCAATCTGATTTGTGCTGGAGGGGCTGTCAAGAGAGAGGAGATATGCTACATATGTGGTGGAAGTGTGGAAAGATCCAAAAATATTGGGACAAGGTGTTGAATATAATATACGAGATGACAGGACAGAGATTGCAGAGGATGCCAGAAGTCTGTTTATTGCATCAGTTAGAGAAGACTATATTGGAGAGGGATAAGGGGGTATTTACACCATTGCATTGTGGCAGCACGATGTGAGACAGCAACATGTTGGACAGGGTCGATTTTACCACAGAGTGAAGGCTTCATTATAAGAACGACAGAATTATGTTTAATGCATTGATTGATGAAGCTGAGGCAAGGGAAAGGAGAGAGGAGTATGGAACAATGGAAGAGGGTATGGGGATGGCTACGAGATTGGGGAGGGGAAGCAAAGGGGAGGGGTAGTAAAGGAGAGATGGAATGGAGCAAAGATTGTTATCAGTATGACGGCATGTTTCTGTAATAAATAGGGAGAGTTTTTACATATATTTGAGATAACTATGAAAGCTTTGATGAGACATTGCAATAAAAACCAGAGGGGGGGGGGAGAACAGAGAGGGGAAGGGAGGGAAGGGGGAGGGGATTGCAGAAGAATAGACACCACGGCAGTTGTAACAGCCAGAGGTGAATATATTATATTGGGAGGATGTGTAAAAGTTATAAAAGTTGTATAACGAGATGGCAGAAAATGTTTGTTATATTATTGGAAAATATTAATAAAAAGTTAAATGGAAAAAAAAAGATAAATGTACCACCATATATTTGTTTTGTTTTTATTAACCTTATTTCTATTCAAGTAGCAACCACGCTACTACTTATTGCAATATATGCATATTTCTGCAATATTGTACAATGAAACTTGATATTTTTTCTTGTGCAGACTCCCTCAGGAGTAATTTTTAACTATCAAGAAACATGTCAATAATGGAGCTCATAAGATTTGATTTATTTATCTTACTAACTGTTTTTCTAGTTAATAAATCAAAGCGGTTTATATCGAACCATAACTTTCCATTTACATAGAACGCAGAACTTAGGATAACTTCAGATACAATTTAAACTAAAATCATTAATCCTATGAAGAACTTATATACAGAACGAGGTGAATAGGGTCTGTGCTGGGAGAGGAGTAATTAATCTTTGAAGGAGTCTCTGAATAAATATGTTTTTAGTTCCATGAGGAATACAGAGTGCTGAAGACAGAATTCACTGATGCTTCATAAGTGATCATGCCCTCATGGTAACAGTTACCATGGGCTGCTACCTCAAGCTAAAGTGTGCGTTAGCCACTTAGCGATCTTTGGTAAAAAGGCAACAAACAATGCAGTTACACTAGATTTAAATACTTATAACTGAAAATTTTCATCAGCCTTGATACTGCACCATCCAAAGTATTTAAAGATGTTGCACATGAGTGTTGGTAGGAGTACAAGTTCCTTTTTTTTTTTTTTTTAGATAAAATGGGAGATCTCAAAATCTCATGTACACAATTCATTTTAGGGTATTTTCATCTCTGTAGAGCTTATATAGTGCTCTAACCAGGGCACTTTACAACACCAAAAAAAAACATAGTCCAGTAGAAAAAAGATAAATCACAATATGTAAGAATCCAGCTAATTTAGGTAACCGCCCAATAGTAAGCCTGCTCAACATTCATGCGGAAACATTGATCCGACTTTTTTTTCCATGTTAAAAACTATTTATTGAAATATATCAAACACTAGAATATATATTTAACAGACTGAATGCCCAACATGAAACTAACTCATAAGCATATGATCATTTAACAGCTTCCACATCAACTAATTTTCCTCATTCAATATACCTTTTCTATAAGGAGCACCTAAGAAACAGCTACATCTTACTCAGATTTCCAACAGCATGGAAGATGTTTATGCTCAATGAAATGTCTCTGTCCATGCTACTAATAGTGACTTTTCCAGTCTCTGGATAAAACAAAATATTTGCTGCACGTTTGCACCATGTGCCGCATACACACTATTTATACAGAGTTAGTAAGCACCGTGGCTGCCCACTGGTATCGCCATAAGAGCAGCATTTTCTAGCAACTACAATAAATGCAATTCATTCGGGAGAAACAGAATAGGTAGAGCTAAATTAAGCTACAATAGCAAACTAACTCTTGTTTATCTTTCACATGAATCTTTTCTGCTCACCCACGTGTTACACTGGCAGTGATGATGCAAGACGAAGGAAAGACTCAGGCTCACAAACACAGCTCCAGCTTCAATTGCTGATAACAGAGGGCTGCAGAATTAGAGAACCCAAATATCTGACCAGAAAAAGCAGGAACAGAGAGAGAAAGAGAGAGATAGAGAGAAGTGGCCATCAATCTCTGCTATTTTTTTTTGAAGGTGTAAATAAACAGGTAGATAAAGTTAAGCCAGTTGATATAGAGCGCGATTCCAGAATGTGCATGTCCGGCCCACGGACACATCTAAATAAAAAATGGGCCCTCTTTGAACCTAATTCCACATCCCTGTGTCTGGACAGGCTCACGGGGCCAGAATCGGGGGAGACAGACATGCGGGTAATCATTTTGGATGTCCCCGAGCCCATCATATTCGGAAATTTTACTGATTTTGGATCCTGCCAGTCCCCATGAATGCCACGCCCCCTGGGAAAAATGTGCATCTCCTAAGCTGCCCATCATAGACAGTAGTGTGCTGATGCACACTAGACAAATACCAATGAGAAATGACAGCTGCTGCAACCTAGACCATATACCAGTCCCCCTCACACCCTGAAAAGTGCTAGGTAAGCACAGTGCACCCCAATATGGTAAACAAGAATGTAAATATGAACATGTATGTCAGAACATACCTTGCATCAAATGGTCCGTGGCATTAGGAACCGGCCCCAGTGATTTCTGCCCTGGCCATCTCTACAAACATGCCTTAAATTGCTAGGGATGGACCCTCACCAAGTCCACAAAACACCAAACTAACCGTGCAGGTCCCCAAAGGATGCATAATATTGATGAGCAACAAATGTATGCCCTTTTTATGCATCTGGCTTAAAGTGCACGCCTTCCGCTGCTCTGCACTACCATTCCCTTCTTCTCTCTCCCTACACCTCTCTCCGTGAACACCGCTCTGCTGTCAGATTGTTTCTATCTGTGTCCTTCCCTGTTATTGCCAAATCTGGATGTTGCTCCCTCCACCTTGCTGTGTGCCTGGAACAAACTACTTGAGTCTGTACGTCAGGCTTCGTCCCTGGCCTCTCTGAAATCCAGGCCAAGTGCTCACCTCATCGGTTCCACTGTTGGATCAGATCCACCTAAGCTCCCTTGTGTTTCCTGACCATTCCCCCTGGATATATCCTGGTCACAGCTGCAGGGTTGTCTTTCCCAATTAGATTGTAAGCTCCACTGAGCAGGGACCATTTGTTACGTGTGTCTGTGCAGCGCTGAATATGCCTTGTGGTGCTATACAAATGATCAGTAGTAGTAGTTGTAGTAGGGCCTTTTGGCTATGACATCTGATTCCCACGTATCTGGGTACTGGCATTTCTCACACCAGCTACACCTGTCCCATCGTGGCATATGTCGGTATGTATACATCCGCTACCTATGGGGCAACCCTGTATGCCTTCCCACAGCCAGCTTTGTGGCACTGCTCCACTGGTAAGGGCTGTGTGGGCATGGGAGGGGAGATCCCTGTGTCATCACACAAAGTAGCCAGACTCCAGATATATCACCACTCTCGCAGCTCTCATTGATCCTGACCTCGGTAGAGATGCAGACCGCATGGGACAATCCAGGGAATGTTGGCACTACATCAATCATGTCTTCCAGTGCCAGGCTCAGCGGATGTATGGCTACCCCCTCACACTGCCAATATTGGATCTAAGAGCACACTATGTAAAATAATCCAGGAGAAATTAGCATAGGTTCCCTATGGCTAAATATCAAAACATATCCCTGTCAATAATATGGACCCTCAGAATAAGGGCATTCAGCAGTGCAAACCGCACTAATACATGTTCAACAGCAACACCATTGCTGTGCATTATGAGCATTAATTAGTGCTGTTTGCACTGCTGAGTGCCCTTATTCTGAGGGTCCCTTATTATTGACGGGAATATGTTTTGACATGCAGCTATAGTGAACCCTCTGCGTTTAACTGCCCAATCACACTGGCACCTGGTGATGTTGTGGTCATCCATACGGTCCAGGTACTGGCCAGGCTTTCATGACCCCCCCCCCCCCTGAATTGCAGATGAGCACACTAGATCCCCTGTGCACCCCTCAAATCACACACTTTGTCACAACATAATTCTGCCAAAGATATGCCCTGAACCTATGCATTCCAGCTATGACATAATCGCATGGAGTACCAGGACTACAAATATAATCCCCTTTTCTAGCCCAAAAAGGAATCCTTTCCCTGCTCACGCCCACAGATTGGCTCCTTTGACACTAATAGCACATAGGTTCATAGCCTGGTTAAACACTGCTGCTCTTTTTAATATTTCTGTAAGGGTGTTTATAGATGTTTCTTTACCTTCCAATATTCCCTCATCTCTGCTCCCTGTACCTTAAGACTGCATCTTGTATTTTCCCAGATTGTAGTCACACCAGTTCAATGCATACTTGCCACAACCATTCTTCTCTATGGGACGCATTGCAGAGCACAGCAGAATATTTTCTAAGTCCTGGCCTTATGCCACATTTCAGCAGGAATGACAGACATTTCTGGGAAACACTTAATACATACACAGACCTTTCCTGAATACACTTTATACTTCTCTGCGGCTGACCACGCCCCCCATTCTGCCCGCTCCCAACCACATTCTGAGATCCCCGTGCTAGCACAGTGGATATGCATGTCAACAGTGTTTCGTAATACGGTCAGGGACATTTTCAGCACATAAACGTCCCCAATGCACGTACAAAAACACTTATTCACATTCTGGAATGACCCCCATAGTGTATCTTGATTTTCAGAAAGCCTTTGACAAAGTCCCTCATGAGAGGCTTTTGGGGAAATTAAAAAGCCATGGGATAGGAAGCAATGTATTACTGTGGATTAGAAACTGGTTGAAAGATAGAAAACAGAGAGTAGGGCTAAAGGGCCAATTTTCTCAATGGAGAAAGGTGAACAGTGGAGAATCCCAGGGATCTGTATTGGGCCTGCTGCTTTTTAACATATTCATAAATGATCTGGAAAAAGTAACAAGTGAGGTGATCAAATTTGCAAATGACACAAAATTATTCAAAGTTGTTAAAACGCAAGAGGATTGTAAAAAATTGCATGAGGACCTTCATAAATTGGGAGACTGGGCATCCAAATGGCAGATGACATTTAATGTGGACAAGTGCAAAGTTATGCACTTAGGGATCAACCACTCAAGCTAGTGTTACACAATTCAAGGTTCCATGTTAGGAACCACCACCCAGGAAAAGAATTTAGGTGTCATCGTGGATCACATGTTGAAACCCACTGCCCAGTGTGCAGCAATGGCCAAGAAAGTAAATAGAACGCTAGGAATCATAAAGAAAGGAATGGAGAATAAAACAAAGCACATTTCCCATGGAAAATGGTCAATTTCTTGGGGGAAGTCCATAAAAAAATTTTAGTCAGGTAAACTTGGAAAGCCAATGTTCATCCTTGGAAATGAGCTATTAGAAACAGATCTACTTTTTGAAATATGACAAGCACTTGTGACTCAAACTGGCCTCTGTGGCGACAGGATGCTTGGTTCGATGATCTTGCAGTGAATCAACTCATCTTTAATTATGTTCTTAATTAATGCTCTACAACAACTTTCCAAATGGACACCAACTGATCAGTGTATGAGACGACACAAAAAGGAAAGAAAAACAATTATTCAACGTGTCTGTGTGTGTAGTGTTACTAGTAAGTAATTATCAGGGAGATGAATTCAACACAGGGCTGGCCCAGCCACTAGGCAAACTAGGTGGTCACACAAGGCAGAAGCTTCGGGGGGGGGGGGGGAGATCAGCAAAGAGCAGAGCATTCAAAGCTAAACACTGCACCCCTGCAACTCATCTTCAAACCCTTCTTCAGCCCCTTGACCCCAACTGGTCACGAAGACTCTACGCGACCCACAAACTCACTATACCACACTCCAGAACAAAACTCTCACAACAAACATGCCACTGGGCCTTCGAACTATATGCCCCTTCCCTCTGGAACACACTCCCAAACCATATACGAAATATCTCAGACCTCCATTTCTTCTGCAAAGCCCTCAAAACCTCCCTCTTCTCAAAACACTTCAACCCTGACTCCAAACCAGGAACATACTTGATCCCCTCAGTAAATGTGCATACTGAAACTGCCAGCCTTATGGACCTACATGTATATAGTTATAATGTACCATGAACATAGTTTTTGTACATTTATTTATTTATTTATTTGGTTTTATATACCACGCTATTTTAAATCAGCGCGGTTTACAGCATAACAACTCAATACATAGAACAGGTTTACATTGAACAAGTGAACAGAGCTTAACAATTAGAACAATACAACAGTAGTCTTCCATAGCAAGGTGATCATAGGTTTAAAGACTACAATAGCAGCAAACTATTTAAAATTGGAAAGGAGGATTATGAAGTCTATATGGTATCGGGCAATGGTAAGGAGGCGAGGCATACATAGTTGGTTGTTATATGTAAGTTGAATTTGGTTCAATGTAAACCACTTTGACCTGGTGAAAAGCGGTAAATAAGCTCTGTTAAATAAATAAACAGATTCATTCTGACAGCCAAGGGGGGCATTAGACTTAAGGTTGGTCTAGGGTGCCAACACTTTGAACCAGCTCTGAGGCCAGACCTACTTAAATAAAGCAGTGATACAATTGTGGCACCCATTCTCACCCAACCTCTTTCAGCCCCTCACCCTGTCCCCACCCAGTCTCTCTTTCATTCATCATGTCTCCTGTGTCTTTTAGAACACACCCCATCCACAGCACTCTCTCAATTCCTCATCCCATCTCAAGTTACTCTCTCTCATGTTACCTCTTACCCACCAGTTTTCCCTTCTCATATCCCCAGTAAACTATAACCTCAGGACACTATCTGCTCCCCCCCCCCCTCATCCTTTCAAGCTTCCAATCGCCCATAAGATTCTAGGCAGTAAAAATGCAGACTTGATTCCAAATTGTTTAGAATCTGGGAATCTATTACACACTACTTACAAATAAACCAAGGCAAAAGCTTCAGAATTTACCTGATGCATCTTGAAGCTTTGTTTCCCTGGTTCTCAGCCCACTGCTCTAACTATGACGTCTCCATAATAAACCCAGGAAAGATAACTTTGGGGAGAAAGCACAGTTACTTACCTGTAACAGGTGATCTCTGGGAACAGCAGGAATTAGTCCTCACATATGGGTACGTTGGTACCGACGGAGCCTGCGCGGGAAAGCTCCCCAGCTTCCCAGAAGGAAGCTTTTGGGGCCTCCCACTGCACATGCGCGCTGCCTTCCCGCCTTCCTGACCAGCTCTCCTCAGTTCGAGTTTATAGCTGAGACAATAGAGAGAGGAAAGGAAGATAGATAGAAGATACAACTCCTAGGGGAGGTGGGTGGGTTGTGAGGACTAATTCCTGCTGTTCCCAGAGATCACCTGTTACAGGTAAGTAACTGTGCTATCTCCAGGAACAAGCAGGAAAGCGTAGTTACTCACCTGTAACAGGTGTTCTCCAGGAGCAGCAGGAATCAGTCTTCACATATGGGTGACGTCGGCGCCGACAGAGCCCTCGCGGAGCAATTTTCCCCAGCTTTCAAAGAAAGCCCTTGGGAATTGCAGCGCGCATGCGTGGTCCCCTTCCCGCCCAAGGGTGCCATCTTAGCCAGTCAGATGACATAGCTAAAAGACAGCATAAAAATTTGCAAAAAAACTAAAGCAGAGAATTGCAACTCCAAGGGGAGGAGGGAGGGTTGTGAGGACTGATTCCTGCTGCTCCTGGAGAACACCTGTTACAGGTGAGTAACTACGCTTTCTCCAGGACCAAGCAGGAAGTCAGTCCTCACATATGGGACTCCCAAGCTTAAGGCTACCGGAGACCCTAAGCACAAAATGAGCTCCCTCTAGCTCAGCAGTACAGAAGGAAGGAATCTTCGCTGAATTATTACCCACCGGTAGCCCCCATCCAGGATGGAGGGTAGGAGTTGCTCAAACCTCGAAGAGATTTCGGAGGACTGCCTGTCCGAAAGCACTGTCCCTGCGGGACTCCCTCTCAATGCAGTAATGGACCGCAAAAGTCTGGCTCGAAGACCAAGTAGCGGCCCGGCAGATGTCTGCCAATGGAACAGAGCGGAGGTAAGCCACTGACGTAGCCTTCGCCCGAACACAATGAGCCGTGACTCGACTTTCTAAGGAGAGTCCGGCTGCCCCATAAGCCCAAGCGATACAGTCAGCAACCCAGATGGACAGAGTACGCTTGGAGACCGGGAGCCCCAATTTATTGGGGTCAAAAGATACAAAAAGCTGAGCAGCTTTACGGTGCTCCCGCGTACGGTCAAGGTAGAAGTTTAATGCCCTTCTACAGTCCAGGGTATGCAGGACCATTTCAGCTCGGCTGGAGTGTGGCCTGGGAAAGAAGGTCGGAAGTACCACCTCCTGATTGATGTGAAAAGGGGAGACCACTTTTGGAAGAAATTTTGGGTGAGTCCGTAGGACTACCCTATTTTTGTAGAACCGAGTGTAAGGGGGATCAGACACGAGGGCCTGCAATTCACTTACGCGTCTAGCGGAAGTGAGGGCTATCAGGAATAAGGTTTTCCAAGAAAGAAAACGTAGAGAACAGGTAGCCATAGGTTCAAAAGGCGGACATGTGATCCGCTGTAAAACCACATTCAGATCCCAGTCAGGTGCTGGCGGGCGCAGAGGTGGTTTAAGTAGAAGGAGACCTTGGAGAAACCGCGCCACGAGAGGGTCGCTGGAAATAGGTCTGCCGTCCACCGGCACATGATGTGCTGATAGAGCACTGAGGTGAACTTTGACGGAGTTGGACTTAAGTCCCAGATTAGAGAGGTAGAGCAAGTACTGCAAGATCACCGACACCGAGCAGGAGAAGGGATCTTGAGACTGCTGGGCACACCAAGCGGAAAAGCGACGCCATTTAAGGGCGTAGCATCTGCGGGTAGAAGGTCGCCGGGAAGCTAGGACGACCTCCTCCACCTCTGCCGGCAATAGAAGGGGAGCAAGGACTACCCTTTCAGCAGCCAGGCCATCAGATGTAGAGATCTGAGGTTGGGGTGTAGTAGGGACCCCTGATCCTGTGTTAGGAGATCTGGTTGAAACCCCAGAGGGAACGGATCTTCCACCGCTAATTGCAGCAGGAGTGGAAACCACGGCTGTCTGGGCCAGCGAGGAGCTATCAGGATCATGGAAGCTTGGTCTCGGAGAACCTTGAAAAGAGTTCGGGAGACAAGCGGTATGGGAGGAAAAGCATACAGAAGGCTTTTCGACCATGAGAGCAGAAAAGCATCCGCCGCTACTCGAAGGGGATGCGGCTGCCGAGAGCAGAAGCGAGGAAGTTGCCGGTTGAGAGGACTGGCAAAGAGATCCATCGTGGGGAGGCCCCACTTCAGAAAAAGTTTCTGAACTACCAAGGGATCCAGGCGCCACTCGTGCGGCTGGAGGAGTCTGCTGAGTTTGTCCGCCAGGCAATTTTCTTGGCCTGGGAGATAAACTGCCTTGAGAAGAATGCCGTGGCTGACGGCCCAAGAGCAGAGTCTCTGTGCTTCGACAGAGAAGGAAGGAGCCCGTGCCTCCCTGTTTGTTCACGTAGAACATGGCCACTTGATTGTCCGTCTGGACAAGGACAGACTGGTGAGAAGTCAGGTGGGAGAAAGCCTTGAGAGCCAGACGGATTGCTCTGAGCTCCAGGAAGTTGATCTGCTGCGCAGACTCCCACGTGGTCCAGAGACCTTGAGTACATGCCCCCTGGCAATGCGCTCCCCATCCCAGGAGAGAAGCATCGGTCGTCAGCACTTGAGCCGGCGGAGGAGACTGAAAAGGCATTCCGAGCACCAGGTTCGGCCGATGAAGCCACCACTGAAGAGAAGAGGCCAGCGGGCCGGAGATGCGTACCAAGTCGGCTAGGCCGCCCGTGGCCTGTTGCCACTGCTTGCGAAGGCACCACTGAGCAGGCCGCATATTCAGGCGGGCATTGGGGGTCACGTGGACGGTGGAAGCCATATGGCCGAGTAGTCTCAGGAAGCGCCTGGCGGAGACCAGGGACTGGCTGCGAAAGCGGCCGGCTAGGTCTATGAGCCGTTGAGCCCTGTCGAGAGGCAGGAAAGCTCGTGCCTGAAGAGTGTGCAATCTTGCACCGATGAACTCGAGATCTTGCGAGGGGAGCAAAGTGGACTTTGCGAAGTTTATGACAAAGCCCAAGTACTGCAGAAGAGTCACAGTGCGGTGTGTGGCTTTTGTGACTTCTGGAGAGGACGATGCTCTGATGAGCCAGTCGTCTAGGTACGGAAAGACAGAGGCCGTGAAGCCGGAGATAAGCCGCCACCACCGCGAGACATTTTGTGAAGACTCGTGGTGTGGAGGATAGGCCAAAGGGCAGTACTCTGTACTGGTAATGATGTCCTGCCACCACAAACCTTAGGTATTGGCGGTGGCTTGGGTGGATGAGGATGTGCGTGTAGGCATCCTTTAGATCCAAGGAGCATAGCCAATCTCCCTGCTGGAGGTAGGGCAGAAGGATTCCAAGGGTAAGCATCTTGAACTTCTCCCTGACGAGGAACTTGTTGAGGTTGCGCAAGTCCAGGATGGGTCTGAGGCCTCCTGTTCTTTTTGGTATTAGGAAATACCTGGAATAGAAGCCTTGACCCCTCAGGTGGTGGGGCACCGGTTCCACAGCCTGTTCCTGAAGAAGACTTGCTAACTCCTGAAGGAGTAAGTCCCTGTGCAGAGGGAGTCGTGGAGGCTCTCCCGGGAAATATGAGGGAGGGACCTGGTGGAAGTGGAGAAGATAGCCTTCTCTCACCACCTGAAGCACCCAGGCATCTGAGGTGATGTTGGACCACCTGTGGGCAAAGTGAACCAGCCGGCCTCCTGTGCTGGGAGGAACCAGCTGAGGGGGAGAGGCTATGCTGATGAAGTCAAAAAACCCCCACCCTGCTGAGCAGGGGCCGGTGGTGCAGGCTTGGGGGCTTGCTGCCTACGGGACCCGTTACCCCGTCCCTTGGCCTGCTGACCCTGTTGGGGAGCTGCGGAGACCTGATATTGAGGGTAGTGTTTATAGGCAGCCGCCTTTCTCGGGTAAAAGGACTTCTTTCCCGAGCCCTTCTTCTTCTGGGAAGGGGCGGAGGTCTTCCTAGAAAGCCTAGTTCTGGTGAGAGTCTCCGTCTCGATTTGTGCAGCTTTTTCAGCCATGGGCTTGCCAAAGAGGTTCTCACCTCGGCAGGGGACATCGACCAACTTGTCCTGCACCCAGGGTTCAAGGTCAGAGGACTGAAGCCAAGCCTGTCGGCGGGCACCGATGCCGGCTGCGGCCACTCGTGCCGATGCTTCAAAGCCATCATAGGCTGCTCGAGACATGAATTTGGAGCATTCGCGAATACCAGTTGTCAAGGCTAGGAACCTCCGCAAAGGTTCCTCGGACAGCCCAGCAGAGAATCCGGCTATCTCTTTAGCCAGGTCTCTGAGATACATGCCCATGTAGAGCTGGTAGGTCTGGACCCGACAAGCAAGCATAGAGCCCTGGAAACACTTCTTACCTAGGCCATCCAGGTTGCAGGCCTCCCTGCCAGGAGGCACCGAGGAGTGCATCTTCTGGCTCGTAAGCCTATGCATGGCCGATTCCACCACCATGGAATGGTGCGGTAGCTGTGCTTTTTGGAAGCCAGGGCTCTTGCGGACTCGATAAATGGAATCGACCCGCTTGCTTAATACCGGCGACGAAGCCGGATTCTCCCACATGCGGAAGAGTAGTCGTTCCAGCATGGGAGGAACCGGTACAGTAAAGTGCTCCCTGGCGGGAGAGTCGTACTGAAGGGCATCGAGCTCTTCGGCTCGGGGCTCCTCCTCGGGATCCGCAGGGAAGGCCAAAGCCTTGGCCATATCCCTGACGAAGTCCGAGAACCGGGCGTCCTCCGGAGGGGACTGTTTCCGAGGTTCGGACTCAGGCGAGTCCGAGGGGACACACAGAGTCCGAAACGAATCAGGTGACTCTTCCTCTTCAGACTCCCAGGCCGACTCCGAGGAGGAATCGGTGGGGTCGGTCCGGGCGGGCGGAGGCGTCGGCCGCCCCGACGCCGAGGGAGTCGGCGTCGACGACCTCGGTCCCGAACGGGAGGCCGAGGATGACCTCGACCGAGGATCGGCTCGGTCTCCGGGGTCGACTTAGACGTCGACGTCCCGGCGGTCGGGGCAGAGGCGCCAGCGAGGCTAGCGATCAGTGCCCGCTGCTGGTCCATGAAGGCAGAGAGTCTGCTCTCCAAGGCCGTCAACCTGAGTCCGACCTCAGGTGACCCAGCAGCCCCCGACTCGGGCCCCGACGGCGTTGGACCCGACGTCGGACCCCTCGGAGGCGAGTCCAGGAGGACTACAGGACTTACCCGAGCAGGCAACTCCGACTCCAGACGAGGTCGCTTCGGCAGATGCTCCTTCTCCAAAGACCCGGGACGGCTATCAGGGCTATGCGACCTGGCCCTCGCGGAACCAGGAGCGTCCACCGACGCCGCCCTCGCGGGTTTCACCTTCCGATGATGGTCCCCGGAGGGAGAATCCCTGTCGGAGGAACTCCGGCAACGGTCAGAGCTGGAACCTCTGGACGCCGAGGCCTCCGACGAGGTCCGGGTACGGGTGGGATCAGCGAAGATTCATTCCCGCTGATGCCGCCGACTCCTTAACGCTTTGGAGGACATCTTGCTGCAGGCCCCACAGATCAGTTCCTCGTGATCCGGGCCAAGGCAGCGGAGGCAATTATCATGTGTGTCAGTGAGTGACATATTTCTGTCACACTGAACACACCGCTTGAAACCACTGGCAGCCATCGGGGGAAAAAGGGCCCCTGCAAGGTCAAAGAACCGGGCTGCCAGCGAAAAACCGAAAACGAAACTGACAGAAAATCAGAAAAACCGAAAAATAACAGAAGGACTCGCAACGGCGTCGCGAGTCCGGGCAGGAAAAAGACCGGCGTCGAACCGATAGAGAAAAGAGATAAATCACGAAAAATCAACTTTTTCAGCGGGGACAAGACGGGCACGTCTGTAGGGCTCCGCGGAAAAAAGAAGACTGGCTAAGATGGCACCCTTGGGCGGGAAGGGGACCGCGCATGTGCGCTGCAATTCCCAAAGGCTTTCTTTGAAAGCTGGGGAAAATTGCTCCGCGAGGGCTCCATCGGCGCCGACG
Source organism: Ichthyophis bannanicus (assembly GCA_033557465.1). Lineage (NCBI taxonomy): Eukaryota > Metazoa > Chordata > Amphibia > Gymnophiona > Ichthyophiidae > Ichthyophis > Ichthyophis bannanicus. Next base: position 198,915,424 of record CM066041.1, on the reverse strand, counting down.
TCACCCATATGTGAGGACTGACTTCCTGCTTGGTCCTGGAGAATAAGTCCTCACATATGGGGACTCCCTAGCTAAGGATGCCTGGGGGATCCCCTTCCACGGGTTCGCCATCTTCGTATGGATCTCAGGCATCCATCCTGGGAAGGTGGGCAGGAGTTGTTCAAGTATGGAACTGGTGTTTGAGGACAGCCTGACCAAACAAGGCATCCCGGCGGGAGTCCTTGTCCAAACAGTAATGGGCTGTGAAGGTATGAACCTAGGCCCATGTGGCGGCTCGACAGATCTGATCTATGGAGACAGAGTGAAGATGAGCCATAGAAGTGGCCATGGCTCTCACATTGTGAGCTGTGACATGGCCTTCCAGAGAAATATTTTTACTCTGGTAAGCAAAGGAAATACACTGAGCAATCCAATTGGAAAGTGTACGTTTGGAGACTGGAAGTCCCAAATGAGAAGGATCAAAAGCCACGAAAAGTTGGGAAGACTTTCGATGTGGCTGAGTCCTGTTGAGGTAAAAGGCAAGAGCTCTTTTACAATCTAAAGTATGAAGGTTCCTCTCTGCACTGGATGCATGAGGAGCTGGAAAAAAGACAGGTAGATATACCTCTTGATTAAGATGAAAAGGCGAGACCACTTTGGGCATAAAGTGGGGATTCGTCCTTAGGACCACCTTATCATGATGAAACCTGGTATAAGGTGGATGAGCCACTAAGGCCTGTAGTTCACTGATGCGGCGAGCCGAAGTGACTGCAATAAGGAAAAGGACCTTCCAGGAAAGAAATTTCAAGGAGGTCGAAACCAACGGTTCAAAAGGTGGCTTCAAGTCCCATGCTACCGGAGGAGGTCGGATGGGAGGCTTAGTTAGAGTCAGGCCTCTCATGAACCTTGCAACAAGCGGATGAGAGGAGACAGGTTGTCCATTTATAGGTTTTAAGGATGCTGCAATAGCACTCAAATGGACTCTTACTGAATTCGTCTTAAGGCCTGCATTAGAAAGATGCAGGAGATAGTCTAGTAGAGAATTCAAAGGAAGTGCTAGTGGGTCAAGACCCTGTTGAGCACACCAAATGGAAAAGCGTTTCCATTTGAAAGCATAGGAACACCTCGTGGAGGGTTTCCTAGAGACATGAAGGATATCTTTCACTGGTTGAGAAAGATTGAAGTCATGAAGGCTTAGGCCTTCAGTAACCAAGCTCTGAGGTGTAGGGACTTGGGGTTTGGGTGCCACAAAGTCCCTTTCTCCTGAGAGAGAAGGTCTGGCGCAGCTCCCAGGTCCAGGGAGGGTCCCTGGGAGAGATGCAGAAGTAGAGGGAACCACACTTGGCGTGGCCAGCGTGGAGCTATGAGGATCATCGATCCGTGATCCCTCTGGAGTTTGAACAGAGTCTTGGGAATCAAAGGAATGGGTGGAAAGGCATATAGGAATTCCTGACCCCAATGCAGGAGAAAGGCGTCGTTGGCCTGAGCTCCCTGACACGGAGTCCTGGAACAGAACCGGGGAAGTTTGGCATTCCACGGACTTGCAAAGAGGTCTATGTCCGGGGTTCCCCATTCCTGAAAGATTCTGCCTATCTGGTCCATATGTAGGGACCATTCGTGTGGAAGCAGAACTCGACTGAGTCTGTCTGCCCGAGAGTTTTGAACCCCTGGAAGATATACTGCCAGAAGATGAATTTGATGCTCTCTGGCGAAGGCCCATAATCTGACAGCTTCGTTGCAAAGTGACAGAGAGCCTGTCCCTCCTTGTTTGTTTACGTAGAACATGGCCACCTGATTGTCTGTCTGAACTAGGACGGTCAGGTTGACCAGGAGGGTATGGAAGACTTTGAGGGCAAAGAAGATTGCTCGCAGTTCCAGGAGGTTGATGTGAAGGGTGGTCTCCTGTGGAGACCAAGTACCCTGAGTGGAGAGGGATTGTAGATGGGCTCCCCACCCTGTTTGGGAGGCATCTGTTGTGAGGGTTGCTTGGGGCAACAAAGATTGGAAGGGGGCCCCCAACAACAGATTCTTGGTGGACATCCACCATTGGAGGGACCAAAACAGACGCTTTGAGGTATTTGGTCGGAGAGCGCTCCTGATGCTTGAGTCCACTGGGTGGCCAAGGTCCATTGAGCTGCTCTCATATGAAGACGAGCGTAGGGCACCACGTGTACCGTGGAGGCCATGTGGCCCAGAAGTCGCAGCATTTCTCTGGCTGTCAAGTGACTGCTGGACTGAGCTTGGGAGGCCAAGCACACCAGACGTTGGTCCCGGACTTGAGGTAGGTAGGCCCTTGCAGTGGTGGTGTCCAACTGGGCCCCTATGAATTCCAGAGACTGAGTAGGGGTAATTTGAGACTTGGGAAGGTTTACCACCAGTCCCAGATACTGCAGAAGGTGCCTTGTGCGGTCCAGGGAAATCTGGGCCTCTGACTGAGATGGAGCTCGGATGAGCCAGTCGTCCAGATATGGGAATACAAAAATTCCCAGACCTCTTAGAAATGCGGCAACAACTGCCATGCATTTGGTGAACACTCTTGGAGCAGAGGCTAGACCGAAGGGAAGTACTCTGTACTGGAAATGTTTTCCCTGAAACAGAAATCTTAGATATTTTCTGTGGGATGGGTGGATGAGTATATGTGTGTACGCATCCTTGAGATCTAGAGAACAAAGCCAATCCTGACTCTGAAGGTATGGAAGGAGAATGCCTAGAGAAAGCATTTTGAATTTCTCCTTGTACAGAAATCTGTTCAATTCTCTCAGATCTAGGATAGGTCTGAATCCCCCTGTCTTCTTTGTTATGAGAAAATAAGGGGAGTAGAATCCTGTCCCTTGTTGAAGAAGAGGAACCTCTTCTATTGCCCCTTGGGCAAGGAGAGAAGAGACTTCCTGATCCAACAGGTTCAGGAGAAATGGGGGAGAATTGAAGTGCCTCACCATGGTATATGGAGGAAGGTTGGAAAAATGAAGTTTGTAGCCCTCTCTGATGATAGAGAGGGTCCATTGCTCTGATGTAATTTGCTCCCATCTGGGAGCAAAGAGAGCTAACCTTCCGGGAATGGTGAGGGGCTCTGGTTGTTCTAGAGCCAGAAATGTTAAGTTCTCTAGGGGCAAGTCAAAACCCCTGAGGGGGTTGAGCCTGCTGAGGAGTGGCAGACGCTGCAGGCTTTGACCTTGCCTGTTTAGGTTGCTGACGTTTAGCAGCAAAGCGAGGCTGAGAAGATTGTTGGCCAGTATTTGTGGAAAATCTGGCCTTCTTGTAGTAAGGCCTCTTGAAAGACTTTTTCTTGGCAGGAGTAGAGGTAGACTTAGAAAGTCTATCTAATGTAGCATTTTCTGCGTCCATTTGAGTGGCTTTAATTTGCCAGTCCTTACCAAATAAGTTCTCACCTGTACAGGGCAGATTCCGTAAGCCATTCAGGACCCAGGGTTCTAGGTCAGAGGCCTGGAGCCAAGCAAGTCGTCGGGCTGCAATAGCAATGCCCGAAGCTCTACCGGCACCCTCAAAGGAATCAAAAGCTGCTCTGTTGGAGAACTTAGAAACATCTAAAGCTGTTTCACCAGAGAAATGAACTCCTCCTTTCTATCCTCAGGGATAAAGGAGGCAAAATGCCGTATCTTTAGGGCAAGTTCCCTGAGAAACATGCCCATATACAGACTGTAAGAATTAATCCTGGCTATAAGCATACTAGCCTGGAAAAGTTTTCTGCCAAAAGAGTCTAGGGTCTTACATTCTCATCCAGGAGGGGTGGAAGAGTGCCTTTTGGTGCTCTTAATCTTTTCCAGCGCAGACTTCACCACAATAGAATGGTGAGGCAGCTGAGTCTTTTGAAACCCAGGAGAAGGAGGGTATGGAACACTCGAAGAGCAAGGAAGATTGCTCTGAGTTACAAAAGATTGATATGTAGATGAGTCTCCTGTGGAGACCAGGTGCCTTGGGTGGAGAGGTCTTGCAGATGAGCTTCCCAACCCATCGGAGAAGCATCTGTTGTGAGAGTTGCTTGGGGTAAGGGTTGTTGAAAAGGGGGCCCCAGCAACAGGTTTTGAGCGGACGTCCACCACTGGAGGGACAAAATAAGGCGACTTGTGTTTGCTATTTTGTCTGACAGGCATCCTGATGCCTGGGTCCATCGAGTGGATAAAGTCCACTGGGCTGCCCTCATATGGATGCGAGCATAGGGCACCACCTGCACGGTGGATGCCATGTGGCCTAGTAGTTGTAACATTTCTCGAGCAGTGAGATGAGACTTTAGCACTGCTTGAGAAGCTAACTGCACCATGCGAAGACAACGGGCTTGGGGGAGGTAGGCCCTTGCCTTTCTGGTGTCCAAAGCTCAGCTCCTATGAACTCTAAAGACTGAGTGGGAGTTAGACTGGATTTTGGGATGTTTATTACAAGACCCAATTACTGAAGGATAGGCATTGTGCAGGATAGAGAAGTCCTGGCCTCTGACTCTGTTGGGGCTCGAATGAGCCAGTCGTCTACGTAGGGGAAGACGAATATCCCTAGAGTACGGAGAAATGCTGCTACTACAGCCATGCATTTCGTGAACACTCTTGGTGCTGAGGCCAGGCCAAAAGGAAGCACCCTGTATTGGTAATGCTTTCCTTGAAAAAGGAACCGAAGGAACTTTCTGTGGGTTGGATGGGTGAGAACATAGGTGTACGCATCCTTGAGATCTAGAGAACAAAGCCAATCCTGACTCTGAAGGTATGGCAGCAGAGTTCCGAGAGAAATCATCTTGAATTTCTCTTTGACAAGGAATTTGTTCAATTCTCTGAGGTCCAAAATAGGTCTGTATCCCCCTGTTTTCTTTGGGATAAGGAAATAGGGGGAGTAAAACCCCGTACCCTGTTGAGGAGTGGGTACTTCTTCTATTGCCCCTTGGGCAAGAAGGATAGTGACCTCCTGATCTAATAGGTTGATGAGAGGTGTCGGAGAATTGAACTGCCTTATTATTGTGGGAGGGGGCAAGCTTGAAAAATGAAGCCTGTACCCCTCCTTTATGATGGAGTATCCCCAATGCTCTGCTGTTATCTGCCCCCATCTGGGGGCAAAGTGACATAACCTTCCTGGAATGGTGGAAGGCTCTGGTCCCCCAAGAGCCAGAAAAGCTAAGTTCTCTAGCTGCAAGTCAAAGGCCTTGTGGAGGCTGAGACTGCTGGAACGGTTGAGGCTTAGCAGTCTTTGCTTTCTTCTGTTTGGTTGGTTGCTGACCTTTCCTGGCAAACTGACCTGCAGAACGTCCCTGCTGAACATAAGCAGGATAATATCTTTTCTTCTTAGAAAAGAATGGTTTCTTGAACAATTTCTTTCTAGCAGGATCAGCTGTGGACTTGGATAACCTATCCAAGGTGGAGTTGTCAGCATCCATCTCGTTGGCCTTTTCCTGCCAATCTTTACCAAACAGGTTCTTACCAGTACACGGGATATTTCCCAATTTGTCGTGTACCCAGAGCTCCAGATCGGATGCCTGGAGCCAAGCAATTCTACGTGCACCTATGGCAATAGCAGAGGTTCTGCTTATGCACTCAAAGCAGTCAAAGGCTGCACGGTTGGCAAATTTAGAAACATCTTGGGCATGTTTGACCAAAGTGAGAAAATCCCGTCTTCTATCCTCAGGAAGAATAGGACTTAAAGCTTCTAAATCATCTGTGAACTCCTTCAGGAACATTCCCATGTAAAGACTATAGGAACTGATCCTGGCAGAAAGCATGGAAGCTTGGAAGACACAACGTCCAAAAGCATCCAGGGTTCTGCACTCATGTCCTGGAGGATTAGAGGCATGCCTCTTTGCACTCTTGATCCTTCTCATAGCTGATTCCACTACAATAGAGTGGTGAGGAAGCTGAGACTTTTGGAAACCAGGACAAGGAGGGACTCGATACATAGTATCCAGTCTGCGAGAATGAGGAGAGGTGGTAAGAGGTGTCTCCCACATCCTTAACATGAGATCATATAAAATCTCATGAATGGGCAAGGTAGCTGCCTCCTTAGGAGTTTTGGGATATTGTAGAATTTCCAACTCCTTGGTTCTTGACTCTGTTTCAGGGGCCACAGTAATGGACAGACCCCGAGCCACCTCCCTGATAAAATCCTGGAAGGAAATATCCTCTGGAGGAGACATCCTGCACTTAGGGGAGGAGGGCTCCTCTGGGAGAAGCATTCCTGCATTGACAGGATGCTCTTGAAGAGCCTGATACCCGTACCGACCGAAGTCGGTACCGGGAGTAATCGGTACCGGGGTTATCGGTACCGGAGGGCATCCGATGACTGGGTACCGGCAAAGCAGACACCGATGCCGATGCTATCGGTACCGGTACTGATGCCGGGGCCGGTGCCGGTACCAGCCGAATTGTCTGTCTCGGTTCCGAGGGCGTCGATGCTGCAAGGAGAGCCACCAGACTGCACTCAATAGCCAGGACTCTCTGGTCTATCGACGCTGCCAATGCCTGGATGTCGGTACCGGAGGAGACCGCCGGTACCCCAGAGCATGGCACCAGTAGTTCTGCCGAGGTCGGGGCCTCAAGAACATCCTGGAGCCCCAATAATGCTTTGGAAGCCGAAGCCTCCCGCCGGGGCAATTTTGCCGGTGCAGAATCCTCAAGGGCAACGCCAGAGGCATCTCGATGCTTAGAAGGAGATCTACCCTTTGAGGACCGGCTGGACTTATGTTTAGTTACCTGAGATCCACGGGAGGAAGAGGAAGCCCTGGAAGACGTCGATGCCACCGAAGCTGCATCAGAGGGAAACAGGGTACTGAGCTTAGCAGCTCGGTTCTGCCGACCTCTATTAGACATCATGGCGCAGGACATACAATTCGTGATGGAGTGGTCAGGACCTAAACATTTTAGACACCATTCATGGGTGTCGGTGACGGAAATTGTACCACCACACTTGGTGCACTTTTTGAAACCTGAGGCAGGTTTCTCCATTGTAAGAAAAAGTTTTTGGGCCTAAGGCTCAAAAAGGCACGTGCACCTGAAGAAAAATAGGAAAATTCGTAGTATGTATGTATGTATATATAGATATAGCTATAGCTATAGCTATAGATATATTTTTTTTTAAGAACAGAAAATAAGAGGGAAAAACCGGCGGTACAGGTAAAGCGTCGAGGAAGGCAGACGCAACCACAAAAAAGAAAGAAATAAAGAATTCTTCTGCGGTGACAGGAACAACCACCTGCTGGCTTCGCGGAAAAAGAAGAACTGGAGAGAGGCAGTTGGGAAAGGCGGGAAGGCAGCACTCAGGTGCTGTGGGATGCTCCCAAAAGCTTTCTAATTGGACGCTGGAGAACGTTCCCGCGCAGGCTCCGTCGGTACCGACGATACCCATATGTGATGACTACATTCCTGCTTGTTCCTGGAGATCCTCCTCTGTCCCCCTCATCCTGTCAGGCTTCCAAACACCCAAGCTCTCTGGCCCCTCCTCCAATCCCCCCACAACCTTGCGGTCTTGCTTCTATTCTACACCAAACAGCTGTCATTGGAGCTTGAGCCACATGGTACAGCAATGCCCACGCTAGTCTTGGAGTGTAAAGTCTTGTAAGAGCGGCATAGGAGTTCCTATGCCATGCAGATCAAAATCCATTGAAGCCACATGATGCAGACAAGACAGCAGGTCCCATTTCATAGGTTGCACAAAAATCTCAGGCACTGGAGAAATTTCTATTAACAATGTCCACCTAACTCCTAGGATTTGTCTAGCCTTACTACTACTACTGAGCATTTATATAGCACTACTAGTCGTACGCAGCGCTGTACAAACATGTAAGACAGTCCCTGCTCATCAGAGCTTACAATCTAATCAAGACAAAACACAGAAGGCATAAACAGGGGTAAAACAGGCGGAAGGAAAAAGAGATCAGGTGGGTCAAGATCCAAAGGCAGCAGCGAAGAGGTGAGCCTTCAACCTGGATTTGAAGAGGGTTAGAGAAGGTGTCTGGCGTACAGATACAGGTAGTTTGTTCCAGGCGTAAGGTGCAGCAAGGTGAAAGGAGCGAAGTCTGGAGCTGGCAGCAGGAGAGAAGGGCACAGACAGAAGCAGTTGGCTAGAAGAGCGGAGTTCCTGGGAGGTGTTGTAAGGCGAGATAAGAGATCAAAGGTACTGAGGAGCCGCAGAGCAAATGCATTTATAGGTCAGCAGGAGAAGTTTGAATTGGATGTGGAGACGGATAGGGAGCCAGTGAAGTGACTTGAGAAGAGGAGTAATATGGGTATGATGAGGCTGGTGGAAGATAAGCCGTGCAGCGGAGTGTTGAACAGATTGAAGGGGAGAGAGATGACTCAAAGGGAGACCATCAAGAAGTAGGTTACAGTAGTCAAGACGGGAGGTGATTAAGGAGTGGAAAAGCGTTTTAGTAGTGTGTTCAGAAAGGAAAGGGCGGAGTTTGCTAATGTTATAGAGAAAGAAGTGGCAGGTCTTAGCTATGAGATGGCTATGTGTGGAGAAAGAGAGAGGAGACAAAGACAACCCCCAGATTGCGGGCCGAGGAAACAGGAAGGAGTACAGAGCTGTCCACAGAGACTGAGAAAGGAGGAAGAGGAGAGGAGGTTATAGGGGGAAAGATAAGAAGTTCAGTCTTGGCCATGTTCAATTTCAAGCGGCGGTGGGACATCCAGGCAGCAATGTCAGAAAGGCAGGCAGAGATCCGGGTCTGGGTTGCCGGAGAGAGTTCAGGCGTACAGAGGCAGATCTGGGAGTCATCAGCATACAGATGGTACTGAAAGCCATGAGAAGAGATAAGCGCACCAAAGGACTGGGTATAGAGAGAGAAAGCGTAGTTACTCACCTGTAACAGGTGATCTCCGGGAACAGCAGGAATTTAGTCATCACATATGGGTATCGCCGGTACCGACGGAGCCTGCGCAAGAATGCTCCCCAGCATCCAATAGGAACGCTTTTGGGAGCATCCCACAGCGCCTGCATGCTGCCTTCCTGCCTTTCCCACTGTCCCTCTGCAGTTGAGTTTATAGCTGAGACAAAAGGAGGGAGGGAGAAAAAGAGAGAGATAGAGACACAACTCCTAGGGGAGGTGGGTGGGTTGTGAAGACTAAATTCCTGCTGTTCCCGGAGATCACCTGTTACAGGTGAGTAACTATGCTATTTCCAGGAACAAGCAGGAATGTAGTCTTCACATATGGGGACTCCCTAGCTGAAGATGCCAGGGAGATGGCCCCAGGAAGCTGCAACCCATTGTGAGAAGGGTCATGCTTCCACCCATGGATCTCTGGCATCCCACCAGGGATGGTGGGTAGGAGTTGAATTAAGTCTGAAAGAGATGTTAAACAGCAGCCTGGCCAAACAAGGCATCCCGGCAGGAGTCTTTGTCTAAGCAGTAGTGGGCTGTAAAGGTATGTACCGAAGCCCAAGTGGCTGCTCGACAGATGTCATCGATAGATACAGAGTGAAGGTGAGCCATAGAGGCTGCCATGGCTCTCACATTCTGAGCTGTGACATGGCCTTCAAGAGGAAGACCCTTACTCTCATAGGCAAAGGATATGCATTGTGCAATCCAGTTAGACAACGTTCTTTTGAAAACTGGACATCCCAAATGACTAGAATCAAAAGCAACGAAGAGTTGAGAAGACTTTCTATGTTGCTGTGTTCTTTGTAGGTAAAAAGCTAAAGCTCTTTTATAGTCCAAGTTTTGAAGGTTTCTTTCTGCATTGGAGGCATGAGGCCTCAGAAAGAATACAAGAAGGTAAACCGCTTGGTTTAAATGGAAAGGGGAAACCACCTTTGGCATAAAGTGTGGATGAGTCCTAAGAACGGCCCTATCATGGTGAAATCTTGTATAAGGAGGATCAGCCACTAAAGCTTGCAATTCACTAATGCGGCGTGCGGAGGTGATTGCAATTAGGAAGATGACTTTCGAGGACAGGAATTTCAGAGATGTAGTGGCTAAAGGCTCAAAGGGCAGTTTCATGAGCTGCCCGAGAATAAGATTCAAATCCCATGCCATCGGTGGTGGTCTAATCGGAGGTTTTGTTAATAGAAGACCTCTCACAAATCTTATCTGTGGATGAGGGGAAATAGGTTGTCCATTTAGAGGCTTGTAGGAAGCTGCAATAGCACTAAGAAGGACTCTTACTGAATTGGTCTTAAGACCAGCATTTGATAAATGAAGGAGGTACTCCATTACCGATTCCAGAGGTATCACAAGGGGGGGTTAAGCCCCTTTTGAGAACACCATATGGTAAACCGTTTCCACTTAAAGGCATATGATCGTCTTGTGGAAGGTTTTCTAGAAGCCTGTAGGATATCTTTTACCTGTTGAGAAAGGTTGAGATCCTGAAGGTCTAGGCTTTCAGCAATCAGGCCCTGAGATGCAGGGACTGGGGATTCGGGTGCCATAGCGTCCCATTCTCTTGGGAGAGAAGATCTGGAGCACACCTCAACTCCCGAGGTGCAGCTTGAGAGCTATGAGAATCATATGACCTCTGTCTCTCTGAAGCTTGAATAGTGTTTTGGGGATGAGGGGAATGGGTGAGAAGGCATAGAGGAAGTCTTGACCTCAGTGAAGGAGGAAGGCGTCCCTTGCCTGACAATCTCGAGCCGGAATTCTGGAACAGAACCGGGGAAGTTTGCCATTCAGTGGACTTGCAAAGAGGTATATGTCTGGGGTTCCCCAGATTTGAAATATTTGGGCAACCTGGTCTGAGTGGAGAGACCATTCATGTGGCAGCAGTACTCGGCTGAGTTTGTCTGCCCAAAGGTTTTGAATGCCTGGAAAATATACCACGAGGAGGTGAATTTGTTGCTTTCTGGTGAGGGCCCATAGTCGTAGAGCTTTGTTGCATAACGACAGAGAGCCGGTTCCACCCTGCTTGTTCACGTAGAACATGGCTACCTAATTGTCCGTCTGGACTAGGACTGTCTTGTAGCTGAGCTGGGCTTGGAATACTCAAAGAGCAAGGAAGACTGCTCTGAGTTCCAGGAGGTTTATGTGAAGACAAGCCTCCTGTGGAGTCCAGGTACCCTGGGTAGAGAGATCCTGCAGGTGGGCCCCCCATCCCACCTGTGATGCATCTGTTGTTAGAGTGGCCTGGAATAGGGGTTGCTGGAAAGGAGACCCCACCAGAAGGTTCTCCAGTGATTGCCACCATTGGAGGGACGAAACAAGACGTTGTGAGTTTGTCATTTTGTCCGACAGGTGACCTGTGGCCTGTGTCCACTGAGTGGATAGGGTCCACTGGGCTGCTCACATGTGGAGGCGAGCATAGGGAACCACATGTACAGTGGATGCCATATGTCTCAGTAGTTGGAGCATTTCTCGAGCAGTCAGGCAAATCTTCCCTGCTGCTTGGGAAGCTAGCTGCACTATGCGCAGACAGCGGGGCTGTGGAAGGAAAGCCCTTGACTGTCTGGTATCTAGATGAGCTCTTATGAAGTCTAGGGACTGAGTAGGAGCAAGATGGGATTTTAGGAGGTTTATGACCAATCCCAAATATTGAAGGATTCGCATTGTGTGAGACAGAGCAGAGCTGGCTTCTGGAGCCGTGGGGGCTTGAATGAGCCAGTCGTCTAAGTAAGGGAAGACGAATATGCCTAGAGTTCGCAGGAATGCAGCTACTACCGCAATGCATTTCACGAATACTCTTGGTCAGGGGTGTCAAACTCAAATACACAGTGGGCCAAAATGTAAAACTTGAACAAAGTCGCGGGCCAGCATTGAACAAATGAACCTTTTAATATGGACCCAAACAAGATTTGCTTTAACATTGAATATGAAGCAACACTTATTACTATACAATTTATAACTTAATAGTTCAGATATGCAAAAACCAATTTCAAATAAAAAAAAACATCAATGACATTCATTTATTAAATAAGATTTAAATAATAATAAATAATAACTTTTAAAATAAAACAACAATAATAAAATTAATCAACCATTCAAGCCCATGTCTTGGAGTAGCAAGAAAAAGTGCATAAAGAAAACGTTAATTATTGCTCAGTTTGCTGCACACTGATCTAATCTGATGTGCCCAAGCCAGATACCTGGCATCTCTTCTTGGATGATAGTTCATCAATGTCTGGGCTCAGGCTTTGAGCTGAGGAAATCCTCAGTATCGAGCGAAGGTGTTCATCAGTCAGACGTCTCCTGTGAGATGTTTTGGCCATCTTCATCGAGGAGAAAAGTTGCTCACATAGATAAGTGCTGCCGAACATGGAGAGCATCTGAGCAGCTTGGGTGCGGAGCTGAGGCATTGTGTCAGGGATGAACTGTGGAAACTGGGCGGCGCCCACAGCATCATACTTTGACTTCAGCGTGTCATTACACTGGAGTTCAATTAGCTCCATTTGGAGGTTGGTTGGTGCGTTTTCCACATTAACTGCAAAGGGATTACTGAGCAGTTCAAACCTACATTTCTGGACATCAAAGTCGGCAAATCGCCGGCTAAACTCAGCGCCGAGTACACTGAGTTTTTCAGCAAACTGTGCGCATGGGAACAAGTTGGTAAAGAACTGCGTTTTCATGGTTTGGCAGCAGGGAAAATGGCCAAGGTTTCCTTGCAGCATCTGATTCTCCCACAGGCACAGTTTAGTTTTAAAAGCCCTCACTGCAGCGTACATGTCTGTGATGATGCCCCCGCCCCTGAAGCTGCAGGTTCAGCGCATCGAGATGGCTCGAGATGTCACACAGAAAGGCCAGCTCACACAGAAACCTTTTCTCCCGAAGCTCTGCTGTGTCCTTCCCTTTGCTTTCCAGAAACTGACATATTTCCTCATGCAGCTCAAAACATCTATTCAGTACTTTTCCTCGGCTTAACCATCTCACCTCTGTGTGATATGGCACGTCTGCGTATTCCGAACCACACTCCTCCAGAAAAGACTTAAATTGGCGGTGATTCAGACCTTTGGCTCTTATAAAGTTAACTACTTGTGTTACTGTGGTCATAACATGTTCCATCTTTAGGGCTTTGCCACACAATGATTCCTGATGTATGATGCAGTGATAAACAGTTAGTTCACCTGCACAGTTCTCTTCCTGCATCTTCTCCCGGACCCTGCCCACCAGTCCACTTGTTTTACCGCACATCGCTGGCGCACCATCTGTCGTTAATCCCACGAGTTTATCCCACGGCAGCTTTATTTCAGTTACGCATTTGGAAACCTCCTCAAAAATTTCCTTTCCTGTGGTTGTGCCATGCATTGATTTGAATCCCAATAGCTCCTCCGTAACACACATATTTGAGTCCACTCCACGGATGAAGACTGACAGCTGAGCAGTATCAGATGCGTCGCTGCTCTCATCCACAGCAAGGGAGAATGCAACGAAATCTTTTCCCTTTTCCAAAAGCTGGTCATACAGATTGGTGGCAAGATCACATGTGCGATCAGCTACTGTGTTTCTGCTCAGGCTCACGTTTGAAAAGGCTTGCTTTTTCTCTGGGCACACGATGTCACAAACTTTCAACATGCACTTTTTCACAAACTCTCCCTCATTAAAGGGCCGGGCTGATTTTGCGATCTCTGCTGCCACAATATAACTAGCCTTTACAGCAGCCTCACTTTGTGATGTGGCTTTTTTGAACATATTCTGTTGTGAAACCAAACTTCTTTTCATCTCCTCCACTTTCTGGCTCCTTTGAGTCATGTCCAGGTCCTTGTACTTGTCATGGTGTTTTGTTTCATAGTGTCGTCGAATGTTATACTCCTTAGTTATAACCACGTTGACTCCACAAATCAGACACAGGTCTGTCTTTTACATATGTAAACAAATATTCTGTCTCCCACCTGTCCAGAAAGTTCCTGTTGTCTGCCTTTCTTTTTGCCATTTTTGGGAAGGGGTTCCACAGTGACAGTTGTAGCTTGAGATCGCTATGACTTCTGTCACACAGGAGAGGGCGTTTCTGGGACCTGTCCTGATTGACGCGCCAAAACAACAGCAAGGCATTATGGGATTTGTAGTATTAGCAATGAATGAATGCGCTGTATAATACCGGCGGGCTAGCTCTAGTAGTCATTTGGTATAGCCTCGCGGGCCAAATATAATTACACTACGGGCCAAATTTGGCCCGCGGGCCAGAGTTTGACACCTATGCTCTTGGTGCTGAAGCCAGACCAAAAGGGAAGAAACTTTGTATTGGAAGTGTTTTCCCTGAAAAAGGAACCGTAGGAATTTTCTGTGATCTGGATGGATGAGAATATGAGTATATGCATCCCTTAGAACTAGAGAACAAAGCCAATCCTGACTTTGAAAGTATGGCAGAAGAGTTCCTAGAGAGATCATTTTGAATTTCTCTCGGAACAGATATCTGTTCAATTCTCTGAGGTCTAAAAAGGGTCCGTGTCCTCCTGTTTTCTTTGGGATAAGAAAATAGGGGGAGTAGAACCCTGTACCCACCCTGTTGTAGACTGGGTACTTCCTCTATTGCTCCTTGAGCAAGGAGTGTTGTGACTTCCTGACCTAAGAGATTGTTGACAGGGGTCTGAGAATTGAATTGTCTTACGATTGTAGGAGAGGGCATGCTCTGAAAATGAAGCTTGTACCCCTTTCGTACAATGGACAGAGTCCAATTTTCTGCTGTTATTTGGTGACATCTGTTGGCAAAATGACACAATCTGCCAGCGATGGCTAAGGGTTCTGGACCGTTCAGGGGCAGGAAGGCTAAGTTCTGTAGGTAGGAGTCAAAGCCCCTGAGAAGGCTGAACCTGTGGAGCTGGCTGAGCTCTTGGCCCTTTTGGCTTCTTTTGTTGTCTAGTTTGTTGCTGTTGCCCCTTTTGGGCAGCCTGAACTGGACCGTGCCCCTGCTGGGCATAAGAAGGATAAAACTTCCTTTTTTTGCTGAAAAAAGGGTTTTTTTTTAATAGGATTTCGTTTTGGCTGGGTTGGCTGTAGATTTTGACGATCTATCCAGGGTGATATTGTCAGCATCTATTTCATTAGCCTTTTCCTGCCAATTTTTGCCAAAGAGATTTTCTCCTGTGCAAGGGATATTTCCCAATTTATCTTGTACCCAAAGTTACAAGTCGGATGCCTGAACCCAGGCAATCCGACGTGCACCAATGGCAATAGCAGAGGTTCTGCTGATGCATTCAAAGCAGTCAAAGGATGCACGGTTTACAAACTTGGAAACATCCTGAGCATGTCTGACAAGAGTAAGAAAGTCTTGTCGTTTATCATCAGGAAGATGGGGGCTCATAAGCTCCAAGCCTCCTGTGACCTCTTTGAGGAACATTCCCATATATAGGATATAGGAGATGATCCTGGCTGAGAGAATGGAAGCTTGGAAGTATTGACGCCCAAAGGCATCAAGAATCCTGCATTCACGGCCTGGAGGATTGGAAGAATGCCTCTTTGCACTCTTCATCCTATGCATAGCCGATTCCACTACCATTGAACGGTGTGGTAACTGAATTTTTTGGAAGCCAGGACAAGGTGGAACTCGATACATTGTATCGAGCCGCCAAGAGTGAGGAGATGTGGTTAAAGGTGTTTCCCACATCCTCAGCAAAAGATCATGTAAGATCTGATGAATAGGCAGAGTAGCTGCTTCCTTGGGAGCCTTAGGGTATTGAAGGATTTCTAATTCTTGTTTCCTAGGTTCCTTTTCAGGAGTTACCGTGATTGCAAGGCCTAGAGCCACATCACAAATAAAATCCTGAAAAGACATGTCCTCTGGAGGAGACATCCTGCGTTGAGGAGAAGATGATGGTTCCTCCAGAAGAAGTACTCTGGTATCGGCAGAGTCATCAGAATCATCGAAAGATTTGAAATATCTCCGATCCCAATGTTCGTGCAGAGCACGGTACTGGTATTGATCGAAGTCGGTATCGAGGTGCCCCGGTACCGATCTGTCGATGCCAAAGATAGACTCAAGACTCGGCATGGGAGGGTATACCCATCGAGGCCGGTGCCGTCGGTACCGGAGCCTGTAGCGGTCTCAACGGTACCGAAGCCGTGAGAAGAGCTGCCAGACTGCGTTCGATAGCGAGAAACCTCTGATCTATCGACGCTGCCGATGCGTGGGTGTCAGTACCAGTGGAAGCAGCCGCAACCCCAGAGCATGGCACCAGTAGTTCTGCCGAGGTGGAGGCCTCAAGAACATCCTGGAGCCCCGTTAGTGCTTTGGAAGCCGAAGCCTCCCACCGGAGCCGTTTCGCCGGTGATGTTTTCCTCAAGGGCAACGCCAATGGCCTCTCGATGCCTAGGAGGAGATCTACACTTTGAGGACCGGCTAGACTTATGTTTAGTTACCTGAGATCCATGGGAGGAAGATGACACTCTGGAAGACGTCGATGCAACGGACATCGCATCTGAGGCAAAAAGGGTACCGTGTTTTGCAGCTCTATTCTGCAGGCCCCTTTTAGTCATCTTCCTACAGGAGAGGCACTCCAATGGAAAATGGTCAGGACCTAAACATTTAAGACACCAGTCATGGGTGTCGGTGATGGATATGGTACTGCCACACTTAGGAGACCAAACAAGCAGGTACAAAAAGGAAACTGGCAGTGAATCCAATTCAGGTAAAAACCCCTTTTATTAGCCCCTATGCGTTTCGGCTAAAAAGCCTTCTTCAGGGGTCTTTAGAGGGAGCACACCTTTTTTTTGTCTCATAGTGCACAATTATGACCATGTTTAATGCAGGTTTCACTGTTTGCTGCTTTGAAAATATAAAGACCCCCCCGAAGAAGGCTTTTTTTTTTTTATTCACCGCCAGTCTCCTTTTTGTACCTGCTTAACGTTTTATTTTTATACCAGAAAATGTGCCTAGTGCCCAAAATGGCACCTAGCAAAAAATGTTTCTAAAGAAAAATACCTCAAAATCTATCTATCTATCTATCTATATATATATAATTTATTTTTTTAATAGAAAAAGAAAGAAAACCACCAGCTGTCCTGGCAGGCGTAGAACGAAGGCAGACGCAACCACAAAAATAAAGAATAAAGAAGGAATTTCCTCCAGTGACAGGGTATGCAACCTGTCGGCTCTGCAGAAAAAGAAGAACTAAAGAGCGACAGTCGGAAAGGCAGGAAGGCAGCACGCAGGCACTGTGGGATGCTCCCAAAAGCGTTCCTATTGGACGCTGGGGAGTGTTCCCACGCGAGCTCCGTCAGTACCGATGATACCCATATGTGAAGACTACATTCCTGCTTGTTCCTGGAGATGAGGAGCGGACCCAAGACAGATCCTTGGGGTACACCGAGTGGATGCAGGGTAGCGGAGAAGGAGGAGCCACCAGAACACACACTGAAGGAGCGATGGGAGAGATAGGAGGAGAACCAGGATAGTACAGAGCCCTTAAAGCCAAGTGAGGACAGGATATCGAGGAGAAGGTTGTGGTCAACGGTGTCGAAAGCAGCAGAGAGGACAAGGAGGATGAAGACAGAGTACAGGCCCTTGGATTTTGCCAGGAACAAGTCACTGGAGACTTTGACAAGAGCCGTTTCAGTAGAGTGTAAAGGACGAAAACCAGACTGTAAGGGATCCAGGAAGGCATGAGAGGAGAGGAAGTCAAGGCAGCGGCGGTGAACCGCACATTCAAGTAGTTTAGAAATGAAGGGGAGGACAGAGATAATTAGAAGGACAGGTGGGATCAAGTGAGGGGTTTCTTGAGGAGAGGAGTGACTACAGCATGCTTGAAGTCTGCAGGGACAGTTGCAGTGGAGAGCAAAAGGTTGAGAATATGAGAGATGGAAGGGACAACGAAGGAGCAGATGGCGCTTAGGAGACGTGTGGGGATAGGATCAGAGGAGCAGGTGGTGAGTTTGGAGGAAAAAAGGTGGTGTGCTGTCACCTCTTCAGAGATAGCATAGTTACTACCTGTAACAGGTGATCTCCGGGAACAGCAGGAATTTAGTCTTCACATATGGGTATCATCGGTACTGATGGAGCCTGCGCGGGAACGCTCCCCAGCGCCCAATATGAAAGCTTTTAGGAGCATCCCATAGCGCCTGCATGCTGCCTTCCCGCCTTTCCCAACTGTCCCTCTCCAGTTGAGTTTAAAGCCGAGACAAAAGAGAGAGGGAAAGAGAGAAAGATAGAGAGATAGAGAGATACAACTCCTAGGGGAGGCGGGTGGGTTGTGAAGACTAAATTCCTGCTATTCCCGGAGATCACCTGTTAC
Source organism: Ichthyophis bannanicus (assembly GCA_033557465.1). NCBI lineage: Eukaryota > Metazoa > Chordata > Amphibia > Gymnophiona > Ichthyophiidae > Ichthyophis > Ichthyophis bannanicus. Next base: position 198,897,367 of record CM066041.1, on the reverse strand, counting down.
AGGTGAGTAACTATGCAATCTCCAGGAACAAGCAGGAATGTAGTCTTCATATATGGGGACTCCCTAGCTGCAGATGCCAGGGAGAAGGCCCCAGAAGTTGTGTGCCCCTGTGAAAGGGCTCCACTTCCCCCCATGGATCTCTGGCATCCTACCAGGGATGGTGGGAAGGAGTTGATTAAGTATGGAACAAGTGTTGAAGAACAGCCTGACCAAACAAGGCATCCCGGCGGGAGTCCTTGTCTAAGCAGTAATGGGCTGTGACGGTATGAACCGAAGCCCAAGTAGCTGCTCGACAGATGTCGATAGACACAGAGTGAAGATGAGCCATAGAGGCTGCCATGGCTCACACATTGTGAGCTGTGACATGGCCTTCAAGAGGAAGGTTTTTACTCTCATAGGCAAAAGATATACACTGTGCAATCCAGTTGGACATTGTTCTTTTGGAGACTGGAAGTCCCAAATGACTAGGATCAAAAGCAACGAAGAGTTGAGAGGACTTTCTATGTTGCTATGTCCTTTGCAAGTAAAAGGTCAAAGCCCTTTTACAGTCCAATGTATGAAGATTCCTTTCTGTATTTGAGGCCTGGGGCCTTGGGAAAAATACAGAAAGGTAAACCGCTTGGTTTAAAAGAAAAGGTGACACCACCTTTGGCATACAATGTGGATGAGTCCTAAGGACTACCTTATCATGGTGGAACCTTGTATAAGGAGGATCAGCCACCAACGCTTTCAATTCACTGATGCGATGTGCTGATGTGATTGCAATAAGAAAGATGACCTTCCAAGAAAGGAATTTCAAAGAGGTAGTGGCTAATGGTTCAAAGGGCGGTTTCATGAGCTGCCCAAGAACCAGATTTAAGTCCTATGCCACCGGTGGTGGCTTAATTGGCGGCTTAGTTAAAAGAAGGCCTCTCATAAATCTCGCTATGAGAGGATGAGAAGAAATAGGTTGTCCATTTAGAGGCTTGAAAGAAGCTGCAATAGCACTCAAATGAACTCTCACTGAATTGGCCTTAAGCCCTGCATTTCATAAATGAAGGAGATACTCCAGTAATGATTCCAGAGGTATCGCAAAGGGGTTAAGACCCTTCTGCGAGCACCATATGGTAAACCTTTTCCACTTAAATGCATAAGAGCGTCTTGTAGAAGGCTTCCTGGAAGCATAAAGGATATCCTTTACCTGCTGGGAAAGGTTAAGACAGTGAAGTTCTAGGCTTTCAGTAACCAGGCCCTGAGATGCAGAGACTGGGGACTGGGATGCCACAGCATTCCGTCCTCTTGAGAAAGGAGATTTGGAGCAGATCCTAACTCCAGAGGCGGAGCTTGAGAGAGATGTAGGAGCAGAGGGTACCACATTTGCCATGGCCAACATGGAACTATGAGAATCATATGACCTCTGTCTCTCTGAAGCATGAATATGGTTTTGGGAATTAGGGGAATGAGTGGAAAGGCATACAGGAAGTCCTGACCACAATGGAGGAGGAAAGCATGCCTGGCCTGACAACCCTGAGCTGGAATTCTAGAACAGAACCGGGGAAGTTTGGCATTCAGCGGACTTGCAAAGAGGTCTATGCCCGGGGTTCCCCAAATTTTAAAACTTTTGGCCACCTGGTCTGTATGGAGAGACCATTCGTGTGGAAGCAGAACTCGACTGAGTCTGTCTGCCCAAGAGTTTTGAATGCCTGGAAGATACATCGCAAGGAGATGAATCTGATGCTGTCTGGCGAGGGCCCATAGTCGCAAAGCTTCATTGCAGAGCGACAGAGATCCTGTTCCGCCCTGCTTGTTCACATAGAACTTGGCTACTTGATTGTCCGTTTGAACTAGGACTGTCTTGTAGCTTAGCTGGGTGTGAAATACTCAAAGAGCAAGGAAGATTGCTCTGAGTTCCAGGAGACTGATGTGTAGATAAGCCTCCAATGGAGTCCAGGTGCCCTGGGTAGACAGGCCTTGCAGGTGGGCTCCCCAACCCAACTGTGAAGCATCTGTTAGAGTAGCTTGGGGTGGGGGTTGCTGAAAAGGAGACCCCACCAAAAGGTTTTGGGGTGACTGCCACCATTGGAGGGACAAAATAAGGTGATCTGAGTTTGCTATTTTGTCTGACAGGCAACCTGATGCCTGAGTCCACTGAGTGGATAAAGTCCACTGGGCTGCCCTCATATGGAGGCGAGCATAAGGTACCACATGCACGGTGGATGCCATGTGGCCTAGCAACTGCAACATTTCCTGAGCAGTGAGGTAAGGTTTTAGCACTGCTTGGGAAGCTAACTGCACAATGCGACGGCAGCGGGGCTGTGGCAGGTAGGCCCCTGTCTGTCTGGTATCCAGCAGAGCTCCTATAAACTCTAGGGATCGAATGGGAGCAAGGTTGGATTTTGGGAAGTTTATGACAAGTCCCAAATACTGAAGGATGTGCATTATGCGAGAGAGAGCAACCCTGGCCTCTGGCTCTGAAGGGGCTCTTATGAGCCAGTCATCTAAGTAAGGGAAGACTAATATTCCCAGGGTGTGGAGAAATGCTGCCACCACAGCCATGCATTTTGTAAACACCCTTGGTGCAGAGGCCAGGCCAAAGGGAAGAACCCTGTATTGGTAGTGCTTCCCTTGAAACAGGAATCGAAGAAACTTTCGCTGAGTTGGATGGATGAGAACATGAGTGTACGCATCCTTGAGATCTAGAGAACAAAGCCAATCCTGACTCTGAAGTTATGGCAGCAGAGTTCCTAGAGAAATCATTTTGAACTTCTCTTTGAATAGGAATTTGTTCAATTCTCTGAGGTCTAAAATGCGTCTGTGGCCGCCTGTTTTTTTTTTTTGGAATAAGGAAATAGGGGGGGGGGGGAACCCTGTCCCCGTTGGGGAATGGGTACCTCTTCTATTGCCCCTTGAGCAACGAGCACAGAGACCTCTTGACCTAACTGGTCGTTGAGAGAGGTCTGAGAATTGAACTGTCTTACCAATGTAGGAGGGGGCATGCTGAGAAAATGAAGCTTGTACCCCTCTCTTACAATAGACAGAGTCCAATTCTCTGCTGTTATCTGAACCCATCTGGGGGCAAAATGACATAACCTTCCTGGGATGGTGGAGGGTTCTGGGCCGTTCAGGGCCAGGAAAGCAAAGTTCTCTAGATAGGAGTCAAAGTCCCTGTGGAGGCTGAGTCTGCTGAGCCGGTTGAGGCTTAGCTGCTTTTGTCTTTCTTTGCCTAGGTTGTTGCTGCTGTCCCTTTTGGGCAGACTGACCTAAACGATGCCCCTGCTGGGTATAGGAGGGATAAAACTACTTCTTCTTACTGAAGAATGGTTTCTTAGAGGATTTTTCCCTCGCAGGATCAGCTGTAGATTTAGACAATCTATCCAAAGTGATATTGTCAGCATCTCTCTCATTAGCTTTTTCCTGCCAATTCTTGCCAAAGAGATTCTCTTCTGTGCAAGGAATATTCCCTAGTTTATCCTGTACCCAAATTTCCAAGTCAGATCCCTGGAGCCAGGCAATCCTACGTGCACCTATGGCAATGGCAGAGGTTCTGCTTATACACTCAAAGCAGTCAAAGGCTGCATGATTCACAAACTTGGAAACATCTTGAGCAGGTCTGACAAGGGCAAGGTAATCTTGCCTCTTATCATCAGGAAGGAGAGGGCTCATAAGCTCTAAATCTCCTGTGACCTCTTTAAGGAACATTCCCATATACAAGATATAGGAACTGATCCTAGAAGAAAGCATGGAAGCCTGGAAAGTTTGACGTCCAATGGCGCCAATAGTCCTACACTCACGTCCTGGACGATTAGATGCATGCCTTTTTGCACTCTTTATCCTTCTCATAGCTGATTCCACCACCATGGAATGGTGTGGTAATTGAGTCTTCTGAAACCCAGGACAAGGAGGAACTCGATACATGGTGTCGAGTCTTCGAGAGTGAGGAGATGTGGTTAGAGGTGTTTCCCAAATCCTTAACATGAGATCATGCAAGATCTCATGAATAGGTAAGGTAGCTGCCTCCTTGGAAGCTTTAGGGTATTGTAGGATTTCTAATTCCTTTGCCCTAGGCTCTTTTTCAGGAGCCACTGTGATGTAAAGACTTCGGGCCACATCTCAGATAAAGTCCTGAAAGGACATATTCTCTGGTGGAGACATCCTACGCTGAGGAGAAGAAGAATCCTCAGGAAGAAGTACTCTGGTATCGGCAGAGCTTTCAGAGTCTTCAGACTCATCCGAGGATTCGAAGTATCTATCCGGGTGATTGTGCAAGGCACGGTACAGGTACAGATCGAAGTCGGCATCGGAGTGGTCCGGTACCAACTTGTCGATACCAGATAGATGCGCATGACTCGGTCCCGGTAGAATACCTGCCGATGTCGATGCAGTCCATGCCGGCACCGGAGTTGGTGCCAGTACCGGTAAAATTGTCTGAAACAGTTTCAAGGGCATCGAGGCCGTGAGAAGAGCCGCCAGACTGCGTTCAATAGCCAAGAATCTCTGGTCTATCAACGCTGCCGATGCTTGGGTATCGGTACCGGATGAAGCGGCCGGCACCTCAGAGCATGGCACCAGTAGTTCTGCCGAAGTTGAAGCTTCGAGAACATCCTGGAGCCCCGTTAGTGCTTTGGAAGCCGAAGCCTCCCGCCGGGACAATTTTGCAGATGAAAGTCTGTCAAGGGCAACACCAGAGGCATCTCGATGTTTAGAAGGAGATCTACCCTTTGAGGACTGGGTAGATTTATGTTTAGTTACCTGAGATCCATGGGAGGAAGATGAAGCCCTGGAAGACGTTGATGCCACAGAGGCTGCATCGGAGAGAAAAAGGGTGCTAGGTTTAGCAGCTCGGTTTTGCTGGCCCCTTTTCGACATCATCCCCAGGCAACACACTCTGAAATAGAGTGGTCAGGACCTAAACATTTGAGGCACCAGTCATGGGTGTCGGTGACAGAGATGGTACCGCCACACTTAGAACACTTTTTTTAAAACCCGAAGCAGGTTTTCAATTTTTAAGGAAAACGTTGGGCCTAGTGCCCAAAATGGCACGTGGCACCTGAAGAGAAAATTACTGGAAAGACTCCAGAAAGAAAGTGTTTTGTTTTGTTTTTTAAAAAAAAGAACGAACCACCGGCAGTACCAGTGTAGCGTCGAGGGAAGGCAGACGCGACCACAAAAAAAATAGAAGGGATTTTTTTTCTGCGGTGACAGGATGTGCGACCTGTCGGCTCTGCGGAAAATGAAGAACTGGAGAGGGACAGTTGGGAAAGGTGGGAAGGCAGCACGCAGGCGCTGTGGGATGCTCCCAAAAGCTTTCCTATTGGACGCTGGGGAGCATTCCCGCGCAGGCTCCGTCGGTACCGACGATACCCATATATGAAGACTACATTCCTGCTTGTTCCTGGAGATGACAGGAAAGGAAGAGAGGGTAGCAAAGGACGGGGTGGGGGGGGGGAAGAGTTGGGAGTGGAGAGGGGGAGGAGGGGAATAGCCAAGTTTGTGGGGAATTGGAGGGTGATCTTGTGGATTTTGTCATGGAAATAGTCAGCCAGGGTTTGGGCAGAAAGGGAAGGAGGGATCAGAGGTGGAGGCACTTTGAGGAGAGAGCTGAGAGTAGTAAAGAGACGGCGAGGATCAGAGGCAAGAGAGTTAGTCAGATGAACATAATAGTTCTGTTTGGCAAGAGCTATGGCTGATTGGAAGGAGGCAAGCATGAATTTGAAGTGTAGAAAGTCTTCCAGGGAGTGGGATTTGAGCCAAGCACGCTCAGCAGAATGGGCACAGGTGTGTAGATAGCGGGTAGTGGATGAAACCCAGGGTTGGGGTGCAGAATGTCTCACAGGACGTGGGGTGGGTGAAGCGAGATCATCCAGAGCCGAGGACAGTGCAGCATTATAGGAGGTTACTGCCTCGTCGACAGACTTGGATGACATAGTGGAAGAAAGATGGAGAAATGGCAGAGGAGAGTGTGTCAAGGGATCAATAGCATGAAGGTTTCTAAATAGGTTGGAGGAGACAGGATGAGGCTGAGGCAGCGGGAGATGAAGATTAAAGCTTAAAAGGTGATGGTCTGATAAGGGAAGAACTGAGCTACGGAAGTTCGAGGGAGAGGAATTAGAGAAAAATATCAGGTCAAGGCAGTGGAACAAAGTTGGAGGTCAAACGAGGAGGTAAGGGAGAGAAGCTTTAAAGCATAAGGATCAGAGGGGTTATCGACGTGAATGTTAAGACCCCCAAGAATAAGAGTGGGGGAAGAGGAATCCAGAAAGAGGGAAAGCCAGGCGTCAAAGTCAGTAAGAAAGATAGAAACAGACTTGTCAGGAGGTCGATAAATAACAGCTACCCGGAGAGGAAGTGGAGAGAAAAGGCGAATGGAGTGGACTTCAAAAGAGAGAAAGGAGTGAGACTGAGACAGCAGGAGGGGTTGGAATTGGCAAGAGGGAGAAAGCAGAAGCCCAACACCACCACCGCGGCCAGTGGGACGAGGCGTGTGGGAGAACTGATAGCCCCCATGGCAGAGAGCAGCAGTAGATGCGGTATCATCTGGAGGAGCCAGGTCTCAGTTAGGGCACGAGAAAAGCAGTTTATTAGAGAAAGAGTGTGCGTTCCATAAGGCACATGAGAAAGGGAGAGTGGAAGGGGAAAGGAGAGGGATATGGATGAGATTAGACAAGTTACATGAGGATCCCTTCTCAGAGTGAGACAGAAATCTAGGGGGGCCAGGGTTGGGGATGATATCTCCGGATGACAGAAGGAGAAGGAGTAGCAGAGAACGGGGTAGAGAGGAGACAGTATGGTGGAAGTGAGGGTGAGGTTGCCTTAGAGAGAGAGGGGATGGTTGAATGAGAGGGAGAGAGTGATGAAGCTCAAGAGCTGATGATAGGTTGGAAGACAGAATGGAAGGAGAAGTGAGGATGGTAAGGGGGGGGAAAAGGGAGGGAAGGAGTGAGGGTGCTGGTAGGAGGGGAAACGGAGTATGAAGAAAAGAAGGACAATGTGATATGGAGCCATAGAGGAGGAACAGGGAGTGTCTATGCAGCGTATATTATCTTACAAGCAATGAGGTGGCAATGAGGTAGCAATGGAGTCTACACGCTATGCAGTATATGTTATGTTACAAGCAATGAGGTAGCAGTGGATTCTACACGCTATGCAGTACATATGCTATGTTACAAGCAATGAGGTAGCAATGAAGTCTTGACCTAGTCGCATAGAATACTACTGTATTTCTACTTGAGTTTCAGGAAAAAAAATAAATGCATGCACCTCCAAATGAACAGCTGTCAGTCAAATTCTTGTCTACAAACACACCAAGGCTTCCAGTTCTAGTTTCAGCAGCAAACCACAACAGCAACTGACTGATCATTCTAATTTTGTGAGCTGGTTTCAACATACACAGCTACGGGCAGAAAAGTCATTTTCCAAATATTTTTTTTTCAGTGTCATGTCGTCTAACCAGACCTATTTTTGCGGCTATCCCATAATGCTTCATTACCATTTTGTCTTTATAGTAGCGATGTCCTCTATACATCAATCCCAAAAGCAGCTAGAGTAGTAACAGTACCAGGGCCCAACATTTCAAGAATAGTTTTGCCGGGTTTCAGAACACCCAAATGGGCACTTCAAATAGAATTTCAGGTCTTTCATGTGGAAAAACGCTTTTGAAACTAGGCTGCCTACAGCTTTAACCACCAACACCGTGCTAGCATCCTGCAGAACCAAACAGAATGTTCCAGACTCAACATGCAACATTGTACTATTTCCATTAAAAAAAGGTTTCTGTATTACTTTTGAGTACTTTACACACTCCTAACATTTGGGCCCTCGGGCTTTATTCTGCTGGTCAGGATCAGAATTAGGCATTTTAGTGAAAGCAAACAGCTCAGTAGAGTCTGAATGTGAAGCAAGCCCTTCCTGCAGAACCTGATAATCCAGTTTGGTGAACTTATGCAATAAATTAGAAAGGGTCACACAAACCTCACATCTTAACAATTGCAAATGGTGTACTGGGGCCCTTGAGTGTCCCAGGAATAGAACTTTCCTTTCCATCCTGGAAAGGTTTTGTGATGTCACGGTTGAACAACAGATGACATGTGCTTTTCTGCACTGGTCCCTAAGAAAACCAACATTAAAAAAAACGATATAAGTTGTGCAACAGCCCATTCCACTTTTATAAAACTGCAATTGCACAATGGAAAAATACAGCTAGGCTGTCTCATTAATTAAAGTTATCTTAATGGCATTCAGAAAGAGAACAAGAATAACTAATGGCCTGGTTGAATAATACTGAATGATACGAAGGAGAGCTGATTCAGCAGGGGACAGTCAATCTTTGGCTACCCACATCCATTATAGGGCACAGACATATTGACAAAAAATCTATTCTGCACAGAAGGAATATACTTGGAGCTAAAGAGTGCCTTTCATGTATCATAAAAACACAACTATCATCATATTGGTTAAGACCAAAAGCCAATCAAGCCCAGTATCCTTTTTTTTTTTCCTTTTAAATAGTGGCCAATCTACATCCCATGTATCTGGCAGAATCCCAGAAAATTTTATTTATTTATTTAGCTGTATTTATATCCCGCTTTTCACCGGGTCAAAGCGGTCAATTGGGGGATACATTTAACACGAGGGGATATGAGACACATACGATAATACTTACAGGGAACATGGGCAATGGAGGGTTAAGTGGCTTGCCCAAGACCACAAGGAGTGCCTATAGGACTAGAAATCCCAGTCCCTCCGGCCTGAGATTGCTGTCCCCAGGTGGGACTTGAACCCCCGGCCCTCCGGCCTGAAGTACCTTGTCCTAACCACTAGACCACTCCTCCCATAGAAAATAGACAAATTCCATGCTGCTTTACTCCCAGCAAGTCTACCTATTTAATAGCAGTTTATAAACTTTTCCTCCAGGAACTTGTCCAACCCTTTTTTAAACCCGGCTACACTAACTGCTTTTACTCATCCTCTGCAAACAAATTCCAGCATGTTAATGTCTTCAGAATGACTGGTTAGAAGGAAGACAAATGGACATTTCCCTGTCCAACACTCTGGTCCCAAGACTGCTTCAAGAATTGTAAGCCTGAAAGTGAACAGTCGAATTCCATACTTGTGGAATAATCTCCTGCATATGCATAATGGTATAGGACCTTCATCCTGAACTGACCTGCTGAGATCAAATCAGGTCCAGCAGCTTCTATAGCAAGGAGGCATTTCTGCACAATCTTGGGCTGAAGATATTGTTAGCTGGCTCAAATAGCTGAGGTGGTTTAGACATATCCACAAAAAACATTTTGATGAAATCTTCAAAACGTTCTCATCTCTTCCTTGGAGAGTTGAGATTTTAATGCTGTTGAAGGATCCAGGGGCTTGCAGCTTCAGAGATGACAAAGTCTTCTGCACTGCATATCACATCTGTGTCAAGCTCTTCAGTACAAATGAGGACCTATGGTCTGTGCACCATTGTTACATTGTAACCTCCTGCACAGAGTACTCCTGCACCAAACTTACTTGCATAGATGCAGTACAGATTCCTTCTGCGCCAAGTTGGTCTGCCACACCAAAGTAGTCTTCTACGTAGGGTCTTTCAGTGCTGATTTGTTCTGCACTCCAGGTAGCTGAAGTTATAAGAACATAAGATATGCCAGGGTCAGACCAAGGTACATCAAGCCCAGTATCTTATTTTCAATAGCAGCCAATCCAGGTCAGAAGTACCTCTCAGGCTCCCAAAAAGGTACACAGATTCCATGTTGCTTATTCCGGGGTAAGCAGTGGATTTCCCAGGTCTTCTTTAATAATGGTTTATGGACTTTTCTCCAGGAACTTGTCCAAACCTTTTTTAAACCCAGCTATTCTAACAGCTTTTACTACAACCTCCAGTAACAAATTCCAGAATTTGATTATGCATTGAGTGAAAAAAATATTTTCTCCTATTAGTCTTAAATGGGCTACACTGTAGCTTCATTGTGTGTCCCCTAGTCTTTCTATTGTTTGAAGGCATAAACAACAGATCTATGTTTACCTGTTGCATGCCATTAATTATTTTATGGACCTCTATCATATCTCACCTCATCCATCTTTTTTCCAAGTTGAAGAACACTAACCTTCTAAGCTTTTCTTCGTAGGGGTATCCTTCCATCCCCTTTTCCATTTTGGTATCTCTTCTGAGGAAATGGAGAGTATAGCAGAACTAAAAAAGGTACAAAGAAAGGCCTGGCAATCTACTTCCGATCACACTACAAAGAAAACCCAGGAGCTACTGGATTGCCAGGACTGATTCAAAGGCACACATTGCATTTTTGCATATCCTTTTTAAAATATGGCGACCCAAACTGCAACCAATATTCAAAGTTCACTTGTACCATGGAATGATACAGAGGCATTATATCATCTTGTTTTCTTTTCCATTCCTTTCCTTATGACTCCTAGCATTCTATTTCCTTTCTTGGCCACTGCTGCACACTGGGCAGAGGTTTTCAAGGTACTATCCACAATGGCATCTAAATCCTTTTCCTGGGTGGTGGTGGTTCCTAAGGTGGAATCTTGCATCGTGTAAACCAGGGCTCAACAAAGCCCATGCGCCAGATCGCCATGACAACCAGAAATTTATACCTGGTGCCTGGGATTTGCTCCCTTCCCCACCTCTCCGATCACTGGCAGAAAACCCCTTCAGTCTGCCCACAGGAGATCCTGCGGGCTGTCTGCTGTATTGAACCCACAATCATGCAAAGATCCTCTGCAGTTCTGCCCATAGGAGATCAGATCCCCGCACACAGAACAGGAACGATCTTTGCCACAATCGGAGCTTAGATGCAACAGACAGCCCACGGGGATCCGATCCCTGGGTTGTCTGTTGCATCTAACACCTAATTGCGGCAAAGATCCCTCCTGTTCTGTCCACAGGAGATCATACCCCCCATGGGCAGAACAGGAGGGGAAACAGCAGAGAGCCACAGGGATCAGAGCTTTCATTAAAAAAAAAAAAAATACAGAGGATGGGTATATGGAGGACAGGGGGTGAGAGGGCAAGGGGTAGGGAGAAGCGGGCAGTGTCCGGAAGGTGAACAGAAAATGGGGAGGGACAAAAATGACAAATCTGTATTTGCCAAAAGGTGCAGCCCCCCCCCCCCCAGAACCTACATGCAAGCACCTCACCCCCACACTACACACCCCCCATCCCTACACTACACACATACACGCACTCCACCTTTGCAAAACAGACACACACAGAGGCACCACCCATGCATACATTTGCACACACATATACACCTCACCTCTGCAGCACATGTCACACACACGCTCACAGGCAATCTACCTCTGCGCCACAAACAGAGGCTCCCCAGCTCTGCAGAACACACACATGAACCACAGCCCAGCACCCACCGCCATATTCCACACACAGGCACAACACTGTTGCACCACACACCCACTTGCTATCTGAAGCTGTAACTAGATATCTAAAGATGATGCATGATGAAATCTGGCGCTGGTCTCACACAAACATGAGAACACTGCAAGAGAACCTGAAGGGGTGAGGGGGGGGGGGGGAATGCAGAGGTCACAAGCAATGGCTCCCAAGATTTTGGCCTAGATCCTAAATCCGCACAAAATTTGTCAAGATCTGGTGTAAACGTAGCGTGGATTGTTCTTCCTTAAGTTCATAACTTTGTACTTGTCCACATTGAATTTAATCTGCCATTTGGACGCCCAGTCTTCCAATTTAGCAAGGTCCTCTTGCAATTTTTCAGTACACTATGAGCCCGATTCTGCCATGCAAATAGCGGGGCTGTACATCCTGGTGAGCCCTGCTATTCATAGGGACCATATTCTGCCTCAAGTGCTCCCTGCACGTACAGAGCCGCTGTACGAGGAGTGCCGGGAGGGGGTGGGGGCTTAGCACCCAGATGTACAGGGCTGATTCAGGTCACGGACCTGTAAGTCCACCAGCAACAGTCCAGATGTGGGGTTTATACCACCTCGGAGGTGGTATAAGCCACGGGTGTGGCAGCGGGTGGCCCATGCAACCCCACCACACGGCCAGAGGGACAGGTGAGTCCCCATCGCCCAATCTTGGACCTAGCTGCCCCCACTGGGGGTCAGATGGCAGGGAAACGGTGTTTGGCACTGCAGCAGACTTTCAGCACTCCTGCTGGGCATCCCGGTGCCATGGCACCAGGACACCATGGCACCAGCACACCAGCAGGAGCATGGGCAGACTGGCCGTGCTGCAGTAGGGATGTCTCCCATGGGCTTCAGGAGCACACTGGGCTGTCTCAGTGTCCGATCCTACAACGGGAACATTTGGCTCTCGCGGGGCAGAAATCTGTTATGATAAGAGCCCAACCTGTTCTTGGACGTTCGGACGGCCCGGACATGTCCCTTACTGAATCGGCCTCCACATCACCTTTATCTACCTGTTTATTCACACCTTCAAAAAAATATAACAGATTAGCAAGACAAGAATTTCCTTGGCTAAAGCCATGTTGGTTTTCTCACATTAAACCATGACTATCTCATGTTCAGTAATTTTATTCTTTATAATGGTTTCCGCTATTTTGCCCAGTACTGATGTCAGGCGCCCTAGTCTGTAGTTTCCTGGATCACCCCTGAAACCCTTTTTAAAGATTGGAGAATGGCTAATATAACGCCAATCTTCAGGTACTACAGGTGATTTTAATGATAATTCACAGATTACTAATAGTAGGTCTGCATTCTCATATTTCAATTCTTTCAGCATCCTGAATTGTATAACATCTGGGCCAGATGATTTCTTTAGTTTATGAAATAATTGTAATATATCTTCCCAGTAAAGTGGCTGCTCTCTGTGACATGGTCCCTGCGCCAAGGCCTGTAGTATTTCAGGATCTAGCCTCCTCATTTTTGAGGACTGTTCACCCTTTGAAGGACAGGGGCTACACAGTGTCCCCAATTTCTCTTGAGAAGGAAGCACAACCCAAGGTCGCATGGCATTTGTCTCCTTTCTGCGGGGCCTGCAAAAACAGAGCTGCTTTTTTTCCTTTTCTTACAAATCTTATGTGGCAGAGGACAGCAATGGTGAGAATTAAAAATCCTCCATCTTACAGCTTATGATGCATCTCACCTCTGGGATAACTTCAGACAGAGGGTACAACTAAGATGTCATGTCTGGTCCAAGACAGCAACAACACATAGTACCTTTTTAAGCACCCAAGCAGGTCAATTAGACAGTTCATTAGATCTAGCTCAATTTCTAAAGTTAAAATAGCTAAATTTTTTGAGGGGGAGGCAGGGCAGAAGGAACTTTAAGGGAGTAAAAGTACCCAAAACAAGAGAAAGAATAGGGGAGGGTGCCAAAAGCTGTCTTGAGCACCCCTCTAGTACCTCTGCATATTTCGGCTCTTATTAGCTTTAAGGCACATGAAGCAGGAATAGCTCTAGTGCAAGTCTCATGAGACTGGAGATTTACACTGGAGTTCCTTCTTGCATAGATAGAGACGTTTAAATACCTTTGTGGCAAAAATGCACAGGAGGAGAGCCTCTTTCAATTGAAAGTAAGCTCTGTAATGGAGAGACATAGGATGAGGGTGAAGGTGAGGGCGAAAGGGGATAGACTCGGGAGTAATATGCAGAAATATTTCTTTACAGAAAGAGTGGTAGTAGAGACCAAGACAGTATCTGAATTTAAGAAAACATGGGACAAACACAGAAGATCTCTAAAGGAAAGATAGGGACTATAGTAGTTTATATGGAAGGGCAGACTAGATAGAAACATAACAGAAAGACCATATGGCCTATGTTTCTATTGCGCAACTTAAAGCTAATAAGAATCTAGCCATGCAGAATAGTAGAGCAATGCTCATGGCAGTGGCAGGCCTGGTGGGGGAAGGAGAAATAAGCTGCTGGATTAGATGGGGTGGAGAGGGGTAAGATGCCAATAATATAAGTTGCAAGCCAGTGCAAAAAACCCTAGCTCCCGTCTCAAAAATAAGAAAGAATTGAGAGACTTTAAAAGAAAAAAAAAAGAAAAGAATGTCCATGAACAACTTGGACAAGAATATACTGAGAGGACTAGTAGCTGAGTTTGAAGTCCCATACATGCTCAGAAAACCCTTCTTAAGACTTTCGGAGTTAAGAAAGAGCTATCGTGTTGGTGGCTTTTAGATATCACCCAATTGTGTGACCAATTCATCCTGCTCATAGACTTAAAATGCCAACAAGTCTGAAACTATTTAATATGCCACTGCACCTCACCATATGGGAAAAGAAAAAATAAATACACAACACTGCTATTAATGCCTTAAGTTTTCAAAGTGTGACAAGGTTTCACAACTCTACATTCTAAATGCTAAGGCTATGTGCTCTTCCCTTCTGTATACACAGTTTAACTACTTTCTAATGACTTGCAATGTCATATAAAATTACTATGTCTTATCACAGCTTTGTCATGACTAATTATCATAAGCCATTATGAAAACCTTATGCAGTTTCTGTATCTATTATGTAAAACCAGGAAAGGACACTGCTGTAGCATCCGGCTGTAGGTCAATATTCCTCCTTAGTGTGCGTTTCAAGCTGCTAAAGAGATTCATTCTAACAGAGTCTCACCAGTGACTCCGAGTTAATCTTGTCAATAGACCAAGATGGTTTTCTCAAAGGTCATGGCACTGGTGATCAGGTGCTAGCCTTAAAATTTACTTGAAAATGGATTCCAGAAAAACCTTATAAAACTGGCACCATGTTTCTCAACCTCACAGCAGTATATGATACCATCTGGCACACTAACCTACTAGTGAAATTGGCTAAACTCTGTTTGGTTTGTTAAAGCAGTCAAACTTAATTAATTAGCAACTGTTGATTCAGAATCCATTTAGGTAACAAAAGTGAACGTCTGGAAATGTCAAAAGAATTAATTGCCCCAAGAATCACTGTTTTCTCCAGCACCTTTTAATTTATTCACCAATGATCTTCGTTACCCAATCCAGAAGATTATATATACATATGACATATGCCGTGGTTTGCAAGCACAAAGCTTCAGATACTTGGAGGATGGTTTAAACACCAACATGGCCGCAGTTCAAAAGTAGTGTCAAACCCGGTAGCTCACCCAAGTTCCACTAAAAGAGTTTCTTAGGTGTTCCATCTACATCATGCAGCAAAGTACTTGACATTTCTCTCCTTGGTCAAAGACTGTGCCATGAAACAAATCCAGTATATCTTGGATTAATTTAGACTGCATCCTCACTTTAAAAAAACACTTATCAAAGATGGTAGTTAAACTATAAAGTCGACTTCTGGTGGTGACATGGAGATGAATGGCTGCAGCTTAGCAGATCGACCAAACCGCCCCCAAAACATTGAGCATTTACCTCGTTGCTAGATGGTGGCTTGGCGGCAAGCAAACAAAACAGTGGCATGTCGGTAAGGAAGAAACTGAAGGAGTTCCAGTCCCGATATGCGCGGAATGAGCCGGCAGCAGGCCAGAGTGGCGAGGCTCAGAGGGAGCAGAGCAGCTCAGGCAGTTCTGAGGATGAGCGGCATGACACGGGATCGCGGCAGAGGTACGCTGGGCTGGTTGCAGGACTTTCAAAAAGAATTAAAGGCAGACTTGGGAGCCCTGAGAGCAGCTCTAAAAGAAACACTGCTCAACATCCAGCAGGACTTGAATGCATTAGGCCAGAGGATGGAGGAGGTGGAAGATACGCTTGAGAAGCACGAGGCAGGCCTGCAGGAGAAGGTGGAGGCCTGCAATCAGCTTAAGGCACAGCAAGACATGGTGCAAGAAAAAATTGAGGAGCTGGAGGATAGAGCAAGGCAGTGTAATATTTGAATAAGGAGGGGGGTCAAGGAGGAAGAAATCTTTAAGAACAGAAGCTTGGTGGAAAAGCACTTGTTTCAACATATACTGGAAATGGATAGGGAGGACAACGAGCCTGTGGGCCCAGTGGGGCTTGAAAGAGTGCACCACAGCTTGGGGGCTCCCAAGAGATAAAACCCCCTGGGACATTATGTATGCCTAAGCTCTTTCCCTCAGAAGGAACGCATTCTCAACATCGCAAGGAAATATGGGAAGATAGCATGAGAGAGCTGTGAGATTGAACTGTATGACGACTTCTTGAAGGGGACACTGGCGCACTGGCGAGCCCTGAGGGAGGTGACTGCCTTTTTGAGACTGCGAGGGCAGCACTATCTGTGGCTGTATCCATTTGGGCTCCTTATAACCATTAATGGGAACACATGGAGAGTAAAAACAGTGTCAGAGGTGTGGAAAACATTAAGGGAGTTGGGCTGTGAGGGGCTCCCCAATATGCAAGAGGGGGAACAGTTGGACAAAGACAAGCCAGAAATCGCCGCTCAACAGAGAACCTCACGATGGCAGTGAGTGGCAGCTAAAGAGAAAATGGTTGGTGAGGCTCCAGGGACAGCAACAGCAGAGGGAGACTTGGAAGACTTCGAAGAGCTGTCCGCCCAGAAGTGGAGCATTGGAGAAGACATAGCTTCTTGGAAGAGACTGGGGCGCTAGCCTGCAGGACATTTTAGGGGTGAAGGGGGAGGAGAGGAGGCAAGGGAAGAGGGAGGGGCAAAGGAAAGGGCTATGGAGCTGTGCAGGAAGGGGGGGGCAGAGGTGAGGATCTGGTCACACCGGGCTTTGTGGTGGGAAAGGGGAATGGAGAACTACATGGGACAGGGGGAGGGGGGAGGGAATGGGGGGGAGAGCAAGTAAAGGAGGGAGAGGGTTGGTGGAGGGCTAGAGTAGGATCATGATCCGAGTCAGGACACTAAATGTTATGGGGTTAAACAAGCACTTTAAACGCCAGCAGCTCTTTCAGGAAACAGAAAGGGGCAGATGGGAGATCATGGTGCAGGAGACACCTCAAAATATAAAGATTTAGGGCGCATGTGCAATAAGAAGTTTCCCTACCAATTTTATTCTGGGTGCAGGGAGGGAGAGACGCAGGGGCGGGGGGGAAGCTATCTTGGTTAGATATGATAGTCGGTTCCAGGCACAGGAGAGTTTTTGAGACCAGGAAGGAGGGTGGTAGGGGTGAGAGGAGAGATGGGAAGGGGAGAGGTAACTATAGTCTCGATATATGCCCCCAATATGGCCCAGGGAGCCTTTTGGGGGTGGGGGTGAAGAAACTGTTGGGGGAGTGGGTTAGGGCGACACATTTTGGGGAGAGATTTCAATGGAGTCATGTGCCCCAAGCTAGACATGTGCTGGCACAAGATGGGGGGATAAGAATAGACGGTGTTTGAAACAGGTGGCGCGTAGATTTAATTTAGTACATGTTTGGAGGGAGTTGAACCCGGAGAGTAAAGAGTACAAGTTTTATTCAGTACCGCATAAATGTTTTAGTAGAATTGATATATGATATGATATGGATAGATAAGGCGTGGTTGCCGGTGGTGCAAGGAGGCGGCATTGAACCCATCTTGTGGTCAGATCCCGGGCCAGAGTGGATAGAGATAAGGCAAGAGGAGAGGGGGGTACAATATTTTGGAGATTAAATGAGAATCTTCTTAAGAAGCCAGAAGTACTTAGAACATTAAGACCACCATTCAGGAATATATCACATTCAACGATACGGGAGAGGTGGCAGATGGTAGTGTCTGGTAAGGACTAAAGGCCTTGGTACAGGGTAGGTTTATCATGTGGGCAGCCGAACATAAAAAAAGGAAAATGCGGAAAGAGGGGGAGTTGAGATCAGCCTTAAAGGTGACAATGGCTACATATCAGGCAACGGGAGCTAAGAGGTCATGGAGGCAGGTCGGCTTGATACGGATGGAGCTGCAGAAAGTGCAATCAGAAGCGGCGGCCTTTCAATTACAACAGGTTAAACAGAGATATTATGAATTTGGCGACTGAGCTAGCAACATTTTGGTAAGGAAACTTAAGCAGAGAGTTAATCAGGCAATAATCATGCAAATCAAGGGGGAATCAGGGGGAAGTCTACCGTTGGGACAAAGCTATTAGGGGGCAATCTGAAACGTTTTACCATAACCTCTATAAACAGCAGGAGGGGATCACTGAGGAACAGAGAGCAATACCTACGGAGGCTAGATCTCCCTACTTTGCCAGAGGAGGCTAGGGAACTATTAGAGGGGGAAATAACAGAAGAAGAGGTGGGTAAGGTGGTTCATAACGGTAAAGTGCCAGGATTAGATGGATTGCCAGGGAACTTTTACAAAATGTTCTTGGAAGAGGTGGGGGGCTTTCTAACAAGGATCTTTAATGGATTAGTGGGAGGGGTTGGTGCGCTATCAGGGGGAATGCTGCGGGGATCACGATACTGCTTAAGCCTGGGAAGGACCCATGTTGCTGTGGTTCGTACATGCCTCTCTTTCTACTCAATGTGGATGTTAAAATACCGGCGAAAGTGTTGGCAGAGAGATTGGCTCCCTCGATGGGGGAGCTAATTCACAGAGACCAAACAGGGTTTATAAGGGGGAGACAGGCCTCGGATAATATCAAGTGAATGGTGGAGGTGGTATGGGCAGCTCAGCAGGAAATGGAGGACATGATGCTCCTGTCTATAGACATCGAAAAGGCCTTCAATAGGGTGCATTGGGGGTTCCTTCAGGCAGTCTTAGGTAAGATGGGCTTTGGACCCAATTTCCAAGGGTGGGTGAAAGGTTTATCTCATGATCCCAGAGCGTGGGTGAAAGTAAATGGGAGGTACTCGGAGGGCTTTACCATAGAAAGAGAAACGAGGCACGGGTGTCCGATGTCCCCTCTGTTTGCTTTAGTAATAGAACCCCTAGCTCAGAGCTGATCTCGGGGCTGGATAGGGGGGGCAGGAACATACTATTTCTTTATTTGCGGACGACATACTTTTGTACTTACAGTATCCCCAGAAGTCAGTTCCAGAGGTAATCGAGGAGTTGAATAGGTTTGGGGAGGTGTCATGGTTCAAAGTGAACCTGGAAAAAATGGAGGCCTTAAATTTAACAATTTCGCGGGGGGTAGTGGAGGAGTTGCAGAGGAAGTTCCCGTTCAGATGGAAAACTAAGAATCAAATATCACGGAGTTCAGTTACCCAATAAATATGAGGAGCTTTATAGAGACAATTACCCCAACCTGATAGCGCAGCTGGGGACAGACATAGAACGATGGATGGGATATGAAACTTCATGGCTTGGGAGAACAGCGGTGGTGAAGATGAATATCTTGCCGAGACTACTGTACATATTTCAGGCCCCGATGGTCCCAGTGCCTGAAGGGACACTGCAGGCCTTGCAAAGAAAAGTCTTTTGGTATATCTGGAAGCGGAAGCCACCCAGGGTGGCAAGGGCAATTACGTACGCTGCCATGGGGAAGTTGGATTGGGGGTGCCCAACATTAAGGAATACTATTGGACAGGGCAATTTAGGCATTTGCTTGAATGGAGGCAGAAGGGAGAGGGTAAACAGTATGTAGAGTTGGAGAGAAGTTACCTCCAGGGAGAGAGGATAGAGGCATAGTTGCGGATGAGGGCTGGGGAAAGCATAGTTACTCACCTGTAACAGGTGATCTCCGGGAACAGCAGGAATTTAGTCTTCACATATGGGTATCATCGGTACCAACGGAGCCTGCGCGGGAACGCTCCCCAGCGTCCAATTAGAAAGCTTTTGGGAGCATCCCACAGCGCCTGCGTGCTGCCTTCCCGCCTTTCCCAACTGCCTCTCTCCAGTTGAGTTTAAAGCTGAGACAAAGAGAGAGAGAGAGGGAAAAGGAAAGAGATAGAGAGATACAACTCCTAGGGTTGTGAAGACTCCGGTTGTGAAGACTAAATTCCTGCTGTTCCCGGAGATAACCTGTTACAGGTGAGTAACTATGCTATCTCCAGGAACAAGCAGAAATGTAGTCTTCACATATGGGGACTCCCTAGCTTTAGATGTCAGGGAGAGACCCCAGAAGTTGTGTGTCCCTGTGAAAGGGCTCCACTTCCCCCCATGGATCTCTGGCATCCTACCAGGGATGGTGGGTAGGAGTTGATTAGGTATGGAACAGGTGTTGGAGAACAGACTGACCAAACAAGGTATCCCGGCGGGAGTCCTTGTCCAAGCAGTAATGGGCTGTGAAGGTATGAACCGAGGCCCAAGTGGCTGCTCGACAGATGTCATCGATAGACAGAGTGTAGATGAGCCATTGAAGTTGCCATGGCTCTCACATTGTGAGCTGTGACATGGCCCTCCAGAGGAAGATTCTTACTCTGATAGGCAAAGGAAATACACTGCAATCCAGCTGGACAGTGTTCTCTTGGAGACTGGAAGTCCCAAATGAGAAGGATCAAAAGCAACAAAGAGTTGAGAGGACTTTCTATGTTGCTGTGTTCTTTGCAAGTAAAAGGCTAAAGCTCTTTTACAGTCCAAAGTATGACGATTCCTTTCTGCATTTGATGCATGAGGTCTTGGAAAGAACACAGGCAGGTAGACCGCTTGGTTAAGATGAAAAGGCGAGATCACCTTTGGCATAAAGTGTGGATGAGTCCTAAGGACTACCTTGTCATGATGGAACCTTGTATAAGGTGGATCAGCCACTAGTGCCTGCAACTCACTGATGCGACGTGCAGATGTGATTGCAATGAGAAAGATAACTTTCCAAGAAAGGAATTTCAATGAGGTAGTAGCTAAGGGTTCGAAAGGTGGCTTCATGAGCTGACCAAGATCCAGATTTAAGTCCCATGTCATTAGGTGGTGGCCTAATGGGAGGCTTAGTTAGAAGAAGGCCTCTCATAAATCTTGCTATAAGGGGATGGGAGGAAATAGGTTGTCCATTTAGAGGCTTGAAAGAAGCTGCAATAGCACTCAAATGGACTCTTACTGAGTTAGTCTTAAGTCCTGCATTGGATAAATGAAGGAGATACTCCAGTAATGATTCCAGAGGTATCGCAAGGGGGTTAAGACCCTTCTGCGAACACCATATGGTAAACCTCTTCCACTTAAAAGCATAAGAGCGTCTTGTGGAAGGCTTCCTGGAAGCATAAAGGACATCCTTTACTTGCTGAGGAAGGTTAAGATCATGAAGATCTAGGCCTTCAGCAACCAAGCTCTGAGATGCAGAGACTGGGGATTGGGATGCCATAACATTCCATCCTCCTGTGACAGGAGGTCTGGAGCAGATCCTAACTCCAGGGAGGGAGCTTGAGAGAGATGTAGAAACAGAGGGTACCACACTTGCAGCGGCCAATGTGGAGCTATGAGAATCATACGCCTCCTGTCTCTCTGAAGCTTGAACAGGGTTTTGGGAATTAGGGGAATGGATGGAAAGGCATAAAGGAAGTCTTGACCCCAGTGAAGGAGGAAAGCATCCCTAGCCTGAGAGCCCTGAGCCGGAATTCTGGAACAGAACCAGGGAAATTTGGCATTCAACGGACTTGCAAAGAGGTCTATGTCCGGGGTTCCCCAAATTTGAAAAATCTTGGCCACCTGGTCTGCATGTAGAGATCATTCGTGTGGAAGCAGAACTCGACTGAGTCTCTCTGCCCAAGAGTTTTGTATGCCTGGAAGATACACTGCCAGGAGATGAATCTGATGCTCTCTGGCGAGGGCCCATAGTTGCAAAGCTTCGTTGCAAAGCAGAGAGCCTGTTCCCCCCCTACTTGTTCACGTAGAACATGGCTACTTGATTGTCCGTCTGAATGAGGACTGTCTTGTATTTGAACAGGGTGTGGAACATTCGAAGAGCAAGGACTGATATGTAGATGAGTCTCCTGTGGAGTCCAAGTGCCTTGGGTGGAGAGGTCCTGCAGATGAGCTCCCCAACCCATTGGTGAAGCATCTGTCGTGAGAGTTGCCTGGGGTAAAGGTTGTTGAAATGGGGACCCCAGCAACAGGTTCTGAGTGGACTGCCACCATTGGAGAGACAAAATAAGGCGATTTGTGTTTGCTATTTTGTCTGACAGGCACCCTGATGCCTGGGTCCATTGGGCTGCTCTCATATGGAGGCGAGCATAAGGAACCACATGCACTGTAGATGCCATGTGGCCTAGTAGCTGTAACATTTCTCGGGCAGTGAGATGAGATTTTAGCACTGCTTGAGAAGTTAACTGCACCATGCGAAGGCAACGGGTCTGAGGAAGATAGGCCCTTGCTTTTCTGGTATCCAGCAAAGCTCCTATGAACTCCAGAGACTGAGTGGGAGTTAGATTGGATTTTGGGATGTTTATGACCAGACCCAAATACTGGAGGATACGCATTGTGCAAGATAGAGAAATCCTGGCCTCTGACTCTGATGGGGCTCGAATGAGCCAGTCGACTAAGCAGGGGAAGACGAATATTCCTAGAGTGTGGAGAAATACTTCTACCACAGCCATGCACTTCGTAAACACTCTTGGTGCTGAGGCCAGGCCGAAAGGAAGCACCCTGTATTGGTAGTGCTTTCTTTGAAAAAGGAACCGAAGGAACTTTGTGAGTTGGATGGATGAGAACATGAGTGTACGAATCCTTGAGATCTAGAGAACAAAGCCAATCCTGACTCTGAAGGTATGGCAGCAGAGTTCCCGGAGAAACCATTTTGAATTTCTCTTTGAACAGGAATTTGTTCAATTCTCTGAGGTCTAAAATAGGTCTGTGTCCCCCTGCTTTCTTTGGGATAAGGAAATAGGGGGTGTAAAACCCTGTACCCTGTTGATGAATGGGTACTTCCTCTATTGCCCCTTGGGCAAGAAGCATAGTGACCTCTTGACCTAACAGGTTGATGAGAGAGGTCTGAGAATTGAACTGTCTTACCATTGTGGGAGGGTGCATGCACAAAAAGTGAAGCTTGTACCCCTCTTTTATAATGGAGAGTGTCCAATGTTCTGCTGTTATCTGCCCCCATCTGGGGGCAAAGTGACACAACCTTCCTGGAATGGTGGAAGGCTCTGGTCCATTGAGGGCCAGGAAGGCTAAATTCTTTAGATGAAAGTCAAAGGCCTTGTGGAGGTTGAGACTGCTGAGACGGTTGAGGCTTAGCAGTCTTTGCTTTCCTTTGTTTAGGTGGTTGCTGACTCTTTCAGGCAGGCTGACCTGCATAACATCCCTGCTGGGAATAAGAGGAATAAAACTTCTTCTTTTTTGAGAAGAATGGTTTCTTCAAAGATTTCTCTTTCTTGTAGGATCAGCTGTGGCTTTGGATAACCTATCCAAAGTGGAGTTGTCAGCATCCAACTCACTGGCTTTCTCTTGCCAATTTTTGCCAAATAGATTCTCACCTATACAAGGGATATTGCCCAGTTTGTCCTGCACCCAGAGCTCCAAATCGGATGCCTGGAGCCAGACAATTCTACGTGCACCTATGGCAATGGCAGAGGTTCTGCTTATGCACTCAAAACAGTCAAAAGCTGCACGATTGACAAACTTAGAAACATCCTGGACATGTTTAACCAGTGTGAGAAAATCCTGCCTCTTGTCACAAGGAAGCAGAGGGCTTAAAATCTCCAAGTCTTCTGTGACTTCAAGGAACATTCCCATATATAAAATATAGGAACTGATCCTGGCAGAAAGCATGGAAGCCTGGAAAGTACGACGTCCAAAGGCATCCAAGATTCTACACTCACGTCCTGGAGGATTAGAGGCATGCCTCTTTGCACTCCTGATCCTTCTCATAGCTGATTCCACTACAATAGAGTGGTGAGGAAGCTGAGTTTTCTGGAAACCAGGACAAGGAGGGACTCGATACATGGTATCCAGTCTGCGAGAGTGAGGAGAGGTGGTAAGAGGTGTCTCCCACATTCTCAACATGAGATCATGTAAGATCTCATGGATAGGCAGAGTAGCTGCCTCCTTAGGAGCTTTGGGATATTGCAAAATCTCCTTAGCTCTGGGCTCTGTTTCAGGAGCCACAGTAATGGACAGACCTCGAGCCACCTCCCTGATAAAATCCTGAGAGGAGATATCCTCTGGAGGAGACATCCTACGTTTAGGGGAGGAAGGCTCCTCCAGGAGAAGTATCCCCTTACCGGCAGAGCTGTCAGAATCCTCGGAGTCCTCCGAGGATTCGAAGTACCTCCTGTCCGGATATTCTTGAAAAGCCCGATACCAGTACCAACCGAAGTCGGCACCGGAAGGCATCGCATGACTGGGTGCCAGCAAAGCAGACACCGATGTCGATGCTATTGGTACCGGTGTTGGTACCGGTTGAACTGTCTGACATGGAACCTCTGGTCTATCGACGCTGCCGATGCCTGGGTATCGGTACCAGAAGCAGCCAGTACCCCAGAGCATGGCACCAGTAGTTCTGCCGAGGACGAGGCCTCGAGAACATCCTGGAGCCCCAATAATGCTTTAGAAGCCGAAGCCTCCCGCTGGGGCAATTTTGACGGTACAGAACCCTCAAAAGCAACGCCAGAGGCATCTCGATGCTTGGAAGGAGATCTACCCTTTGAGGACCGGCTGGACTTATGTTTGGTTACCTGAGATCCATGGGAGGAAGACGAAGCCCTGGAAGACGTTGATGCCACAGAAGCTGCATCGGAGGGAAAAAGGGCGCTGAGCTTAGCAGCTCGGTTTTGTCGACCCCTCTTGGACATCATGGCACAAGCCATACACTCGGAGATGGAGTGGTCAGGTCCTAAACATTTGAGACACCACTCATGGGTGTCGGTGATGGAGATGGTACCGCCACACTTGGTGCACTTTTTGAAACCCGAAGCGGGTTTTTCCATACTGGAGGAACTTTTGGGCCTAAGGCCCAAAATGGCGCGTGCACATGGGAAAAAAAGTTTGGAAAAACATAAAATGAATATATTATATGAATATATTATTTATATATATATATATATATTTTTTTTTTTAAACAAAACAAAAGAAGAAAAGAAAAGAGAACCAGCGGTACCGGTATAGCATCAAGGAAGGCAGACGCGACCACAAAAAAGAAGGAATAAGGAAAACATTTTCTGCGGTGACAGGAACGACGACCTACTGGCTCCGCGGAAAATGAAGAACTGGAGAGAAGCAGTTGGGAAAGGCGGGAAGGCAGCACACAGGCGCTGTGGGATGCTCCCAAAAGCTTTCTAATTTTATTTTATTTATTTTTATTTATTTACATTCTCTTATATACCGTGCTATTCTGCATCAGTGCGGTTTACATAGAACCAACTGAAATTACATTGAACAGGGCATTATAACTTGGAGATAACTATTTTACAGGGAACATGGGCTATGGAGGGTTAAGTGGCTTGCCCAAGACCACAAGGAGCACCTGTGGGACTAGAAACCCCAGTCCTTCCGGCCCAAGGTTGCTGTCCTCTAGTGGGATTTGAACCCCCGACCTTAAGTACCTTGCCCCAACCATTAGGCCACTCCTCCACTCCAATTGGACGCTGGGGAGCGTTCCCGCGCAGGCTCAGTCGGTACCGACGATACCCATATGTGAAGACTACATTCCTGCTTGTTCCTGGAGATAGACACAGACTCGGGTTGGGTACCCTCAGCATGAGGCATGTTGTGCGTTAGAGATTAGGTGCGAGCAAGGGAGAATGGGTGGAGCGGGGTCAGTTTTCGCTCATGGTACCGCTACGGGGGTGGTGGCCTTTTCAACTGGATGGGAAGATGGAGTTTATGAGAGGTGGAGGCAGGTGCGGCTGTGGTGTTTTTACCAGCTAGTGGAGGACAACGAGTTGGTTTGGTTTAATGACTTAAAAGAGGAATATGGTCTAGCAAAGACAGACCAGTTTCAGTATAATCAGGTATGTCACTTTCTTAGGACAGGGGAAGGGAAGCAGGCCCTGCAGTGAGAGTTAGGAGAAATGGAAGTTATATGGTTTGGGAAACAGTTCTAGGAGGATTGATAACTGCAATTTATAAAGGCATTATGCAGAGGGGGGGGGGGGGGCAATAAGGAGTTTTAAATATATGAAAGATTGGGAGGACGATGGGGGAAGGGTGCTCAGCCTCCGAATAGGTGCAGATAGCAAAACAAACTCGTCAATTACCCTGCTCTAGTCAGATAAGGGAAAATAGCTATAAAATTTGGATGAGATGGTATTATACGCCCATAAGAGTGAGCAAGATGTTCCCAGGAGTTTCCTCGAGCTGCTAGCAGAAGTGCGGAGAAGAGGGGACCTTTTGGAATGTGGTGTGGACATGTCCCCGGATCCATAGGTTTTGGAAGGAGGTACAAAGGTGGATAAAGCACAGTTACTTACCTGTAACAGGTGATCTCTGGGAACAGCAGGAATAAGTCTTCACATATGGGTATGTCGGTACCGATGGAGTCTGCGCGGGAACGCTTCCCAGCGTCCAAAGAGCTTTTGGAAGCATCCCACCACGCCTGCGTGCTGCTTTCCTGCCTTTCCCAACTGCCTCTCCTCAGTTAAGTTTTAAAGCTGAGACAAAGAGAGAGAGAGGAAAGGAAAGATAGATAGAGATACAACTCCTGGGGAGGTGGGTGGGTTGTGAAGACTTATTCCTGCTGTTCCCAGAGATCACCTGTTACAGGTAAGTAACTGTGCTATCTCCAGGAACAAGCAGGAATGAGTCTTCACATATGGGGACTCCCCAGCTAGAGATACCAGGGAGATCTCCGAGGTTGTGAGTCCCTGAGAAGTGCTCTACCTGCCCCCATGGATCTCGGGCATCCAACCAGGGATGGGGGGTAGGAGTTGATTAGGAATGGAACAGGTGTTTGAGAACAGCCTGACCAAACAAGGCATCCCGGCGGGAGTCCTTGTCCAAGCAGTAATGGGCTGTAAAGGTATGAACCGAGGCCCAGGTGGCCGCTCGACAGATTTGGTCGATGGACACAGAGTTCAAATGAGCCATAGAGGCTGCCATGGCCCTCACATTGTGAGCTGTGACATGGCCCTCCAGAGAAAGGTTCTTACTCTGGTAGGCAAAAGAAATACACTGAGCAATCCAATTGGACAGAGTTCTCTTAGAGACTGGAAGTCCCAAATGAGAGGGATCAAAAGCAACAAAGAGTTGAGAGGGCTTTCTATGTTGCTGTGTCCTTTGTAAGTAAAAAGCGAGTGCTCTCTTACAATCCAGGGTATGGAGAGTCCTCTCTGCAATTGATGCATGAGGTCCTGGAAAAAAGACAGGTAAATACACCTCCTGGTTCAGATGAAAAGGTGAGACCACTTTAGGCATAAAGTGTGGATTAGTCCTGAGGACTACCTTATGATGGAACCTTGTAGAAGGAGGATTAGACACCAAGGCTTGCAGCTCACTGATGCGGCGAGCTGAGGTGACTGCAATGAGAAAAGTAACCTTCCAGGAAAGAAATTTCAAGGAGGTAGTGGCTAAGGGTTCAAAGGGTGGCTTCATAAGCTGGCCAAGAACCACATTCAAGTCCCATGCCACTGGAGGTGGTCTAATGGGAGGTTTAGTTAAAAGAAGGATCTCACCACGCCTGCGTGCTGCCTTCCCGCCTTTCCCAGCTGCCTCTCCTCAGTTAAGTTTTAAAGCTGAGACAAAAAGAGAGAGAGGAAAGGAAAGATAGATAGAGATACAACTCCTGGGGAGGTTGGTGGGTTGTGAAGACTTATTCCTGCTGTTCCCAGAGATCACCTGTTACAGGTAAGTAACTGTGCTATCTCCAGGAACAAGCAGGAATGAGTCTTCACATATGGGGACTCCCAAGCTGAGATGCCTGGCGTCCCAGCATGTCATAGGTTGGAACATGCTATCCCCCACAACACCAGGCATCCTGAGGATGGAGGGTAGGAGTTGAAGAGAGAAAGGTGCTGTGGAACAGTTAACCTAGCATAGGATTGCAGACAAGGAGTCCATGTGTGGATGATAATTGTCATCAATGATATTGCAAAGAAAAAATATTGCAATATGGACCTCCCCTAACAGGACTTCAGAGAAGTATGGAGGTTCATGGGATCTACTGGAGAACCCAGTAGAGGAACCTCGAGAAGGACCTCACTAAGTGGAGGTAGTAAACCTGTAGGAAAAGCAATGGAGGTCATAATCCTGAAAGGTAACAGGTAACCCCAGTAGTAAAAACTGGGGTAGTACAAAAACGGTGGGCCTTCAGCGGAAGGCTTTATGATAAAAGCCAAACTCTTTTGGCAGCAGAGTGGCTCACTCTTAGGAACAAAAAGAGAAAGGCTAACCGATTTGGACAAACAGGCCCAGTCCTTCTGGAGAGAAAGGGTATGGGAACCCCTTGTATCCCAAAAGAAAGGACAAACGCCGGAGGCGTTAGAGCCTGTGATTAGCTGAAAATCCGCAATGTCTCTCCTAACTGAGGTCAGCTGGGAGAAATATTGGAACATGGAGAGCTTCAGAGGTACCTTAACCTTAAGGTTATGGTAGGTGTTAACTACCACCAAAGTGGTTGTGAGTGTAGGACCCCAAAACATGCTGGATAGCATAAGTATGGGTAAAGCCCATCTGTCAGAATCATATAGCTATATGAGCCTCGACAGTCAGGTAGATAAAGCAGAATACATATCTACCGATAGTAAAATATCTCGACATATATATATATTAGATATATATAGATATATATATGAATAACAGATTTATGAGAATATATCTATAGTGAGATATGAAGGGCATAAAATACACACAAATGATAGACAGACATCTGTAAGATGTGTGCTATAGGTATGAATATATAGGCCTCTATATGGAAGTCTGCAGAGAAGCAGAGATTGTTGTTGTTGTTAAGTGCCGTCGAGTCGGAGTCGATACATGGTATCTTT
Source organism: Ichthyophis bannanicus (assembly GCA_033557465.1). Taxonomy (NCBI): domain Eukaryota; kingdom Metazoa; phylum Chordata; class Amphibia; order Gymnophiona; family Ichthyophiidae; genus Ichthyophis; species Ichthyophis bannanicus. The sequence continues at coordinate 198,868,796 of CM066041.1, read as the reverse complement.
GTCTTCTTCTTTGTTGCCAACCTTTGCGTTCCAATCACCCATGACTATCAGGATATCCTGTTTGCATGTTCTGTCAATTTCAGCTTGTACTTGTTCATAGAACTCTTCAATTTCATTCTCTTCTGCAGCTGTTGTTGGGGCATATACTTGAATTATAGTTGTGTTGATAGGCATTCCTCGTAGACGAATAGAGATTAAGCGTTCGCTGACTGCATTGTATTTCATTACAGTTCTTGCAAGTTTCTTCTTTATTATAAATGCAACATCATTTCTTCTTTGTCAGGCAGAGATATGCCTACAAAAAGGTATTCACATAGGAAAATGTGGAGAGGAAAGATTCATCTAACAAGAAGGTGGAACCTACTTGAGAAGATATATAGAGAATCAATTCCCACTGGTTATGGCTACAGGGATGCTAGGTAGTAGAATAACCAGGATGGTTACGTGAAAAGCAGAGGATGATATCAGTCTGCAGCCAGCAAGTCCCGAGTATTCTAGAACTCTAGTATGGTAAGTGAACAGAAGACGCATAGGAATGAGATACCAATGCTGACCTGCTTAAGAGCAAAAAGGTATCATGCGTTCTTACCATGAGGACGAGCTGGAAGAAGAAAAACATATTCCCTATTGGAAATACTATGGACCAAAGCAGGGAATTAGCAACTCCTTAAGCTTTCACGTAAGAGGAGGCCTATGTCCTTTATATTAAAAAGGAGAACTTTTCTAGTCATGGGAGACATGACTGAAAAAGCCTTTAACCCTCTAGTATAGCTTTTGGAGAAAAAGCCCCCCATGCTCTCTAGCAAGGGCCCATAGTGGAGAGCTTCTCTGTAGAATTGCAGAGAACATGATGCAGGAGAATGAGGAGATAGAACTGGCTGCAGGAGAGCCAGTACCTATGTCAACTATGCTGCCAAACCCAGGGGAATGGAGCTGGCAGAAAGAGAAGACAATCCAATAAGCTTGTAGTGAAAAAATTTCCAAGACAGATGACAGCACTGACTTAGAGCCACTACTAAGACCAGACAGAATGTTAGTGGAGGACAAATCTGGTTGCTGGTGGACAAGAACCAGTGGTCCAAACATTAAGGCTCCTGCATTGGCAGCTCCTTGCCAGACAGCAGAAGAATGGCACTGTTTAAAAACAGAAAGAACAGACAAAACAAAAGTAGAAAACTCTTAGACGTGTCTGATGAACTGCTTCAAAGCAAGATTGAAAAAGAGGAGTCAACTCAGAGAAGAGAACTCCGCACTGGAAAAGTAAGAAAACTAGAGAGGCTGAAGAAAAAGCCCTCCAGTGAAGCAATACCGCTCTTACAGAGGAAAAACCTGGTAAGAGGGTAAAGAGAATGGAGCTGAAGAAAACTTACAAAGTAGTAAGTTTATAGAAAGGAAAAAAAAGACATGCTGGCACAGGAAACTATCGTTTGATAGTGGATAGACCTCTTTCCCTAGCAGGAAAAAGAGGAGAACCCTGTGACCTAGAAGCATGAACATCCTGACAGCTCATAGAACATAGAAAGAATGGATGTCTTTCAGGAAGAGATCCATGTTTAGGATTTAGAATGACAGCAGTGGATTGCCTCTATTGAGAAGAAGCAACTGCAGATTCTAATCCCAAGAGTCACAAGCATCTGATGGATTGATCAGAAACCCTGTGGTTGCTGGGTTTGCTGAGCCTGGTGAGAGGTTGAACTCTGCAGACCAGGACGATGCTTCCCCTGTTTGGGAACATCTGTATGATGGGCAGATGATGCATAAAACCTTCTTCTCCTATGGGAAGAAAGTTTGGCAGGACATTTCCTACCTACTGGGACAGAAGGTGGTGCAGAACAGCCCCTAGGAACAGGTAAGTCAGTGGAGAACTGAGTAACCTGACGTAAAGAGTGGAGTGGAGGAGTGGCCTAGAGGTTGGGACGAGGTACTTCAGGCCAGAAGGTCGGGGGTTCAAATCCCACTAGAGGACAGCAGCCTTGGGCCGGAAGGACTGGGGTTTCTAAGTCCCACAGGTGCTCCTTGTGGTCTTGGGCAAGCCACTTAACCCTCCATAGCCCATGTTCCCTGTAAAATAGTTCTCCAAGTTATAATGCCCTGTTCAATGTAATTTCAGTTTGTTCAATGTAAACCGCACTGATGGAGAATAGCACGGTATATAAGAGAATGTAAATCAAATAAAAATAAAAATAAATAGAAGACTCCTTGTTGAAAAGATTGTCTCCAGTGCAAGGAGTATGTCCCAGTCTGTGCTGTGCCCATTTGTCCAAGTCTGAAGCTTGGAGCCAGGCTCTAGGTCGTGCCCCTATAGTTAGAGCAGAAGTCCTGCTAACAGACTCAAAAGAGTCTAGGGAAGCACGAGTAAGAAACCAAGAGATATTCTGGAGATATTTGAGCAGTGAAGAATAATCTGCACTCTTGGACTCTGAAAGGGAAGGAGTCAAAAGATGTAATTGCTTTGTGACCTCCTCAAGAGATAGACTCATAGAAAATATATGAGAGAATTCTTGCAGAAAGCATAGATGTCTGGAAGGTTTGACGTCCAAAGGCATCAAGTGTCTTAGACTCACGACCTGGCGGATAAGAAGAGTGCTTTTTCTTGCTTTTTACCCGCCTCATTGCTGATTCCACAACTATGGAATGATGAGGAAGTTGAGTCTTTTGAAACCCTGGAGAGGGGGGCACCTGATATAAGAGATCAGTTGCTCTGGAAGGTGGGGGTACCCCTTAAAGGTGTTTCCCACATTCCTAGAAGGAGATCCTGCAAGGAATGATGCAAAGGAAGCATGATGTTCTTTGCTTTGGTAGAAAGAGCCCTGTGCAGGATCATGTCCTGGGATAGGAATGGCAAGAGATCTTGCTATATCCAGGAGGAAACTCTGAAAAGAGGGTTCCCCAACAGGAATTTCCCTTGGACAGGTTAGATCTGAAGAACTAGCCTGAGCACCGACAGAGCTATCCAGATATATAGGAACAAAAGATCCTGCACAGTGCAGTGTGGAATGCTTAAAGGATGGTCGCCGGTACTGGCTGTCAGGAGCAGCGACCGTCATTACCACATTGTCCATGCCAGGTATCGACTCCAAGCTTGGCATAGAAGGGAGCGATCCTGTTGAAAAAAGCATGGTAGGAGTTGGCCACGATGCTACTGTGGATACCGGTACCGATGCCAATACCGGTACCGATGTTGGAGTCGAGCCCGACAAAGACATTGGAGCAGTCATCGGTGACAGTTCAATCGGTACCGAGGTAACTGAAAACCTCCGGGTGCTATCCTCGGTACCGAGCCACTGGTATCGATCGGTGTCGGTACCAAAGTGTATTGGTACCGAGTCTTCCAGACTAGAGAGTGATTCCAAACTCGGCATCGATAAGCGAAGCATGGAAGGCACCGACCGTAAGGGTAATGAGGACATCGGTACCATGTCTGATACCGGTGAATGAAGGTCAGCTAGTGGCAACTCAATCGGCCTCGGGGGAACCGAGAGTTGCGGATCCGAATCATCGGAACCGAGCCTTCGGTACTGCCGAGAGCCGGTACCAAGGCGAGTCGGTACCCAGTCCTCCAGATTGGAGATCGATTCCAGACTCGGCATCGAAGGAAGCGATGCTATCGATGCACGTCTGGAGGGTACCGACGTCGGTGGTAGTATCGGCGCTGGTACCGATATTGAAAGGTCAGTCTGGAGTGTATCCACCGGTCCCGAAGGCACCGAGGACGCCAGATGACCATCCCTGGTGAGGAGTGTTTCATCCAACACCAGTGCCGATGTCGGGGTATTGGTACCGCTCGAAGCGGATGCCACCACCGGACACGGCTCAGGTATGTTCTGTGAGGGGTGAACCCCAGGAACAACCTGAAACCCCTGAAAGGCTTTTGAGACCGAAGACTCCTGCCGGGGTTTTGAAGCCAGTAGGCCCTCGAGGGCAAGGTCGGAGCCGTCTACATGCTGTGCATGAGACCTACCACTCGAGGGCTGGCTAGTCTTAACAGACTGTTTGTGGGTTACCTGATCCTGTGTAGAAGAAAAAGGGGACGGTGCCCCGAAGCTGGAGGGAAACCGTGTATCGAGGGAACCTCGATATTGAAGACCTCTTCTCACCAAACTGTTGTCAGGACCCAAGCAGGTTAGACACCGACTTCGAGGGTCTAAAAATAAAGTTGTACCGCCATAGTTGAACATTTCTTGGAGAAAGTGGCTGGCGGTTCCAAGAAGGAAAAAGAAGAGGCCTAAAAGGCCTAAGACACCATGGGACACTATGAAGAAAAAATATTCCTTGAAAAAGGAAGATTTTACAAGAAAAGAAAACACCGGCGGTACCGGTGGCGTCAGGAAGACAGCCGCGACCACAAGAAAACTAAAGAAATAAAAGAAGAATTTTCTGCGGTGACAGGAGGACGTCCTGCCGGCTCCGCAGAAAAATGAAAACTGAGGAGAGGCAGTTGAGAAAGGCGGGAAGGCAGCATGCAGGCGTGGTGGGAGGCTTCCAAAAGCTCTTTGATTGGATGCTGGGAAGCATTCCCGCGCAGACTCCGTCGGTACCGACATACCCATATATGAAGACTCATTCCTGCTTGTTCCTGGAGATAGGGGCTTGTAGGGGTGAGAGTGGTTCTCGATCCCAGAATCTACCTGCTTTCGTGGGGGGGGGAGGGGGTGAACAGAAAGAAAGCCCAGAGCAGGGCAATTTTGGTGTGTTTAAGCGTAGCTCACTGTGAGACTGCAGCAGTGTGGAAGCAGGTGGATGCACCCGGTATAGGGAAGTGTGAAGAGACATTATGGCATATTGTGGTAATTGAGCACCTGATGGCATTCAGATGCCAAAAATTGGATAGTTTCGAAGACGACTTGCGTGGACTGTTGCTTGCCCTGGGGTTGGGTGGAGGGGAGGGAGGAGGGAAAGGGGGAAGAGTTAGGAGGGGAGAGAGGGAGGACAGTGGTGGTGGGAGGATACAAGGAGGAAGGGAAGGGGTGAAGGGAAGGGGAGGGTTAGCTGGGGTAGGGGATAAGAAGGGGGGATATTATAGGAAAGGGGATTGGTGAGCATAAGGTACTTAAGAAGGGGGAGAGGAATGGGGGGATGGGGAAGGGGTGTTACTGAGGGGTGGGCCAAGTGGGGCTAACGGGGAACAGTATGTCACCCTAAGGGGGACTCAAAGAGGCAACTGTGGGGGCTAGCATACATGAATAAATACCACACAAATCAATCTAAACGGTCTCTCTTTCAGAGCGATATTTTGTCAAATACTTCGTGCTACTCTGATAGTATCCTCGAAAGTGCAGTGTATCTTTTATTATGATTCAACGCCTATTAAACCATTATTTCATCTGATAGCGACTGTAAGGTCTCAGACTCTTTGGGCATTCAAAGTCAAACTTCAATATAACTTCTGAATAACGCCCCATTTGCATCAATGACCTTTTTATCAGTCGCTTATAATCAGTCATTTTAAGTGAATTATTTAAAGTTCATATATACTGAAACAGTGCTTAGCTTTCGATGTTGTCCCCAACGCCATCTGCCACGCTTCTCCTGCATTTCACCCGGATTCGGTTTCCTCATGGGGGGTAACTTTGAAAGCACTGCGATTTAACCATAACCATGTTCATTATGTACACACTTTCTACTGGTTTATCAAATTCATATTTATCAATTTGCATTGAAAACCACATACCCTTGATTCAGCGATTTTTCATTCAGATATAGGCATTGTCATCCAAATTCTCTAAATGAGCCTAGCGGCTTACAAAAACGCCACACATGCAAACTGGGCTTTTAAATTTGCTTTGAACCGAAGCCTGCCCCTATGACATCAATTGATAGATGCTGTCACAGAATTTAGCACGACAAGGAAAATCAAGGGAGCAGAGTCTATTATAGATCCACCATTGTTCCCGCCATAATAGACTGCTCCCTTGATTTTCCTTGTCGTGCTAAATTCTGTGACAGCATCTATCAATTGACGTCATAGGGGCAGGCTTTGGTTCAAAGCAAATTTAGAAGCCCAGCTCGCATGCGCGGCGTTTTTGTAAGCCAGTAGGCTCATGTAGAGAATTTGGATGACAATGCCTATATCTGAATGAAAAATCGCTGAATCAAGGGTATGTGGTTTTCAATGCAAATTGATATATATGAATTTGATAAACCAGTAGAAAGTGTTTACATAATGAACATGGCTATGGTTAAATCGCAGTGCTTTCAAAGTTACCCCCCTGAGGAAACCGAATCCGGATGAAACGCAGGAGAAGCGCGGCAGATGGCGTTGGGGACAACATCGAAAGCTAAGAACCGTTTCAATATATATGAACTTTAAATAACACAGGTACACTAAAAAAAATTTTTTTTAAACTGCCTCTAATGTTTCGATTGATTTTTATGTTTTTTGGTGCGCTGAATCCAAATCTGGTAACCAATTTGCTCCATCACGTACAGATTTTTTGCTACATTGGGTTAGCAGTTTAAGGTGAACGTTTCAGATTGAGTGCGATCGAGATAAAAGTTTCTTGGATGAATTCTTTATACTAATTGTTTAGTAGTTATTCAAATAAGAATAAAGAAAATTGTAACAAGGCAGCACATAAGAATAGAGTAATGTCAACAAAACACACTGTGATGGTAGCAAAATTGTCTGCACTTAAAACAGCCACATACATGTGCACAAACACTGAGCATATAAGAGCGAGGTTAGACACAAAGCAAAGCAAAGAAATGTGCAAAAAATGTTGTACAGGTATGTATGTAAGAATAGAAAACGCAAACCGCACCATTGCAATACATGAAGACAAACACCCGATGGTGTGAAAATAAAATTCTAATAAATGAGATCCGATACTGTGGTAATAACTAGCAAATTTTTATTTCAAAGTTTAGTAAAAACACGATATTTGTCAACACAGTTTAGATTTTAAAGTCATTCTTGGGTCAGTCAATCTCCTGGTGGGCCCGTTTCTTCTTCCCCCGAATGCTTCTCTTGGTGCGCTGCTTGGCGTATTTTTCATCTGGGGTTTCCCGCAGCAGCAACCAGCAGAAATCAGCCATCATAGTGGTGTTCCATCTTCCTTGGTACCTTCTCTCTGCGTCCTTGATGTCCTGGTGAAACCTTTCACCTTGTTCTTCACTGTACGCCCCCAAGTTTTCAGGAAAGTAGTTCACATGGGAGTGCAAGAAATGGACTTTCAGGCTCATGTTACAGCCTTGTTCTTTGAAGGCATTGAGCATCCTGGCAACAATATCCTTATAGTTCTCATCCCGCCTGTTCCCCAAGAATTTGAAAACAACATCCTTGAAGGAATCCCAGGCTTCTTTTTCCTTCTCAGACATCGTTTCAGCGAATGCTCCATCTGAAATGAGTTTCCTTATATCAGGGCCAACAAACACTCCTTCCTTTAGCTTTGCTTCAGAAAGTCGGGGGAACTTTGAGCAAAGGTACCGAAAGCACTCACCATCTTTTGGAAGGGACTTGATGAATTGCTTAATGAGACCCAACTTAATGTGGAGAGGTGGTAATAGAATTTTATCACGAGGTACCAAGCTCTCATGAAGAACATTTTTCTCACCGGGTCTCAAATACTCCCGAATTGGCCAGTCTTTTTTCCCCCAGTGTAGGTCGCGGGCCCGGCTATCCCACAAGCAAAGGAAGCAGGGATATTTGGTGAAACCGGATTGCTGCCCTAATAGCATGGATAGAATTTTAAAGTCTCCACAAATCATCCACTTATGCTCATCATAACGAATCTTCTGAAGAATCAGGGCCAAATTCTCGTATTTTTCTTGGAGAATAACAGAGTGAGCAATAGGAACTGAAGCGAATGTGTTGCCATTATGAAGAAGAACACCTTTTATGCTGTCTTTTGACGAATCAATGAACAGCCGCCATTCAGCAGGATCATACTTGAGTTTAAACTTTTCCATCACTCCGTATATATCGTTGCAAAATACCAAATCTTCCTCTTTGCTGAAATACTTCAAAAATTGTGTCTCGCGGTTGCGGTACCAATAAAAAGTTGTTCCTGGTGACAATAGATTTTTCTGTTTAAGCCGAGAACCTAGCAGTTGGGCAGCATCTTTTGGGAGTCCTAAATCCCGGACTAAATCATTCAATTCAGCTTGAGAGAAAAGTTCAGGTTTCGGATCTGGTTCAGTTTCAAACTCGGAAGTACTGGACTCATCGGGAAAAGCCATCTGATGAGTCTCATCATGATCAGAACCGTCCACACAAATATGATCCAAAGATTTTGGTGGTTCAGGCACAGGTACTTCGTTGCTATGAGGCATAGGCCTAATTGCTGAGGGAAGGTTGGGGTAACTTATTACGTTCTTATTTTTTAAGTTGTATCCCTTCACAATGCAAGAGCAAAAATAGCAGTCACTGCTGTGGTCTCTTTGTTCACGCCACATCATAGGTATTCCGAAACGAAATGCTTGTTTTTTACCTTTCATCCATAAGCGTAGATCTTCTTCACATGTCTTGCACACTTTGTGAGGAGCCCACGGTTTGTCTTGATCGCCTAACTTCAAACCGAAATAGGCGAAATATACTTTTTTAATAAATGCAGAAATGTTCCTCTGCCGCTTTTTCATGGTATATTCCCCACAAATAAAACAAAAACTGTCCGGAGAGTTGACGCAACCTCTGGCTCTGTGAGCCATCACAAATACACAGCACTGCAAACTACAACTGTAGTGAACCACTTCGGAATAAAGCTGGATTACGACTGAGCAAACAAAAGGTAATAATGAACTTGCAAGAAACTGAAATTTGACAGGAACGTTCATGTCGCAACCACCGTGTTTGAGCGAGCGAACGAGGCGAGGCGAACAGGAAAGAACATGCGCCAGCGCGAGTACTGGATTTAGCCCCCCGCCTCCCAATTGTCCTGTTAATGTATAAAACGAATACAAAACACTCTAAAATATCATGAGGGAGTGTTTCTAGTTAGTTAACCATTACAACCTCTATTTTGGGCCAAGAAAATAAACTGCAGTCGGCTAAAAAGAAATTATGTGAACATTCCTTATATGGGTAAGAAATCTAATTTTGCAAGAAAACGTGACGTGATGGAATATTTTGGCTATTTTTCCTGGATTCAGCACCCCAAAATCTATAGGAATCAGTTGCAAAACTGGAGGCAGTTTTTTGGTAGTGTACCTGTGTAATTCGCTTTAAATGACTGATTATAAGCAACTATGATAAAAATGTCATTAATGCAAGTGGGGTGCTATTCAGAAGTTATATTGAAGTTTGACTTTGAATGCCCAAAGAGTCTGAGACCTTACAGTCGCTATCAGATGAAATAATGGTTTAATAGGAGTACATGAATAAAGAAGCAACTGTGCTAAAATAATTGACACAAACTGCGAAATGGTATAGCTTAAATGGTACATTTAGGAATACTATTTAATGAAGTATTTGGAAGGGGTTGTTATACAGATAGAGTGGAACTTCACTTCTTACTGTATAGAAGTATGCTAGATTTTGATTTGTGTATAGGGAACAAGAAAGAAAGAAAGAAAAGTATACCCCATTTTAGTTCTGCATGAACTTCATAGTTCCTTATTCAGAGGAAGGGTTCCATCATGCCAGGCAAAGGAAGTATGTACATGCCAAATACTGCAATGTGTTGTTAACCATGTATAGTAAGTAATATACCCTTCCAATCAGTATATTTAATATTAATTTCACCTCCTCCCTATCTACTGGAAATTTTTTATTGTAAAATAGTTCATGTCCCCTTCCCCCTTCCCAGTTCAATAGAAACATGTTCAATGTAAAATGGTTTTGTTAAATGTAAATCACCTTGATTCCAAGATAAAATGGTATTGAAATAAAATAAAAAAAACAAAATAAAACAAAACTATAAAGTCATGTTACAATCTGATCTCAAACTAAGGAGCAATCAAGAAGACCCTAAGAACGAGTGTTCTGTTACTCCGTGATGGAGTACTGTGCGCTAGGCTGGGTCCAATCTGCACATGTGCATTTGGTGAACACAGCCAAATTCAACAAACCAAATCATTAATGGTGCACTGTGACCCATTGACACCCAGTAATTGCCAGTACTAAACTATATTAGGTTTTGTTTTTGCTCTATGCAAATGAGACACAATGCGCTCTGTACGTTCTGGTTCAATGGTTGCGCTTTGATTTATAGAAAAACAGTATAAAAATACATTTAAAATAAATAAAATACTGCTGCATCAGACTTTTGTCTGAGCACCACAATACATTTACTCACTCAGATCCAAGAAAATTCTAGGGTTACCACTTCACTGGGACATTTATGACACACACACCCCCCCCACCCCCCCCCCCCCCCCCCCCCGATGCTTGCTGTCAGGAAATTCAATCTGGTTCATATTCCAGGGCAATACTTGACTGTAGATAGCCTATGGCTTAAGAGACTTATCCATGAACATTTGCAACCCTGGGCTTGTACAAGATCTGGCAAGTCAACAACCACACTTCGACCCCCCCCCCCCCCCCCCATGACTTGTGGTCATGGCTAAACTGATTTTAGTCTGGTTGTGGTCAGTGTACATAAGATGAATGGCACCAAGACCTCACAGGCAATCTGCATTGTGCATTGTCCTTGCAGGGAGCAACCATACAATGAAAGACACATGTTCATTTGCATGTCTACCTGGTGTTCTTGAAGATTTGCAAATTGCTTCCAACTGCTATCAAGTGGTTTAGTTGAATAACCAGTACACGATAAGAAGAATGTGGTGTATGGAAAAGGCTATTTACTATTCAATTTAGGATCTTACTCATGTACCTTGACATGTCAAAAGCATGACTGTCGTATTTACTACGATTTCAAAATCTACAAGGTATCATAAAACTGAGCACAAAGCAGCAGATTTGTAGCGCAGCTCCAACATGCCTCTCCCACTGAAATTGTGACCTTGGGCAAATCACTTCACTCTGTTGCCTCAACTACAGTTGGAAATCCACTTGGGCAGGGAAATATCTAATATACCTGAATATAACTCACTTTAAGCTTGAATTTAGAAAAGGCAAGTGATAAATCTAAAATCCAAATCATACCTTCTTTTAATGTCCACTTGATGGATCCTGTCCTCTTACTGACTGCGTGCAAGCTTCCATCAAGCGTTGAAACAAACAGTAAGGTTTCCGGCAAAGTCACTGTGCTGCAACTTCCAAAAGTCTGAAAAAAAATTGTGTGTTAAAATAACCATTTCCCTTCTTCCACAGGCGTTAGTATATCAACATAATCCAAAGGCATTCAAAACCAAAAGCGCTATATAAAGGAGTATAAATGGGGGTGGGTGGGGGGTGTCAGGATCCAAAAGCCGCCTCAAAAAGATGAGCTAGCCTATTCAAATCCAGGATAAAACATCTCTCTTCAAAGCTGCTTTTGGATCGTGACCCCCTTACTCTCCCGTCTCCGCCCATGTGTTTTAATCATTTCCCTTAAAGAATTACCCTAGTCTCCTATTTGTTGTTTGTCTGTCTTGAATACATTGTAAGCTCTATTGGGCAGGGACCAACAAACCCCAGGTGCCTGGTCACCATGGTGACTTAAATCAGACCTGGCGCCTAGGGCTCAGAGCACATGTGCAGCAGCATTGGGATCATGCATAGACATCGGAACAGGGAGCTGACAGCTGCCCCTAACATCAGCCCTGTTCGCAATCCAAGACCAAGTGCTGGAGAAGGCCACGATCATAACCAAGAGCAGTGGTGTCTTCCTGCATGGATCCCGTCTCCCACAAGCAAAAGCGCTGTCTACCCATTCTGGGATTGTTTGCAAAAAAAAAAAAAAAAGGTTAGAGGCAGGGAGAGTTTGCTGCACAGAAGACTGAAGAAATTTAAGGGGCAGTAGATATGAGTAAATAAGAATAGCCGGGGAAATGGAGGGTGGGGGTAACTGCAAGGGTGGATGGAAAAGGGGAGGGAGTTTGAAAAGAGAAACAATTTGGGGGTGGGGGCAGGAGAGGAACAGCAGGAGAGCGGTTGAAGTGGGGGGAGGGAAGAGTGCAAAGGGGTTGGAGGGTGAAGGGAAGAGTGCAAAGGGGTTGGAGGGTGAAAGGAAGAATGCATGGGAAGCAAAGGGTACAATGTATATGTGCAAAAGGCACACCCCTCTCCCACCACACGCATGTAGGCTCCCCACCTGTGCACAACACACACAAGCAGTTATAAAGAGTCAGTGGAAGCGATGGGAGAGGGAGAAGAAGTGGGGCTGCTGTTCTTCTGCTGGCAGTGTGCAATGGCCCATTAAGAGCCTAATTTATTAAGCTTTTTCCCATAGAAAATGGGAAAATAGTTACAGTAAATCAGACCCTAAGAACATAAGAACATAAGATATGCCATACTGGGTCAGACCAAGGTCCATCAAGCCCAGTATTCTGTTTCCAACAGTGGCCAATCTAGGTCATACGTACCTAGCAGTTTCCCCAAGGGACACAGGTTCCACAATGCTTGTATTGGTTCAAGCATTGATATCCTGGGTCCCTTCTTAATAATGGTTTATGGACCTTTCCTCCAGGAACTTGTCCAAACCTTTTTTAAACCCAGCTACACTAACAGCCTTTACTACATCCTCCGGTAACAAATTCCAGAGTTTGATTACACGTTGAGTGAAAAAATATTTTCTTTTATTAGTCTTAAATAGTTTACCCTGTAGCTTCATTGCATGTCCCCTAGTCTTTCTATATTCTGATAAGGTAAACAATCGATCTACGTTTACCCGTTCCACTCCGTTCATTAATTTATAGACTTCTATCATATCTCCCCTCAGCCGTCTCTTTTCCAGGTTAAAGAGCCCCAACCTTTTTAGCCTTTCTTCATAGGAGTAGCCTTCCATCCCCTTTACCATTTTGGTGGCTCTTCTCTGAACCTTTTCTAAAATTGCTATATCCTTTTTAAGATATGGCGACCAGAATTGCACACAATATTCAAGGTGCGGTCTCACCATGGAACGATATAGAGGCATTATAATATCTTTTGTTTTATTTTCCATTCCTTTCCTTATCATACCTAGCATTCTATTTGCTCTCTTGGCCGCCGCTGCACACTGGGCCGAGGGTTTTAACATGGTATCCACAAGGACGCCTAAATCTTTTTCTTGGGTGGTGGTTCCTAATGTGGAACCTTGCATCGTGTAACCATAGTTTGGGTTGTTCTTCCCTAGGTGCATAACCTTGCACTTCTCCACATTAAATTTCATCTGCCATTTTGATGCCCAGTCTTCCAATTTATCAAGATCCTCTTGCAATTTTCCACAATCCTCCTGGGTTTTAACAACTTTAAATAGTTTTGTGTCATCAGCAAATTTGATAACCTCACTCGTTATTCCACTTTCCAGGTCATTTATGAATATGTCAAAAAGCAGCGGACCCAGCACAGATCCCTGGGGTACACCACTATTCACCTTTCTCCATTGGGAAAATTGGCCATTTAGCCCTACCCTCTGCTTTCTATCTTTTAACCAGTTCCTGATGCACAGTAGTACACTGCCTCCTATCCCATGACTCTTTAGTTTTGCCAAAAGTCTCTCATGAGGGACCTTGTCAAAGGCTTTCTGAAAGTCCAGATACACAATATCAACCGACTCACCTTTGTCCACCTGTTTATTCACTCCTTCAAAAAAACATAACAGATTAGTAAGACAAGATCTTCCTTGTCTAAAGCCATGTTGGCTGTCTCCCATTAGGTCATGACTATCTATATGCTGAGTAATTTTATTCTTTATGATGGTTTCTACCATTTTTCCCGGTACTGATGTCAGGCTCACCGGTCTGTAGTTTCCCGGATCACCCCTCGAACCCTTTTTAAAAATTGGTGTTACATTGGCGATCCTCCAATCCTCAGGTATTAGAGATGATTTTAATGATAGTTCACAGATTACTGATAGCAGGTCTGCAATCTCAAATTTCAGTTCTTTCAACACCCTTGGATGTATACCATCCGGCCCAGGTGATTTGCTACTCTGCAGTTTATCTAATAGTTGTAGGACATCTTCCCGATGTATCGATATTTCCTTCAATTCTTCCACACCTTTAAATACCACTTCAGTCGTGGGTAACATCCCTACATCTTCCTCAGTAAAGACCGAAGCAAAGAATTCATTCAGTCTCTCCGCTATCGCCTTGTCGCCTCTTAGTGCTCCTTTAACCCCTTTATCATCTAATGGACCAACTGACTCTCTCACGGGTTTTTTGCTACGAATGTACTTGAAAAGGTCTTTATTTCGCGTTTTTGCTTCCGCAGCAAGCTTCTTCTCAAATTCTCTCTTTGCCTGCCTTATCAATGCCTTGCATTTGACTTGCCAGTGCTTGTGCTGTTTCCAGGTTTCATCATTTGGCTCTTTTTTCCATTTCTTGAAAGATGCTTTTTTGGCAACAACAGCCTCTCTGACCTCAGCTTTAAACCATGCTGGCAATTTTTTGGACTTCCTTCCACTTTTCTTAAAGCGTGGAATACAGCTGGTCTGGGCTTCCAAGATAGTATTTTTCAACAACACCCAAGCTTGATGTACGTCTTTAACCTTTGCAACTGCTCCTTTTAGTTTTTTCTTAACTGTTTTCCTCATTCTATCATAGTCTCCCTTTCGAAAGTTAAAGGGTAGTACTGTGGATTTCCTTACTATCCCTCCTCCACTAATTAAATCAAAGGTGATCATGCTATGATCACTATTGCCAAGTGGCCCCAACACCCTTATCTCTTGCACTACATCTGGTGTTCCACTAAGGACTAGGTCTAATATTGCTTCCCCTCTGGTCGGTTCATGAACCAGCTGCTCCAAGAAGCAGTCATTTATTTCATCTAGGAACTTTATCTCCCTAGCATGTCCTGTTGTGACACTGACCCAGTCGATGCCGGGGTAATTGAAATCACCCATTATTATTACTGCACTGTAACTTTTGCTAGCTTCCTTGATTTCTTTGAGCATTTCATCATCCATTTGTTCATTCTGGCCAGGCGGACGATAGTACACCCCCACTGCCATCGCCTTCCCCTTTTTACATGGAATTTCAATCCATAGAGATTCTACAGCAAATTTTGCTTCTTGCAAAACTTTAATCCTTTCTGACTCAATGCCCTCTCTAACATAGAGCGCAACCCCTCCACCAATTTGATCAGCTCTATCATTTCGATATAGTTTGTACCCAGGTATCACAGTGTCCCACTGGTTGTCCTCCTTCCACCATGTCTCTGATATTCCAATCATATCTAACCTCTCGTTTAGTGCTATATATTCTAACTCTCCCATCTTGTTTTGTAGACTTCTAGCATTTGCATACAAGCATTTTAGAGACTGTATTTTATTCATATTAATTTGGCTATTGGTAGACATGGGTAATTTGGGATCTTTAAGTTCTGTCTGCTCCATACTCGAGGGCATTTGGGCTACTTTACTCTTTTTTGGAACCTCTCTGCTTTTTGTAGTATCCTTCAAGGATACATTCTTCCGAACCATGCGCTCTTGGGCGACTGTCGGCTTTCCCCTATTATCTAGTTTAAAAGCTGCTCTATCTCCTTTTTAAAGGTTAATGCCAGCAGCCTGGTTCCATCCCGGTTAAGGTGAAGCCCATCCCTTCGGAAGAGCCCCTCCTTTCCCCAGAATGTTCCCCAGTTCCTAACAAATCCGAACCCCTCATCTCTGCACCATTGTCTCATCCACGCATTGAGACTCCGGAGCTCTGCCTGCCTATTGGGTCCTGCGCGTGGAACGGGAAGCATTTCGGAGAACGCTACCCTGGAAGTTCTGGATTTCAACTTCCTACCTAAAAGCCTAAATTTAGCTTCCAGAACCTCCCTACCACATTTTCCTATGTCATTGGTACCAACATGTACCAAGACAGCAGACTCCTCCCCAGCACTATCTAAGACCTTATCTAGGTGGCGTGTGAGGTCCGCTACCTTCGCACCAGGCAGGCATGTTACCAGGCGATCCTCACGTCCACCAGCCACCCAGCTATCTACATGCCTAATGATCGAATCACCAACTATAACTGCTGTCCTAACCCTTCCCGCATGGGCACTTGGCCCTGGAGAAACCTCCTCGGTGCGAGAGGGGTTTACATCACCTGGAGGACAGGTCCTAGTTACAGGATCACTTCCTGCCACACCTGACCTAAAACATAACTGCAGTACCTCTTTTTTTTTTAGGGGGGGAGCAGGGTGTGCACTGTGACCTAGATTTGTAGGCTGGCTCCTAGATTCAAAGAAAATTTTGTCAAAGCATATCTCAAATGTATGTGTACAGTGCTGTGTATGCCTAGTAGCACTATACAAAGTCATAGTTCTTTAAAAAAAAAAAAAAAAAAAATCAACTTATAGTTTATACTACGAAACTGAAGTCTAAAATAAATTCCCTCTATGGTCTGATTAAGAATAGGAAAACAACCACTCAAAATAATCATGTACCATGATAGATGACAATACATTCAAGGAACAATTTTGTTTTAAATTGCAGGGAGCATGCAGATCCAATTTGCATTTTAGCTGTTGAAGGGAATTCAGGGATAGCAGGGACAATATATAGAGAGGTGAATTTAAGAACTGAAAATCGCTGTGTACGCTTTTATTTCTCCTCGCCCCTTTTTCTCTTGGTCAAAAGCTGACTTTTAGCGACTGAAAGGAGGACTGTTTTCAGCCCAAGGAATTTACCTAGGTAAATGTTTAATAACCCAGGAAAATTCTTTTGAAAATGTTCAGTGGATGTAAGTGACCCTATTTTCTATTGTAGTGCAAAAAATCCATAATTGTTAACCATGAAAAATACTAAAATATTACCAAACTCTGCAAACACTATCCATGTTAATCAGCAGCTGGGTGTGTATCAGCCGCAGCACCTCTGTGCCAGTGAAGCATCACTGAAGTTTCAGGCCCTAATACCCAGAAAGGGTAAACCTAAGCTATATTCACAATGAAGTTTACTCATAAGCTGCAAAACATGCTATGACA
The DNA here is from genome assembly GCA_033557465.1 of Ichthyophis bannanicus. Taxonomy (NCBI): domain Eukaryota; kingdom Metazoa; phylum Chordata; class Amphibia; order Gymnophiona; family Ichthyophiidae; genus Ichthyophis; species Ichthyophis bannanicus. The sequence goes on along the minus strand of CM066041.1, from coordinate 198,851,863 downwards.
AATCTGTTTCATGCCTGCAGCTGCAGGCCCAGAGAGTAGCCAACCACAAAGCAGTTCCTAATTTCCATGACCTTAAATTTCACTGTAGAAAGAGATTATACTAAAAAATGGCCCCACATGCTCCCGAAAACTCCCACATATCACATCATCTCTGGATGATTTTTATGCTGGCCCAATAAAAAAATGAGTAAAGCCCACAGCAAACCCAATTTCCTTGGTTACTAGGATCCTGCCCTGCACTTCTGGTCATGTTTCACAGAGAGGTTACATGTTATATGATGGTTCTCTTAATAGAAAGGAATAGTTTCCTAGTATGGTACTGCTCTGGAAAAAGCAGCCTTTTAAATTCACTTGTCACCCAGACAGAAAGAATATATTTTTTTGTATTTCTTGCCTCTGGGTGAGTTCCTGTTTTCTTAGTCTGTTTTGATTGGGCCCTGCTTCATTCTCTGTGTCCCCACAGAGTATCTAGTTTAACCAAAGGAAGATTCTAATATTCATAAAGTGCAGAGCTTGAAACTGAGGGAATTTAAAGGTGTTCCCAGCCAGCCAAGAACAAGAGATCCTTTGTAAATTTTTATACTTAAAATAAATATATAAAAAAATAAAGCACACTTACCTGTAACAGGTAATCTCTGGGAACAGCAGGAATAAGTCTTCACATATGGGTATCGTCGTTACCGACGGAGCCTGCGTGGGAACGCTCCCCAGCGTCCAAAAGGAAAGCTTTTGGAAGCATCCCACAGCGACTGCGCGCTGCCTTCCTGCCTTTCCTAACCGCCTCTCTCCAGTTCGAGTTTTAAAGCTAAGACAAAGAGAGAGTGAGGAAAGGAAAGAAAGATAGAGATACAACTCCTAGGGGAGGTGGGTGGGTTGTGAAGATTTATTCCTGCTGTTCCCAGAGATCACCTGTTACAGGTAAGTAACTGTGCTATCTCCAGGAACAAGCAGGAATGAGTCCTCACATATGGGGACTCCCCAGCTAGAGATGCCTGGGGGGACTCCCCAGCTAGAGATGCCTGGGGGGACTCCCCAGCTAGAGATGCCTGGGGGGACTCCCCAGCTAGAGATGCCTGGGGGGACTCCCCAGCTAGAGATGCCTGGGGGGACTCCCCAGCTAGAGATGCCTGGGGGGACTCCCCAGCTAGAGATGCCTGGGGGGACTCCCCAGCTAGAGATGCCTGGGGGGACTCCCCAGCTAGAGATGCCTGGGGGGACTCCCCAGCTAGAGATGCCTGGGGGGACTCCCCAGCTAGAGATGCCTGGGGGGACTCCCCAGCTAGAGATGCCTGGGGGGACTCCCCAGCTAGAGATGCCTGGGGGGACTCCCCAGCTAGAGATGCCTGGGGGGACTCCCCAGCTAGAGATGCCTGGGGGACTCCCCAGCTAGAGATGCCTGGGAGATCACCCAGGATGTGAGTCCCTGGGAAAGGCTCTACCTCCACCCATGAATCTCAGGCATCCAGCCAGGGATGGAGGGTAGGAGTTGGTTAGGTATGGAACAGGTGTTTGAGAACAGCCTGACCAAACAAGGCATCCCGGCGGGAGTCCTTGTCCAAGCAATAATGGGCTGTGAAGGTATGAACCGAGGCCCAGGTGGCCGCTCGACAGATCTGGTCGATGGACACAGAATTTAGATGAGCCACAGAGGCTGCCATGGCCCTCACATTGTGAGCTGTGACATGGCCCTCCAGAGAAAGGTTCTTACTCTGGTAGGTGAAAGAAATACACTGAGCAATCCAATTCGACAGAGTTCTCTTAGAGACTGGAAGTCCTAAATGAGAGGGATCAAAAGCAACAAAGAGTTGAGAGGACTTTCTATGTTGCTGTGTCCTTTGTAAGTAAAAAGCAAGAGCTCTTTTACAATCCAGGGTATGAAGATTCCTCTCTGCACTTGAAGCATGAGGTCCTGGAAAAAAGACAGGTAAATAAACCTCCTGGTTCAGATGAAAAGGTGAGACCACTTTAGGCATAAAGTGTGGATTAGTTCTGAGGACTACCTTGTCATGATGGAACCTTGTATAAGGAGGATTAGCCACCAAGGCTTGCAGCTCACTGATGCGGCGAGCTGAAGTGACTGCAATGAGAAAAATAACCTTCCAGGAAAGGAATTTCAAGGAGGTAGTGGCTAAGGGTTCAAAGGGTGGCTTCATAAGCTGGCCAAGAACCAGATTCAAGTCCCATGCCACTGGAGGTGGTCTGATGGGAGGTTTAGTCAAAAGAAGACCTCTCATGAATCTTGCTATAAGAGGATGAGAGGAAATAGGCTGTCCATTGAGAGGCTTAAGGGATGCTGCAATAGCACTGAAATGGACTCTTACTGAATTCGTTTTAAGGCCTGCATGGGATAAATGCAGCAAATACTCTAGTAAAGAATTCAGAGCTATTGCAAGAGGGGTAAGACCCTTTTCTGCACACCAAATGGTAAACCTTTTCCATTTAAAAGCATAGGAACGTCTGGTGGAAGGCTTTCTGGAAGCATGAAGGATATCCTTCACTTGCTGAGAAAGATGCAACTCTTGAAGGTCTAGGCCTTCAGCAACCAGGTTCTGAGGTGAAGAGACTGGGGATTTGGGTGCCACAACGTTCCCTCCTCCTGGGACAGGTGGTCTGGAGCAGAACCCAAGTCCAGGGAGGGAGCTTGGGAGAGATGCAGAAGTAGAGGGTACCACACTTGGCGTGGCCAATGTGGTGGTATGAGGATCATAGACCCCTTGTCTCTCTGAAGTTTGAAGAGTGTCTTGGGAATTAGGGGAATGGGTGGAAAGGCATAAAGGAAGTCTTGCCCCCAATGAAGGAGGAAGGCATCCCTGGCCTGAACTCCCTGACACGGAATTCTGGAACAGAATCGGGGAAGTTTGGCATTCCACGGACTTGCAAACAAGTCTATGTCTGGGGTTCCCCAAATTCGAAATATCCTGGCTATCTGGTCCCCATGGAGGGACCATTCGTGTGGAAGCAGAACTCGACTGAGTCTGTCTGCCCAAGAGTTTTGAACCCCTGGAAGATACACTGCCATGAGTTGAATCTGATGCTCTCTGGCGAAGGCCCACAATCTCAGAGCTTCGTTGCAAAGCGACAGAGAGCCAGTCCCGCCCTGCTTGTTCAAGTAGAACATGGCTACCTGGTTGTCCGTATGGATCAGGACTGTCTTGTAGCTGAGCAGGGTGTGGAAGACTCTGAGAGCTAGAAAAATTGCTCTGAGCTCTAAGAGGTTGATATGTAGAGATGTCTCCTGTAAAGACCAGATGCCTTGAGTGGAGAGATCTTGAAGATGAGCTCCCCAACCTCTTGGAGAGGCATCTGTTGTAAGTGTTGCTTGGGGTAACACCTGTTGAAAGGGGGACCCCAGCAACAGATTTTGAGGGGACTTCCACCACTGGAGGGACCAAAAGAGGCGACTGGAGGTTTCTATTTTGTCTGACAGGCAACCTGATGCCTGGGTCCATTGGGTGGAGAGAGTCCACTGAGCTGCCCTCATGTGAAGGCGAGCGTAAGGAACCACATGCACAGTGGATGCCATGTGGCCTAACAGTTGTAACATCTCTCGAGCAGTTAAATGGGATTTTAACTGAATTTGTGAGACTAAATGCACCAAGCGTAGGCAATGGGCCTGGGGAAGATAGGCCCTTGCAGTTGTGGTATCCAGCAGGGCCCCTATGAACTCTAGAGACTGAGTAGGGGTGAGTTGGGATTTTGGAATGTTTATTACAAGTCCCAGATACTGAAGGATACAGCTTGTGCAGGTTAGAGAAGTCTGGGCCTCTGACTGGTATGAAGCTCGAATGAGCCAGACGTCCAGATATGGGAATACGAATATTCATAGAGTGCGTAGAAATGCTGCTACTACTGCCATGCATTTTGTGAACACCCTTGGTGCAGAGGCCAGACCAAAAGGAAGCACTCTATATTGGTAGTGCTTTCCTTGATAAAGGAACCGAAGGAACCTTCTGTGTGTTGGATGGATGAGGACATGGGTGTAGACATCCTTGAGGTCTAGAGAGCAAAGCCAATCCTGACTCTGAAGGTATGGAAGTAGAGTACCAAGAGAAATCATCTTGAATTTCTCCCTGCATAGAAACTTGTTCAATTCTCTGAGATCTAATATGGGTCTGTAGCCCCCCGTTTTCTTTGGGATAAGAAAGTAGGGGGAGTAGAACCCTGAGCCCTGTTGAAGAAGGGGTACTTCTTCTATTGCCCCTTGGGCAAGAAGGGTAGTAATCTCTTGACCCAGAAGGTCGAGGAGAGATGTCTGAGAATTGAACTGTCTCACCATGGTGTGAGGAGGAAGGTTTAAGAAATGAAGCTTGTACCCCTCCCTTATGATGGAGAGGGTCCATTGCTCTGCTGTGATTTGTTCCCATCTGGGAGCAAAGTAAACCAACCTTCCTGGAATGGTGAGAGGCTCTGGATGTTCTAGAGCCAGAAAGCACAGTTACTTACCTGTAACAGGTGATCTCTGGGAACAGCAGGAATTAGTACTCACATATGGGTACGTCGGTACCGACGGAGCCTGCGCGGGAAAGCTCCCCAGCAGGAAAGCTTTTGGGGCCTCCCACTGCGCATGCACGCTGCCTTCCTGACCAACTCTCCTCAGTTCGAGTTTAAAGCTGAGACAATAGAGAGAGGAAAGGAAAGAGAGAGAGAGATACAACTCCTAGGGGAGGCGGGTGGGTTGTGAGGACTAATTCCTGCTGTTCCCAGAGATCACCTGTTACAGGTAAGTAACTGTGCTATCTCCAGGAAAAAGCAGGAATAAGTCCTCACATATGGGGACTCCCTAGCTAAGATGCCTGGGAGATCCCCTGAAGGGTATGAGACCCTGAAAGGTTCCTCATCTTCCTATGGATCTCAGGCATCCATTCAGGGAAGGTGGGCTGGAGTTGTTCAAGAATGGAACAGGTGTCTGAGGACAGCCTGACCAAACAAGGCATCCCGGCGGGAGTCCTTGTCCAAACAGTAATGGGCTGAAAAGGTATGAACCGAGGCCCAGGTGGCTGCTCGACAGATCTGGTCAATGGACACAAGAGTTTAAATGAGCCATAGAGGTGGCCATGGCCCTCACATTGTGAGCGGTGACATGGCCCTCCAGAGAAAGGTTCTTACTCTGGTAAGCAAAAGAGATACACTGAGCAATCCAATTGGAGAGTGTTCTTTTGGAGACTGGAAGTCCTAAATGAGAAGGATCAAAAGCAACAAAAAGCTGAGAAGACTTTCAATGTTGCTGTGTCCTGTGGAGGTAAAAGGCAAGAGCTCTTTTACAGTCTAGAGTATGAAGGTTCCTCTCTGCACTGGATGCATGAGGAGCTGGAAAAAAGACAGGTAAATATACCTCTTGATTAAGATGAAAAGGGGAGACCACTTTAGGCATAAAGTGGGGATTGGTCCTAAGGACCACCTTATCATGATGGAACCTTGTATAAGGTGGATTAGCCACTAGAGCTTCCAGTTCACTGATACGGCGAGCTGAGGTGACTGCAATAAGAAAAATAACCTTCCAGGAAAGAAATTTCAAGGAGGTAGTGGCTAAGGGTTCAAAAGGAGGCTTCATAAGCTGACCAAGAACCAAGTTTAAGTCCCATGCCACCGGAGGAGGTCGAATGGGAGGTTTAGTTAAGGTTAGGCCTCTCATGAATCTTGCAATAAGAGGATGAGAGGAAACAGGTTGTCCATTGATGGGCTTAAGTGATGCCGCAATAGCACTCAAATGGACTCTTACTGAATTCGTTTTGGGTCCTGCATTGGAGAGATACAAGAGATATTCCAAAAGAGAATTCAATGGGAGTGCTAGAGTGTTAAGACCCTTTTGAGCACACCAAATTGAAAATCTTTTCCATTTAAAAGCGTAAGAACGCCTAGTGGAAGGTTTCCTAGAGGCATGTAGGATATCCTTCACTTGCTGCGAAAGATTGAAGTGTTGAAGGTCTAGGCCTTCAGTAACCAAGCTCTGAGGTGAAGGGACTTGAGGTTTGGGTGCCACAAAGTCCCCTTCTCCTGAGACAGGTGGTCTGGAGCCGCTCCCAAGTCCAGGGAGGGGGCTTGGGAGAGATGCAGAAGTAGAGGGTACCACACTTGGCGTGGCCAGCGTGGAGCTATGAGGATCATGGACCCTTGATCCCTTTGAAGTTTGAACAGAGTCTTGGGAATCAAAGGAATGGGTGGAAAGGCATACAGGAAGCCCTGACCCCAATGCAGGAGGAAGGCATCCTTGGCCTGAACTCTCTGACACGGAATTCTGGAACAGAACCGGAGAAGTTTGGCATTCCACGGACTTGCAAAGAGGTCTATGTCCGGGGTTCCCCATTTCTGGAAGATTCTGAGTACCTGATCCATGTGCAGGGACCATTCGTGTGGAAGCAGAACTCGACTGAGTCTGTCTGCCCAAGAGTTTTGGATTCCTGGAAGATATACTGCCAGGAGATGGATTTGATGCTCTCTGGCGAAGGCCCATAATCTTAGAGCTTCGTTGCAAAGCGACAGAGAGCCAGTCCCTCCTTGTTTGTTTATGTAAAACATGGCTACTTGATTGTCCGTGTGAATAAGGACTGTCATGTTGCTGAGGAGGGTATGAAAAACTTTGAGAGCCAGAAAGATTGCTCGAAGTTCCAAGTGGTTGATATGAAGGGTGGTCTCCTGCGGAGACCAAGTGCCCTGAGTGGAGAGATCTTGGAGATGAGCCCCCCAACCTGTTTGGGAGGCATCTGTTGTGAGGGTTGCTTGAGGCAACAATGGTTGAAAGGGGGCCCCCAACAACAGATTTTGAGTGGATATCCACCATTGGAGAGACCAAAAGAGACGATTGGAGTTTGCTATTTGGTCTGAGAGAGCTCCTGATGCTTGAGTCCACTGGGTGGATAAAGTCCATTGAGCTGCTCTCATATGTAGGCGAGCATAAGGCACCACATGCACTGTGGAGGCCATGTGGCCTAATAGTTGTAGCATCTCTCTGGCAGTAAAGTGGCTTCTGGACTGAGTCTGAGAGGCTAAGTGCACTAGACGTTGGCAACGGGCCTGAGGTAGATAGGCCTTTGCAGTGGTGGTATCCAACCAGGCCCCTATGAACTCCAGGGATTGCGTAGGGGTGAGTTGAGACTTTGGCAGATTGATCACAAGTCCCAGATACTGCAGGATGCGTCTGGTGCGATCCAGGGAAGTCTGAGCCTCGGACTGAGATGGAGCTCGGATGAGCCAGTCGTCCAGGTATGGGAAGACAAAAATTCCCAGGGCGCGTAGAAATGCAGCTACTATTGCCATGCATTTGGTAAATACCCTTGGGAGCAGAGGCTAGACCGAAGGGAAGTACTCTGTACTGGAAATGTTTTCCCTGGAACAGAAACCGTAGGAATTTTCTGTGGGATGGATGGATGAGTATATGTGTGTACGCATCCTTGAGATCTAGAGAACAAAGCCAATCCTGACTCTGTAGGTATGGAAGGAGAGTACCTAGAGAAAGCATCTTGAATGTCTCCTTGTATAGAAATTTGTTCAATTCTCTGAGATCCAGAATGGGTCTGTACCCCCCTGTTTTCTTGGGAATGAGAAAATAAGGGGAGTAAAAACCTGATCCCTGTTGAGGAAGAGGAACCTCTTCTATTGCCTTTTGGGCGAGAAGAGTGGTCACCTCCTGACTCAACAGGTCTAGGAGAGATGGGGGAGAATTGAAACTTCTCACCATGGTATGGGGAGGAAGGTTGGAGAAATATAGTTTGTAGCCCTCTCTGATGATAGAGAGGGTCCATTGTTCTGATGTGATTTGCTCCCATCTGGGAGCAAAATGAGTTAACCTTCCTGGAATGGTGAGAGGTTCTGGTTTTAGAGCCAGAAAGGTTAAGTTCTCTAGATTTAAGTCAAAATCCCTGAGGGGGTTGGGACTGTTGGGCTGTAGCAGCCCCTGCAGGTTTTGCCCTGGCCTGTTTAGGCTGCTGACACTTAGGAGCAAAGCGAGCTGCAGAAGATTGTTGGCCAGTATTTGTGGCAAATCTGGCCTTCTTGTAGAAAGGCTTTTTGAAAGATTTTTTCTTGACAGGGGTAGAGGTAGACTTAGAAAGTCTATCTAATGCAGCATTTTCTGCATCCATTTGAGTGGCTTTGATTTGCCACTCCTTACCAAACAGATTCTCACCTGTACAGGGCAAATTTCCCAACCCATCTTGGACCCAGGGTTCTAGGTCAGAGGCCTGGAGCCAAGCAATTCTGCGAGCCGCAATGGCAATACCTGAGGCTCTGCTAGCACCCTCAAAGGAGTCAAAGGCTGCTCTGTTGGAGAACTTTGAAATATCTTGGGTATGCTTCAGCAAAAGAAGGAACTCCTCCTTTCTATCCTCTGGGATAAAGGGGAGAAAATGGCGTATCTTTAATGCAATTTCCTTCAGAAACATGCCCATATAGAGGCTGTATGAGTTGATTCTGCCAATAAGCATACTTGCTTGGACGATTTTTCTTCCAAAAGCATCCAGAGTCCTACATTCTCTTCCTGGGGGAGTAGAAGAGTGTCTTTTAGTACTCTTTATCCTTTTCATAGCTGACTGCAACACGATGGAGTGGTGAGGGAGCTGAGTTTTTTGAAACCCAGGAGAAGGGGGAGCACGATACATGGTGTCCAGACGACGAGAATGTGGAGATAGGGTGAGAGGAGTCTCCCATAAGTCCATCATGTGTTCTTGAAGAATTTCATGGATGGGCAAGGTGACTGCCTCTTTGGGAACCTTAGAGTATCCTAAAATGTCTAACATTTTTGCTCTAGGTTCTTTTTCAGAGGATACAGAAATAGAAAGACCTTTAGCTACTTCAATGATGAAGTCTTGAAAGGATAAATCCTCTGGAGGAGACATTCTCCTCTTTGGAGAAGAGGGCTCCGCAGGAAGAGTAAGGGATACTTCAGCAGAGTCATCTGATGAATCAGAATCATTAGAAGACTCAAAGTATCGTCTGTTTGCTTCCAGGGATCGATAAGCGTATCGACATCGGGGGTACCCGGAACCGGATCGGTATCGGGAAAACCCCCGGAACCGGGAACCGGAATCGGTATCCTGGTCGATGTGGATGACCTGGGTACCAGTATCGGTTGTGGTACCGGAACCGGAGTCGGTACCGCAGGGTGCAGTACCGAGGGCGTCGCAGCCTTAATGAAAGCGAAAATGGCCTGCTGCATGGATTGAACTGTATGATCCATGGACGCCACGACTGTCTGGATGTCGGTACCAGATGAATGAGCCGGTACCCCAGAACAGTCTAACAGGTGATCGGTCGAGGCCGTGCCATCGATGTCAACCTGTAACCCCATAGGAGGAGCTTTGGAAGCCGGAGCTTCCCGCCGGGGTTGTTTGGCTGGGGCAGGGTCCTCAGGGTCAAGCCCAGGGGTATCTCGATACTTAGAGGGAGATTTGCCCTTTGAGGACCTGCCAGAGGAATGTTTGGTTACCTGAGATCCATCAGGAGAGGAAGACCTGGAAGATGTCTATGCTGAAGTATCTGTAGAAAACAGCATGTGAAACTTGGCTGCCCGGTTCTGTAAGCCACGTTTAGACATCAAAGAACAGGATGGGCAATCCGGAATGGAATGGTCAGGCCCCAAACATTTAAGACATCATTCATGGGTGTCTGTGACTGAAATAGTACCGCTGCACTTGGTGCATTTTTTAAACCCAGAGGCTTGTATCTCCATGAGGGAGAATTTGTGAAGGCCTAAAGGCCTCACAGAACAAACACACCAAGTGAGGAAAAATGATGATTTTTTTTTTTTTAAGAAATAAAGGAAAAAAGACCGGCGGTACCGGTCTGGAATCGGGGAAGGCAGACACGCGGCCAAAGAAATAAATTAAAATAACTTCTTCAGCGGTGACAGGAACACGACCTGCTGGCTCCGCGGAAAAAGAAGAACTGAGGAGAGTTGGTCAGGAAGGCGGAAAGGCAGCGCGCATGCGGAGTGGGAGGCCCCAAAAGCTTTCCTTCTGGGAAGCTGGGGAGCTTTCCCGCGCAGGCTCCGTCGGTACCGATGTACCCATATGTGAGGACTTATTCCTGCTTGTTCCTGGAGATAGGCTAAGCTCTCTAGTTGTAAGTCAAAGGCCCTGAGGAGGCTGAGGCTGTTGGGCTGTAGCAGTCCTAGCAGCCTTAGGTTTGGCCTGTTTCGGTTGTTGCTGTCTCTTTGTAGCAAAACAACCTGCAGTAGATGACTGCTGACCATAAGCAGAATAATATTTCCCTTTTTTTGGAAAATATCCTTTTTTGAACAACCTTTTCTTAAAAGGAGCAGAAGTAGACTTTGAAAGTCTATCTAAAGCAGAATTCTCAGCATCCATTTGGGTGGCCTTTGCTTGCCAATCTTGCCAAACAGATTTTCACCTGTACAAGGAAGGTTTCCTGGTCCATCTTGAACCCAAGGTTCCAAATCAGAAGCTTGTAACCAAGCAACTCTGCGTGCACCTATGGCAATGGCCGAGGCTCTGCTGGCACCTTCAAAAGAGTCAAAGGCTGCACAGTTGGAAAACTTGGAAATATCCTGGGCATGTTTGAGCCAGGTGAGGAACTCTTCCCTTTTATCTTCTGCAATAAAAGGAGATAAAGTTTGCAGGTGATCTGTAACCTCTTTTAGAAACATCCCCATATGGAGACTATAGGAGTTGATTCTGGCAACAAGCATACTGGCCTGGAAAATTCTCCTGCCAAAGGCATCTAAGGTTCTACATTCTCTATCTGGAGGAGAAGAAGAGAGCCTTTTTGTACTCTTTATCTTCTTCATAGCAGACTCCACCACAATGGAGTGGTGAGGGAGCTGAGTCTTATGAAAGCAAGGACAAGGAGGAACACGATACATGGTGTCCAACCTGCGAGAATGAGGGGAAGTGGTGAGAGGAGTCTCCCATATGCCCAACATGTGATCATAAAGAATCTCATGCATTGGTAAAGTGGCTGCCTCTTTAGGAGCCTTAGGATATTGTAAAATATCTATTTTTTTTGCTCTAGGCTCTGTCTCAGAGGCCACTGAGATGGAAAGACCCCTGGCCACTTCCCTAATGAAGCTAAGAAGAAAATGCACTGAAGTGAGGAAAAACAGTAGTTTTTTTATTTTTATTTTTTTTGAATAAAGAAAGAAAAGACCGGCGGTACCGGTCCAGCGCTGAGAAGGCAGACACGCAACCAAAGAAATAAAATAAAGAAATTCTTCAGCGGTGACAGAAACACAACCTGCTGGCTCCGCAGAAAAGAAGAACTGGAGAGAGGCGGTTAGGAAAGGCGGGAAGGCAGCGCGCAGGCGCTGTGGGATGCTCCCAAAAGCTTTCCTTTTGGACGCTGGGGAGCGTTCCTGCGCAGGCTCCGTCGGTACCGACGATACCCATATGTGAAGACTCATTCCTCCTTGTTCCTGGAGATAGCTCCGGACCTGGAAGCCCTAATGGTGGAAACGGATTTGGACATTATGGCCATTACAGAAACATGGCTAAATGAATCGCATGATTGGGATATAGCCATACCTGGCTATAATCTATTCAGAAGAGACAGAGAAAATGGAAGAGGAGGAGGAGTAGCCTTGTATGTCAAACGCAATACTAAAGCTACTGAAATGCAGGGGGCATGGGGAAAAGAAGCACTCTGGATTGTGTTGGAAAGAGGAGATGGCACTGTCATCCATATTGCTGTAGTCTACAGACCTCCAACACAAATTGAAGAGAGAGATAACAAACTGATTATAGATATTGCCAAGATAGCCACAAAAGGGGAAGCAATCGTATTGGGAGACTTTAATCTACCTGATGTGGATTGGATTACTCCTTCTGCAAATCTGGAAAGAAGCAAAAAAATCGTGGATGCTCTCCAAGATGCGTTACTTAGACAAAAGGTGATGGAACCAACAAGGGAAAGCTCAACGCTGGATTTAGTGCTCACCAACGGTGATAGCGTGTCGAATGTCTGCGTGAGTACCCCTGTGAGCAACAGCGATTATCACACGGCGTGGTTTGAGATATAAGCCATGGTACAAGCCAATCATATCAAGCTCAAAGTCCTAAACTTCAAAAGCACCGACTTCAATAAAATGGCCGAGTACCTAAAGGAGGAGCTGACAGGGTGGAAGGAGATAAGGGAAGTGGAATTGCTATGGGCTAAACTAAAGGTGGCAATAAAAGGGGCAACAAATACATATGTCACAAAAATAAACAAAAAAAAGAGAAGAAAACCCATTTGGTTTTCCAAAGAAGTGGCTGCTCAAATAAAGGCAAACAACACAGCTTTCGCAAGATTCAAAAGCTCACAAACAGAGGAACACAGAAATGAATACAGGATCAAACTCAAAGAGACAAAGAGAGAAATAAGGATAGCAAAAACAAAGGCAGAGGAAAAGATGACTAAAGATGTTAAGTGTGGCGACAAAACCTTCTTCAGGTATATTCGGGAAAGGAAGAAGATCAGAAGTGGAATTGCAGGACTCAGAAGTGCTGCGAATGGACTGGTGGAAAGTGACATTGAAAAAGCAAAATTGCTAAACGAATACTTCTGCTCTGTTTTTACTAAAGAAAGTCCTGGAGAAGGACCACCTGTAACTCCCAAATATTATAAAAATGGGAATGAAGTAGATACCACACCATTCACAGAAGATGTGTTAGAACAACTTGCAAAACTGAAAGTGGACAAGGCCATGGACTGGATAGGATACATCCCAGGATTCTGAAAGAGCTCAGAGAGGTTCTTGCAGGGATGTTAAAGGATGTTTTCAACAGATCCTTGGAAACAGGAGAGGTTCCTCAGGACTGGAGAACGGCTGATGTCATACCTCTACACAAAAGTGGTGACAGGGAAGAAGTGTCAAACTACAGGCCCATGAGCCTTACCTCGGTGGTGGGAAAAGTAGTGGCGGCGCTCCTGAAAGAGCGAATAGTGAACTTTCTCAAAACCAACAGGTTGCAAGACCCGAGGCAACATGGTTTTACCAAAGGACGATCTTGCCAAACAAATCTTATTGACCGGATGACCAGGGAGCTAGATCAGGGACATGCAATGGATGACATCTACCTGTATTTCAGCAAAGCCTTTGATACTGTTCCTCATAGGAGGCTTATCAATAAACTCAGTAGCTTGTGGATGGATCCTAAGATGGTAAATTGGATCAGAAATTGGTTGACTGACAGACGACAGAGGGTGATAGTAAATGGAGCTCACTCGGATGAAGGGAAGATGATTAGCAGGGTGCCCCAGGAGTCGGTCCTGGGCCCAGCACTGTTCAATGTATTTGTGAGTGATCTTGCTGAAGGACTGAATGGAAAAGTATGTCTCTCTGCAGATGACATGAAAATCTGCAACAGAGTTGACTCCCCCGAGGGAGTGGTTAACAAGAGGAAAGATCTACAAAAGCTGGAAGAATGGTCTAATGCTTGGCAATTAAGATTTAATGCAAAGAAGTGCAGAGTCATGCACTTGGGTAGCAGAAATCCAAGGGAAATGTACGTGATAGGGGGCGAGAGGTTAGTATGCACGGATCAGGAGAAAGACCTTGGTGTGCTTATTTCTGAAGATCTCAAGATGGCAAAACAGTGCAACAAGGCGGTGGCAAAAGCCAGGAAGATGTTGGGCTGCATACAAAGAGGAATCACCAGCAGAAAGGAAGAGATACTTATGCCACTGTACAAGTCACTGGTGAAGCCTCACTTGGAATACTGTGTTCAGTTTTGGAGACCGTATCTTGTAAAGGATGTAAAAAGACTGGAAATTGTTCAGAGGAAGGCGACCAAAATGATTTGGAGCTTGCATCAGAAGCCTTATGAGAAGAGACTTGAAGACCTAAACATGTACACTTTGGAGGAGTGGTGGTTAAAACAAGGATTCTTTATTCGTTACTTAAGAAACCTGAGAGCCCGACACAGGCCGTGTTTCGTATTTTCACTTCATCAGGGGTTACAGGTTTGCCGTATCTACGTTCTAATATGCACGGCTGAGAATTTGATTCACTCTCAAAGATGAGTAACTGCTTTCTCTTGTCACAATATCTGAAAGATCTTGTTTGAAGGAGAACTGCCGTCTACTGTGTAAAAAGCTTTTTGATTTTGATTTGACTTTTTACACAGTAGACGGCAGTTCTCCTTCAAACAAGATCTTTCAGATATTGTGACAAGAGAAAGCAGTTACTCATCTTTGAGAGTGAATCAAATTCTCAGCCGTGCATATTAGAACGTAGATACGGCAAACCTGTAACCCCTGATGAAGTGAAAATACGAAACACGGCCTGTGTCGGGCTCTCGGGTTTCTTAAGTAACGAATAAAGTATCCTTGTTTTAACCACCACGCATTATAGACGGGGTGTGTTTCGCATAACGTGGTGTAGTGCTCCATTGTTGGACCGGATCCACTTTGGAGGAGTGACAGGGGAGATATGATTCAGACCTTTAAATAAATACTTAAAGGGAAATAATGAACAAACAAATCTCTTCCAAAGACGGGGCAGCTGTAAAACTACAGGGCATAACAGGAAGCTGCAAGGTGGTAAATTGAAAGGCAATGTCAGGAAATACTTTTTCACAGAAAGGGTGGTGGATGCTTGGAATGCCCTCCCAATGGAAGTGGTGGGGGCAAACACGGTGACGGAATTCAAAATGACATGGGACAGACACAGTGGATCCCTTTACAACAACAGGATAAAATCAAAATAAACTGAACCATCTAATTTCTCAACAAATAGGGGCATCTTACATGGAGTGGTGGGTTCACCCCTAAACAGGGACGTGGGGAGGGGTTGCCTGCACAGAGCGGCAGGTGCACCTACTCTTGCCATTGTGCTGGACAGACTAGATGGACCATGCTGGTCTTTATCTGCCATCATTTACTATGTTACTATGTAAAATGAATTCCAAGATCAACAGAGGAAAAATTGGTTGAATTACTGAACCAGGAGGGTTCCTGATCATGGTAAAATACACTATAAAGCCAAGTATGTGTGTAGTAGTTCTGATTTAAAAGCATGATGACTAGGGCAAAATAACTCTGGCTCAGGGTCTGCTTTCCAATGTATAGCAAGACCAGTAGGTTATGAAACCAACACCTGATATTTTTCATTTCCGTCAAGGCAAAACTATGAACTGGGTGCTTCCTGCCGAGAAAGATTAGTTAAAAAGCATGAAGGGACACCGAGCTCTATGTCCACCATCCATCTACGAGGGTTATTTTTAAAGTAAGGTCCGATTGGCTGTAGCTTTGTAAATTTTTTCCCCCTGTAGAAACACACATGCGTGCCGGCTCCCGGCATGCCTTGTGCAAAAGCAGATGCCATTTGCAGTCGTAGTGTCACTTTGTACTGTTTATACTGAGACGTTAAAATGTTTAAGACAATTGAGTGGCCCTCCGACTGTGATTCGGTTTTTGAAAGCAAGGACCGTATCATCAGCGGACATTCATCGCCAGATATGTGAGGTGTATGGCCCCAATACGATGAGTGACAGCAAAGTGAGTAAATGGGTGAGACTGTTCAAGGACGGGCGGGACAATGTCCATGATGAACCGCAATAGGGTCTACCTTCAGTAATTACAGAAGATTTGGTGTGCACAGTTGACGCAAAAATTTATGAAGAACGGCGATTCATGATTTCCACTTTGTTACTGAAATTTCCACAAGTTTCAAGGTCAGTGCTATACAAAAAAGTTTCTGAAAAATTGCAGTTCAGAAAACTGTGCTCGCAATGGGTTCCCAGGCTGCTTTCCAAGGAACAGTTGCCATAATCTTGCGTGTTGAGATTGTCTGTTTGGCTTTCACTTTGACTGGAGATGACGTGTCTCTCCATTCCATCGACTGCCGCTTTGATTCTGGAGTCATGTGAGAAACCCATGTCTCATCCCCTGTGACAATGTGGTCCAAAAGTTCATCTCCTTCCTCAATGTATCGGATCAAAAATGTCAAAGCACTAGCCATTCTCCTTTTTTGGTGTTCCTCGGAAAGCAGTCTGGGAACCCATCATGAGCACAGTTTGTCCCGCCCATCCTTGAACAAATCTCACCCATTTATGCACTTTGCTGTCACTCATCACATTGGGGCCGTACACCTCACACATCTGGTGATGAATGTCCGCTGATGACACGGTCCTTGCTGTCAAAAACCGAATTACAGACCATATTTCCCAGTCGGAGTGCCGCTCAATTGTCTTAAACATTTTAACGTCTCAGTATAATCCGTACAAAGTGACGCTACGAATGCAAATGGCATCTGCTTTTGCACAAGGCATGCCGGGAGCCGGCACGCATGCTTGTTTCTACAGGAGGAAAAAATTTACAAAGCTACAGCCAATCGGACCTTACTTTAAAAATAACCCTCGTATTTTGTCTGAAGAGATCTAGCTACTGGTGACAATTTTTTTTTTTTGTTACCAGTAGCTGAAATTGGTTGCCAGAACATATAGTAAAAGCTGTTAGTGTAGCTGCGTTAAAAAAAAAAAAAGTTTGGAAAAGTCCATGAACTATTATTAAAGTAGACTAGGGAAATCTACTGCTTACCCCCGAGATAAGCAACAGGGAAGATGTCTTAGCTTTTGGGAATCTGACAGGTACTTGTGACCTGGATTGGCCACCGCTGGAAACAGGATACTGGGTTTGATGAACTTTAGGTTTGATCCAATATGGCAAATCGTATGTTCTTTTAACAAGAGCTAGAGCAATAATTTCACAATTCTGGTATGGCTTAGAGATCTTCTCTACAATGTCTTTATCCTCAGACAGAAAACGACTGAAACATGCTAAAACATGAAAAGTCAAAAGGTTTGGAAAAGATGAGTAATTAAAAAACAAACAATCTTAATGCAATGTGTGCAGTCAAATCAATGCTGACTCCTGGCAACCCAGCCTCTAAAACACTTCCAAATACCAATATAGGAAGATCTTCGTACCCATTCTCACGCTTGTAGTCAGCCTACAGAATGATTTGGCAAGTTAATTCTATATCATGATGCAGTTTAATAATCTCCATGCAGAGTATGGCATTGGAGCAACTGATTCTGAGCATTACCAAACACCATTTGAGGGCCTGGATAAACTTTTGTCACTGATCAAGTCTCAAAACTTTAGCAGCCAAGTTGAGTGCTGAAAAGGTTCTTGCTAGAGAAATACATGCAGAGAACGCTCTGTTGCATGTGTCGACACAGAAGGCAGAGGCTCATAGCATGCTGACGTTTCTAAGGAAACATGAGTTTGATACTATTAAAAAGTGAGCTCATCACTCCTACATAACACAGGACATGGCTTTGAGCAGCTGCAGATCCTTATGTAAGGGCACATTTTTGGAAAGGACGTCTAGATGCAATTTGGGACGCCCAAGTCAAAACATATGAAAAAAAGGCCACCATGTGTGCAAGTTTCTGCCTGATTTTAGAAACTTGCACATGCCTGAAACGGATGGTGGCAGTGGCTTCAGCCTCAGTCTCATGGACCTCCCCATGACAGAATTTCAGGATGGGGATGTCTATCCCATGCTGCATACATGTTTCTGTCTGCTATTTTACAAATGTATCGGTATGCTCATCAGCAAACAAGTGTCCTCATGTCCCTTCAGTTTTCTTTATGATCGTGAAAAGTATTAAGGATATTAGAGTATCTTTTTCTCTGTGCCCTCCCAAGTGTATTGGTGGCAGAACGAGAGCTTTTCTGATGCCTACTCATGCCCTATATCAGGAGTAGACATGGATATTACAACTGGTGGCTCGCTGTTTCTAAAATCAGGCACGCACATATAACTATACCACTACACCCCTGTGTGCCATGGATATTCTCGCATTGGGGACATCTATATACCTGGCTTTCTAAAATGGTTCTGGGGACATCTCCATGATTTGTATGTCTAAGTTCCTATTTTCAGACATGCAGCTCACAAGACCCCTATTGTATCTAAAAAAGGAAAACGCATTACTACTAGTCATGTTTTCTTCAATACTATTTGTCTTCTGCTGCGACACTGCCTGTGCTCCAATTTAAAAGGATGATCTACTTCCATTGGCTTGGGCAGAGGGATGATGAAAGGTTCTTGGCACGTTACTGGTAATACATGAATTCATGCATGCAAAATCAACGTGTACTATCAACCGCTTGGCCAGAATGAACAAATGAATGAAATGCTCAAAGAAATCAGTGAAGCTAACAAACGTTATAGCATAGTAATAATAATGGGTGATTTCAATTACCACAGTATAGATTGGGTCAGTGTCACGGCAGTGCATGCTAGGGAGATAAAGTTTCCAGCTGAAATAAATGACTGCTTCTTGGAGCAACTGGTCCATGGACAGACCAGAGAGGAGGTCATTTTGGACCTAGTCCTTAGTGGAACACAAGATCTGGTGCAAGAGAAGTGTGTTGGGGCCACTTGGCAATAGTGATCATAGCATGATCACGTTTGATTTAATAAATGAAGGAAGGATGGCAAGGATATCCACAGTACTACCTTTTAACTTTCAAAAAGGAGACTATGATAAAATGAGGAAAATAGTTCAGAAAAAACTAAAAGAAGCAGTTGCAAAGGTTAAAGACTTACATCAAGCATGGGTGTTGTTTAAAAATGCTATCTTGGAAGCCCAGACCAGCTGTACTACACGCTTCAAAAAAAGGTGGAAGAAAGTCCAAAAAACTGTCAGCAAGGTTTAAAGGTGAGGTCAGAGAGGCTGTTGCCAAAAAAGCATCTTTCAGGAAATGGAAAAAAGGAGTCAAATGATGAAAACTGGAAACATAAGCACTGGTAAGTTATATGCAAGGCATTGATAAGGCAAGCAAAGAGAGAATTTGAGAAGAAGCTTGCTGTGGAAGCAAAAACACATAAGACTTTTTCAAGTACATTCGTAGCAAAAAACCTGTGAGAAAGTCAGCTGGGCCATTAGATTATAGAGGGGTAAAAGAGGCACTAAGAGGGAAGAAGTCCATAGCAGAGAGACTGAATGAATTCTTTGCTTCGGTCTTTACTGAGGAAGATGTAGGGATGTTACCCATGGCTAGAATGGTATTTAAAGGTGATGCCGCAGAAGAATTAAAAGAAATATTGATACATCGGGAAGATGTATTACAACTATATGATAAATGAAGAGTAGCAAATCACCTTTTAGATACAAGGATGTTTAAAGAACTGAAACATGAGATTGCAGAACTACTATTAGTAACCTGTGAGCTATCATTAAAATCATCTGTAATACCTGAAGATTGGAGGATGGCCAATGTAACAGTTTTTAAAAAGGGTTCCAGGGGTGATCCGGGAAACTACAGACCAGTGAGCCTGATGTCAGTACTGGGAAAAATGGCAGAAGCCATTATAAAGAACAAAATTACTGAACATGTAGATAGTCATAGCTTAATGGGAGAAAGTCAACATGGCTTTAGCCAAGGAAGGTCTTGTCTTACTAATCTGTTATGTTTTTTTTGAAGGTGTGAATAAACAGGTAGACAAAGGTGAGTCGGTTGATATAGCATAGTTACTCACCTGTAATAGGTGATCTCTGGGAACAAGCAGGAATTTAGTCTTCACATATGGGTATCATCGATACCGACAGAGCCTGCGCAGGAACGCTCCCCAGTGTCCAACAGGAAAGCTTTTGGGAGCATCCCACAGCACCTGCGTGCTGCCTTCCCGCCTTTCCCAACTGTCCCTCTCCAGTTGAGTTTTAAAGCTGAGACAAAGAGAGGGGGAAAGAGAGAGAGAAAGGGGGAGAGATAGAGAGATACAACTAGGGGAGGTGGGTGGGTTGTGAAGACTAAATTCCTGCTGTTCCTGGAGATCACCTGTAACCGGTGAGTAACTATGCTATCTTCAGGAACAAGCAGGAATGTAGTCTTCACATATGGGGACTCCCTAGCTGCAGATGCCAGGGAGAAGGCCCCAGAAGTTGTGTGCCCCTGTGAAAGGGCTCCACTTCCCCCCATGGATCTCTGGCATCCTACCAGGGATGGTGGGTAGGAGTTGATTAAGTATGGAACAGGTGTTGAACAGCCTGACCAAACAAGGCATCCCGGCTGGAGTCCTTGTCTAAGCAGTAATGGGCTGTGAAGGTATGAACCGAAGCCCAAGTAGCTGCTCGATAGATGTCATCGATAGAGACAGAGTGAAGATAAGCCATAGAGGCTGCCATGGCTCTCACATTGTGAGCTGTGACATGGCCTTCAAGAGGAAGGTTCTTACTCTCATAGTTCTTACTCAATTCAGTTGGACAGTGTTCTTTTGGAGACTGGAAGTCCCAAATGACTAGGATCAAAAGCAACAAAGAGTTGAGAGGACTTTCTATGTTGCTGTGTCCTTTGCAAGTAAAAGGCCAAAGTATGAAGTATGAAGATTCCTTTTACAGTCCAAAGTATGAAGATTCCTTTCTGCATTTGAGGCGCGAGGCCTTGGGAAGAAAACAGGAAGGTAAACTGCTTGGTTTAAATGAAAAGGTGATACCACCTTTGGCATAAAATGTGGATGAGTCCTAAGGACTACCTTATCATGATGGAACCTTGTATAAGGAGGATCAGCCACCAACGCTTGCAATTCACTGATGCGACGTGCTGATGTGATTGCAATAAGAAAGATGACCTTCCAGGAAAGGAATTTCAAAGAGGTAGTAGCTAATGGTTCAAAAGGCGACTTCATGAGCTGCCCAAGAACCAGATTTAAATCCCATACCACCGGTGGTGGCTTAATGGGAGGCTTAGTTAAAAGAAAGCCTCTCATAAATCTCACTATAAGAGGATGAGAGGAAATAGGTTGTCCATTTAGAGGCTTGAAAGAAGCTGCAATAGCACTCAAATGAACTCTCACTGAATTGGTCTTAAGCCCTGAATTTGATAAATGAAGGAGATACTCCAGTAATGATTCCAGAAGTAACGTTAGAGGGTTAAGACCCTTCTGCGAGCACCAAATGGTAAACCTTTTCCACTTAAATGCATAAGAGCGTCTTGTGGAAGGCTTCCTGGAATTATAAAGGATATCCTTTACCTGCTGAGAAAGGTTAAGACCATGAAGTTCTAGGCTTTCAGCAACCAGGCCCTGAGATGCAGAGACTGTGGATTGGGGTGCCATAGCATCCCGTCCTCCTGAGAAAGGAGATTTGGAGCAGACCCTAACTCCAGAGGAGGAGCTTGAGAGAGATGTAGGAGTAGAGGGTACCACATCTGCCGTGGCCAATGTGGAGCTATGAGAATCATATGACCTGTGTCTCTCTGAAGCTTGAACAGGGTTTTGGGAATTAGGGGAATGGGTGGAAAGGCATACAGGAAGTCCTGGCCCCAATGGAGGAGGAAAGCATCCCTGGCCTGACAACCCTGAGCTGGAATTCTGGAACAGAACCGGGGAAGTTTGGCATTCAGCGGACTTGCAAAGAGGTCTATGTCCAGGGTTCCCCAAATTTGAAAAGTTTTGGCCACCTGGTCTGCATGGAGACACCATTCGTGTGGAAGCAGAACTCGACTGAGTCTGTCTGCCCAAGAGTTTTGAATGCTTGGAAGAGACACTGCAAGGAGATGAATCTGATGCTCTATGGCGAGGGCCCATAGTCGCAAAGCTTCATTGCAGAGCGACAGTGAGCCTGTTCCGCCCTGCTTGTTAACATAGAACATGGCTACTTGATTGTCCGTTTGAACTAGGACTGTCTTGTAGCTGAGCTGGGTGTGGAATACTCGAAGAGCAAGGAAGATCGCTCTAAGTTCCAGGAGATTGATGTGTAGATAGGCCTCCTGTGGAGTCCAGGTACCCTGGGTAGAGAGAGGCCTTGCAGGTGGGCTCCACAACCCACCTGAGAAGCGTCTGTTCGAGTGGCTTGGGGTGGGGGTTTATTGTTTAGTTCACATTTACTATACCGCCTCCCATTACATCGAGGCGGTTTACAAATAAAATCAATGGTTAAAGAGAAAAGAAATTACAATAATTGAGAGCAAAGAGGAGAGTAAAGGCAAGAGAAATATAATTAGAAAACAGAAAAAGAAATCTTCAGGGGGGGTTGCTGAAAAGGAGACCCCACTAAATGGTTTTGCCACCATTGGAGGGACAAAATAAGGTGATCTGAGTTTGCTATTTTGTCTGACAGACAACCTGACGCCTGAGTCCACTGAGTGGATAAAGTCCACTGGGCTGCCCTCATATGGAGGCAAGCATAAGGAACCACATGCACGGTGGATGCCATATGGCCTAGTAATTGTAACATTTCCCGAGCTGTGAGATGAGGTTTTAACACTGCTTGGGAAGCTAACTGCACAATGCGAAGGCAGCGGGGCTGTGGAAGGTAGGCCCTTGTATGTCTGGTATCCAGCAGAGCTCCTATAAACTCTAGGAACTGATTGGGAGCAAGGTTGGATTTTGGGAAGTTTATGACAAGTCCCAAATACTGAAGGATGCGCATTGTGCAAGAGAGAGCAACCCTGGCCTCTGGCTCTGAAGGGGCTCGAATGAGCTAGTCGTCTAAGTAAGGGAAGACGAATATTCCTAGGGTGCGGTGAAATGCTGCCATCACAGCTATGCATTTTGTCAACACCCTTGTTGAAGAGGCCAGGCCAAAAGGAAGAACCCTGTATTGGTAGTGCTTCCCTTGACACAGAAAGCAAAGGAACCTTCGGTGAGTTGGATGGATGAGAACATGTGTACACGCATCCTTGAGATCTAGAGAACAAAGCCAATCCTGACTCTTAAGGTATGGCAGCAGAGTTCCTAGAGAAATCATTTTGAATTTCTCTTTGAAAAGGAATTTGTTCAATTCTCTAAGGTCTAAGATGGGTCTGTGTCCTCCTGTTTTCTTTGGAATAAGGAAATAGGGGGAGTAAATCCCCATACCCCGTTGGGGAATGGGTACCTCTTCTATTGTCCCTTGGGCAAGAAGCACAGTGATCTCTTGATCTAACTGGTCGTTGAGAGAGGTCTGAGAATTGAAATGTCTTACCATTGTAGGAGGGGGCATGCTGATGAAATGAAGCTTGTACCCCTCTCTTACAATAGACAGAGTCCAATTTTCTGCTGTTATTTGACCCCATCTGGGGGCAAAATGACATAACCTTCCTGGGATGGTGGAGGGTTCTGGGCCGTTCAGGGCCAGGAAGGCAAATTCTCTAGATAGGAGTCAAAGCCCCTGTGGAGGCTGAATCTGCTGAGTCGGTTGAGGCTTAGCTGCTTTTGTCTTACTTTGCCTAGGTTGTTGCTGATGTCCCTTTTGGGCAGACTGACCTAAGCGATGCCCCTGTTGGGTATAGGAGAGACAAAACTTAGTCTTACTGAAGAGTGGTTTCTTAGAGGATTTTTTCCTCGCAGGATCAGCTGTAGATTTAGACAATCTATCCAAAGTGATATTGTCAGCATCTATCTCATTAGCTTTTTCCTGCCAATTCTTGCCAAAGAGATTCTCTCCTGTACAAGGAATATTCCCTAGTTTATCCTGTACCCAAATTTCTAAGTCAGATGCCTGGAGCCAGGCAATCCTACGTGCACCTATGGCAATAGCAGAGGTTCTGCTTATGCACTCAAAGCAGTCAAAAGCTGCACGATTCACAAACTTGGAAACAGCCTGAGCATGTTTGACAAGGGCGAGGTAATCTTGTCTCTTATCATCAGGAAAGAGAGGGCTCATAAGCTCTAAATCTCCTGTGACCTCCTTAAGGAACATTCCCATATATAAGATATAGGAACTGATCCTAGCAGAAAGCATGGAAGCCTGGAAGGTTCGACGTCCAAAGGCGTCAAAAGTCCTACACTCACGTCCTGGAGGATTAGGATGCATGCCTTTTTGCACTCTTTATCCTTCTCATAGCTGATTCCACCACCATGGAATGGTGTGGTAACCGAGTCTTCTGAAACCCAGGACAAGGAGGAACTCGATACATGGTGTCAAGCCTTCGAGAGTGAGGAGATGTGGTTAGAGGTGTTTCTCACATCCTTAACATGAGGTCATGCAAGATCTTATGAATAGGTAAGGTAGCTGCCTCCTTGGGAGCTTTAGGGTATTGCAGGATTTCTAATTCCTTTGCCCTAGGCTCTTTCTCAGGAGCCACTGTGATGGAAAGACCTTGAGCCACATCTCGGATAAAATCCTGAAAGAACATATCCTCTGGTGGAGACATCCTATGCTGAGGAGAAGAAGAATCCTCAGGAAGAAATACTCTGATATCGGCAGAGCTTTCAGAGTCTTCAGACTTATCTGAGGATTCAAAGTATCTCCAATCCGGGTGATCGTGCAAGGCACGGTACCGGTACCGATTGAAGTCGGCATCGGAGTGGTCTGGTACCGACCTGTCGATACCAGATGGATACGCATGACTCGGTCCCGGTAGAATACCTGCCGATGTCGATGCAGTCGGTGACGGTACCGGTTTCAGGGGCATCGAGACGTGAGAAGAGCCGCCAGACTGCGTTCACTAGCCAAGAATCTCTGGTCTATCGATGCTGGGGTATCGGTACCGGATGAAGCGGCCGGTACCCCAGAGCATGGCACCAGTAGTTCTGCCGAGGTTGAAGCCTTGAGAACATCCTGGAGCACCGTTAATGCTTTGGAAGGTGAAGCCTCCCGCCGGGACAATTTTGCCAGTGAAGTTCCTCAAGGGCAACGCCAGAGGCATCTCGCTGTCTAGAAGGAGATCTACCCTTTGAGGACCGGCTAGATTTATGTTTAGTTACCTAAGATCCATGGGAGGAAGACGAAGCCCTGGAAGACGTCGATGCCACGGAGGCTGCATCGGAGGGAAAAAGGGTGCTAAGTTTAGCAGCTCGGTTCTACCGGCCCCTTTTCGACATCATCCCCCAGGCAACACACTCAGAAATAGAGTGGTCAGGACCTAAACATTTGAGGCACCACCACCACCACTCATGGGTGTCGGTGACGGAGATGGTACCGCCACACTTAGAACACTTTTTAAAACCCGAAGCGGGTTTTTCCATTCTGAAGGAGAAGTTGGGCCTAGTGCCCAAAATGGCGCGTGGCACCTGAAGAGAAAATGACTGGAAAGACTCCAGAAGGTTTTTTTTGTTGTCTTTTTTTAAGAAAAGAAAGAACCACCACCGGCGGGTACCGGTGTAGCGTAGAGGGAAGGCAGACGCGACCAAACAAAAGAAGAATAGAAGGGATTTTTTCTGCGGTGTCAGGATGTGTGACCTGTCGGCTCCACGGAAAACAAAGAACTGGAGAGGGACAGTTGGGAAATGCAGGAAGGCAGCACGCAGGCGCTGTGGGATGCTCCCAAAAGCTTTCCTATTGGACATTGGGGAGCGTTCCCGCGCAGGCTCCGTCAGTACCGACGATACCCATATGTGAAGACTACATTCCTGCTTGTTCCTGGAGATAGTGTATTTGGATTTTCAGAAAGCCTTTGACAAGGTCCCTCATAAGAGACTCTTGGCATAATTAAAAAGTCGTGGGATAGGAGGCAGTGTACTATTGTGAATCAGGAACTGGTTAAAAGATTGAAAGCTGGAGGAGCTTTTGAGTATGCTTGCTGTACCCACAGAGTCAAGATTGGCTGTGGCTTGGTCTGGGAGAAAGGATTGATGAGAACTGGAAGAAAGGATTGATGAGCAAGATATCATGGCAGCCTTTGAGTTTATACCTGCACCTGGTTCTTTACTGATTATAGGGATATGCAATATAAAATAATCAGGCGAATGTATTATGCACTCAATAGGGCTTTCCGGGCGGGATGCACAACTTCCTCTGCATGCCCACATTGTGGGTTAGAGGGAACAAATTTGGGACATGTTCTAGAGTTGCCCAGGGTTGGTCAGATACTGTAGGGATATATTTCATTGTCCTAGTGTCACACTGGGAACTCAGATAAAAGTAAACCCTCAGATAGCAGTTTTGAGATTGGTGTCCAGAATGGTGGTGGTGAAAGCTCCACAAAGGAAATGGCTGGAGAGGGTGCTACCGGTAGCTCGACAACTCCTCTTGCGCTATTGGGCATTACCGTAATGCCCAAAATGAGAACAATGGGAGAAAGAAGTATGGATGTTATTAACAATAGAACATGTAGGGGCACAATTAAATGGAAGACTGCAATGCGTTTTCTTAACTGAATGGGGGCCCTATATCAATAAGCTGCCTCCCAGGGACAGAGGTTGCATCCTCAATATTTTGTAATCAAGTAAATACCATTGGGAACAGTGTGGGACGGGAGATTCCATGACAGACTCCAGAAGATATGGGGATGGGGTGGGTAGAGGGTGGGGTAGAGTAGGGAAGGGATGGGGTGGTTGCTGGTTGTGTTGGCTATGTTATTAGGTATTTTGTAGTTGTTAATTGGGGGGGATAGGGGGATGTAGGGATTACTGTGAAAGGTAAAGCACAGTTACTTACCTGTAACAGGTGATCTCTGGGAACAGCAGGCATTAGTATTCACATATGGGTACGTCGGTACCGACGGAGCCTGCACGGGAATGCTCCCCAGCATCCAATCAGAAAGCCTTTGGGAGCATTCCTCGCGCCTGCGCGGTGACTTCCCGCCTTTCCCACTGCCTCTCCTCAGTTGAGTTTCATAGCTGAGACAGAAGGAGAGAACGAGGAGAGGAGATAGAGAGATACAACTCCTAGGGGAGGTGGGTGGGTTGTGAATAGTAATTCCTGCTGTTCCCAGAGATCACCTGTTACAGGTAAGTAACTGTGCTATCTCCAGGAACAAGCAGGAATGAGTCTTCACATATGGGGACTCCCTAGCTGTGGGTGCCGGGGGAGATCCCATAAAATGCGTATCCCTGGAACAGGACGGCATTTCCCAAACCTGGATCCCCGGCATCCCCTGAGGGATGGGGGGTAGGAGTTGAAAAGAGAAGAGCTGTAGAGGAACAGCAAATCTAAAGACTACAGGGAAAAAAAAGAGTCTTTAGAATGTATGTCAAGTATCATTAAAATATTTAATGAACTAGTACAATATAGATCTTACCTACTGGATTGTAGGGAGTAGGACTGTGATGGAGTGTAGTGTACTGTAGATGCAGTAGCGGAATCCTCAAGGTAACTTCACAGCAGTGAGGATGAAGTTCCAAAGCTGGAATGGGCAGGTGACCCAGGTGTCAACTGGGGCAGGAGAAGAACGGCAGGTCTTTAATGGAAAGCTTTATGGAAAAAAGCTGAAAACTCTTTTAGGCACAGAGTTAACAACATTGAGAACTAAAAGAAAAGACTGACATCTGGAGAATTAGCCCAGTCCTGAAAGGAAGAGGGGGTATGGAAAAAAGCCCCTATTCCCAAGGAGAACAGAAGTGTACTCAGAAATACTGAAGATGTACACTGTCTTTCCTAGCTGGTAAGAGATAGGAAGACATTGAAGTTTGATACTTCATAGACAGGGAGATTTATAACAAATAGAGAAGCTGTTGACATCACAGCAGTAATTGAGTGTATAACCGCTCCCACTTACTGAGCCGCATGAGAATAGGCAAGTTGACTGTCTGGACTTCTTAAGAAGGTAAAAGCTTTATAGCAGACAGTTGGGGAGATAGTAGGTAATACATAGCATCCTATGGACATCCGATGGACACATATATATATCTATATATATCTATATCTATCTATATATCTATCTATATATATCTATATATATGGAGATACATACATATCTATAGATATGTGCATATATGTTTAGATATGTGTGATATATATAGATGGGCATGACTTAAGCCTACACAGACTACAGAAATATGTATGTATAGGACATATACATACATGAATATAAGTCTGAGGATACATGCCTGCAACTGAGCCCCACAAAAACATTCACATGGGGAATGTGATGGGAAAAGATCCATCTAATAAAAAGGGGGTGAAAACCACCTGGAGATATATAGAGAATCTATTTCTGCGGTGCAGGAATGTAGTTCAGTGGAATAACCAGTATGGTTGCGTGAAAAAACAAAGGATAAGAGCAGTCTGGCAAGAGCACGTCAGGAGTACTTTAGGACTCTGACATGTCCAAAGGACACAAAAAACGCATAGACTAAGATACTAGGATGACCCAGCCTAGGGACACAGGGGTATCATGTACACTAAAGGAGTATGCGTTGTCCAAGTGGAGCAGAAAAGCATAATGCCAAGCTGCAAGGAAAAAAGGGGTAGATTCCTGCAAGATTGGGAACTCCTTGGACATTCACGCCATGGAATGATTATATAAACTTTTTCTACTACATGGGAAAAACCCTCAGAGATAAAGTTCAATGCTCTGTAGCAAGGGCCCATAGTAGAAAGCTTCTCTGAAGATTGCAGAGAGCACTGTGCAGGAGAATTATAAGATAAAAACTGACAGAAGTCAGGCATGTTGCCACATCCTAGGAAAGGATATGGCTAGAAGAAGATAACCTGCAGTGAGTAGTATTATGCAAGATAGTTGAAAGTAGCTTGCAATGAGTATTAAAGTAATCACTGGAACTCCTGCATATACAGCAACTGAACAAAACAGCAGAGGGGATTCTCCTGTATAAAACAGGGAGAAAACAGACAAAGGGGCGGAGATATTCCCGTCCCTGTCTGATGAGTTGTTCAGAGCATGCATTGAAGGATAACAAAAGGTCTACACTGGAAGAAGAGAAGTGTTTCAGTATGGTACCAACCCAAGCAGGGGAAACCCTGGAAGAGAGGGGGTTGGAAAGTGACTTACCATATGGTAAGTCAGCTGAAGGAAAAGATGTCCATGTGGGGACAGAAACTATCATGGGATAGTTGTAACCTCCCTTCGTAGTAGTAAGAAGGGGAGAATTCTGTAACCCATGGACAAAAGTATCCTAACAGCTTAGCATACTGAAAAAGAAAAAAACAGTGTAGAGTTTGAAGAATAAACTTCTGCTAAGAAGAAGTTAACCGTAGATTGCAATATACAGGAACCTATGGTTGCTGGTTATGATTAGACTGGTCAGAGTCTGGAGACTTCAGACTAGGATGAGATGTCCCTTGCTTGGGTACATCTGGAGGATGGGCAGGAGAAGAGTGAAACCTTCTTTTCTTAGGGAAAGAAGGTTTGGTAGGACATTTCCTACGTCCTGGGGGAAAAGAAGGCTTAGGATGGTTTCTAGAACCAGGGAAGTCAGTGGAGCAAAGAGCAACCTGACGTAAAGCCTCTTTATTAAAGAGATTTTCTCCAGTACAAGGAGAATTACCCAGTGTATGTTGTGCCCATCTGCTCAAGTCTGAAGCCTGCAGCCAGGCTGTACGACGTGCTCCAATGGCAATAGCAGAGGATCTGCTAACAGACTCAAAAGAGTCTGGAGAAGCACGAGAAAGAAACCAAGAGATATTCCTGCTATGATTAAGAAGCAAGGAATAGTCAGTGGCCTTAGGTTCTGACAAAAAAGGGGACAAAAGAGATAATTTCTCTGTGACCTCCTGAAGTGTCAGACTCATATAAAAAATATATGAGATAATTCTTGAAGCCAGCATAGAAGTTTGGAAGGTTTGACGTCCAAAGGTATCAAGTGCTTTAGATGCATGACCTGGCGGATAAGAAGAATGCTTCTTCTTGCTTCTTACCTTCCTCATTGCTGATTCCACTATAATGGAATGATGTGGAAGTTGGTTCTTTGGAAACCCCGGAGAGGGAGGCACCTGATACAGAACATTCATGGCTGTAGAAGGCGAAGGAACCTTTAAGGGTGATTCCCAAATCCTCAGAAGAAGATCCTGCAAAGAATGATGTAAAGGAAGCATTATATTTTCCTTATCTGCAGGATCTTGAGTAAAGCCAGGAATAGGAATGGCAAGAAAGGTTGCCATGTCAAGGAGAAATTTCTGAAAAGAAGGATCTCCAATAGGAACTATTCCTGGGTAAGCTGAGGTTGAAGGAACAGCTTGAGCATCAGAAGACATACAGGACTGGTGCAGAAAAAGAATCCTGCTAGATGGACTGTGATACTGACAGTTCTGATTTGAGGCAGTTAGTACTGCATTGTCAGTGCCTGGTATCGATTCTAAACTAGGCATAGAAAGGATCTATGGCACCGATGGAACTGCAGGAATCGACATCGATACCGGTACCGGTATCGGAGACGATAATGTCATCGAAGCAGTAATCGGGGGCTGCTGAAGCGGTGCCGAGGTAACCAGAGAGTCTTGGTAAATATCCTCGGTACTGCGCAGTCGGAAACGAAATGGATCGGTTCCGAAACGTGTCGGTACCAAGTCATCGAGACTGGATATCGATTCTAGACTCGGCATCGAAGGGAGCGAGTCTATCGATGCATGTCCTGAAGGTACCGACGCTGGTGGCGGTATCGGCGATGCCGATACAAGAAAGTCAATCGGAGTCGTATCGAACGGTTCCAAAGGTACCGAGGACGTCCGACGACGATGCTTGGTGAAGAGTGGAACACTCGACACCGGCGCCGATGATGTCGGGGTATCGGTACCGCTCGAAGCCGATGCCAACCCCGAACATGGCAAAGATACAGGAAAGTCAATCTGGTTCGTATCGATCGGCCCTGAAGGTACCGAGGACACCAGATGATGATCCCTGGTGAAGAGTGGAACACTCGACACCGGTGCCGATGCATCGGTACCGCTCGAAGCGGATACCACCCCCGAGCATGGCTCAGGTATGTTCTGTGAGGGGTGAGCCCCAGGAACAACCTGAAACCCCGAAAATGCTTTGGAGCCCGAAGACTCCCGCCGGGGTTTTATTGCCAATAGGGTCTTGAGGGCAAGGCCGGAGCAGTCATCATGCTGGGCATGAGACTTACCCTTCAAGAATTGGCTAGTCTTAACAGACTGTTTGTGGGTTACCTGATCCTGGAGAGAAGAATAAACCGGTGTCCTCACTTCAGGAGGAAAAACGGCATCGAGGGAAACTCGAAAAAGGGAAGGTCTTCTCCCAATAAAATAGCCTGAGGTATCAGGGGAAAAAGGGTCAGGACCCAAACAGGTTAGACACCAAGCATTGGAGTCTAAAAAGAAAACTAAGTTTCCACAGTGAAGACACTTCTTAGGGGAAGAAGGCTCCATATTGGAAAAGGCCTGGTAGGCCCCAAAAAGTTAAAAACAAGAAACTGAGGAGAAAATATTTCTCTAAGTTTGAAAAGAAAAGAATAAAGCACCGGCGGTACCGGTATCGGCGGGAAAAACAGCCGCGACCACAAGAAAACAAGAAAATAAGGATTTTAAAGGAAAAAAAGTTTCTGCGGTGACAGGAGGACGTCCTGTTGGCTCCGCGGAAAAACAAAAACTGAGGAGAGGCAGTGGGAAAGGCGGGAAGTCACCGCGCAGGCACGAGGGATGCTCCCAAAGGCTTTCTGATTGGATGCTGGGGAGCATTCCCGTGCAGGCTCCGTCGGTACCGACGTACCCATATGTGAAGACTCATTCCTGCTTGTTCCTGGAGATCTGGGATTATATAAGTAATAAAGTTGCTGCTATAGCTGGTCTTTTGGGAGGGGGGAATATACAACATATGGTGTGTTTATAAGATTGTTGTCCCTTCTATTGGGCATGTTTGACTTGGAGTGTATTTGGTAATGATGGGAGGAATGTGTTTTGGTTGTAATTGTTAGAATTGATAATAACTCATAATAATGTCAATAATAAAAATGATTGAATCTAAAGATAGAAAGCAAAGGGTAGGGCTAAATTACCAATTTTCCCAATGGAATGGAGAATAAAACAAAGGATATTATAATGCTTCTGTATCATTCCATGGTGCAACCACACCTTGAATATCGTATGCAATTCTGGTACAGAGAAGAGCCACCAAAATGGTAAAGGGGATGGAATGATACCCCTATGAGGAGAGGTTAAAAAGGTTAGGACTCTTCAACCTGGAAAAGAGAAGGCTGAGGGGAGATATGATAGAGATCTATAAATTAATGAATGGAGTTGAACGGGTAAACATAGATCGATTGTTTACCCCATCAAAATATAGAAAGACTAGGGGACATGCATTGAAGCTGCAGTGTAACCTATTTAAGACTAATAAGAGAAAATATTTTTTCACTCAACGTATAATCAAACTCTGGAATTCGTTACTGGAGGATGTAGTAAAAGCTGTTAGTGTAACTGGGTATAAAAAAGGTTTGAACAAGTTCCTGGAGGAAAGGTCCATAAACCATTATTAAGGGGACCCGGGAAATCCACTGCTTGCCCAAATACAAGTATTGTGAAACCTGTGTCCTTTGGGGAAACTGCTAAGTACTTGTGACCTAGATTGGCCATGATTGGAAACAGGATACTGGGCTTGATGGACCTTGATCTGACCCAGTATGGCATATCTTATGTACTTATGTTCTTTAGGTGGTGCAGCTTTAGCATATTACAAAAGTGATGCTTTCCATTACAAGTTAGTCTGAATTTCAGAGCAGTTAAGGAGTGGCTGAAATTACCTGACGACGGCAAGTTATCACAGGCTAAAAGCAAGGAACACATCTCAGATAAAAGTTCTTTTCTGTTTAAAAAAAGAAAAAAAAAAGAAAAGAAGAATCTTCATATTGGTCTAGTGGCTCAGGGATAATGCCATGTACTACTATGTTGAAGCTTTAATGGGAGAGGCTGACTTAGATTTAGTAGCAGTTACAGAAACATGGTTCACAGAAAACCATGACTGAGATGTAACCATACCAGACTATACTTTATTCAGAAAGGACAGGGTAGGAAGAAAGAGGAGAACTGGCACTATATGTAAAAATTAATATTAAAGCTTTGGGACTACAGAGCTTAAAAGGGAGAGAGGAGGCACTGTGGGTTAAACTAGAAAGAGGAAAAGAGAAATCTATTTACATTGGCATGATGTACAGACCATCCTCACAGGAGGAAGAGGCGGACAGAGTTAATTGAAGACATACGCAGCATTGCCAAGAAAGGGGAAGTGCTACTGATAGGGGATTTCAATATGCCAGATGTTGATTGGCACATTCCTGCTGCAGTATCATCTTCTAGAAGTAAGGAGATCCTCGATTCTCTACAGGGAGAGCTATTCAGGCAACTGGTAACAGAACTCACATGTGAAGGGGCCATACTGGACTTGGTGTTTACCAATGGTGAAAGTGTTTCTGATGTTATAGTGGGAGATCATTTTGCATCCAGTGATCACCAGATGGTGTGGTTCAGTATTAGGACTAGGGCTGTTAAAATCCATTCAAAAGCGAGGGTCTTAGACTTTAGGAAAACTAACTTTGCCAAGATGAGCCAATACTTCAGGAAGTTGTTAGCAGGATGGGAACAGCTGGGGGATGTAGAAAAACAGTGGGCAAAACTGAAAGGGGTATTTTAAGAGCAACCAACCTTTTTGTTAAAATGATAAATAAAGGGAAAAGGAAAAGGAGACTGCTATGGTTTTCAAAAGAAGTAGCTGAAAAAGTGAAGAAAAAAAAGAAGGAGGCCTTCATGAAATACACAGAGAAAGGAAGACAGGCATCTATGTTTGGAAAAACCTGGAAGCTAACAAGTAGTCAGGAATGCAGAGATTCAAAAAAAAGGAGGAAATAGCCCCCCATTTTATAGCACTGGCTAAAACATTTTTCAGATACGTTAGTGAGAAGAGGAAGGGCAAAAGTGATATTGTCAGACTCAAGGGTGAAAGGGAGGAATTTATTTATTTATTTATTTACATTCTTTTATATACCGCGCTATTCTGCATCAGTGCGATTTACATTGAACAAACTGAAATTACATTGAACAGGGCATTATAACTTGGAGCTAACTATTTTACAGGGAACATGGGCTATGGAGGGTTAAGTGGCTTGCCCAAGACCACAAGGAGCACCTGTGGGACTAGAAACTCCAGTCCTTCCGGCCCAAGGTTGCTGTCCTCTAGTGGGATTTGAACCCCCGACCTTCCGGTCTGAAGTACCTTGCCCCAACCACTAGACTACTCCTCCACTCCATATGTAGAAGCTGAGGAGGATAAAGCGGAATTGCTTAACAAATATTTCTGACTGTATTCACAGATGAAGAACCAGGAGCAGGACCTCTGAAAACACCCACAAACAGGAACAGAAGCAAGGGACATCTTGAACAATTTTCAGAAGACTGTGTTTGCGAGAAACTAGCTAAACTTAAAGTAGACAAAGCGACGGGACCGGATGGGATACACCCTAGAATACTGAGGGAACTTGGGAATGTTCTACCAGCTCCACTGACGGACCTTTTCAATGCCTCGTTGGGGTCAGGAGTGGTGCCAAAGGACTGGAGAGAGGCACATGTGATCCCTTTACACAAAAGCAGAAGTAAGGATGTGGTTTAAAACTATAGGCCGGTTAGTTTAACTTCGGTGGTGAGTAAATTATTCAAAGTGCTGCTGAAAAAGAAAATAGTGAGGTTTCTGGTCTAGCAGATTACAGGATCTGAGGCAGCATGGATTCACCAGAGGCAAGTCTTGTCAAACAAATCTGATTGATTTCTTTGAATGGGTGACCAGGGAGTTGGACCAAGGGAGAGCCCTAGCTGAGGTGTATTTAGATTTTAACACTGACTTAATGGCCAAAAAAAAAAAAAAGCCTTTGACACCATTCCTCGCAGGCGACTTATAAACAAACTAAGTACCCTAGGGATGGACCCTAAAGTTACTGTTTGGGTTAGAAATTGGTTAAGTGGGAGGCGACAAAGGGTACAGGTAAATGGAGCTCACTCTGAGGAGAAGGAAGTTACCAGTGGCGTGCCACAGAGATCTGTTCTTGGTCCAATTCTTTTTAACATCTTTGTTAGTGATACAGGAAAAGAGCTGTCGGGTAAGGTTTGCCTCTTTGCGAATGATACCAAAAGCTGCAATAGAGTAGACACCCAGGAAGGTGTAGGTAACATGAAGAGGGATCTAGCTAAGCTTGAAGAATGAATCTCAGCTACAAATTCTAGACCAATGTTAAAAAAATGCAAGGTCATGCATTTGGGCTGCAGCAAGCCAAGGAAACAATATAGTATATAGGGGGTGAAGTACTTTTCTCTACTAAAGAAGAGCGGGACCTAGGCGTGATTGTGTCTGATGATCTTAAAGTAGCTAAACAGGTAGAAAAGGCGACAGCAAAAGCTAGAGGGATGCTTGGGTGTATAGGGAGAGGAATAGCCAGCAGAAGAAAGGCAGTGTTAGTGCTTCTATATAGGTCTTTGGTGTGACTTCATTTGGAATACTGTGTGCAATTCTGGAGACCGCACCTTCAAAAGGATATAAACAGGATGGAGTCAGTGCAGAGTGTGGCTACTAAAATGGTCATTGGCCTTCATTATAAAGCTTATGAGGACAGACTTAAGGATCTTAATATGTACACCTTAGAGGAAAGGAGGGATAGAGGTGATATGATTGAGACATTTAAATACCTTCGTGGTATAGGAGGAGAGCCTCTTTCGATTGAAAGCAAGTCCTGCTACGAAGGGATATGGTATGAGGATGAAAGGGGATAGATTCAGGTGTGATATGCGGAAATATTTCTTTATGGAAAAAAAAGAGTGGTGGATCCATGGAAAAGTCTCCCAGTGGAGGTGGTAGAGATGAGGACAGTAGCTGAATTCAAAGAAGCATGGGACACAGAGGATCTGTTGTAGTGGTTGATACGGCAGGTCAGACTAGTTAGAAACAAGACGACAGAAGATGACTACATGGCCTGTTTCTATGTGGAGAATCAGAGTTTAATTCCCAAGTCAGAACTTCTCCTCTCCAGGGTAGGACATGGACACCGAGAGGGAGGGGAGTCTTGGCTCTTGTTCAATGGCAATACCTAGTGGTCAGACACAGGACCGACATTTATAGGGTCCCCCTTTAGACCAAGTGGATTGCGAGGCAGATATAAAGTAAGGGGGGAAAAACTCAAGAGTTGTGAATAAAAGACCAAGGTACCCATGCCAAAGGAAGTCCATTTTCATCATGTTGGAGACCCAGTGGAGGACAGCTCAGAGGCAAATAACCCTCCCCACTCCAAAAATTAAAAACTTCAAGTCATATTCTGCTATACTTAGAGAACAATAGTTAGAAGGATTTAGCTGTTAGGAGGGAGGGAAGTGTATAAGTTTATAACTTTGTTTTAATAAGTAGGTATACTTATTCATGGAAAAAATGGAATGTGCCAGATGATAGAAAATACATGAGTACATTTTCTTCAGGTTGTTTCTCTACTTAGAAATCAGTTTCAAGGTACACAGGTCCAAACTGAGTTAGTTAAAACTGCCCCTTCATTTCTTTTGAAAGGTGGAAAACGGCATCAAGTGGATTTTAAAGGCCTAATATGTCAGAAGACAAGATATACTGTTGTACTTTTAGAAAAGCCCAATCACGTATATCTCCAGGAACAAGCAGGGATGCAGTCATCACATTTGGGTATCGTTGGCACCAATGGAGCCCGCATGGAAATGCTGCCCAGCATCCAATTGGAAAGCCTTTGGGAGCACTTCAATGTGCCTGCGCATCTGCCTTACCAAGTCCTCTCCTCAGTTCTTTATTTTCCACAGAGTCAGCAGGTTGTTCCCTTCCTGTCACCACTGAAAAAAACTTAATCTTTTTTTGTTTTAATTCTGTACTCTGCCTTTTCATCAATGCTGGTACCTTCCCTGATACCGGCCCCGATATTTTCTTCCTTCAGTTTTATTTATTTATTTTATGGCTTCACAGCCACCTTAGGCCATGGCCTACTTTTTTTTCCATCATGATGAAAAAATGTGTCAGTGGCTTTAAAAAAAATGTACCAAATGTTCTGGTACAATTTCGATCAATGACAAACATGACTGGTGTTTGAAATGTTTGGGCCCAGACCATCTACCAAATGATTATCCTTTGTGCCAACAAACGATAAGGCAAGGCCAAAACGCCAGACAGTATGGGTCCCTGTTTGCCCCAGACTCTATTTAAGTGGCTTCAGCATATTCGAGGATGTCAGACGCCTCTCTTGGTTCCAAGATCTCCACAAAGTCCAAGCATAAATCTAAGTCATCGGCATCAAAGCCCAATACCAATCCTCGAGGTAAGTCCCTTCATCGCCATCGTGACTCACCAAATGGTGTGTCCGATGCAGATCGGCTGCCAAACAGCCCTGGCAAGAGGTCCAGTTCTCCAAAGCTCAACAGGGGCTCCAGGACACACCTGAGGCCTCGACCTCCAGAGAACTACTGGTTCCATGCTTTGGGACAGTGGCTCAAAGCCCCGTACTTGATTCCATCCAAGCAGCGGCCTCCTCCCTCGACCAGCGCATTCTGGCTATTGAGAGGAGCTTGGCAGCACTCCTAGCCTCAGTACTGATGGTATCGATGGCCCTGGCAGTGCAGGCATCAACCTCAGAATTAAGACCGATTCAAGACCAATGCTAGCCCTCAAGCTCATATCAACAGCTCCTCTCCCCCTGATGCCTGCTTTGGAACCAGTAGACATCAATACCCAACTGCCGCTCGGATCCAGTACTGCACTGGCTCACCATTGGTATCAACATCGTGTCTCAAAACAGACACGACCATCGATACTTTGATTTTTTGTCTGAATCAGACTCGTCGTCTTTCAATTCCAAAGATACCTCTGAGGAGTCTAGGCATTCCCTTCAGGGCCCTCTCCAATTCATGAGCGGTGCAGATCCCAGTCAGAGAACATGTCCTTTCAAGACTTCATTTGGGACATGGCAGTGGGCCTCCAGATTACCATCACATCTGAAACAGAACAGAGGGCAGAGGAATTGGAGATCCTCCAATAACCGTCTGCGCCCAAGGAGGCCGCCACGTTACCGGTGTATCAAATCCTGCAGGATTTAAAACTACGTATGTGGGAGGCCCTGCTAACAGTTCCAACTATCAGCAAGCGGCACAATACCATGTTCCACCATGCCCTGGTTTTCAAAAGCCTTAACTACCACACCACTCCATGGTAGTGGAATCAAGAATGTTACTCCAGGAACACTTTGTCTATCAAGAATGGACACATGAATGATTAAGGAGGGGTGAACTGAAACCGAAGTATGAAAGGTTGATAATTGCAGCCCAGGACAGTGGCTTACGGACGAGATGGTTTACAGTGAGCATTGAAAAACTGGTAATACAGACATATGTCAATTCTGTAAAAAAGACCTGGCAACAATGACTCACCTCATAGCTGGCTGTGAAGTTCTGATGGCAAATTTCTATACAAAAAGACATAAGTAGTGCGCCTCATCCACTGGAAACTCTGTAAGCACTACATCACTGTGCCCAAAAAGCCACTGGGCCAACCAGGAAAGCACAATACCACGTAAAACAACAAGATCCAGTCCAGGCGTGGTAAACCAGGGAAAACGCCTCTATTAACAATTCTTGTCAGGGGCACAATACAGACCCCAAAGGGGTGTGTTAGCCAAACCTAACCCGACACAGGCCATGTTTTGGCTGTACCTTCTTCAGGCTATATTGAAATCATAAGAACAAAATAAAATGACAATTAAAACATATAAAATGAACCATTAAAATATACAATATACAGGGTGAACCTGATAAAATGTCCACAGATATAAGAATACACAGCTAGAAGACATTAAGACAATATTAAACATGTATGCACAAATAAATCACTTAATAAAATAGCCATACAAAAATAATATAAAAACTATACTAAAAATATCATAATAAAAACAAACCGTAAATCCACAGGATGTGTTATATAAAGGACTACAAACCATAAGGGAATATGTCCTTCTGAAAACAAATCCCCTTTTGATATGTCTTGTAACTACAGGGGGGGGCATCTGTAAGCAAGTATTCATAACTAAACACCAATCTAATCAAAAAGATAACCTATATCATAAAACAGGAGTAAAAATTGGTCACGCTAACCTCAAACCATCACTATTAGCACTTGGAAACGCAAGAGACTAACATTCACAAAGTTTGTTCACTAAGGCATAGACAAACTATGAAAGGGAGGCGAACTAATACATTTCCTAAACAACTGACTTAAAAGTGGCATTGTGTTCAAAAATATGAAAAGGATACAAAGCCACATAGAGGATACCCCCACTCACACACAAATGTCCTAAAATACACCACAAAGGACCCTTACCGTCTGTAAATACATACCCGAGCTTTTGAGATGTAGGCGAATATGTTCGTCTGAAGGTGAATTTAAAGTACAAGCACAGAAAATGTTGGCCAAATTTCGTGATCGTGGTTATCCAGATGTTTTAAGTAGAGCATATAAGCAAGCACGGTTCAATCATAGAGAATGTCTTTTGTCACCAGTACCTCGGGAGCAAGCAAATCAACATAAATCATTGGATAAAGCAGTGACCTGTATTATTCAACATTCTAGGCTGTCTAAGGAATTTGCTAGGTCTTTTAAGAAGTGATGGAAGATTTTCTCTGCACATCCGATTCTGCAGGATCTTCAATATCGGATTGCATATAGCCATTGACGTAACCTAAAAGATCTGCTGTGCCCTGCAGTTCAGAGAACATCAGTATTGGTGGAGAGAATGGGCCATGTGAAATGTGGCAAATGTATTTTTTGTGCTAATATGGTAGAAGGTATCACATTGGAATTGAAGAATCTTGTCTATTCTTTTTGAATGTACATTCAACTTGTGTGTCAGACCACATGGTTTATGTTTTAAAGTGCTCATGCCCAAAACTTTATGTTGGAAAGAGTACACGTGCTTTGAAGATGCGGTTGGCTGAGCATAAATATAGCCTTACAGAAATACGAGTGGAAATGCCTTTGATTAAACATTGCTTAACCTTTCATTATAAGTTTGAAGATTTATGTTGCCAGGTTATTGACCAAGTTCCCTATAATATACAGCAAGGGGATCGGGGAAAATTACTGTTACAACGAGAACAATGATGGATATTCCGTCTTGATTCATTAGAGCCTAATGGACTGAATAAGATTGAATGGATCTTATTTTTTTGATTGCTTTTGCCGGCGTTAAGTTTTGGAGCTCTGTAGTCTTTATCTCTTTGAGCTTCTAGTGAGTTTGATTCAATATTGGTAGTTTTGTCACGCTCCCTTTGAAGTGAGGTGTGGGTGAAAGGCTTTGATTGGGTGTAGATTGCTTTAAAAAGCTTGACGACAGACGTTTGGATAAACCTGAGCTGTTGTCGTCTGAGATCTAAGTTTACCCCTGTTGGAACCTTTTTTAAGGTGAAACGAAGATCTTTGTTGGGTTAATGGTTTTAAGTTCAGGCGGCAATGTGCATAAAGCTTAGAAGCTGTTGAAGTTAAAGGAATGACGCTGAGGCTTAGAAGAGCGGCATTGAACGCTGAAGCTTGAAACCTTAAAGATAAGTAGAACTTTATGATCTATGGCTGTAAGAGAAGAGTGATTTGACTTTGAAACCTTGTGTCCTTTTCAGAATACAGTGCCGCTTTTCCTTCCGATGTGGTGTGTAACTGAATGGAATATGAGCTTCTTTTGAAGACAGAAGTTTTGTATTATATATGTGGTTTAATTAATTTAAGAAATAATGCAAAAAAAGTACTTTTTCTGTACATTTATTAAGTAGTTTATAAGGGAGTTTTTGGGACCAATGATGCATGAATCTCTAATCCCCTATGGTGATTTGTTTCGCCACATAGTGAGAGGTAATCCATTAGTCTGAGGTCTTTTCTCCCACATAAGAGATTTCGCTTCATGTTGATAAGTTTGGGAGTGAGGCATATTTATATGTAGTTAGTATATTTATGAGGCTAAGGGTGTGATTGTGGTTGGTTTGTTCTCCTTTGTGCAATATTATAATATAATATGCACAAAACTAACCTATTTGGAGAAACTGCCCTGAGACAGGCAGACTTTGTTCCTATGCCCACAGGTGTCACCTCATCGCTTCAGAACAATGGCCCTCTGCTTCTTTCCAAAGCTTACCCCCCCCCCCCCACCTCCACAAATATTATCCTTCAAATCCCTTGCAGGCCGATCTCCTGTCAGCTTAATTGGCAACCCTGTTATCTCAGAGGGCCATAGAAAGAGTTCCTCCCCAAGAAAACAGGAAGATTTGAGCCCATTCTAGATCTAAGGGATCTCAACAAATTCCTTGTCCAAGAAAAATTCAACATGGCTTCCCTCGGTACACTTCTGCCATACCTTCAGGAGGAACGACTGGCTATGTTCGCTAGATCTCAAGGAGGCATACACTCATTTGCTGATTCACCCTCAACAAAGATAGTATCTACATTTTCTGTGCCAGCAAATACATTACCAATACCAGGTGATCCCCTTCGGGCTTGCTTCCGCACCTCAAGTGTTTACAAAATGCATGGCAGTGGTGGCTGCCTATCTTTGTACTTTGGGGATCTTTGTCTTCCTCTACTTAGACGATTGGCTGATCAGGGGAGAATCCCCAGAAGAGGTCAAACTTCTCTTCATTGGACCATTGTTGTGCTCCAAAGCCTGGGATTCGTCTTAAAAAC
Source organism: Ichthyophis bannanicus (assembly GCA_033557465.1). Lineage (NCBI taxonomy): Eukaryota > Metazoa > Chordata > Amphibia > Gymnophiona > Ichthyophiidae > Ichthyophis > Ichthyophis bannanicus. The sequence goes on along the minus strand of CM066041.1, from coordinate 198,810,664 downwards.
TTTTCCAAGTCACACCCGGTCCCATCTCAGTGGCTCAAATTCACTGGAGTGCTTCTAGACACTCGTCAGGCCCGAGCTGATCTTCCACAGGTTCGCTCTGCCCATCTCATCGGGCTTGCACACACCATAGCAAGTCACAGTGCCGTGACAGCTCGGGAAATGCTATGCCTTCTGGAACACATAGCCTCCACAGTCCATGTCGTCTCTTATGCCCGCCTGTACATGTGACAAGTTCAATGGATGCTGTCATCTCAACGGACACAGGCAACCAGGCATCTTTCAGACAAGATTTGCGCTACACCTCCACTTGTCAACTCCCTTCAGTGGTGCACAATTCTCACACCTTGAAAAGGATATAAACAGGTTGGAGTCGATACAGAGGGTGGTTACTACAATGGTTAGTGGCCTTCGTTATAAAGCAGATGAGGACAGACTTAAGGATCTTAATATGTATACTTTAGAGGAAAGGCGGGATAGAGGTGATAGAATTGAGACGTTTAAATACCTCTGTGGCATAAATGCACAGAAGGAGAGCCTCTTTCAATGGGGACACAGGATGAGGGTGAAAGGGGATAGACTCTGAAGTAATATGCGGAAATATTTCTTTACGGAAAGAGTGGTAGATGCGTGGAATAATCTCCCAGTGGAGGTGGTAGAGAAGACGACAGTATCTGTATTTCAAAAAAGCATGGGACAAACGGAGATCTCTAAAGGGAAAAAGGGGACTGTGTAGTCGCTGATATGGAAGGGCAGACTAGATAGAAAAACACCACATGGCCTGCCATCATGTTTCTATGTAATTTTAGAACAGGGCACCTAGGTTTAGAGGGCAAAAGATGCCTATTTGACCCAATTTATAAAGACATATTTATGCCTATGTGTATTTATAAAATACAAGCACAAATCTAGCAGCAATCATAACTACACTGAAGCCAAACAATTAAGCATGCTCAGTAGCAGGCATAAATGTCCATGTGTGTAGATTTGTGTATTTTATAATCAAAGCACATAATTCATAACTCCATCCATGCTCTGCCCACAGAACATCCCCAGCAGCACAGATAGTAAAAGCATATGAATTCTTGCCATTATGCATCTTTTGTGCCTAAGATAATTTTGTAAGAGATATTTTAATGTGTATATATTGCTACATACGGGCTAAAATGACTTTATAAAATGATTCCCCAAATGCAAAAAAACCCAGTAACAATCAAACCTGCATAGATGGAGGACAAAGGTGTCTATTGCCAGGGGTGGGGAAGGAGAAGACTAACATCTCATACCTTTCCCATTAGTTGGAAGCTTATCCCTTGATTCTTAATGCGTATTTTCACAGGTTGGTTTTGTTCTCAGAGTTCAAGGACAGATTTTAACGTAAACTCGCCCCCCTCCACACACACACAAAAGCCACTAATGAATCCATCATTCTTATCTATGGAAAGGACAGTTTTCATGAAAGATACATGTGTTTGCTTGAGGTGAAGAAAAGACATTTTTATAGAATCCCGTCTCTACAGATCATCATCTGTACTAGCAGAGGATTATTTCACTTATATAAGAATATAAGGCATGCCGTGCTTGGTCATACCAGAGGTCAATCAAGCTCAGCATTCTATTGCCAACTGTGGCCAATTTGTCTGCAGTACTCCATTCCTTGTGGCTTGCTCCGAGGGGTAAGCAGCTGCTTTCCCCCAAGTCTACCTAGCTAACATGTATGGACTTTTTCTCCAGGAAATTATTTATTCATTCATTCACTGATTCTTGATATCCCACTCATAGTCAGCCAATTAAGCTTCTAGAGCAACTTACAATAAACAGGAAAATCATATATAGCAAGATCCAACACACATCAAGATACACTGACTCCCAATACTCCCTCAACTACTCAGCACAGATCCATCTTCCCTGTCCCCAGTGAAAGTCTCCTCAAATAGCCATGCATTTATAATACAACTTTCCTAAGTACAGATAGCTCTTCTCAGCATCTATATTATCTGGAAACTAATTCCATAAATTTACTACAACTCACCAAAAGTACCCATGTTGCCAAGAGTTCAACCTTATCTGAAACGTGAGAGATCTCCAACAGACCTTTCTGGGATAAGTGCAAAATCTTACCTATCACACAGAGATGAAGTAAATTTGCTAGACAGAATGGCTAACCCATCACCAAACATCATAACGTTAAGCACAGAACCTTAAAATTGACTCTGAATTACCAGCAGCCAATGCAACTCTTTTAAAAGAGGTGTCACATGATCATAAGGACATAAGAAATGCCATACTGGGTCAAACAGAAGTCCATCAAGCCCATATCCTATTTCCAACAGTGGCCAATCCAGATCACAAGTACCTGGCAGGTTACCAAAAGGTACATAGGTTCCACAATGCTTGTTCCAGGTCCTCTTTAATAATGGTTTATGGACCTTTCCACCAGAAACTTGTCCAACCCTTTGTTAAAGCCAGCTAAACTAACAGCATTTTCTAAATCCTCCAGTAATGAATTCCAGAATTTGATTATGAGTTGAGTGAAAAAATATTCTCTCGTTAGTCTTAAATGGGTTATACTTTAGCTTCATTGCGTGTCCCCTAGTCTTTCTAATTTTTGATGGCATAAACAACCGATCTACGTTTACCCGTTCCACTCCATTCATTCATTTATAGACCTCTATCATAATTCCCCTCAGCCGTCTCTTTTCCAAACTGAAAAGCCTTAACCTTTTAAGCTTTTCCTCATAGGGGTATCCTTCCATTCCCTTTACCATTTTGGGGGCTCTTTTCTGTACCTTTTCTAATTCTGCTACATCATTTTTAAGATATGGCAACCAGAATTGCACACAATACTCTAGGTGCGGTCACACCATGGAATGATACAGAGGCAGCATAATATCCTTTGTTTTATTCTCCATTCCTTTCTGCATGATTCCTAGCATTCTATGTGCTTTCCTGGCTGCCGCTGCACACTGGGCAGAGGATTTCAACATGTTTTCCATGATGCCTAAATCCTTTTCCTGGGTGATGGTTCTTAATGTGGAACCTTGCATCGTATAGTTTGGGTCGTTCTTGGAGTGGAGGAGTAGCCTACTGGTTAGAGCACTGGCTTGGTAACCAAGCAACCAGGGTTCAATTCCCACTAGCACTCCTTGTGGCCTTGGGCAAGTCACTTAACCCTCCATTGCCTCGGAAGAAAGGCCTGGCAAACTACTTCCGGTGACACTGCCAAGAAAACCCAGGAGCTTCTGAGTCACCACGAGTCAGGACTGACTCGAAGGCACACATTGCATTTTTTTTCCTAGGTGCATAGCTTTGCACTTGTCCACATTAAATTTCATCTGCCACATGAACAACCAGTCTTTCAATTTATCAGGATCCTCTTGCAATTTTTAACAATCCTCTTGTGTCTGAACCCTGAATAATTTTGTGTCATCCGCAAATTTGTTCACCTCACTCCATATTCCTATTTCCAGGTAATTTATGAATATGTCAAAAAGCAGTGGGCACAGCACTGACCCTTGGAGTACTTATTCAACTTTCTCCACTGAGAAAATTGGCCATTTAGCCCTACTCTCTGCTTTCTATCTTTTAACTAATTCCTGATCCACAATACTACACTGCCAAATATCCCATGACTTTTTAATTTTGCCAAAAGTCTCTCATGAGGGACCTTGTCAAGGGCTTTCTGAATCCAAATACACTGTATCAAGTGGCTCACCTTTTTCTACCTGTTTATTCACACCTTCAAAAAAAATATAACACCCAAAAATCACCTTACCAGGTGTGTTCAGCACCAGATGAAGCCTCTTCAAGTAGTATCATGGTAAACCCTGACCCACAAGGATGCAATAATCTATGCATGATGTTACCAAAACACGAGTAACTGTCAAATATCTGTCCTATCAACAAGAGGATGTAACTTGCGGATTTCTCATGATAAGAGTGCACTATGCACAACCTTTAGAACTTGGGGTTTGTTTGTTTTTGTTTTTTTTTTAAGTGCCTGGTGACCCAGCAGCTCCTGGGTTTTCTTGGCAAGGTAAAGTGACTTGCCCAAGGTCCCAAAGAGTGCCAATAGGAATCTAACCCTGATCTCTTGGGTACAAGGCTGTTTCTCTACCTTCTAGGCTACTCCTCCACTCCAACATTTGCTTATCTATACTAAATTGATTCCTAATTAACACCCAAAATTTGAATATACGCTTTAGGTTCCAAATGCACCCCTTCTAAATTTGATTTCACCATCAGCATTCGACCGCCTCTACTACACTATACTATTTCAGTCTCATCAGGATTAAGTCATAATTTACAACTGCGCAACCTATAGCAACTTCCTGCAAATCTTATTTCAATAAAAGCAATAATCTTTTGCTGATCCTGGCTTAGGTCAAACAGAACGGAAGAGTCACATCAGCATCATACAGGTGATATTCTATCTCTAGCCAGTCTAACAGTCGACCCAATGGTGCCAACACACCACGTAAACATTAATAAAAGTGGCTATAGCACAGATCCTACATACCTTAATATAACTCACCTTTAACTACCATTGGAAAGGCGTGAGCATAATACTAATACTTAATACCAATCCTTGGAGAATCCCACAATCCAAAGATCTTCCCTCATGTTAAATATAACCCTCCAATTGTGATGTGACCACTTTGATTGTAGGATAAGGTGGCACACAAATTATGCATGTATGAATGTATGAATAAATGTATAAATAAATAAATGTATAAATCAATCAATCTTGGACTTACATACTGATTACCTGAGTATACTCTTCCAAAAAGAAATACCTATGACAGCACCTTTCGCCACATACCCAAAGTTTCTAAAGCGTAGTTACTCACCTGTAACAGGTGATCTCCGAAAACAGCAGGAATTTAGTCTTCACATATGGGATATCGTCGGTACCAACGGAGCTTGTGCGGGAACGCTCCCCAGCGTCCAATAGGAACGCTTTTGGGAGCCTCCCTCAGCACATGCGCGCTGCCTTCCCACCTTTCCAACTGTCCCTCTTCAGTTAGGTTTGTAGCTGAGTGAAAGGATAGAGGGAGAGAGGAAAGAGACAGAGATAGAGAGAGAACTCAAAGGGGAGGTGGGTGGGTGGATGGTGAAGACTAAATTCCTGCTGTTCCCAGAGATCACCTGTTACAGGTGAGTAACTACGCTATCTCCAGGAACAAGCAGGAATGTAATCTTCACATATGGGGACTCCCTAACTGAAGATGCCATGGAGATAGCCCCAGGAAGCTGCCACCCAATTAAGGTGGGCCATGCTTCCTCCCATGGATCTCTGGCATCCCACCAGGGTTGGTGGTTAGGAGTTGAATTAGTTCTGGAAGAGATTTTGAAGAACAGCTTGGCCAAAGAAGGCATCCCGACGGGAGGCTTTATCTAGGTAGTAGTGGGCTGTAAAGGTGTGTACCGAAGCCCAGGTGGCTGCTCGACAAATGTCATCAATAGACACAGAGTGAAGGTTAGCCATAGAGCCTGCCATGACTCTCAAATTATGAGCTGTGACATGGCCTTGAAGAGGAAGACTCTTACTCTCATAAGCAAAGGATATGCAATGTGCAATCCATTTGGACAGAGTTCTCTTGGAGACTGGAAGTCCCAAATGACTAGAATCAAAAGCAATAAAAAGTTGAGAAGACTTTCTATGTTGCTGTGTTCTTTGTAGGTAAGAAGCCAAGGCTCTTTTACAATCCAAAGTATGAAGGTTCCTTTCTGCATTAGAGGCATGAGGCCTCGGAAAGAATACAGGAAAATAAATTGATCGATTTAAATTGCATAAAGTGTGGATGAGTTCTAAAAACAACCTTATAGTGAAACCTAGTATAAGGAGGATCAGCCACTAAAGCTTGCAATTCACTAATGCGACGTGCAGAGGTGATTGCAATTAGGAAGATGACCTTCCAGGACAAAAGCTTTAGGGTTGTAGTGGCTAAAGGCTCAAAAGGCAGTTTCATGAGCTGCCCGAGAACTAGGTTTAAATCCCATGTCACCGGTGGTGGCCTGATGGGAGGCTTCATTAATAGAAGACTTCTCATAAATCTTGTTATGAATGGATGAGAGGAAATTGGTTGTCCATTTAGAGGCTTATAGGAAGCTGCAATTGCACTAAGATGGGCTCTTACCGAATTTGGCCTTTAGACCAGAATTTGATAAATGAAGTAGATACTCTAGTATCGATTCCAAAGGTATCATAAGGGGGTTTAATCCCTTCTGTGAACACCATATAGTAAAACGTTTCCACTTGAAGGTGTAAGAGCGTCTTGTGGAAGGTTTTCTAGAAGCCTGAAGGATATCCTTTACCTGTTGGGAAAGGTTAAGACCCTGAAGGTCTAAGCTTTCAGCAGCCAGGCCCTGAGATGCAGGGACTGGGGATTCGGGTGCCATAGCATCCCGTTCTCTTGGGAGAGGAGATCTGGAGCATAGCCTAACTCCAGAGGTGCAGCTTGAGAGAGATGTAGAAGCAGGGGATACCATGTTTGGCGTGGCCACCATGGCGCTAAGAGGATCATACGACCTCTGTCTCTCTGAAGCTTGAAGAGTGTTTTGGGGATGAGGGGAATGGGTGGGAAGGCATAGAGGAAGTCATGACCCCAGTGAAGAAGGAAGGTGTCCCTTGCCTGGCAATTTTGAGCCGGAATCCTGGAACAGAACCGGGGAAGTTTGGCATTCAGTGGACTTGCAAATAGGTCTATGTCTGGGGTTCCCCAGATCTGAAATATCTTGGCCACCTGGTCTAGGTGGAGAGACCATTCGTGAGGCAGCAGTACTCGGCTGAGTTTGTCTGCCCAAAGGTTTTGAATGCCTGGAAGTTATACCACGAGAAGGTGAATTTGATGCTCTCTGGCGAGGGCCCATGGTCATAAAGCTTCGTTGCATAAATGATAATTACACTTACCTGGTAATTGTAGTTCCTTGAGTGACGACAGTTCAGTCCTCTACCTCTGGGTTGTCAACCTCCTCCTGCAGCTTGGAGACTGGTACGTCAGAATCATGACATCACTGGATATAGCCTGCTGGTCTCTGCTCAGCCCCAGTGTGAACTACTAACAAAGCAGACTCAAAGGAGCAACAAATAAGTAGCTAGAATAACAATCGTAACCTAAACTGAACTACCAGTGTACACTATTTAAACTATTTAGGAAAGGCTCTCTTACGTCCTTCCCTGACAGACACAGAAGCAAGCATAAGACAGAGTGAACATAAGCAATTTTTCAGACAGACCTACCTGTAGTCTGTCCCTTCTTGCCATCGATCATATACCCTTACAGGAAGAACCCCGGGTGGGATTGAGGACTGAACTGTCGTCACTCAAGGAACTACAATTACCAGGTAAGTGTAATTATCATTTCCTTATCGTTCTTCCAGTTCAGTCCTCTACCTCTGGGATGTACCAGAGCAGTAATCATTGGGAGGGCCCCTTCCAGCCGGCACGTAACACCGCCAACCCAAAACAGGCATCATTCGCAGTTGCCACGTCATGACGGTAATGCCTACTGAAAGTATGCAGAGACGACCAAGTCTCCGCCCTACAAATTTCTCCTGGCGGAACCAAACTGTGCTCTGCCCAGGAAGATGCTTGCACTCTGGTGGAATGAGCTCACAAACCTGCAGGAACCGACCGACCTTGCAGAAGATAGGCGGAAGCAATCGCTTCCCGTATCCATCTAGCAATGGAAGTCTTGGCCGCGGCTTCTCCTTTGCGCACCCCTCCGAACACCACGAATAGCCGGTCTGACTTGCGAAAGAGCTTCGTCACCTTCAAATACTGCCGCAACACCCTCTTCACACCCAAACGGCGCAAACTGTGGTCTAGCGAACCCAGAACTGGCAAGGACACTGTCTGATTCAGGTGAAAGGGCAAAACTACCTTAGGCAAAAAGGACGGCACTGGACGCACCACCACCTTTTCCCTAGAAAAGGACAAGAATGGTTCCCTACACGATAACGCCTGCAACTCCGAGATGCGTCTAGCTGAACAGATCGCCTCCAGAAATACGGTCTTTAACGTCAAGTCCTTCACTGAAGCCCGATGCAACGGCTCAAAGGGCTGTTTGGTTAAGTAGCCTGAGCTCGGGTGGAATGTGCCCGCAGCCCCACCGGGACCTGCTTGCCTTTCAGGATGTAGGCGGAGGCAATTGCTTCTCTAATCCACCTGGAGATGGAAGCCTTGGCCGCCGCTTCCCCTCTGTGGGGACCTCCGAACTGGACAAATAGCCGGTCTGATTTCCGGAACGGAGCCGTGCGGGAGAGGTAGCGCTTTAGGGCTCTTTGAACGTCTAGTAGACGGAGCCTGCTATCCCTACCTACCAGACCCTCGGTTGGGAAGGCCGGGAGCGTGACTGTCTGGTTTATGTGAAAAGGAGAGATAACCTTGGGTAGGAAGGAGGGCACCGTGCGCAGGACGACCTTGTCCTTCAGAAAAGCCAGGAAGGGAGGTTTGGAGGACAGCGCTTGTAACTCGGAGACCCGCCTGGCCGAGCAGATTGCGACCAGGAAGACTGTCTTCAGGGTTAAGTACTTCAAGGAAGCCCTCTTTACTGGTTCAAAGGGCTCCCCTATCAATGCGTTTAGCACCAGGTTAAGATCCCAGGGGGGGGATGACCGACCTCCGCTGTGGATGCAGAAGTCGAACTGCTCTTAGGAACCTGGAGACGTCCGTGTGAGCCCCTAGTGGCTTGCCGTGGACCTTTCCTCTATAGCACGCGATAGCGGCTAGTTGGACTCGTAATGAACTGTGCGCTAAACCCTTGTCAAACCCTGCTTGCAAAAATTCCAGGATTTCCGGGACTGAGGTCGCAAGGGGCTTTTCGGCGCTCTGCGCACCATGCCTCGAAAATGCGCCAAACCCTTACATAGGAGAGACAGGTCGAGCGCTTCTTAGCACTCAACAGCGTTGAGGTTACTGCCCCCGAATATCCTCGCTTCAGGAGCCGCGCCCTTTCAAGAGCCAAGCCGTAAGCGAGAATCGATCCACGTGAGGCATCCGAACCGGGCCTTGTCTGAGTAGGTCGCTCCTGCAAGGCAGTCGCCAAGGCTGGTCGGCCAACATCCTCACCAGGTCCGCATACCAGGGGCGGCGAGGCCAATCCGGAGCTATGAGGATTACCAGACCCCGGTGGGACTCCACTCGCTGAAGAACCTTTCCGATCAGAGCCCAGGGAGGAAATACATAGAGAAGGCCCTCTGCCGGCCACTTCTGAGACAGGGCATCCAGACCTTCGGACATTCTTTCCTTTCGCCGACTGAAGAATCGGTCCACCTTGGCCGAGGAGAATCTTGCCATGAGATCCATTACTGGGAGACCCCAACGGGCCAATATTTGGTCGAAGGTCAACTGCTCCAGTTCCCACTCTCCGTGGTCTATCCTGTGCCTGCTGAGGTAATCGGCCATGACATTGTCCGTGCTTGCCACGTGCTGAGCTGAAAGCGCTTCCAGGTGGACCTCCGCCCACTGGAGGAGAACGTCCGCGTCCTTCTCCAGGGCAGGGCTGCTGGTACCGCCCTGGTGGTTGATGTAAGCTACCGTGGTGACGTTGGAGAGGATGCGGATTGCCTTTCTTTGTACTAGGAACTCGAGCGTCCTGAGCGCTAGGGTGACGGCCCGCAATTCCAGTCTGTTTATGGGCCATTGAGACTCCAACGGGGACCAGCGACTCTGGATGAACTGGTCCTCGCAGTGGGCCCCCCAGCCTGTCAGGCTGGCATCCGTCGTCAGGAGCACCCACTGATGGGGCTCGAGAGGCATACCCCGTTCCAGGTTTCTTGGGCACTGCCACCAGCGAAGAGCTCGTTTGGTCCGCGGAGCACAAGGTAACTGCGTTGCCAGGGGATGGATTTGCGGAGACCACCGCCGCAATAGAGATCGTTGCAATGGACGCATGTGGGCTCTGGCCCAAGGCACTACCTCTATCGCCGCCGCCATTGTGCCCAGGACCTGAAGATAATGCCATGCTGAGGGGGTTCGCCTGCTTAGGAACCGAGTAACCAGTAGCCTTAGGTCCCTGGCCCGGGATCAGGACAAGAACACTCTGCCCCTGCCGGTGTCGAATCTTGCGCCGAGATACTCGAGATTCTGGGAAGTGGTCATCCTGCTCTTTGCTCGGTTGATCACCCACCCCAACTCTTCTAGGAGATGAACTACTGTGGCCGTCGCCGCGCAACTTTCCTCCTCCGACTTCGCTCGGATCAGCCAATCGTCTAGGTACGGGTGAACCAAAATCCCCTCCTTCCGGAGGAAGGTCGCTACAACCACCATCACCTTGGTGAACGTCTGTGGAGCCGTCGCTAGGCCGAAGGGAAGGGCCTGGAATTGGAAGTGGCCCGCTGGTACCGCGAATCTTAGGAACTGTTGATGGGATCTCCTGACCGGGATATGCAAGTAGGCCTCTGTCAAGTCGAGGGCCGTCAGGAACTCCCCGCCCCTTACGGTTGCGATGACTGACCGCAGGGTCTCCATCCTGAAGTGTGGTACCCTGAGACAGCGATTGACCTGTTTTAAGTCCAGGATTGGCCGGAAGGAGCCTTCCTTCTTTGGCACAACGAAGTAAATCGAGTATCGACCTGAGCCACACTAGTCTGGAGGTACTGGAATCACGGCCCCGAGTGCAATTAACCGAGCGAGGGTTGACTCCACCGCTGACTTCTTTGCAGGGGTACCGCAGGGGGACAGAACAAAGGCTGGGGGTATCTGCTTCGAAAATTCGAGAGCGTAGCCCTCTCTGATCACCTCTAGCACCCATTGATCCGACGTGACCCGGGACCAGGCGGGAAGAAACTGACTTAAACGTCCTCCCACGGGCAGCTCTTCCCCCTGGACCCCCGCAGCTTCATTGCTGTTTTCTAAGGCTCGAGGAGGAGGAGAAGGAGGTCGCTCCATAACCGCGACCTGCTCCCCGAAACCCTCGAAAGGCCTGACCCCTAGAGGGGAAACGTCCCCTGGAAAAGGAGCTGGATCTGGCGGGGCGAAACCTCCGGGAGTCCCTAGACTGGGTACGTGCCGGGGGCAAGGGACGGCTTTGTTTCGGTCTATCTTCCGGGAGCCTGCCTCCCTTGGACTCGCCAAGATCCTTTACCAGCTTCTCTAAATCCTCGCCGAACAGCAGTTTCCCCTTAAAGGGGAGTTGGCTCAGGCGTGCCTTCGAGGAGGTATCCGCTGCCCAATTGCGTTACCACAGATATCGCCTGGCCGCCACCACCGCGGCCATGTTCTTTGCCAGGCTTCTGATGAGGTCATACTGACTATCCGCCAAGTAAGCTGTTCCAGATTCCAACCTGGCCGCGTTGGTCCGCGTCTCATCTGCGGAGTTCTCGTCTGTCTGCAGCTGTTGTGCCCACCTTAAACAGGCCCTAGCCACCCAAGCTCCGGAGACCGAGGCCTGCAAAGCGAGGGCGCTTACGTCAAAGGCTTGCTTCAGGAGAGTATCCAACTTTCTGTCTTGAGGATCCCTTAAGGCCGTACTGCCCTCCACTGGGATAGTGGTCTTCTTAGTGACTGCTGACACTGCCGCATCCACCCTGGGAGACTTCAGCAGCTCTTTGTCTGCCTCTGGGATGGGATATAGACGAAGCATAGATCGGACCCCCCTTAGACTTGACTCCGGTTGGTCCCATTCTTCCTGGATCATCTGTCGCACCACCCTATGCACAGGAAAGACCTTCTGGGATCTTCTAATGGCTTGAATCAATGGATCCTCCAACGCTTCCTCCTCTGCAGGCGTATCGGAGGTCATATTGAGGACCTTCAGGGACTCGTTAATCAATGCCGGGAGCTCCTCCCGACGAAAGACTCTAATTATCCTAGATTGGTCTTCTTCTGGAATCTCCCCTTCTTCCAGCTTCTCTTCCTCCTCGTCATAGTCCTTGTCCGAGGGCGTCTCCTCCGGAGATCCCTGTGAGAGGGTCTCCTCTTCACTCATCCGGGGGCGCTTCGGTGGAATGCCGGAATCTGGATTGCCCACCCTCGAGGGCCTGGCTGGCTTGACCTCTGACACCGGAGGCGCCGCTCCTCCTGCCCCTGAACTCTGCTTACGTAGGCAATATGCCTTGTGAAGTAAGAGGATGAAATCCGGGGAGAAGAAGTCCCCTGCCCCACCTTGCCCCGCCGGGAGGGGGATAGGGAGGGAGTGGGCAAGTCCGAGGACGTAGAAGGAGGGGCTTGAGACCCCTCCTCCCCTACTGGGAGTTCGTCTGACCCCTGAGAGGGATGGGCCATGGTTAAATTAATCTCCTGCTCCGCTGAAGCCGCCAACGTGGTACAGCTCCTGCAGATGCCTGTCTCTGCGGATGTACCCCTGCGTATTCCACAGGAAAGGCAGCGGGACTTGGTTGTCATGACCCGGAGCTGAGGACTTTCCACTACAGTCCTCCAGTCCCGAACGGGAGGGTCTCCCCTTACTATGGAGATAGCTCTCTCCCTGGCCAATTGACCCGAGGTTTCCCCCAAGAAGAAAACAAAGGAAAACTAACAGCCTTGAGGCAAAAAACAAATAAAATAAAGAATCAAGCCAAATTTACACTGGAGAAAGGAAATAACCATTTCAAATGCCAATGAGAGGTAAATTCCCCTTAACGGAATTAAAATTAAAATTACATCCCTTTCTCAATTAGTACTTGCGGTTTTCAAGGCTGTGCTGGGATCCGAGCCAGTTCAGCAATGCCCACCCGTTGGCTCTACATGTGGTAGGCCTCACCACGTGGAGCCAGAACGGGGAACTCAGAGACTCTCCTCCGGGAGCTGCCTGACCCTCCTGCTGCCCTCCGGATCCAAAAACTTCTGCTCTCCGTGTGGATCGCTGCCTAAACGCTCCCCTGCGGTCCCCGAAGAGACCGGGTTTCGCCGCCACGTCTTTCCGTTCCCGGACGGGTCTGGCGGTACACGCAGGCCAGCGACGCTGCCTCAAGCGCTCAGCCTCCAAAGGGGCTTCGGCGCGAGGCAGGGGCGATCTGAGTGAAGTGGGCGCAGGGTCTGGTATCTCAGCAGCAGAGAAAGGTAGATGGATCCTCCTCGATGCTGCGAGCAGCGGCTCTCCTCCGACGCCCGATCCGGGAGGGGGGGGGTGGAGGGAGATGAAGAGAGCAGGAGCAATTAAAGGGCCAGAGCCCTCTAAGTTAAATTTAAGTACAAATCAGTATAATACTGAAGAAATAAAGGAAATCAAGGAAAAAAAACAATGAAATAAATGAAATAAATGCAAAGTAGGACTCCAGTAAGCCCCAGGCTTACGGAACCCTCCAGCTGCTTGGAGGCTGAGATTACTGGAGTTGGTGGGTGGTCTCAGTGGTATTTATACCGCCCCACCTCCAAAAAGGTTGGGCTCAGCCTCCAAGCTGCTGGAAGGGTTATGCAACCCAGAAGTAAAGGGACTGGACTGCAGTGACGATAAGGAATATAATGAGTTATGCGGCACTGCATAAGTTTCTCATGGTGGTTGGAGGGGAAGGTGTGATTGCGAGTGATCAGTCTGGGAATGTGACGTGCATGAGTTTGAGGTGCTGCATTGAGATGTGAGAGTGGGTGAGTGTGGGGAGAAGACTGCATCATCGTAGTGATGAAGAAAGAGCCGTTTCAGTGCCTTCCTAAATTGGGAGAGTTCACTGATGGTTCTGATAGTTGCTGGTAGTGCGTTCCAGCAGGATGGAGCAAAGAAGGAGAAGGCTCTGGATCTAGTGAATTGAGAACACTTCGTGCTTGCCTTAGGTAATATGAGAGTATTTGCGGCATTCGATCTCCTTGCTCGATTGGGAGGTGTGATTGAAATTAGATCAGTAATGGCAGTAGCAGGGTATTTATTGATGGCTTTATGGGTCATAATTAGGATCTTGAATGAGATCCTGGCTTGTATGGGTAGCCAGTGCAATTGTTTTAGTATTGGGGTAATATGAGAACTTCTTGAGGCTCCATGAAGGATTCTTGCAGCTGAATTCATTGCAATTATCTCAACACAACCCCCCAACAGGAGCAGAAGAACCCAGAACCTAAACACCTTATATGTCCCACTCAACATACGCAACGTCAAAACTCTCACAAGTAACAGAATTTTCACATACACAGCTCCCTCCCCAATGGAATAACCTACCTAACGCACTAGGAGCCAACAATGACCTAAAAGACTTCCGGAAAAACCTAAAAACCTACCTATTCCAGGAATATTACAACGTAGCTAACACACCACATATCCGCTTCACACCTAGCACAAGAAAACAAACACATGTTTTTTTTATTTATTTATTTAACACTTATTTATATACCGCATCTTCCAGCGATCAGTTGCGGTGTACAATTAACAACAGTTAACAATGCAGAGCTTGTTTTACATGGAACAAAATAAAATAAATAAATAAAAATAAAATAAATAAAATAAAAAATAAATAAAAATAAAAATAAAAAAACAGGTTCTGGCTACGGATGCCTCCAAGATGGGCTGGGGAGCCCATCATCTCAATGGGCTCCGAAGGCAGGGCCTCGGACGGCCAGGGAAAGCCTCCACCAGATTAACTTCCTGGAGCTCTGTGCAATCTCCAAGGCACTCAAAGCTTTTTGAGAGCACCTCGCCAACCAGGTTGTCTTCATCCAGACCAAACAACCAAGTAGCAATATTCTACATCAACAAGGGGGGTGGGTACAGGCTCGTACCTTCTCTGCTGGGAGACAGTGCATCTTTGGAAGTTTGCCATTTCCCATGGCATGCTGCTCCAAGTGGTGTATCAGGTGCTGCAGTTCTACCCCAGGGTTCCATGCAGCAGTTGGATGGCTCCTGACTCTCTTCTGCTGAATTGGAGTGAGAGACTGCATTCTGCCTATCCACCAATTCCTCTGGTGGCCAGGACCCTCTTCAAGCTCTGAAAGGACAAGTCTACTATGATCCTCATTGCCCCACACTGGCCCAGACAGCCCCGGTTCCCTCTTCTCCTGTCTGTCTGTCTCCGAGGCCACCACTCTGGCTCAGTTCCGATCTGGATCTGATATCTCAGGACAGGGAATTGCTTCTTCACTCCAATGTCTGCTCTCTAAATTTCATGGCATTGATGCTGAGCGCTTAGTTCTCACAGAGCTCAACCTACCGGCCGACATGGAGAACATCCTCCTAGCTTCTCGCAAGGACTCCACACAGCGTGCCTATACTTTTAAATGGCACAGATTCTCTTTGTAGTGTGCAGACAAGGTGCTGAACTCCTTACCTATTCCACCTGTCCAACCTGGGACTCGCATCGAATTCTGTGAGAGTGCATCTCAGCGCAGTGGTGGCCTACCATCGTTGGATGGCTAGTAAGCCCATTGTGTATCCCCTTGTAAGGTGCTTTATGAGAGGCTTCTTGCTCTTTTGGCCTCTGATTAAGCCCCCACCTTGGCTTGGGACCTCAACATGGCACTCAGGCAGCTGATTTCTGCCCTTTTTGAGCAATTCAGCTCTTGCCCGCTCAGATCTCTCACATGGAAGGTCACTCTCTTAGTAGCGGTCACCTCTGCGCGCAGAGTGAATGAACTCCAGGCACTAGTGGTGCATCCTCCATACCCAAGGTTTTATCATAATAGAGTGGTTCTCTGGACTCACCCTAAGTTTCTTCCTAAGGTGGTTTCTACCTTTCACTTTAATCAGTCTGTGGAACTGCCCACCTTTTTTCCCTGGCCTCACACCAACCGGGGTGATGCCGCTCTACACACATTAGATTGTAAGAGAATGCTGGTGTTCTACCTCAAACGTACAAAAGCTCACCACTGTTCTTCCCAGCTCTTTGTCTCTTTTGACCCAATAGGTTGGGTGTGGCAGTCTCAAAGCATACCCTTTCACTTTGGATTGAGGACTGCATTTCCTTCACTCATGCTCAAGCTAATCTAAATATGGAATGCCATGTCACAGCTCACAATATTTGCGCTACAGCTGCTTTGGTAGCCAACTTACGTTCCGTCTGGTGGAAATATGTAGAGCTGCTACATGGTCTTCCGTCCACACTTTCCCAGCCCATTACTGTCTGGATGGGGATTACCAATGTGACAGCAACTTTGGCCAAGCCATACTCTGGCACTTGTTTGGGAATTAATGTAACTCCTTCCCACTGGTCCTTCTGTTTTTCAGGCTACCGTAGAGTAGACATGCTGTTAATGTCCATACTGGACACTGACTCTCTGAACCTTTCAGCAATTACTCAGGCTGTTCTCATTTCTTTTTTCTGGTTGCCCCATTGGGCTGTTTACAGGTTTGATAGCCTGTAGCTGGGGAGTCCCATATGTGAGGACTGACTTCCTGCTTGGCCCCAGAGAAAACATAGTTATTCACCTGTAGCAGGTGTTCTCCGGGAACAGGAGGAATCAGTCCTCACTACCGTACCTCCTCCCCATGGAGTTGTTTCATTTTTGGCTTGATTAAGCTATGTCATCATACTGAGGTAAGATGGCTCCTTCGGGCAGGAAGACAGGCAGGATGTGCAGTTGACCTCCCAAAAGCTTTCTTTGGGGGAGCATTCCCACTGGGTCTCCATCGGTGATGTCACCCATATGTGAGGGCTGATTCCTGCTATTCCCGCAGAACACCTGCTACAGGTGAGTAACACTGCTTTCCTAGATCGCCCTGAAATTATTTTTAAAAATTGCCATTACATTGGCTATTATCCAATCTTCAGATGCTATAGATGATTTAAATGATAGTTTATTAATAGTAGGTCTGAAACTTCATTTTTAAGGTCTTTCAGCACCCTGGAATGCATACCATCCAGTCCAGGTGATTTGTTACTCTTTAGATGATCAAATTGCTGTATTACATCTTCCAGTTTTGGAGGTAGGGAAAGGACTGAAACAGGGGGCAGAGGCTCTTCTTTGCTCTTCACTGCTGCTGTGCAAGTTCTCTGCTCTAACCCCCTCCTTCCTGCCTTCTGCAGTGTTGCCCAGTTGCTCCAGGGACAGATTAGAGGGGTTGGAGCAGCAAGCAGGAGATCTGGGGTGCTATCAGAGAGTCTAGACACAGCCAAGGGGAAAGGATCAAACCAAAACTGGCACTACCACAACACAGATAAGACTTCACTGAGGCAGTGGCTTCCCTAAGATGGCACTGTGAGCGTGTGCTCCATCTTCATGCCTAAATGAAAAGGAAAAGCTAAGGCTTACCCCACTGAGTCTCAGCAGTATGTTACCGGTCCGATGGATTGTTTTGTTGGAGTTCCCCAGGTGGTTATGCAAGAGATACGTTTGACTTGTCTGCTGGGGATGTAGAGGAGTTTCCACAGTCTTCTAACCTTGATATCAGTTGGTATCCTGTTGCACGGACCCTGCCACCCTGCCCAAAAGGCTTGGAACTGCCAGAAGCTGTCTCAGAGGTAGCCATGTTGGAAGTCAATGGTGTGTTGATCTCCAGAAGTGGGGATTCGGAGCTGGCAGATTTGGCATTACCCCTCAGTAACATCAGAGGTTCTTTGGGCAATGTTACAGCGGTGGGAAAATCTCGGGTCAGTGGGGCTGATGTGGAGTTAACACCTGATGCTACCCGGGATGTATCTACCCCTATTTCCTGGTCTCTGCAGCAGCCTGAGACGGTGACAGACTCTATATGGGATGCAATAACTTCACTTTCTAACAATGTTGCTCATCATTCTGTGGATATCTTGGCAAGGGTCCAGTCGAACTCTAATCAAGCATCGGCATTGTATAGCTTCTTCTGAACAGCTGAAATCCAAATTGGAAGTTTGTAAACAATAATTGTTATCTGTGTCCAACTCTAATGCTGCTTTGGTTAAAGAAAACGCTGCTATGAATTTAAAATTAACACCAAAAAACCTTCTAACTGAGCTTCAATAAATAACAAATAACAAAAAAACTCAGTAGAAAAAACCAATTAATACAAAATAATTTTTTTTGTCGGAATGGCCAGCACAGTAGAAAGGAAAAAATACTTACTACCACCATGGCCCGTCCTTTTTAATCATTTTGAAAATCAATTTAAAATAGCTCTTATTCAAAAGATAGCTGTGTACTTAGCTTTGTGAAAGAAAAGCAGGCTGTAGAAACGCTGTAATCAACAGTAGGTCAAATGTACGACGTGCCACGTTTCGGTGGTATACACAAACCCCCTGCTTCAGGTCAGACCACTGTATAGAGAACGTTAGCCCTGGAAACATAGCTAAGTGAAATGGTCTTTATAACCCAGGCTCTTGAGTTAACGCCATGTATCCTGAATAGGACACGCCCATCAGGTGTAGCCCATACAGAGAAACCAATCCGAGCAGGGAAGTGAAACCACCAATCAGGTATCACCTCACGATCAGAAAGGTTAAAAAATGGTATGCCAATCCAGCTGCTGATTCAGGCCATCAGGGTGGACCGAATTCAATCTAAAAATCCATTTTTGCTCCAAATTCTGCAACCACTGGCTCCTGTCGCCACCTCGGGGATTGGGGGGCACATGGTCCAAAATTCGCCACCGGAGGTCATCAAATCCGTGTGAGTGTTCCAAACAATGATTGACAAAGGAGCTGTCAACAGCTGAGTGCGTAAGCGAGAAGCATGTTCTGTCAATCTGTTTGCAAGTCCGCAAAGTCCTTCCGACATAAGGTAACTGGCAAGGGCAAACAATTAAATAAACTACATAAGTAGTAGTACAATCCGTGTGCCAACGGGTATAGTAGCTTCTGTTGGTACGACTGTCCATCCAGGTCAGACCCGATAAAGTGCCCGAACAAAAAGAGCAGCTCCCACATGAAAAATGACCGGCATTATCGTGTCTTGAGGGGGGCCGATCTAAAGGAGCCGTGGTCTTCACCAATAAATCACACAAGTTAGACTTGCGAGAATAAGCAATTTGAAGCGGTGTTCGAAAACATGAATGGATAGCTAAAACAGGCCAGAATTTATGAACCAGACGAACTACTGAAGTAGTACCACACATGAATGGAAAAATACCCGTTATTTTCTCAATGGAAGGTGAGTGATCTCTAGGTGCCAAGAGCCATTCCCGGTGTGTGTGGCAAGCCCTTTTGTATGCCAGACAGACAACCTTGGATGGGTATCCCCTAGATAAAAGTCGGGAACTTAATTCCTCTGCATGAAGTTTAAACTGTGACATCTCAGTACAATTTCTTCGAAGCCTTAAGAATTGACCATAAGGTAAGCCCCGTTTAAGAGCTGGGGGATGGTAACTATCAAACCGCAGTAACGTGTTGCGCTGAACCGGCTTCCGATACAGAGAGGTCGAAAGACCTTCTGGAGTGCATTCTATCGAGACTTTTCCCCCCCATGGTCATCCCTACTGATTCATTTGTGCATCGTACAGTACAAGTTGGAACCTGGGCAAGAAAAGCCTGCTTTTCTTTCACAAAGCTAAGTACACAGCTATCTTTTGAATAAGAGCTATTTTAAATTGATTTTCAAAATGATTTAAAAAAGGACGGGCCACGGTGGTAGTAGGTATTTTTTCCTTTCTATTGTGCTGGCCATTCAGACAAAAAAAATATTTTGTATTAATTGGTTTTTTCTACTGAGTTTTTTTGTTATTTGTTATGAATTTAAAATTGGAAGCTATGGAGAATTCAGCTCAAGCAGTAAACCTTTGGGTTTTGAACTTTCTAAGGGTGGCCGGGTTATTGGCCATGGAATTTTTAAGAAACATCTGACTGAGATCCTGCATATTTGTCATTGGTAAAGAAGGTTCAAGGTAAATCTAATGTGGAACCTGCTTCAGGAGCATTTTAAATGTATCTACTGAGGAATCTTGTTTGCCAGACACTTTAATAGTTACGTGTGCCCTTGCCTCTGATAGGGATTGGATACTTAAAATGTTTTTTTAGGAAGCCTTTTTATGGGTTCTAAATTTCCAAATTCCCAGATATTGCTAGGGAGACACAGAAGTGTCATAAAAAATTTTTGTTGCTCAAACCAGGGGTTCTGCAAGCTGGAGGCGTCTTTTTATATTTGTTTCCCTGTAAGTGCTTGATTGTATATCATTCTGTAAGATATATTTTCTTTAATCCAAGGGATTTAACTGCCTTCTTAAATACCAGGTTACCTATATATCCTGAACCCGTAAGTGATGCATAACCGTGCGTTTATTAAGTGGTCCTAGGGGTCTCATGGCGCTTTCTTTATCATAGTTCCTTGTGATATTCAGATTTCCCCTGCCTGCGTATGTTTTTTCTACTGCTGACACCTCCCACATTGTGGACTGTAGGATTTTTCACTAATTGGTATTTCTTTTATTATAATTACTTGATGAATTTTGTGTGAAAATACTTTTCTGTACAAGCTTTGTCTTGGTTCTACTTAAAATTCAATAAACGAAGCAAAAAAAAAAAAAAAAAAAAAAAGACTTTACTGAGGCATACCAATGAGAAGCACTTCCATACAGATATAAGTGGAGAACAGCCTAGTGGTTAGAGTAACAGCCTAGTACCCAAGAGATCTGGGTTTGATTCCCAGTGGTGCTCCATGGGAAAGTTGCCTCAGGTGAAACTTAGATTGTAAACCCTCTGGGGACAGGCAAATACCAATGTACCTGAATGTAGCTCACCTGGAGCTACCATTGGAAAGGTGTGAGCTAAATACTAATAAATATATGATACCTTACAGATAAGCGCTGTCTCATTTTCGGTGTCATCTCCTTCTGTCAGAGCAGATGGGACCACAAATGTGAGCAATTATATCACTAAAAACAGCTAACATACTATTTTTACCCATATTTTAAAATATTTCACAAGTTTTTATTCAGGATGTTAGCTAATGTACAAAACCCACAGGTTAAACTTTCAATCTGTGATTTAGTACACAAAGATCACTTAATGCTTCAAGATTAATAAAGTGAGCAATACAGCCCCAAATGTATGTTACATAATTTATCCTGACCCAGGGACTACTTAGGAATTGATACTTTTTTGGAACATGCATACTTTCCATATCTTTGATGACTTTAAAACCTGATATGTGGCCATATGAGAGATACTTTGTTTTTTTTCACTCAGCTGACTGACTGAAAGTCTAACAGGCAATGTAATATGGAAATTTACATACAACTCAAATACTAATAGTTTAGCATAAGAAATAAAGGTCAGATTATACATGAAATTCAAATTCTCCATTTAAAGAAAAATAGATATTAGCATTCTACATGCTGTCTTCATATGATAATGGGAATAATGACTAAACATGACTGCAATAGGTGAACACAAACTTGATTAAGGCCAGTCCCAGCAAATAAGACTCAGACATACAGTAAGTCCACAACAAACCTGTCCAAAATCAGTCAAAACTGAGACAAAACATATTTAGTGTTTTGCTCCAAATTAGAACCACCACAAGAGTGGACTCAAAATGGCTGACAGTAAACCTTCACTAGGGAACTCTGAGTGATTGTATCAGACAAAGGAATTAAGACACGTTGTGCACAAGGGAAAGTACAATAACTACCCAGAGACTTTCCCCCCCCATGGTCATCCCTACTGATTCATTTGTGCATCGTACAGTACAAGTTGGAACCTGGGCAATGAGATGGAGGACAGCCCAACCTGCTTTAAGACTTCTCTAAACAACAAAGGAAGATCTCCTCTATAACTATGTACAGAGGAAGGAAGAGACATTTGAGAACAAATCCTGACACTAGATAAGGACGCTGCAACATGGATCAGTACATCAGGACATGTTCAGGACGTTAAATGGAAACCAGCTCCAGCACAGGAGAGCAAACATGGTATCCCAGCCAATGAATGTTGACTTTGGGCTGCGGTGGAGAAAGATGAGAAGGGAAGCTTGGATAAGATGGGCAGCTGATGCATCTTGATCCTAAACAAAACGGTAGCCATAGCCAACATGACTGCCTGCCTTGTGTCTGCTCCAGTCAAATCTGAGCTCTCATGTTTACCCTAATTCCCAAAGAATGTATTTCTGAGTGTTTGCTTTCTACATGGAGACATCTTTTATGGGTAGTGTCACTCAACTTTCCAACTATTCAGTTGGATCCTCTGCTAAACAGTCTTCATAACAAAACATTTCTGGAACATGGCTCTCGTCTGACTTTTGTCTGCAGAAATGCAAGAGCAATGTTTCTACTCTTCAAGCTATCAATGCCACGCTCAGTAAAGATTACCAAGCACTTTATAACAAGGCCAAAATATTGACGAACAGTACAAGAAGGAGGAACTTTAACTTCACTAAAAGTACTGCTGTGATACCCTCTGAAATACTGAAAGTGTGTGTCACTGAAATACCCTGTCGCGACCTTTCCACAAGTGTTTCAAGTCTCATCTCCCTCTTTTTAATATGAATATTGATGTGCATGGAGGTGTAGCTGATATCAGTCTGATGGTGGAAAATCAGGATTGACTGTCATGTTAGAAACATCACAAGAGATTTAGATTAGGAGGGTAACCCTTCTTGTGAGGTTTGTCATAGAACCCAACAGGGATTGAAACTTGTGGTCCTTTTTTCATAATAGAAACAGATTTTTTTTAAATCAAAAAGCCAAGATATACTCAATGCAGAGCAGATGGAAGTTAAGCAAATGGAAGACTTCAGTTACCGACGGCATCCGGTTACTAAGGGAGCTGATTGCTTTTTAAAGTTTCCAGTCAAATGTATTGTTAAATGTAAAGAATCCATTTTATATTTTTTATTAGCAATTGTAGAGGTTTCTAGAAGAAAAGTGCCTACTGGTTTAATTCATCCTAGTCGGTGGAGAAGGGTTATGCAACATCCTCATATTTCGCTTGTGGAGTAACTTCTGTTATATACATAATAAGGCTTATAAACAATATATATTTCCTTCTTTCTGTTTTCTGAAATGCTGTTTCAAGTATTCTAGGCAATAGCTAATAAGTGAGCTATTGCCTAGCTGTGATGCCAATGTCTGTTTATGCATTGGTTTTCAAACACTGAAACACTGTTAGCAGCTATGGGACCCTTCAATGCTTTTGGGAAACTATTTCAGTGCTGCAGTTGTAAAATGATTTTCCAAATACAAAGATGATGTCACAAGCACAGTGGGCTGGCATAGTTTCTTTTAATACAACTGGAGGTACTTATTATGAACGCTGAATTCCGGGAGGCGTATGAATTAGTTGCATGAACTATTTCTTTGTGGCTAACCAGGAAAATAAAGCCTGTGATTTTGAAGATCTAATCTTGGAATCTTTTATACATCACAAAAATGTCAATTTACCCTAAAAGTTGTTACTGCGACTTATTTTTTTTTATAGTGCCAAACGTACACAGTATTGCAAAGATAAATATGACGCTTACACTTTAGTCAAGATAGACAGGACAAATAGGAAGTTTCAGGAAATCTTACAGTAGAAAAAAAAAAAAGGGTGAAGATCAGGTAAGGACAGCAAGAGGGAACAGGGGCTGGACTTATCTTACTGACTCCCTTCAGGGGCCCTGTGGGGGTCTCCTGCTCCTCTTCCAGCCCCCACCAGCACTAGTAACCTGAAGGAGACAGCATGGACAAAGGGCAGCTGTCTGCTCCAGGAGACATGGGCATACCCACACTCCACGCCATTGGGCCTTTCAGGACTCAATTCAAGGTTCTGCACCGCAGTGCGGATGAGGAGAGTCCAACTCAATTCAAGGCCTCTGCAATGAAGTGAGGGCAAGGAGAGTTGGGCCTATCTTCACTGCTGCACCAGATCACACACCTTGCCATCTGCTGGTGGTAGGCAATACTGGCTTCTCTCAGTGCTGTACCAATGGATAATACCAGGTGATGACATCAATGAAAGCCGCTCAAGTCTGCCTCCACCTGCTGACAGGGGGACATAACCTACTGGACTGATCTAGCAGGATAAGGAATAGGAAATTTTACAGTAAACGTGACCGTGCAGGGAACTGTGAAAACAGAAAACCCAAGTTCCAGTCCCACCTCCACCACTCACTGTGACCATCAATACAAGCGAGTAGCCACGTAACCTCCTTGTGCTCAGATCTAGATGGCAAATATCTTGAGGAAAGGATCTTGGGACCAAGAAGTATATCTTGAGAAAAAGGCTGCACATCCTTGAAGCACTGCAGAAATATATACTATAAATTTATGGCAGTGAAAGAGCTCAACACTCAGCCTCCTGCTTCTGCACTTATGTTTACATCTTTCATTGAGGATAAAGTAGTCGATATAATTCCGTAATAAGTCATGTGCTGTTTTTCTCTGTAAACGGAACCTCCTCCTATGTAATGAAAACAGATGCTATAATTCCCAGGCCCCCATGAAGTTATCTTCCACCTCTATACTAGATAAATAGCCAGAAGGTAAAATGAAAGACTAGCTCACAGCACCTGTGCTGTTTGTTTTGGAAAAGAATGTCTAGTAGACATCTGAAACGATGGCAGTGGCAAGGCTAACAAAGGCCAGGCAAATGCCCTCACTCAGAAAGGGTTCAAACCATTCTCACATTAATGAACACAAGTCAATCAGCAATGTCCAATTTAGAAGACGACCAATGATTGCTGCCAAGTGCTCTCAAGTCAATGCTGACTCATGCCAACCCCATGGATAGTTGTTCTACACACTGTCTTCGATCTTCAGCCAGGGGGCTATTTCTTGACAATTTAACGCATCCCAAGTCTACACATACACAAGGATCAAACAAACACAAAATACTAAGTCTTGAGAAAGTTATTCTGTGTTCCAGATAAGTCTTTGGCTTTCCCTATTTCCCTACTTTTTAACTAAAAATAACTAAATCATGTTGAATGTCATTGTTCTGAATGCAACTGGCCAAAATTTCATGATTGTAACTCATAATACTTCTTTTTTTTCTGTAAGTCTGAAGCCAGAATGTCACAAAACAATGGAGATTTCACAACAAAAGAGTGCCGAACAGTGATGAAATATCTTTTCTCAAAAGGGAACTCGGCCAAACAAATCTATGATGATATGTCAGTTACATTAACCACCTTCTTATCACCCTATCCTCACTTGGATTCAAAGACTCTGTACTATCTTGGTTCTCTTCCTATCTATCCCATCGCTCTTTCAGTGTGTGCTTCGATGGCGCCTCCTCCTCTTCAACCCCACTACCTGTAGGAGTTCCTCAGGGTTCCGTCTTAGGTCCACTCCACTTCTCTCTCTATACCCAATCCCTTGGCACCCTTATCTCTTCCCATGGCTTTCACTATCATCTCTGCGCCGACGACTCTCAAATCTATCTTTGAGCACCTGTTATCTCTCCTGAAATCCAGTCTAAAATCTCACTCTGCCTCTCTGACATTGCTGCCTGGATGTCCCACCGCCGCTTAAAACTGAACATGGCCAAAACTGAGCTTCTTATCTTTCCCCCGAATGCTTCCCCTCCTCTTTCCCCTTTCTCTCTCTCTGTTGATAACTCTGTACTCCTCGCTGTTTCTTCAGCACGTAACCTTGGTGTTATCTTCGATTCCTCTCTCTCTCTCTCTTCACATATCCAACTCATTGCTAAAACTTGTAGTTTCTTTCTATACAATATTTCCAAAATTCGCCCCTTCCTCTGTTGACACCACTAAATTGATTGTCCACTCCTTAATCACCTCCCGTCTTGATTATTGTAACGTTCTCCTTGCCGGCCTCCCTGCAAGCCACCTCTTTCCTCTTCAGTCAATTCAACACTCCGCTGCTTGACTCATTTTCCACCAGTCTAGTTTTTCCCACATCACTCCTCTCCTCATGTCGCTTCATTGGCTTCCCATCCGTCTCCGTATCCAATTTAAACTTCTTCTGACCTATAAATGTATTCACTCTTCTGCCCCCCAGTATCTCATCTCTCATTACACCCCCTCTCAGTTGCTTCGCTCTTCTAACAGTCTTCGTTTATCTGTGCCCTTTACTCGTACTGCCAATTCCAGACTTCGCTCCTTCCAACTGGCAGCACCCTTTGCTTGGAATAGTCTTCCTATCTCTGTGTGCCAGGCGTCCTCCCTGGCCTTTTTCAAGTCCAGACTAAAATCCCACCTCTTCACTATTGCTTTCCATTCCTGTCTTACCCTATCTTGATCTCTCTATCAACATTTGCTTACTTTGTCCTGTAAATTTGTTATTTGTATTATGTAACTTATTTTGTTTTCTGTCTTATTAGATTGTGAGCTCTGATGAGCAGGGACTGTCTCTCTATGTTTGTACAGCGCTTCGTATGTTGCGGCGCTTTATAAGTCTTTAATAATAATAAATAATAATAATAATAATACATTAGCTGATAAGTTAAGAACTGGGTTGCTAAGTTTACGACAGGACATTTCAGCACTGAAGATGAAGAATGCCCTGGGAGACCAAGTGAGGTAACAATTCCAGAAAACGTGGATGTCATTCATTCCATGATTCTGGAGGATCAGCTAAAAAGATAGAGACACTGACGATATCCCAAGAATGTGTGGGCTATATCATCCATGACATAGAAACATGACGGCAGAAAATGACCACTTGGCCTACCTAGTCTGGCCTTCCATATCAACTACTACAATAGTCCCCTTTTTTCCTTTTGAGATACTGTGTTTGTCCCATGCTTTTTATTTTTTAATTCTGATACTGTCCTCATCTCTACCACCTCAACTGGGAGACTATTCCATGCATCTATCACTCTTTCTATAAAGAAATATTTCCGCATATTACTCCTGAGTCTATCCCCTTTCACCCTCATCCTATGTCTCCTCATAACAGAGCTTGCTTTCAATTAAGAGGCTCTCCTTCTGTGCATTTATGCCACGGAGTTATTTAAATATCTATCATATCTCCTCTATCCTGCCTTTGCTCTAACATATACATATTAAGATCCTTAAGTCTATCCTCTCATGCTTTATAACGAAGACCACTAACCATTTTAGTAGCTACCCTCTGCACCAACTCCAACCTGTTTTATATCCTTTTGAAGGTGTGGTCTCCATAGTTGCACACAATATTCCAAAAGAGGTCGCACCAAGGACTTAAACAGAGGCACTATCACCTTCTGCTGGCCATTCCTCTCCCTATGCACCCAAGCATCCTTCTAGACATGAGGAAGCTCTCAGCCAAATGGATTCCCAAATGCCTCAATGCTGACCAGAAGCGTGATCGAGTGGTTGCTTCACATGCCATTTTGGACCGATTTCATAGGAATGCTGTGAGATTTTTGGATCTTGTCACTATGGAAGAAACTATGCATGATCCAGAAACTAAAGAACAATCCAAAGAGTGGAAACACAGTAGTTCCCGACTCAGAAATCAGCAAGCAAGGTGATGACATCTGTCTTCTGGGACAAAGATGGAATTTTGCTTGTTGAATACCTGGAAAAGGGTGCAACCATCATGGCAAACTACTGGACTAATTGAAGCAGGAACTGGTCTCCAAACGTTGAGGCAAGCTTTCAAAAGACATCTTGTTTCTGCAGGACAATGCCTCTCCTCACACTGCAGCCATCACACAGCAGAAATTAGCTGATCTACATTTGAAGGGCTGAAACACCTGGCATACTCATCTGATCTGGTCCCTTCTGACTATTATCTGTTCCATAACCTCAAAAAACACTTTAAGGGAAGGTGGTTTTCAAGCACTGAAGAGGCCGCATCAGCTGTTGATGAGTGGTTTGCAGAGCAACCACCAGAGGTTTATTTGGAGGGCCTGAAGAAGTTGGAACAACAAAGTAATAAGTGTGTGGAGCTCAGGGGGAAATATGTGAGTAAATAAATATTTTCAAACCCGTAGCTTTTTGTTTTCTTTACAAAGCCAAAGACTTATCAGCACCCCCTCGTACATTAGAAGAAAAACCTTGCAACCAGCTGCCTTATCTTGTACAGTGCATGCACATCACAGCAAAGTGGAAAAAAATGGATTTTATAACCACAGTTTCATTGCATTGATGCAGGAAAATACCATAATGGTCCAGCCAAATGCCTATGCATTTATTTTTGGTCTACTTTCTTAATAGAAAATGTGAACTAATAAATAATTAATGAAATTAGATATGTTCACTTCTACTAAAATTGATATTTTTAATCCTCAAGACAGGCGACTGGAAGGCATGATTTCACAAGCTTTTCTTGTCACCAGGGATCCTCTACTACTTTGCATCCACAAAAATGTTTTTGGCAAGTCAGACACGAGTACAAGAAACATTACTTTGATCTTTAAATGTCATTGCCTAGCAATGCTGCTTTCTTAGGCGGGCTTTTGATAAATACTCACATGCATAACTAGCATACACAGTACTTCTACTTGTGTGAGCAATGGCAAACTTTCAAAACAAAGTGCGCGCATTCTTCCATTTTGAAATTTACCCCAGGGAATTTATGCAGTTCCATGTCCACCTGCTCTGACATGCACAATTTTTCTGGATTGTTTTATCTACATAAATGCAAACATTCCCCTTTTCCCCGGGACACCTCCGCTCAGTAAATGGAAATTACACTAACCTGGTAATTGTAGTTCCTGGAGGGTCCAGTTTAGTCCTCCAACATCGGGTAGTGCCCCTCCTCCTGCAGCCGGGAGACTGGACCAATCAAATCTTCTGTAGTATATATGCAGCCGGAGCTCCCAGAAGTCCCCAGTGTACTAGTAACAAAGCATACTTAACGAAGCAACACATTAGATTAATATACAAAATGACCTAATTAAAGAACAATTTGTTCCCCCCCAAGGAATATCCAACCCCCTCCCCAAACGAGGAAGTCAGAACACTGCATTGCGCCGGCACCGACGCCTCAGGAATCAAAACACCGCTCCCCACCAGAAGTTCAGGAGCTGCCTGAACCCCCGAGACAGGGAAGAGCCTCTGCAAAAAACGCGGCTGCCACAGAGGGACCGAACGGCAAGAGGAACCGTCTTAATATCAACCGTTCGGAAAGGCGCGCCGCACCACATTAGCAGATAGACGGGAGGGAAGGACGACTAAACTGGACCCTCCAAGAACTACAATTACCAGGTTAGTGTAATTTCCATTTCCTGTTCGGTAATCCAGTTTAGTCCTCCAACATCGGGATGTAACAGAGCAGTTAAGACCGGGCGGGACCTTGCCATCCGGCGCGCAGAACCGCCGAACCAAAACAGGAATCCCGAGCCGCTGACACATCTAAGCGATAGTGTCTACTGAAAGCATGCAGAGACGACCAAGTGGCCGCCCTACAGATATCTGCCGGCGGAACCAGGCTATACTCCGCCCAAGAGGTCGCCTGAGCCCTAGTGGAATGAGCCCTCAGACCCTCCGGAACAGACCGCTGTTGCAACAGATACGCGGACGCGATCGCCTCTTTGAACCATCTAGCAAGGGAGGCTTTAGCTGCCGCTTCCCCTTTACGCGCACCCCCGAAGAGCACGAAAAACCGGTCAGATTTCCGAAAAGACTCGGTAACCTTTAAATAACGATGGAGCGTACGACCCACATCTAGCCGGAGAAGACCTTTGTCCGTTGACCCGACAGATTGCGAAGAAAGCACTGGAAGAAACACTGCCTGATTCATGTGAAAGGGAGACACCACCTTTGGCAGAAAGGAAGGAACCGGACGGAGAACGATCCGATCCGCGGAAAAAGACAAGAAAGGCTCTCGACAGGACAATGCATGCAGATCAGAAATGCGCCGTGCCGAACAGATGGCTACAAGAAAAACCGCCTTCAGCGTGAGATCTTTCAGAGACGCCCTGCGCAGGGGCTCAAAAGGTTCACGAACCAGGGCCCTCAGAACTAAATTCAAGTCCCAAGGAGGAACGAAAACTCTGCGGGAGGGCCGCAAATGAAAAACAGCCGTAAGGAATCGGCGTACATCCGGATGAGCCCCGAGCAGACGACCCAAAACCTTGCCGCGGTAACACGAGATAGCCACCAGCTGGACTTTTAGGGAACTAGCCGCAAGGCCCTTATCGAAACCATCCTGAAGAAAACTTAAAACGACGGGCACGGAAACCGTCGCCGCCCGGACTCCCCGCCGGGAGCACCAGTCTTCAAAAATCCTCCAAATCCGAACGTAAGTAAGAGAAGTGGACGTTTTCCTCGCCCGCAGAAGGGTAGAAAGCACCGCGGGGGAGTAGCCCTTCCTTTTCAGCCGAGCCCTCTCAATGGCCAAACCGTAAGCGAGAATCGATCCACTTGGGGCATCCGCAAGGGACCCTGAAGAAGAAGATCCGGTAGAGCGGGCAGGAGCCAAGGAATGCCGTCGCGCAACCGGACCAGATCGGCATACCAGGGCCTCCGGGGCCAATCCGGGGCCACCAGTAACACGCGACCCCGGTGGCTCTCGATACGTTGTACGACCCGGCCGATCAGAGCCCACGGAGGAAAGACATAAAGAAGACCGGACGTGGGCCACGGCTGAATGAGAGCGTCGAGCCCCTCGGACATGCGCTCCCTTCGCCTGCTGAAGAAGCGCCCTGTCTTGGCTGATTGAAAGGTCGCCATGAGATCCATGATGGGTGGACCCCACCGCCGGACGATTTGTGCGTAAACCTGTGGGTTTAGCTCCCATTCTCCGGGGTCCACCCGCACTCTGCTGAGAAAATCGGCCTGGACATTGTCTACGCCCGCAATGTGAGCCGCCGAGATCGCTGGAAGGCGAGTTTGCACCCAGTTGAACAAGGCCGCCGCTTCTGCCTCCAGGGCCACGCTGCCGGTACCCCCTTGGCGATTGATGTAAGCTACAGTGGACGCATTGTCCGACAGGACTCTCACCGGCCGTCCGAGAACCAGGGTCTCCAGGTCCACCAGGGCTAGCCGGACTGCCCGCAATTCGAGACGGTTGATCGACCAAGAGGCCTCCAGGGGAGACCATTCCCCCTGAGCAAAGCGGAACTCGCAGTGAGCCCCCCAGCCGGTTAAGCTCGCATCCGTCGTGAACGGAACCCACAGAGGAGGCTCCAAGGGAATCTCTCGCGACAGGTTCTCGGCGGAGAGCCACCACCGGAGGGATCGGCGAACCGTCTTTGGGCAAGGCAATCTCTTGTTCAACGAGTCGAACTGGTTGGACCAACGTCGCAGAAGAGCACTCTGCAGCGGACGCATGTGGAAGCGCGCCCAAGGCACCACCTCCAAGGTCGCCGCCATCGTGCCGAGGAGCCACAGGTACCACCACGCCGACGGAGCTGGCATCCCCCGGAAGAGACGGACCAGAGCCCGCAACGCCAGCACGCGTCGCTCCGGAAGGAACACCAAGCCCCTTGCTGTGTCGAAGCGGACTCCCAGATACTCGAGATCCTGTGTCGGAGACAGACAACTCTTGCATTCGTTCACCACCCATCCGAGGGACCGAAGGAGATCCACCACCCTGCTCGTGACTTGCACACACTCCCGACTGGACTTCGATCGAATCAACCAGTCGTCGAGATATGGATGGACCAGGATGCCCTCCTTGCGCAACGCCGCCGCGACTACAACCATTACCTTTGTGAAGGTGCGGGGAGCCGTGGCGAGTCCGAACGGCATGGCCCGGAATTGAAAATGGCCCCACGGGAGCGCAAAGCGGAGAAACCGTTGATGGGAGGGCCGGATGGGAATGTGTAAATAGGCCTCTGTAAGATCGAGGGATGTCAAAAATTCCCCTTGACGCACCGCTACGATGACTGACCGCAGGGTCT
Source organism: Ichthyophis bannanicus (assembly GCA_033557465.1). Taxonomy (NCBI): domain Eukaryota; kingdom Metazoa; phylum Chordata; class Amphibia; order Gymnophiona; family Ichthyophiidae; genus Ichthyophis; species Ichthyophis bannanicus. Next base: position 198,779,182 of record CM066041.1, on the reverse strand, counting down.
CCATGCGAAAGTGCGGTACTCTGAGAGCGCGATTCACGCCTTTGAGATCCAAGATCGGACGAAGGGAACTGCCCTTTTTGGGAACCACAAAATAGATGGAGTAGCAACCTGCGCCTCTTTCCAAAGGCGGGACCGGAACCACGGCCCCAGAGAGAGAAGCCGATCCAGGGTCACGCGGATGTCCCGCGCCTTTTGAGCTCCCTTGCTGGGAGACAGAACAAACGAATCCGGAAGTGGGTGCGCAAACTCTAGGGCATAACCTTCTTCTATAATCTGCAGCACCCACCGATCTGACGTAATTTGGGCCCAAGAAGGAAGAAAGTCGCGCAAACGACCCCCGATGACCGGGTCTTCCTCTAGAGCCCGCCTCGTTTCATTGTGGCTTGCGATTAAAGGAAGAGGCCGAGGAAGAGGCGGCTCCGGAGAAGCCCCTTCCCGCTCCTCTGAAACCACGAAACCCTTGATGACGGGTTCCAAAACGGCTGCGCTGCGAAGTCCACAGCCGGGAAGAACGAAATCTGCGCGCATCCCGAAACTGGCCGCGCGCTGAGGTGGACGACCTATTAAGCTTAGGCTTATCCTCTGGAAGCCGACCACCCTTCGACTCACCGAGATCCTTCACCAACTTATCCAGAGCCTCACCAAATAACAACCTGCCCTTAAAGGGTAGTTTACTGAGGCGAGACTTGGAAGAACTGTCGGCCGCCCAATTGCGCAACCAGATGGACTGTCGTGCCGCTACCATGGAGGCCATGCTATTAGCTAGGGAGCGTATTAAATCATAACACAGATCCGCCAAGTAGGCCGATCCCGACTCCACGCAGGTAACGTCCAACAGCCCCTGTTGGTCCATACCGGACCCCAAGCGCAGGTGCTGCGACTATCGCAAACAAGCTCGAGCTACCCACGCCCCACATATAGAAGCTTGTAACGATAAGGCGTTGGTCTCGAAGGCTTGCTTCAACAAATTATCAACCTTTTTGTCCTGAACATCCCTCAGGGCCGCGGCCCCATCAACCGGGATGGTGGTTTTCTTAGTCACTGCCGAAACGGCAGCATCCACCCATGGAGACTTAAACAAGTCCCTGTCCTTGTCGGCAAGGGGGTAAAGACGATTCATGGTCCGAATCCCTTTCAAAGCGGATTCCGGTTGCTCCCATTCCGCATGGATCATCTGCTCAACTACTCGGTGCACAGGAAAAACTACCTGGGCATCCCTGACCGCCTGAATGAGAGGATCCTCGAGACCCTCCTCCTCCAGCGGCCGCACCGCAGAGAGGTTAAGTGCTTGGAGAGACTCCGTGACCAAAGGTACCAGCTCGTCCCTTCGAAACACCCGAATGATGCGAGCCTGATCTTCCGGTTCTGGAAGCTCTCCGTCTTCTAATTCCTCCGCCTCAATATCCGGATCCCCCTCAGCCTCGGAATCCGGGAGGCAAAGGGCGTCCTGATCCTGGTCCCCCAATCTGGGCCGCTTGACAGCGGGTTGGGAAGACCGCTGAACCCCCCCTGCGGAAGCTGGGGGGAGAGAGGCGGGCCAAGCCTCCGGCAAATGACCAGACCGGCTTAAGCGGAAGGCCTGATGCATGAGAAGAACAAAATCCGGGGAAAAGTCTATAGGCGACGCCACCATAGCCGCCTGCTGGAGCTCAGGGACCGACGTATTAGACGCCGGGCCCAGACCAGAAGGAAGGATGCTCGGTGAAGGGACACTGTCCCCCGAAAGAGAAGGGTCCCCGGGCACATGCTGTTCCTTAATTTCAATAGGCAGCTCCAGTTCTGAAGAAACTGCAGCACAGCTCTTACAGATTCCAGAGTCAGTCATTGTACCTCTGCGGGAGCCACAAATTACACACTGAGGTTTGGCAGCCATGCCAAGGCCACCTGCCCTCAGGGAAAAATAAGGGAACAGGAACAGGGAAGCCCACACCAAGGGGACTAACCTTATTCAATTCAGCACAGTATTAAATTTAAAACCTTTTTTTTTTTTTTTTTTTTTTTTTTTTTACAGTAAACAAAATACTCCCCAGAATCCTAGGGGTGCCCTGAGCAAAATCGCCAGCAAAAGAAACCCCAAAAACACCAGGGGAACCCGTGCGCAAGTGTTAAAAAGTGCCCTTAAAAAGCACACTTTAGAAATCTAAAATGGCCGCCGCACTTTTTCACCCGCGGTAAAAAACGGCGCGAAAATACAAAGGTACCCAAATAATATGGAAAAGAAAGAAAACGACCCTCTAATAAAGGGCAAGCGAAAAAAGGCAGGAAAAAGTGCAATTTGGAAACCAGGGGAGCCGACAGAGCCTCTGCCCAAGCAAAGAACAGAGAGCTGAAAGCTTAAAACAAGGAAAATTCCTACCAGCTCTGGGAACAGCAAGGAACTCAGCCCACTTCTCCAAGTGACAGGCAATGTTGCAGCCGGTATGGCTCTTCCCCGAACAGCCTTGGGGAGAGCTCAACCCAGGCTTCAGAGATTCCCAGGCAGGAAGGCAGGAGCCCAAGGCAGGTCTGGCTTTCCCCAGAAAGTCCCCTGTGTCTTTTTTTTTTTTTTTTTTTTTTAAAGATACAGCTACCTAGCAAAGGAAATAGAACATAAAGGACCAGAAATAACCCCCAAAAGAACTAACTAACTAGTGTTGCTCCTTCAAGTGTCACTTAGCGTGCCCAGCAGGGGCACAGAAGTCCTCCAGCTGCAGGGAGACTGGACACACTGGGGACTTCTGGGAGCTCCGGCTGCATATATACTACAGAAGATTTGATTGGTCCAGTCTCCCGGCTGCAGGAGGAGGGGCACTACCCGATGTTGGAGGACTAAACTGGATTACCGAACAGGAACAAGTAATGTTAGGTGCATGCAAGCTATACGTGTTAACTTTAGATGGAATTCTATCAAGCGTAGTTACTCACCTGTAAAAGGTGTTCTCCCGGGACAGCAGGAATCAGTCAACACCAACCGAGTCCACGCGGAGCATTTCCCCAGCTTTCAAATAAAGCCTTTGGGAATGCCACCACGCATGCGTGGTCCCCTTCCCACCCAAGGGTGCCATCTTGATCAGTCAGATGACATAGCTCAGGCAAAGACAAAAATACCAAGAACAGTGGGCAACTCCAAGGGGAGATAGGTGGGTTGTGAGGACTGATTCCTGCTGTCCCTGTCCCAGGTGAGTAACTATGCTTTCTCCAGGAACAAGCAGTAAGTCAGTCCTCACATATGGGAATCCCCAGCTACAGAGGACCTGTAGAAAAGCACCACGGCGAGCCGTGAACAGATACTGGTTATAACCGAAGACAGCCAGAGGAACCTAGGTCCCCAGAAGATCACACTTCCGGTAGTCGCAGAAGATGGTTCAGAGGGCAGGAGTTGCTTAAACCCAAAACAAATTACGGAGTATGGCCTGGCCGAAGGCACTGTCCCGACGGAACTCCCTCTACAGGCAGTAATGTGTCGTGAAGGTGTTAGCCGAAGACCAGATTGCGGCTCAGCAGATGTCTGTCAGTTTCATGGAGCGCAGATGGGCTGACAACACTGCCCTCGCACGAACACCGTGCGCAGAGATCCAGTGGTCCAGTGGTAGCCCGGCATGAGCCTGGGCGAAGGCGATGCAGTCCACCACCCAGATGGAAAGGGTCTGCTTGGTGACCGCGAGCCCCAAGCAGGCAAGGTCGTAGGAGACAAAGAGCCGCTCAGACTTGCAATGAACCTGCGTACACTGCAAGTAGAAGGAGAGCGAGCCCTCCTGCAGTCAAGGGTATGGGAGTACCGCCGACACCTGATCGGCGTGGGGCTTCGGGAATAAGGTCAACAGCACTATCTCCTGGTTGAGATGGAAATCAGAGACAATCTTCGGGAGAAACTTCAGGTGCGTTTGGAGAACCATGATTCCTGTAGAATCTCGTGTAGGGTGCGTCGGCCATCAGGGCCTGAAGTTCACTGACCCTCTGGGCTAAGTGAGGGCCACCAGAAAAACTACCTTCCAGGAAAGGTGCCAAAGCAAACAGGACGGCTGGGTTAGCCATGTGAGGATGACATTAAGATCCCGCTTTGCCGGAGGTGGCCGGATGGGGGGCTTAGAAAGAAGCAGCCCGCACACAAAATGGGAAACCAGCGGCTGACCCAAGAGGGGTCTGCCCCCGACTCGGTGGTGGTTGACCGAGATAGCGCTCAGGTGGACTCTGACAGAGTTGGACTTCAGACCCGCCTGCGAGAGATGGAGCAGGTACTACAGGACCAAGTGGGTAGGGAAAGAGAACGGGTCGGCCTGTATTTCTCAGCACCACACCGAGAACCGACGCCATTTAAAGGCGTAAGCCCTCCTAGTCGAGTCCTTGCGCGAGGCCAGCAATATGTCCTCAATCTCCACTGGGAGATGAAGGGAGGCTAAAGCAACCTGCTCAGCTGCCAAGCCATGAGGGATAAGGACCTCAAGTTCGGGTGAAGCAGCAGACCCTCCTCCTATGTGAACAAGCCCGACGTGCTCCCGAGGGGAACTGGAAGCTCCGATGAGAGGCGGAACAGCAGCGGGAACCAAGGCTGCTGAAGCCACCGTGGGGCCACGAAAATTACCGAGGCCCCATCCCGCTGTATTTTGGAGGAGAGTTTGCGCTATAAGCAGAATGGGGGGGGGGGGGGGAGAACACATACAGGCAGCCATGCGTCCACGACAGCAGGAAGGCATCAGAGGCTTCCCTGTTCAGGTGGGGAACTGGGCTGCAGAACCGTGGGCGTTGCGAATTCACTGGGCTGGCAAAGAGGTCTAGGACCAGAGTCCCCCAATGCCAAAACACCCACTGTGCCACCTGCGGGCAGAGGTGCCACTCGTGCAGCTGGAGGATCCGGCTTAGCCTGTCTATCAGGACGTTGTCCTGGTCCAGAAGACAGGTGGTCCGTAGAGCTATGCCCTGGTGATTCGTGAAGGACCACAGGGCTACCGTCACCAGGCAGAAGCCGTAAGAGCTGGTGCCCCCCTGCTTATTCATATAGAACATTGCCACCCGCTTTTCCATCTAGACCTGCACCGTCCAGTGGTGAATGCAGCACCTGAGCGCCCGGAGGATGAGGAGGGCCACCTGGAGTTCAAGAGGGTTAATCGGCTGTTGGGACAACTCTAGGGACCAAGTCCCCTGTGTGCGGAGCTCGCTGCAATGTGCTCCCCAGCCCGTGAGGGAGGCATCCATGGTCAAAGCCACGTCGTGCTGTGGAGCCTGGAAAGTCATGGCTCGAAGCAGGTTTTAGGTGTCCCACCACCAGTCGAGGGACTCTCTCAGTTCAGAAGTAAACGAGACAGCGTCTGAGACAACTTGTTGCCTGAGCCCACTGAGCTTGAAGGCACCACTGCGCCGCCGCATGTGCAGTCGGGCATCAGAGATGACGTTAACCGTTGAGGCCATATGGCTGAGGAGACGGGGCATCACTCGGGCCAATACTATGTCACAGCATTGGACCGTGGATGCCAGAGCAATGAGGCGGTCTGTCCTGTTACTGGGAAAGGAAGGCTGTCGCCCGCTGAGTGTCGAGGTACGTGCCGATGAATTCCAGGGATCGGATTGGAATGAGATGTGACTTCGGGTAACTGACCAAAGCGCCGAGGTGCTCGAGGTGGTGGATGGTGCAGGCCATGGTCCGCTGCTCCTCGTCAGCCGTTTCTCCTGTAACGACCCAGTCATCTAGAAAAGGGTGTACGAAAGTGTCCTGCAATCTAATGTGGGCTGCGGCTACCACAAGGCATTTGGTAAACACTCGCGGGGTGGACACAAGGCCGAAGGGAAGCACCCTGAAGCGTAGGTATTTCCTGTGTTTGGGATTGACGAGGATGTGAGTGTATGCATCCCGAAGGTCCAAGGAGCATAACCAGTCACCCTGCCGGAGGAAGGGCAGCAAGGCACCAAGGGAGAGCATTTTGAATCTCTCCCACACCAGGTATTTGTTGAGATTTCTTAAATCGAGGATGGGTCAAGAAACCACCCATCCACTTTGGCACAAGGAAGTAACGGGAGTAGAACCCGCAACCTCTGAGGTGCAGTGGGACCACTTCCTCTGCTCATTCCTCATGGAGGTTGGCAAGCTCATGTGCCAAGACAACCTGCTACGTGGGGAGCTGAGGGGGCTTCGTGGGACAGAAGGGTGGAGGAAGCCGGTCCAGGTGAAGGAGGTAGCCCTCCCGGACAACCTGGAGGACCCAGGTGTCTGAGGTGACAGACTCCCATCAAGGAGAAAAGTGGACCAGGCACCCTCCCACCGGTAGCTGGGTCATCGGAGGATGAGCGGCTATGCATCTGGCGTCAAAAGCCCAGGCCAATGGGACCCGTGTCAGGGTCTGGCTTTTGAGTCCCTTTGGCTTATGTGGGCCCTGAGGGCCGCTCTTGCTCTATCCACCTTTGGGCAGAGCTGGTGCCAGAGGGTAAGGTGGGTAGCCCCTTCCTCTGGAAGGAAGGCTTTTTGTCCTGTTGCTTCTTCCGCGGAAGGAAGTCTTTCGGGAGAGACAGGTGCAAGTGACGTGCTCCATCTCAATCTCCACTGCTGTGTCTGCCATCGGTTTGCCGAACAATTGCTCACCCAGGCATGGTACATCAAGCAGTTTCTCCTGGACCCATTGTTCGAGATCCGAGGACTGGAGCCAGGCCTACTGCCTGGCCCCGATACCAGCAGCAGCTACCCGAGCGGAGGACTCAAAGCTGTGGTATGCAGCACGAGAAAGGTACTTTGAACAGTCCCCCACTGACTTTAGGAGGGACTTCCGAGCTCCTTTGTGAGGTCACGAAGGAACATACCTATGTATAGCTGATAAGCCTGGATGCGACACGCCAGCACGGAGCTTTGGTAGGCCTTACGCCCAAGGGCATCAAGGGCACAAGATTCCCTACCCAGCAGGAGCAGAGTGAGTTTTTTGGGCTCTTTTGCTTCTGTATGGCAGACTCCATCACCATCGAGGTATGAGAAAGCTGGGCCCTTGCTGGACCCTGTACATCGTGTCCAGGTGCTTGCTGACAATGGGGATAGACGCATGTGTCTCTCACATGCGGAGGGGCAGCCGGGCTAGGGTGGGCGGAAACTATGAGGGATTCCCTCGGCGGAGCCTCATATTATAAAATATCGAGTTCCTCTGCACAGGGCTCCTCCTTGGTCTGCGTGGAGAGCACTAGGTCTCGAGCCATGTTCCGCACAAATTCCAAAAAGGAGGTATCTTTGGGAGGAGACCGCCACTTCTGAACAGGTGGGGAGGGAGAGGTGCTGATGAGCCCGGGATTCAGGGGAAGTGTCCCTGTCAGACTCCCAGCCCGAAAATTCAGAGGAAGACTCTGAGCTAGGCTGCTCAAGCAGAGCCTGTGCCTGGCACTGGGCTCTCGAGGCCAAAACCCAGCTGGAGCGGAGGTGCTAGTTCGAGAAGATCTCAGACCCGAAGACCGGGATGGAGATTGAGACCTCTGCTGGGATCCCTCACGAGGCCCTTGGCTCTTGGGGGCTGTCACGGCAATCTGAGGAGCCATCACAGGCACTGCCCTCGAGGTCTCAGGGCACATGCCAGCGGTGCTGGCACCAGAGCCTGCTGGGCAGCAAGGAAGGCAGAAACGCTGAGCTCCAGTGCCACCATTCGGGCCTCCCACTCGAGAGTGGGGCCCTCCGACACCGACATGACTGGGTCGGGAGTCGAGGAGGAGAGGGGGTCCTCGCTGGGACGACCCTTGTGAGGCCGGGTGCCATTGCCGGAGGTCTCTTTATCTGTACGATGTCTCTTTCGAGGCCGCTCCTTCTCCGACTCTTGGGACTGCCGAAGAGAGCAGAGGGACAGAGCACAAGAATAGAGCCCCCGACAGGGTCCTCGAGGCCTCCTTCTGCTCCCTTTCGGGGGACCCTTGCTCAGAATGACGCCAGGGCCGCAGGAGACCCCAGAGGCTGAAGATCAGTGGAACGGGAAACTACCAGGGACACTGGGGCTGCCTTGCAGAAAGTTTCATCCAGTTTCTGCTTACGGCTCTGGATGGCCTTGGAGGACATCTTTTCACAAAGGGAGCAGAGCTCCGGGTTGTGGTCAGCTCCTAGGCACCTAAGACAACAGTCATGGGTGTCCGTGAGCAACATATTTTTGGAACATCTGTCACACATTTTGAAACCGGAGGCCATGAGGGGCAAAAAATCTCCGCGAGGTTGAAGATCTTTGGCTCGGCCAGCGGTTAAAAAGGGTGTGAAGATGCGCTAGAGACAAACTCAAGAAAAAATGAAAAAAAACAAACACAAAGTCCTGGGGCCCGCTGCCAAAGCAAGGGCACTGGGGATGGCGGGAAGAGGACAGGGAAACCGGAATTAGAGAGATAATTTTGAGACTTTTCCCAAGTTACAGGATGTGCGTCCAAAGGGCTCCGCGGAAAAAGGGAGACTAATCAAGGTGACACCCTTAGGCGGGAAGGGGACCACGCATGTGTGGTGGCATTCCCAAAGGCTTTCTTTGAAAGCTGGGGAAATGCTCTGTGCAGGCTCCTTCGGTGTCGACACCACCCATATGTGAGGACTGACTTCTTGCTTGTTACTGCAGAAGTACCTATTCTCACAAATCAAAACACTGATTTTGTGCAGAAAAGAACCATAAAATTGCCCTCTCAAGGGTATTGAACTCTCCATCTGTGATAAATAGCCATTAACATCTACTATTCATACATAATTTCAACTGGGGACATTTAACTCTGACACCAGAGAATAATCACCACTTTTCAATACCTGGAGAAGACTCAAAAATAAGATCAGATGGAGGTCAGACTGCCATATAAAGGTAGAAAATGTAGTCTGACCCCCGCCCATTGCATCCCAGGATGCACCGCACGGGGATAGGCACCACCATTTTTCAAGATGGTGGGCCAGAAGCAGGAGCGTGTGGGTGGTGCTCCTGCTCATTTCTAAAGATACTGGGAGAGGGGGTGGGGGGGGTTCAGGGCTGCTAGTCCACCAGATATTTTATTTTTAAGTCAAGTGGGGGTGTTCGGGGCCACCAGGCCACTGGAGATTGGTTTTACTTGGGCGGTATTTTAATGACATTGGGGGCTTTGCCCGATGCCTGGTTCACCGCTGATGCCATCAAAATACTGTCAGCGCTAATATGCAAATTAGCCACACGGTGCCCATTTCTCTGGGAGAACATGCCAAACTAGCACCGACTTCTTGTGCGCATGTGTTTGGTTTGCTCTCCCAGTTTAACGCTGCCATTTGCGCCCAGTTTAACAAATGGCTAATGCATGGCTCATTTGCATACTTGCCCCTTTCTGCATGCCCGCACTGAAGACGTGCACTATCTGTGCCCTGTAAACAGGCATAAAAAGCTGATAGAGCGTGACTTCAGTGCCACTTTCTGCATCGGCCTGTTTATCTGTATCATACACCATGATTCAGCACATTAGGATGTCACAAAGTGCTGGGCTGCTGCCATTCAGCTCATTTCACGTATGACCCAAGTCAGGATTAAGAGTAGTTATTCACCTGTAACAGATGTTCTCCAGGAGCAGCAGGAATCAGTCCTCACATATGGGTGACGACGGCGCCGACGGAGCCCTCGTGTGGAGCATTTCCCCAGCTTTCAAAGAAAGCCTTTGGGAATGCAGCGCGCATGCGCAGTCCCCTTCCCGCCCAAGGGTGCCATCTTGCTCAGTCTGATGACATAGCTAAGAGACAGCAAAAATCAAAATAAAGTATATGACTGCAACTCCAGGGGAGGAGGGAGGGTCGTGAGGACTGATTCCTGCTGCTCCTGGAGAACACCTGTTACAGGTGAGTAACTACTCTTTCTCCAGGACCAAGCAGGAAGTCAGTCCTCACATATGGGACTCCCCAGCTTTAGGCTACCGGGAACCCAAGCTGAAAAATAAGCTCCCTCTAGAGCATCAGCATCCGTGAAAGAATCCTTTCTGAGAACGCCCCCGTATGGTAGCCCAACACAAGGGCCGGAGGGTAGGAGTTGACTAAACCTCAAAGAGATTACGGAGTACTGCCTGTCCGAAAGCACTGTCCCTATGGGACTTCCTCTCGAGGCAGTAGTGGGCCACAAAAGTCTGGCTTGAAGACCAAGTAGCGGCCCAGCAGATGTCTGCCAACGGAACAGAGCGGAGATGAGCTACTGACGAGGCCTTCACCCTGACATGGTGGGCCGTGACACGACCCTGCAAGGAGAGGCCGGCTGCCCTGTATGCCCAGGCGATACAATCCGCTACCCATAGGGACAACGTACGCTTGGAGACAGGCAACCCCATTTTATTAGGGTCAAGAGATACGAAGAGCTGAGGAGCCCTTCGATGCCCCTGCGTACGGTCTATGTAAAAGGACAACGCCCTTCTACAGTCCAGGGGATGCAGGACTGTTTCAGCCCGGGTGGCATGCAGCCTGGGGAAGAATGTTGGAAGAACCATGTCCTGATTGAGGTGGAAGGAGGAAACAACCTTCGGAAGGTACTTAGGGCGAGTCCGTAAGACCACCCTGTTCTTATAGAACCGTGTGTACAGTCTATCAGAAACCAGAGCTTGTAGTTCACTCACACGCCTGGCCAAGGTAAGAGCCACTAAGAACAATGCCTTCCAGGAAAGGAAGCGTGACAGGTTGCCATCGGCTCAAACGGTGGGCAAGTTGGTGCAAGACCACATTCAAATCCCACTCAGTGGCTGGTGGATGGATCGGAGGCTTGAGCAAAAGCAGGCCTCTGAGGAAGCGGGACACCAAGGGGTGACCCGACAGATTGGCCCTCTACCTGTGAGTGGTGTGCCGATAGAGCACTGAGGTGGACCCGAACAGAGTTGGATTTAAGGCCTAGGTCCGACAGATGAAGCAGATACTGCAGCACCACTGGCACCAGGCACGAAAAAGGATCCTCCTGGCGCTGAGCACACCAGGTGGAGAACCTACACCACTTGAGGGCATAAGATTTCCAGGTGGATTGCCTCCTAGAGGCCAAAACCACCTCTTCTACTTCCTTAGGTAGAGGTAAGGGGGCTATAACTACCCTTTCAGCAGCCAGGCCATCAGATTGAGGGACCTGAGGTTGGGGTGCAGGAGAGATCCCTGATCCTGAGATAGGAGATCGGGCTGCACCCCCAGAGGGAGTGGAGTGTCCACCGCCAACTGCAGAAGGAGTGGAAACCATGGTTGCCTCGGCCATCTGGGGGCTACCAGAATCACCGAGGCCTTGTCCTGAAGAACCTTGAACAAGGTGCGGGCCACTAGAGGCATGGGAGGAAACGCATACAGTAGGCCCATGGACCAAGAGATTAGAAACACATCTGCTGCTATTCGAAGAGGATGCGGTTGCCTGGAACAGAACCTGGGTAGCTGAGGGTTCAGTGGACTCGCAAAGAGATCGATGGTTGGAAGACCCCATCTTAGAAAGAGCCCTTGGACCACCAGAGGATTCAAATGCCATTCGTGAGGCTGTAGAATCCTGCTCAATCTGTCTGCCAGGGAATTTTCCTGGACAGGCAGATAAACTGCCTTGAGAAACATGTTGTGCCTCCTGACACAGACGTTTGGAGCCTGTGCCCCCTTGCTTGTTCACGTAGAACATTGCCACTTAATTGTCTGTCTGAAGACAGACTGGTGAGAGAGGACATGAGAGAAAGTCTGTAGAGCTAAGCGGATAGCTTGCAACTCCAACAGATTGATCTGCTGTGTGGACTCCCAAGGAGACCAGAGGCCCTGAGTGCAAGCCCCCTGGCAATGTGCACCCCAGCCCTGAAGGGAAGCATCGGTTGTCAGCACCTGTGTGTGTGGAGGCACCTGAAAAGGCACCCCCTGGACCAGGTTCGGGAGATGCAGCCACCACCGTAGGGAAGCTGCCAGCAGTTTGGACACCCTTATCTTGTCTTTCAAGTCGCCTGTGGCTTGCACCCACTGAGCTCTGAGGCACCACAGAGCAGGTCGCATGTGCAGATGGGCATTCAGAGTTACATGGACCGTGGATGCCATGTGACCCAAGAGCCTTAGGAGATTTCTGGCGGAGACCAGAGAACTGCTGTGGAACTGTTTGGCCAAAGCCATCAGTCTGTGTGCCCTGATCTCGGGCAAACAAGCCTTCGCCTGGAGGGTATCCAATCTTGCCCCTATGAACTCCATGTCCTGTGAGGGGAGCAAAGTGGACTTTGCGAAGTTTATTACGAAGCCTAGATGCTGGAGAAGAGAAACCGTGCGAAGGGTGGCCTGTCTGGCCTGTTGTGGAGGAGACTGACCTCTGATGAGCCAGTCATCCAGGTATGGAAAGACAAAGATGCCCTGGTTTCTGAGATAGGCCACCACCACCGCCAGACACTTGGTGAAAACCCTGGGTGCGGAGGTGAGGCTAAATGGAAGTACTCTGTATTGAAAATGACTTCCTCCCACTACAAATCTGAGATATTGTCTGTGGTCCGAATGAATGAGGATGTGAGTATAAGCATCTTTCAGGTCTAAGGAGCATAGCCAATCTCCCTGCTGGAGGTAGGGCAGCAGTATTCCAAGAGTAAGCATCTTGAACTTTTCCCTCTCCAGGAACTTGTTGAGATTTCGCAAATCTAGGATGGGCCTGAGGCCTCCAGTCCTTTTTGGTACCAGAAAGTACCTGGAATAGAAGCCTTGCCCTATCAGGTGGTGAGGCACCGGTTCCACCGCCTGCTCCTGTAGAAGACTTGCCAACTCCTGAAGGAGGAAGTTCCTGTGCAGAGGTAGTCTTGGAGGCTCCCCTGGAAAATAGGAGGGGGGTAACTGGTTGAAGTGGAGCAAATAGCCCTTTTGGACTATGCTCAGTATCCAGGTATCCCCTGTTATGGCTGACCACCTGTGGGCGTACAGTGTCAGCTGGCCTCCTGCGCTGAGAGGAGCCAGCTGAGGAGGAGAGGCTATGCTGTGGTGAGTCAAAACCCTGCTCCCTGCCGTGCAGGAGCCGGAGCTGATGGCTTGGGGTTTTCTGCCTACGGGGCCCATGTCCCTGTCCCTTGGCCTGCTGACCCTGATGGGGAGCTGTAGAGGCCTGAAACTGAGGGTAGGTTTGAAGGCAGTAGCCATCCTCGGGTAAAAGGGATTTTTCCCCCGAGCCCTTCTTCTTCTGAGAAGGGGCAGAGGTTTTCCTGGACAGCCTTGTCCTGGTGAGAGTCTCAGACTTGAGTTCTGCAGCCTTTTCAGCCATGGGTTTGCCAAAAAGGTTCTCACCTCGGCAAGGGACAATCGACCAACTTGTCCTGTACCCATGGCTCGAACTCCGATGACTGTAGTCAGGCCTGACGGCGTGCACCGATGCCGGCTGCAGCTACTCGGGCCGAAGCCTCAAAGCCATCATAGGCTGCTCGAGAGATAAACTTTGAGCACTCTCGAATTCCTGACGACAAAGCCTTAAACCTCTGCAAAGGTTCCTCAGAGAGGCCAGCTGAGAACCCGGCAATCTCCTTTGTCAGGTCTCGAAGGTACATGCCCATGTACAACTGGTAAGTCTGGACATGGCAAGCCAGCATAGAGCCCTGGAAGCACTTTCTACCGACGGCATCCAGGTTCCGGGCCTCCCGGCTGGGGGGCACCAAGGAGTGCATCTTCTGACTCTTCAGACGATGCATGGCCGTTTCCACAACCATGGAGTGGTGCGGTAGCTGTGCCTTCTGGAACCCAGGGCTCTTACGGACTCGATAAATGGAATCGATCCATTTGCTGAGAACCGGCACTGAAGCCGGTGCCTCCCACATGCGGAAGAGCAGCTGTTCCAGCATCGGAGGAACCGGTACAGTAAAGGCCTCCTTAGGCGGAGAGTCATACTGGAGGGTCTCAAGCTCCTCGGCTTGAGGCTCCTCCTCGGGATCCGTGGGGAAGGCCAAGGCTTTGGCCATGTCCCTCACGAAGTCCGATAACCGGGTATCCTCCGGTGGGGACCGTCTCCGAGGCTCGGACTCCGGTGAGTCCGATGGGACGCACTGGGTCCGGAAAGTGTCCGGGGACTCCTCGTCCTCCGACTCCCACTCGGACCCCTCCAAGGAGGAATCGAGCGGCTCCGGACGGGCAGGCATCGATGCCATCTACCCCGATGCCGAGGGCACCGGCGTCGACAACCACGGCCCCGAGTGGGAGGCCGACGGGGACCTTGGCCGAGGATCGACTCGAGACCGAATCGACTTGAGGATCAGCTTGGCCTCCGGGGTCAACTTGGACGTCGAGGTCCCGGTGGTCAGGGCAGATGCACCGGTGAAACCGGCGATCAGTACCCACTGCTGCTCCATGAAGGCAGCCAAGCTGCTCTCCAAGGCCGTCAACCTGAGACTCAGCAGCCCCCGACTCGGGCCCCGACAGCGTCGGGCCCGACGTCGGCTCCCCCAGAGGGGAGTCTATGAGGACAACAGCACTCACGTGACTCGGGGACTCCGGCTCCACTCGAGGCAACTTGGCAGGCCTCTCCGACTCCAAGGACCCAGGACGGCGGTAGGGGCTATGCGACCTGGCCCTCGAGGGGCCAAGAACATCCACCGACGACGCCCTCGCGGGTTTCTTCTTCCTTCTGTGTTTCCGAGAAGGAGACCCCCTTTCAGAGGAGCCTCGACAGTGCTCGGTGTCGGACTCCCGAGATGTCGAGGCCTCTGACAAGGTCCAGGCCCGGCCGGACACGGAGTCAGAAAAAAGTCTTTCAAGCTGATGCTGACGGCTCCTCAGCGCCTTAGAGGACACTTTGCCGCACGGGACACAGACCACCGGGTCATGGTCGGGCCCGAGGCACCGGAGACAGCAGTCATGTGTGTTGGTGAGAGACATCAGCTTCTTATACCGATTACACTTCTTGAACCCGCTGGCAGCCATCGGGGGAAAAAGGACCCCTGCAAGGTCAAAAGACCGGGCTGCCAGTGAAAAAGAGAAAAAGGCAGAAACGCTAGTCACGAAGGACAAAAACTGAAAAACTAGCTCCGGGCTCGATATTGGTGTACCAGGCCCAGGCGGGAAGGGGAACCGGCGTTGAACCGGGCAAAAACCACGAATCCAACACAGGAAAAATCAACTTTTTACCTGGTGACGACGACACACGTCCGTCGGGCTCCGCGGAAAAAAGAAGACTGAGCAAGATGGCACCCTTGGGCAGGAAGGGGACCGCGCATGAGTGCTGCATTCCCAAAGGCTTTCTTTGAAAGCTGGGGAAATGCTCCGCATGAGGGCTCCGTTGGCGCCAACGTCACCCATATGTGAGGACTGACTTCCTGCTTGGTCCTGGAGAATAATGTTAACTATTCTCAAAGTCAGTTCAACAAACACAGGCCCCGATGCAGTGAACTGCACCATCTTTCAGCACAGTGGTTTATTCCTTATTTTTCCTGTGCCATCCTTTCTCTCAATGCAGTAAATTTTATCCCTGGAAATCAGCTCTGCAGGTATGCAAAATGCCAAACAAATTGCACAGATGTAAAAACATTTTTTAAAAAGCTAAAATTTTACTTTAACACTTCCCCTAGCACTAATCTTCACACCAGCTCAGTGCTAAGTAAAGATGCAATGTGAGAGCAAAAGGCTGATCTAAGGTGAAATGGGGCACTTCACCTCAGATCCCCGATGGCCCAAGTTGGCCCCCGGACACCTCCTCATCTCCTCCCCACCTCTAAAAGTTGGGAAGCAAATAAGATACCCATTTGCTCCCAATTCCAGAACCACCATCTTCCAAAATGGCAGCATTTGACTCCTTATAGTGTATCCTGATGTGCCACTAGGAGTCAGGTCCCATCATTTTGGAAGATGGCAGTGCCAGAGGCAAGAGCGAGTGGCTATCCCTCCTGCCTCCCAACATTAGAGGTTGGGGAGGGTGGAGGGAAAACAAATCAGAGCATCTGGTCCACCACTGGAGCCTCCTTGACCCAGGGTGCCTGCACCAGAAGTGTCCTAGGACCAGAAAACCTACTGGGCCACCAGAACATTTTTGCAGGATGGGGGGTAGGAAAGTCCAGCCAATCTGTTTATTTTTTATGTCTGCCTTCAAGCCAATGCATGAGCTAATCCCTACTCATGCAATGGCAAACTGGGAGACATTTTAGTTGTGACAGCACACCACCGTAGATTACTGTGCGGTGCTTTTCTCATAGTGCACAATTTTTAATGCCACTGTAATCTGCATGCCATTACTTTACTACACCTGGACCAAACATTCTTTTTAGCACGTGCGCTGTAACACTAAAGATTAGCACAGTGTTCTAACACACTGCTTACTGTATCAAAATCACAAAATGTTAGCTTGTAAGCTTTGGTCATTTGATTCAACTCCTCTCCCAAAAACATCAAACATACACCTTTGTTCTTAATCACCAGTGAACTATACAGAGTTGCTTTTTATGTTAATTGCAGTTAATTAAACAGGATCCTCATTTGCCAGATGCCTCCAAGCCTTCTGAAGCAGCTTAGCTAATAAAAGATAACTAGGCAACAGGGAGCTTGTACTGGCCAGCATTTCTCAATGAAGCCCATTAAATTACTTATTTCAAAGAATTTACTATCTTTCTAATCCAGGTAAACTTCCTAAATGTCATCACCCTATCCATAGAAGTATGATCCCCATGTGCCAGCTGCTGCTTTAACTGAGCTAATCCATAGCGCACATAAAGCATACACAGAAGGGGATCAGAAGGCTTCTTGCTCTAAGGATGGAGTGTGGTGGGTGCTTCTACAATTCTTTTGTCTTTCCATTTAATTATCACCATAGCTGGTTAGATTCAGACTGGTATCAATACTCCCAGGCAGATGCAACAAAACTGCTTAACAAATATTTGTTCTGTGTTCACAAATGAAGGACCAGGAGCAGGACCTCAGAAAACACCAACAGAAGCGAGGGGCATCTTGAACGATTTTCAGAAGACTGTTCGTGAGGAACTAGCTAAACCAAAAGCAGACAAAGTGATGGGACCAGATGGGATACATCCAAGAATACTGAGGGAACTTGGAGACGTTCTAGCAGCTCCACTGTCTGACCTTTTCAATGCCTCTTTGGAATCGGGAGTGGTGCCAGAGGACTGGAGAGAGGCACATGTGGTCTTTTTACATAAAAACGGAAGTAAGGATGTGGTTGAAAACTACAGGCCAGTTAGTTTAACCTCAGTGGCGAGTAAATTATTAGAAGCGCTGCTGAAAGAAAACAGTGAGGTTTCTGGAGTCCAACGGATCACCGGATCAGAGGCAGCATGTCTTCACTAGAGGCAGGTCTTGTCAAACAAATCTGATTGATTTCTTTGACTGGGTGAACAAGGAGTTGGACCGAGGGAGAGCCTTAGATGTGGTGTATTTAGATTTCAATAAAGCCTTTGACACCATTCCGCACAGGTAAATTATAAACAAACCGAGCACCCTAGGGGAATGGACCCTAAAGTTACTGCTTGGGTTAGAAATTGGTTGAGTGGGAGGCGACAAAAGGTACACAGGTAAATGGAGCTTAATCTGAGGAGGAGATGGTTACCAGTGGTGTGGCGCAGGGATCTGTCCTTGGTCCGATTCTTTTTAATTTTTGTTAGTGATATTGCGGAAAGGCTGTTGGGTAAGGTTTGCCTCTTTGTGGATAATACCAAACTCTGCAATAGACACCCAGAAAGGTGTAGATAACATGAGGAGGGATCTAGCTAAGCTTGAAGAATGGTCGAGAATTTGGCAGCTGAGATTTAATATTAAAAAATGCAAGGTCATGTATTTGGGCTGCAGCAATCCAAGGAAGCAGTATAGTATAGGGGGTGAAGTACTTCTGTCCACAAAAGAGCAGCAGGACCTGGGCGTGATTGTGTCCAATGATCTTATAGTAGCTAAACAGGTAGAAAAGGTAACAGCAAAAGCCAGAAGGATGCTTGGGTGCATAGGGAGAGGAATGGCCAGCAGAAGAAAGGAGGCATTAGTGCCTCTGTATAAGTCTTTGGTGCGACCTCATTTGGAGTATTGCGTGCAATTCTGGAAACCGCACCTTCAAAAGGATATAAACAGGTTGGAATTGGTGCAGAGAGTGGCTATCAAAATGGTTAGTGGTCTTCATTATAAAGCATATGAGGACAGACTAAAGGATCTTAATACGTATACATTAGAGGAAAGGCGGGATAGAGGTGATATGATCGAGATGTTAAAAACCTCCATGGCATAAATGCATAGGAGAGCCTCTCAATTGAAAGCAAGCTCTGCTACGAGGGGACATAGGATGAGGGTGAAAGGGGACAGACTCAGGACTAATATGTGGAAATATTTCTTTACAGAAAGAGTAGTAGATGCATGGAATAGTCTCCTAGTGGACGTGGTCGAGATGAAGACAGTAGCTGAATTCAAAAAAGCACGGGACAGAGGATCTCTAAAGGAAAAAAAGGGGACTGTTATAATGGTTGATATGGAAGGACAGACCTTTTTCTGCAGTCACGTTTCTATGTTTTCTATAGTCATAATGAGGATGGTAAGTTAATATCTTAGAAGGAAAAGAAAGACCAACTACTAACAGGATAATTTACAAAGATTATACCAACTGAAAAAGCAGCCAGCCCACTGAATACAGAGGACACGGTGCATAGTGCTAGTTAGTGCAGCAAAATCCTGTCCATATCTATTCAACCAACAAACATAATACATATGGTATGAGGAGCTGTGAAACAAGTATATTTCCCTATTTTGCTTGGGATTTAAGATACTGACAGTGTGCCAACTTTTAATACAGTGGATAGTCTACCAAAACCTTCCATTTATACTACTTGTAAGACTGCAGAAATCTAGAAGACATTGGCAGAAAAGAGCAGTTTGGCTCTGCTCAAAATTACCCTACACCTGCCTACTGTGCTACTACAGGTCTTACTAAACCTTTGCCAACCACCAAGGCTCTTTCTTCTGTGTCTGATCCAAGCAAACACAAATTCTGTCCACTGTTGTGGCACCTATGACCTCTATTAGAAGTATGTTCCAGATCTCTACCACCATCTCAATGAATGTCTTTTCTCATACATTCCTTTGGAGCGTCCTCCTTTCAGGTTGGTAGGATGACGTCTGGTCCCAGAGCTTTTCATTCTATGGAAAATACTTCCTTCTGGTACTTTAAAGAAGCCTGCTATATGATGGAATGTTTACATCATATCTCCACTTTTCTTCCTTTTTTCTACAGTGTACTTTTGCTCCTCCTGTTTGTGTATAGCTTGCAGAACAGTATCAAGCAACAAAGCTGAAACAGTACAACTCTGCTTCACAAAACAAAAAATTATTAAATTGAAAATGAGGGTTATTCATATAGACTTCACAAATTCACACAATTATAAGCATTATAAAGGAACCTTTTCGCATGGGTTGATTTGGGGACCTTTTCTCAATTTACAATATAGCAGTTACTTACCTGTAACAGGTGATCTCTGGGAACAGCAGGAATAAGTCTTCACATATGGGTACGTCGGTACCGACGGAGCCTGCGTGGGAACGCTCCCCAGCTTCCCAAAAAGGAAAGTTTTTGGGAGCATCCCACAGCGCCTGCACGCTGCCTTCCCGCCTTTCCTAACCGCCTCTCCTCAGTTCGAGTTTTAAAGCTGAGACAAAAGAGAGAGAGAGAGAGGAAAGGAAAGACAGATAGAGAGATACAACTCCTAGGGGAGGTGGGAGGGTTGTGAAGACTTCTTCCTGCTGTTCCCAGAGATCACCTGTTACAGGTAAGTAACTGTGCTATCTCCAGGAACAAACAGGAATGAGTCTTTACATATGGGGACTCCCTAGCTAAGATGCCTGAGAGAACCCCAAGGATATGAGACCCTGGGAAGGGTTCTACCTCCTCCTATGGATCTCAGGCATCTATCCAGGGATGGAGGGTAGGAGTTGATTAAGAATGGAACAGGTGTTTGAGAACAGCCTGACCAAACAAGGCATCCCGGCGGGAGTCCTTGTCCAAGCAGTAATGGGCTATGAAGGTATGAACCGAGGCCCAGGTGGCTGCTCAACAGATCTGGTCGATGGACACAGAATTTAGATGAGCCACAGAGGCGGCCATGGCCCTCACATTATGAGCTGTGACATGGCTCTCCAGAGAAAGGTTCTTACTCTGGTAGGCGAAAGAAATACACTGAGCAATCCAATTGGACAGTGTCCTCTTAGAGACTGGAAGTCCCAAATGAGAGGGATCAAAAGCAACAAAGAGCTGGGAAGACTTTCTATGTTGCTGTGTTCTTTGTAAGTAAAAGGCAAGAGCTCTTTTACAATCCAGAGTATGAAGATTCTTCTCTGCACTTGATGCATGAGGACCTAGAAAAAAGACAGGTAAATATACCTCTTGATTAAGATGAAAAGGTGAGACCACTTTAGGCATAAAGTGTGGATTGGTCCTAAGAACTACCTTATCATGATGGAACCTTGTATAAGGTGGATTAGCCACTAAGGCCTGCAGCTCACTGATGCGGTGAGCCGAGGTGACTGCAATGAGGAAAATAACCTTCCAGGAAAGAAATTTCAAGGAGGTGGTGGCTAAGGGTTCAAAAGGAGGCTTCATAAGCTGACCAAGAACCAGATTTAAATCCCATGCCACCGGAGGAGGCCTAATGGGAGGTCTAGTTAAAGTTAGGCCTCTCATGAATCTTGCAATAAGAGGATGAGAGGAAACAGGTTGTCCATTGATAGGCTTAAGGGATGCTGCAATAGCACTCAAATGGACCCTTACTGAATTTGTCTTAAGGCCTGCATCGGAAAGATGCAGGAGGTATTCCAATAGAGAATTCAAAGGTAGTGCTAGAGGGTCAAGACCCTTCTCAGCACACCAAATGGAAAAACTTTTCCATTTAAAAGTATAGGAACGTCTAGTAGAAGGTTTTCTGGAAGCATGGAGGATATCCTTCACCTGCTGAGAAAGATTCCAACCTGGAAGGTCTAGACCAGGGGTCGGCAACCCGCGGCTCCGGAGCCGCATGCGGCTCTTTCTCACCTTTGCCGCGGCTCCGGAGCACACTGCCCGCCCGGTATTAAAACGTGGCGTTATGGGCTCCCTCCATTCTTCTGCAGCCGCGGCTCCCTGCCTCTTAAGGAACCGCGGCTGTGTTTTTAAAATCATCTCGGAGCCCTTCCTGTCTTGACGGGCTCCGTGCAGCATTGTCCCGCCTCTAAAGGAAGTTTTGGAGGCGGGACAATGCTGCACGGAGCCCGTCAAGACAGGAAGGGCTCCGAGATGATTTTAAAAGCACAGCCGCGGTTCCCTAAGAGGCAGGGAGCCGCGGCTGCAGCAGATGGGAGGGGGGCTTCTATGGTGGGTGGGGAGCTTACATGGTGGGCGGGAGCAGATATGGATGGATGGCGGGCGGGGGCTGACATGGAGGGAGGGAGCTGACATGGAGGGAGGGAGCTGACATGGAGGGAGGGGGGCTGATATGGATGGATGGTGGGGGGGGCTGACATGGAGGGAGGGAGCTGATATGGATGGAGGGAGGGGGGCTGACATGGAGGGAGGGAGCTGATATGGATGGAGGGAGGGGGGCTGACATGGAGGGAGGGAGCTGATATGGATGGAGGAGGGGGGCTGACATGGAGGGAGGGGGCTGACATGGATGGATGGAGGGAGGGGGCTGACATGGAGGGAGGGAGCTGATATGGATGGAGGGAGGGGGCTGACATGGAGGGAGGGGGGCTGACATGGAGGGAGGGAGCTGATATGGATGGAGGGAGGGGGCTGACATGGAGGGAGGGGGGCTGACATGGAGGGAGGGAGGCTGACATGGAGGGAGGGGGGGGGAGGGGGGCTGACATGGATGGATGGAGGGAGGGGGGCTGACATGGAGGGAGGGAGCTGATATGGATGGAGGGAGGGGGGCTGACATGGAGGGAGGGGGCTGATATGGAGGGAGGGGGGCTGACATGGAGGGAGGGAGCTGATATGGATGGAGGGAGGGGGGCTGACATGGAGGGAGGGAGCTGATATGGATGGAGGGAGGGGGGCTGACATGGAGGGAGGGAGCTGATATGGATGGAGGGAGGGGGGCTGACATGGAGGGGGCTGACATGGAGGGAGGGAGCTGATATGGATGGATGGAGGGAGGGGGGGCTGACATGGAGGGAGGGAGCTGATATGGATGGAGGGAGGGGGGCTGACATGGAGGGATGGAGGGGGCTGACATGGAGGGAGGGAGCTGATATGGATGGAGGGAGGGGAGCTGACATGGAGGGAGGGGAGCTGACATGGAGGGAGGGTAGCTGACATGGATGGATGGTGGGAGGGAGCTGACATGGATGGATGGAGGGAGGGAGCAGATATGGATGGATGGAGGGAGGGAGCAGATATGGATGGATGGAGGGAGGGGGGGGCTGACATGGAGGGAGGGGGGCTGACATGGAGGGAGGGAGCTGATATGGATGGAGGGAGGGCGCTGATATGGAGGGAGGGGTGCTGACATTGAGGGAGGGAGCTGATATGGAGGGAGGGGGGCTGATATGGAGGGAGGGGGGCTGACATGGAGGGAGGGGGGCTGATATGGAAGGATGGAGGGAGGGAGCTGATATGGATGGAGGGAGGGGGGCTGACAGGGAGGGAGGGAGCTGATATGGATGGAGGGGGGCTGACATGGAGGGAGGGGGGCTGATATGGATGGATGGAGGGAGGGAGCTGATATGGATGGAGGGAGGGGGGCTGACATGGAGGTATGGAGGGGGCTGACATGGAGGGAGGGAGCTGATATGGATGGAGGGAGGGGGGCTGACATGGAGGGATGGAGGGGGCTGACATGGAGGGATGGAGGGGGCTGACATGGAGGGAGGGAGCTGATATGGATGGAGGGAGGGGGGCTGACATGGAGGGGGCTGACATGGAGGGAGGGAGCTGATATGGATGGAGGGAGGGAGGGAGGGGGCTGACATGGAGGGATGGAGCACTGGTAATGGGGTTGAGGGGACGAGCACTGGAAATGAGCTGATTAGGGGAGGCTAGGACTGGTAATGATTTGATGGGGGTAGGACTGGTATTGGGCTGATTAGGGGAGGCTAGCACTGGTAATGGGGTTGAGGGGGGATTAGCACTGGAAGCGAGCTGATTGGGGGGCTTTGACTGGGCATGGGCTGATTGTGGGGAGGGGAGGATAGAGCTGCTGGCCCTGGAAGATAACTGGGGGCTAAGGCTACAAATGGGCTGATATGAGGGGATGGGAGAATGGAACTGGATCTGAGAGGGGCTGCCATGGTATTTGTACTAGAAGGGACTGGTCAGTGGGGAAGGAGGGGGACTGGAAGGAAATGGACACCAGTGGCAATCATGGGAATGCAAGTTGACATTGGAAGGTACTGGGAGTGAGGACTAGAAAGGGGCTGATATTGGGGAGGGTTACTGGGACTGGAAATAGGCTGATGGAAAGAAGTGAAGAAAACGAAAGAAGAGATAAGAAATGGCAGATGGACCATAGACCACAGAAAGAGAGCCAAGAGAAGAAAGGAAAGCAGAAGCCTCAGATCGGGACCAGCATGATCAAAGAATAAATTGGTCAGACAACAAAGGTAGAAAAAATAATTTTATTTCATATTAGTGATTTGACTACAAAATCATCATCATTTTGAAATCAAATATTGTTACTTCTTGTTGTGATATTTTCTGGCGTATTTTTTTTGGTGTGCGAAGGAAGAGGGGTAGTCTTATACGGCGAGTATAGGCCAAACACCTATATTTTAACAGGAAAAGTAGGGGGTCGTATATAGCATTAAGGTAAGAAACAATATATGCAGTGTTAGATTTGTTTTAAATGTCGCAATGGTTTTGCGGCTCCCAGTTTTTTTTTTCCCTTCGGAAACGGGTCCAAGTGGCTCTTTATGTCTTAAAGGTTGCAGACCCCTGGTCTAGACCTTCAGTAACCAAGCTCTGAGGTGAAGGGACTTGGGGTTTGGGTGCCACAAAGTCCCCTCCTCCTGGGACAGAAGGTCTGGAGCAGCTCCCAAGTCTAGGGAGGGAGCTTGAGAGAGCTGCAGAAGTAGAGGGTACCACACTTGGCGTGGCCAGCATGGAGCTATGAGGATCATGGATCCTTGATCCCTCTGGAGCTTGAACAGAGTCTTGGGAATTAAAGGAATGGGTGGAAAGGCATACAGGAAGTCTTGACCCCAGTGAAGGAGGAAGGCATCCTTGGCCTGAACTCCCTGACACGGAATTCTGGAACAGAACCGGGGAAGTTTGGCATTCCACGGACTTGCAAAGAGGTCTATGTCCGGGGTTCCCCACTCTTGAAAGATTCTGAGTACTTGGTCCATGTGCAGGGACCATTCGTGTGGAAGCAGAACTCGACTGAGTCTGTCTGCCCAAGAGTTTTGGATTCCTGGGAGATATACGGCCAGATGGATTTGATGCTCTCTGGCGAAGGCCCACAATCTTAAAGCTTTGTTGCAAAGCGACAGAGAGCCAGTTCCTCCTTGCTTGTTTATGTAAAACATGGCTACCTGATTGTCCGTATGAATGAGGACTGTCTTGTAGCTGAGCAGGGTATGAAAGACCTTGAGAGCTAGAAAAACTGCTCGGAGCTCCAAGTGGTTGATATGTAGAGAGGTCTCCTGTGGAGACCAAGTGCCCTGAGTGGAGAGGTCTTGTAGATGAGCTCCCCAACCTGTTTGGGAGGCATCTGTTGTGAGGGTTGCCTGGGGCAACAACTGTTGGAAGGGGGACCCCAGCAACAGATTTTGGGTAGACATCCACCACTGGAGAGACCAAAAGAGGCGTTTGGAGGTTGCTATTTGGTCTGAGAGAGCTCCTGATGCTTGAGTCTACTGGGTGGACAAAGTCCATTGAGCTGCTCTCATGTGAAGGCGAGCATAGGGTACCACATGCACTGTGGATGCCATGTGGCCTAGCAGTTGTAGCATCTCCCGGGCAGTTAAATGGCTCTTTGACTGAATATGGGAGGCTAACTGCACTAGGCGTAGGCAACGGGCCTGAGGAAGATAGGCCCTTGCAGTGGTAGTATCCAGCCAGGCCCCTATGAACTCTAGGGACTGAGTAGGGGTGAGCTTGGACTTTGGGAGGTTTACCACAAGTCCCAGATACTGCAGAATGTGCCTTGTGCAGTCCAGGGAAGTCTGGGCCTCTGACTGAGATGGAGTTCGGATGAGCCAGTCGTCCAGGTATGGGAATACAAATATTCCCAGAGTGTGTAGAAATGCAGCTACTACTGCCATGCATTTGGTGAACACTCTTGGAGCAGAGGCCAGACCTAAAGGAAGCACCCTGTATTGGTAATGCTTTCCTTGGAAAAGAAAACGGAGGAACCTTCTGTGAGATGGATGGATGAGGACATGTGTGTACGCATCCTTGAGATCTAGAGAACAAAGCCAATCCTGACTCTGAAGGTATGGAAGGAGAGTGCCTAGAGACAGCATCTTGAAATTTCTCCTTGCATAGAAATGTGTTCAATTCTCTGAGATCTAATATGGGTATGTAACCCCCTGTTTTCTTTGGGATCAGAAAGTAGGGGGAATAATACCCTGACCCTTGTTGAAGAAGAGGCACTTCTTTCTATTGCCCCTTGGACAAGAAGGGCAGCCACCTCCTGACCTAGAAGGTCGAGGAGGGATGTTGGAGAATTGAAATGTCTCACCATAGTGTGAGGAGGAAGGTTTGAGAAATGAAGCTTGTAGCCCTCCCTTATGATGGAGACGGTCCACTGCTCTGCTGTAATTTGCTCCCATCTGGGAGCAAAATGAGCTAACCTTCCTGGAATGGTGAGAGGCTCTGGCTGTTTCAGAGCCAGAAAGGCTAAGTTCTCTAGCATCAAGTCAAAAACCCTGAGGGGGCTGGGTCTGCTGAGTTGCAGCAGCCCCTGTAGGCTTAGGCCTGGCCTCTTTAGGTTGCTGACGCTTAACAGCAAAACGACCTGTAGATGATTGTTGGCCAGAAGTAGGATGGAATCTGCCTTTCTTGAAAAAAGACTTCTTGAAAGGTTTTTTCTTGGCAGGAATGGAGGTTGACTTGGAAAGTTTATCCAAAGCAGAATTTTCTGCATCCATTTGACCTGTACAGGGAAGATTTCCCAAGCCATCCTGGACCCAAGATTCCAGATCAGAAGCTTGGAGCCAAGCAATCCTGCGTGCAGCTATTGCAATGGCCGAAGCTCTGCTGGCACCCTCAAAGGAGTCAAAAACTGCACGGTTGGAAAACTTTGAAATATCTTGAGTATGCTTAATCCAAATAAGAAATTCTTCCCTTTTATCCTCTGGAAGGAAAGGGAGGAAAGTATGCAGCTTATCTGCAACTTCTTTCAGAAACATACCCATATAAAGACTATAGGAGTTGATTCTGGCAATGAGCATACTGGCTTGGAAGATTTTCCTACCAAAAGCATCCAAGGTCCTGCATTCTCTTCCTGGAGGAGCAGAGGAGTGTCTTTTTGCACTCCTTATCTTTTTCATAGCTGACTCCACCACAATAGAATGGTGAGGAAGCTGTGTTTTATGAAATCCAGAACAAGGAGGGACACGGTACATAGTGTCCAACCCACGAGAATGTGGAGAGATAGTGAGAGGAGTCTCCCATAAGTCAATCATGTGATCATAAAGAATCTCATGAATTGGCAAGGTGACTGCCTCCTTAGGAGCCTTAGAATAACCTAAAATATCCAATTTTTTAGCTCTAGGCTCTGATTCAGAGGTTACTGAAATAGAAAGCCCTTTAGCCACTTCTCTGATGAAGTTTTGAAAGGACAAATCCTCTGGAGGAGACATTCTTCTTTTTGGAGAAGGCGGCTCTTCAGGAAGAGCTATGGACACTTCAGCAGACTCCTCCGATGTTTGTTGTGGTATCAGCGGCGTCGCAGCTTGAATGAAGGCCGTGATAGCCTGCTGCATGGATAGAACATTCTGATCCATCGACTCCATGAATGCCTGGAATTCGGTACCGGAAGGTTGCGCCGGTACCCCAGAACATTCTAACAGGTGATCGGTCGAAGCCGTGCCATCGAAGTCAACCTGTAACCCCATAGGAGGAGCTTTGGAAGCCGGAGCTTCCCGCCGGGGTTGTTTTGCCGGTGCGGAATCCTCGAGGGCAAGCCCGGAGGCATCTCGATGCTTAGAAGGAGATCTACCCTTCGAGGACCGGCTGGATTTGTGTTTGGTTACCTGAGATAAACGTGGATCAATTGTTTACGCTATCAGAATATAGAAAGACTAGGGGACATGTAATGAAGCTACAGGGTAAACTATTTAAGACAAATAAGAGAAAATATTTTTTCACTCAACGTGTAATCAAACTCTGGAATCTGTTACCGGAGGATGTGGTAAGGGCTGATAGTATAGCTGGGTTTAAAAAAGGTTTGGACAAGTTCCTGGAGGAAAGGTCCATAAACCACTATTAAAAAGGGACCCAGGATATCAATGCTTGACCCAGTACAAGCATTGTGGAACTTGTGTCTTTTGGGGAAACTGCTAGGTACGTATGACCTAGATTGGCCACTGTTGGAAACAGGATACTGGGCTTGATGGACCTCGGTCTGACCCAGTATGGCATGTCTTATGTTCTTATGTTCTTATGAGATCCATGGGAGGAAGTAGAAGCCCTGGAAGACGTCGATGCCACTGAAGCTGCATCAGAGGGAAACAGCACATGGAGCTTAGCTGCTCGGTTCTGTAAACCTCGTTTAGACATCAAGGAGCAGGACGGACACTCCAAAATGGAGTGGTCAGGACCCAAACATTTAAGACACCATTCATGGGTGTCGGTGACAGAAATAGTACCGCTGCACTTAGTGCATTTTTTAAACCCGGAGGCTGGTTTTTCCATGGGGAAAATTTCCCGTGAGGCCTAAGGCCCAAGAGGAAAAAACACACTAAGTGAGGAAAAAATATGGGGTTTTTTTTTTTATAAGAAAAAGACCGGCGGTACCGGTCTGATGTCGGGGAAGGCAGACGCGCGACCAAAGAAATAAAATAAAACAAAGAACTTCTTCAGCGGTGACAGGAACACGACCTGCTGGCTCCGCGGAAAAGAAGAACTGGGGAGAGGCGGTTAGGAAAGGCAGCACGCAGGCGCTGTGGGATGCTCCCAAAAGCTTTCCTTTTTGAGAAGATGGGGAGCGTTCCCGCGCAGGCTCCGTCGGTACCGACGTACCCATATGTGAAGACTCATTCCTGCTTGTTCCTGGAGATAACTCTTTGCAACCTCTTCTTTAACAGATGATTCAATGACCCCCCCCCCCCCTTGCAGTCTTACACACACACACTTTCTATCAGATGGAGTGAAGATCAGTTAATTCTATGCTCCCTGTACTACAGGAACTGAACCATAACTTTTTCACTTCCTGTTCTTTTCTCAGAAATTAATTCCTCACCATCTCATTTAAAGAAATTGCACTTATATGAAGCGATAACCTTCAGTAACTGCAAGAATACAGAGTGCACAAGCACTGTTTGAGGAATTTCAGAAAGCATGGTTTCCCCACCCAAAAAGCATCCAGATAGACTTCATTCCTCCAACAGGTCCTGCTTGTTATGGGGGTGAATGCACAAGCCGTGGCAGGAACCCTTCAGATGACTCTGTTACATGACACACCTGTTGGAAGAGTCTATAACAAGCAGCGCTCCCACTCTTCAGTCTGTGCATCTTGTGCAAGACAGAGCCTAATGAAAGAATTAAATTTGTCTAGATTTCTCTGGGGGAAGGCTTAGATTAGTAAATTACTGGCGTGAGCTATTGTTTTCAAGGCAGGCTTTTAACTCCACTAACTGCATAGCTTTGTAGTGACGCTTTTCTTAGGACAGAGGTTCCCAACCTTTTTGGTAGTGTGAACCCCTTATTCATTTCCAGAAAGTTCAGGGACTCCCAATTCAAACCCACCCAGGGCCAGCATGACCATCAAGCACACTAGGCAGCAGCCTAGAGCACAAATGGTCCAGGAGCAACCCATTGCTATCACTACCATTCTCTGGGACTTGCAGCGGTGGCAAGGGCCTCAAACAGCCCCACAGCACGTATCTTAAAGCTGGCGCTGCAAGGCTGTTCGACTTCCACCCTCCCTGAGCAGACTCCCTTTTTTGCATAGGAGCGGAAGCGACGTCTGCCTCCATCAAAAGGAAATTGACATCAGGCATTGGGGGGGGGGGGGGGTGAGTGTAAGTTAAACAACCTCGCAGCAGCTGTTGCAGGTCCCAGAGAGGGGCAAGCAGCAGAGGCTGGGGATGAGGTGGGATGCAAAAGTTGAGGTTCACCTAGGGCATCTCATCTCCTTGCACTGGCCCTGTCCCCATCACTATTCTCATATCACCTCCTCTCAGCACTAAGACTGTCCTTCTAGCAAACCATCTCCATTGCCCTTACTGCCTCCCCCAGTCTCTCTCTCTTGCTCCCTTTACCTATCTTATTTAACTGGTTTTGCTATACTGTTTTTCTACCAGTCAAAACGGTTTACAAGGATCAGGGTGAAACCTAGAACTTTCAGGTGCATTTAGGTTACATAGAACATGACATTAACGAGCATGGGGACTCTGGAATTTGTTACCGGAGGATGTAGTAAAGGCTGTTAGTGTAGCTGGGTTTAAAAAAGGTTTGGACAAGTTCCTGGAGGAAAGGTCCATAAACCATTATTAAGAAGGGACCCAGGATATCAATGCTTGAACCAATACAAGCATTGTGGAACCTGTGTCCCTTGGGGAAACTGCTAGGTACGTATGACCTAGATTGGCCACTGTTGGAAACAGAATACTGGGCTTGATGGACCTTGGTCTGACCCAGTATGGCATATCTTATGTTCTTATGTTCTTATCTTGGTCTCTTTCTCCCCCTCCAGTCTCTCTCTTCCCCTATCCGATCCCCTCCAGCTTCTCTTTTTTCTCTCTTTTGGTTGTCTTGAAGACCACCTGTAATGATTTCATGATCCCCAGGAGTCCAAACCCCGGTAATAATTTCATGATCCCCAGGGGGTCCACAGATCATAGGCGGAAAACCAGTGTTTTAGGGAATTCAGAAGTACAAGTGGTATGGTAAACCCAGGAATGGATTAATAGGTCTTGGGACAACAATAGAGCCAGTTGGAAGTCCTATCTGCATGCTGTCTAACCTTTGCAAACATGGGGTGCCATGATGCTGTCTTTCTACTCTGATCGAGTACAGGACAGGTATTCACTACCAGGTTCAGCCAGCTACCTCTCTGGGGATTTCATAGCTAAAAAAGGACCCCCTGTAGCGCTATCAGTTTAATTTTATTACATCTGGCTTCTTAGTCTTGTTTTAAGCAAACAGAGGTCTAGCCCACAATGTTATCAGTTATACTGGAAATTAACTAAAAAACAGGCAGCTAATGACCAGCAAAATATTTAGTTTAGATAAGAACAAAGCGAAGTCAGATAAGTAAAAGGTTTCCTTCCCCCTAAAACTTGCCCATTTTTTTTCTTCTTGAATTTGTACTGCTGTCCAACATATTAACAGATGAC
This sequence comes from Ichthyophis bannanicus, assembly GCA_033557465.1. Classification (NCBI taxonomy): domain Eukaryota; kingdom Metazoa; phylum Chordata; class Amphibia; order Gymnophiona; family Ichthyophiidae; genus Ichthyophis; species Ichthyophis bannanicus. The sequence continues at coordinate 198,748,884 of CM066041.1, read as the reverse complement.
TGTTATGATTCCTCCAGTGCTTATTACACAGAATCATCTTAAAGTGGCTTTTGTTTCTATATTGCTTGATCTTTTTTAGTCAGGTTAGCTCTGGAATAGTGGACAATAGCAAAACTGGACAGTATACGACCTGAGAGCCAGTGATCGTACACATCCAGCCAGTCAAGTTTTTAGGACAGCACGCAATGATAACGCATGAGATAGATTTGCATACATTGACATGAAAATTCACTATGGACATTCTGAATACAAGACTAGCTGGGTATGAACCAAACACTGCATTGAGAACTACTGCAGCAGAAGACAGGTCTTAATTCCATGTGACCAGAGCTGGTCAAACACTAGGTAGCAGCCGGGGGGGGGGGGGGGGGGGGGGGGGCAAGGCATTCAAAGCTAAACAACAGATTCTGACAACTGAGGGGGGAATGGGGGACATAAGGCTTAAGGTATGCCTAGGACATCAATACCAGCCCTGCACATGACACTCGCACTAGGTTATGATTAGAACAATCACACTTTCTCCACCCCAGTGGGCCTCTTATATGCTCTTTTCTTTCAGATTAAATCTTATTACTAGATTAAAAGAAACTCCTTTTAACAGAGAGCAAAGATGTACTGAAGGATTTCCCTGCACTGTCCTAGTAGTGGTACAATGGAGAACCTGGATTTGATCCTTAGCTCAGGTCTTTCATTCACTGGGTCAACTAAGAATTTTGATTCTGGTGAGACAGTGTTCACAGACCTTGTGGAGGAGCAACAGCAAATCCAATGGCCAGGTTTGGAGCCTATAACTACAGGACCGCCACGGGGACTTCGGCGCGAGGCAACAGAGAGAGGAGCAGAAAACTGGAGTCCCGGATGCCGCACCCGCGGGGGGGGGAGGGGGGGGAATGCCCGAAGCGGCCTGCTGCCCAGGAAACAACCTTCTCCTTCCCACGGACTCCGGAGGACCGGGAGGGGGGGGGGGGGGAATAAGGAACTAGAGATTCCGAAAAGAGAAACACCCGGGAGTAGAGAAGAACTCCCTCAACTAAATAAGGTAAATCAAAGAAATTAAAGCAATTAACTAAAAGGTTAATAAAAGGTTAAGAAAGGAACTAAAAGACCAGTAAGCTCTTGGCTTACGGTAGCCCTCCAGCTGCTTGGAGGCTGAGAATACTGGTGCCTAGGGGTGGTGCCAGTGGTATTTATACCACACCATCAAAACGATGATGGGCTCAGCCTCCAAGCTGCTGGAAGGGTTGCGCAACCCGAGAGTAAAGGGACTGGACTGGAGTTCTGCTAAGGAACTACAGGATTCCAGTAGACTGAGGGCTATTGTTGCAATGTGACTGGACTGAGCAAGTTGAAAAGGGATATAAAATAAAAGGGAAACACCCAAAGTAGCCATGAGTGAAAGCTCATGGTGCTGTCTCCCAGTTCCAGTTCTAACAGAGACAAAAGCCCAAAGCAGCAGAAAACCCACTGGGCTTTAACCAAAAGAAAGGAATTCCCCATCACTGGAAAAGTATATAGTATATTTGGTCCAGTATTTAATTGGTTAGGAAAAGTTCGGAAAATATTTTTCTTGTTTTAAACAAACCCAAAATGTGTACTTGAAGCCCTCAGAATGTAACACGCAGCAAGCAGACAGGGGAATGAGAAAATGAATGAATAAAATGTTACTACAAATGCAGTCCTTGCATGAAGTGTGCCCTGTGTTATATCAGACCTGTGAACAAGACAGCTTAATGAGATGTTCATCTTTTCTGCTGGAAAAATCATTTAGAAAGGACCCTTCTCCAAGGGTCTACCATGGATTTTCTATGGGGTTCATTTTAAAAGCCTTAGGCGTGATTTGGATGTCTAGAAATAGTAATTAGATCTTACCTGCTAATTAGTGTTCCTGAAGGAACGACAGTCCAGTCCCTTTACTTCTGGGTTACGCAACCCTTCCAGCAGCTTGGAGGCTGAGCCAAACCTTTTTGGAGGTGGGGCGGTATAAATACCACTGGGACCACCCCTCAACTCCAGTATTCGACTGAAAAAGCAGATCTACAGAGTTTCCATTAGCCATCAAACATAAAAACTTATCTATCCAACATTGTCTAACACTGCACAATACCTATCTCTACATATTTTTTTTTTTTTTTTTTTTTTCTTTTTCAATAGAAAATGGTTAGTGCGAGGAAGAGAGAGAGCGAGAGAGAAGGGGAGGGCGAGAGAGAAAGAGAGAGAGGAGGACCGGACGGAGGAGCAATGCTTAAGGTTGCCCGATCCGGCTATTCTCCCGTGTCCCTTCATCTTGAAATGGCCCCATGCTCGGTCCCGAGTTTCCTTCTGACTGCTAGGTCCTAACCGGGTGGGATCAGGGACTGGACTGTCGTTCCTTCAGGAACACTAATTAGCAGGTAAGATTATTATTTATTATTATTTATTACAGTTTTTTATATACCGCGCTATTTACAATCAGCGCGGTTCACAGATAAACAAAGACCAGAACAACAGGCTGCTCGGTTTTACATAAAACAGGACGATAAACTTGGATCTATTTACTAATTACTATTTACTATTTGGATCTATTACTATTTCCTTATCGTCACTCCAGTCCAGTCCCTTTACTTCTGGGATGTACAAGAGCAGTTCAACCCTGGGTGGGATCCGGCAAACCGGACTGAAGGACCGCCAGACCAAACCGAGCATCCGCTGCGCTCTGGACGTCCAGCCTGTAGTGCTTGGTGAACGTATGTAGCGAAGACCAAGTTGCCGCCCTACAGATGTCCACTGGAGGGACCAAGCTAAATTCTGCCCAAGAAGTAGCCTGAGCCCGGGTGGAGTGCGCCCGGAGCCCCGCTGGCACCTGCTTCCCTTTCAGGATGTAGGCGGAAGCGATCGCTTCCCTGATCCATCTGGAGATAGAGGCCTTGGCCGCCGCCTCTCCCTTGTGTGGACCCCCAAACTGAACGAATAGTCGCTCGGACTTGCGGAAAGGGGCTGTGCGGGAGAGATAGCGTTTCAAGGTCCTCCGGACATCCAAGAGTCGCAGTTTGTTATCCCTACCTCCGCCCTCCTCGGCGGAGAGAACCGGAAGGTGAACTGCCTGGTTCATATGAAAAGGCGAAATGACCTTGGGCAAGAAGGAGGGGACCGGACGTAGAACTATCTTGTCCTTGAGAAACAGTAGGAAGGGGGGCTGAGCGGACAGCGCTTGGAGTTCAGAGACCCGCCTAGCTGAGCAGATTGCGACCAAAAAGACTGTCTTCAGGGTTAAGTCCTTTAAGGAGGCCCTCTTCACTGGTTCGAAGGGTTCCTTGATCAGAGCGTTAAGCACCAGGTTGAGGTCCCAAGGGGGGACGACTGACCTCTGTTGAGGGCGCAGGCGCCTTACCGCCCTTAAGAACCTGGAGACATCCGAGTGCGCCCCTAGGGGCTTTCCGCGGACCTTCCCTCTATAGCATGCGATTGCCGCTAGCTGAACTCGCAAGGAGCTGTGAGCTAGGCCCTTATCAAAACCTGTCTGTAAGAATTCCAGAATTTCGGGGACTGAAGCGGAGAGGGGTTTTCGTCGGTGCTCCACGCACCACGCTTCGAAGATGCGCCAAGTCCTAATATAGGAGAGACAGGTCGAACGCTTCCTAGCGTTTAGCAGGGTAGAGATGACCGCTCCTGAATAACCTCTCTTTAGGAGCCTCGCCCTTTCAATAGCCAGGCCGTAAGCGAGAACCGATCCACGTGAGGCATCCGCAATGGACCTTGTCTCAGCAGGTCCCTTTTGCAAGGAAGACGCCAAGGCCGATCGGCGATCAATCTCATCAGATCCGCATACCAAGGCCGGCGCGGCCAATCCGGGGCTATGAGAATTACATATCCCTGATGGGACTCCACTCGTTGTAGCACTTTTCCGATCAGGTCCCAGGGAGTGAACAGAGTAGACCCTCCGAGGGCCACTTCTGTGCCAAGGCATCCAGGCCTTCGGACATCCTTTCCTTGCGCCGGCTGAAGAACCGATCCACCTTGGCGGTTGCGAACCTCGCCATGAGGTCCATGACTGGGAGGCCCCAATGGGCTACTATCCGGTTGAACGTCTCCTGCTCCAGTTCCCACTCTCCGTGGTCTATCTTGCACCTGCTGAGATAGTCTGCTGTGACGTTGTCTATTCCTGCCACATGCTGGGCCGAGAGAGCTTCCAACCGAGTCTCTGCCCACTGGAACAGAGCGCCCGCCTCCTTCTCTAGGGCGGGACTGCTGGTGCCGCCCTGGTGGTTGATGTAAGCCACCGCCGTAACATTGTCTGAGAGTACGCGAATTGCCCTTTTTTGTACTAAGGCCTCTAGAGCCCTGAGCGCCAACCCTACAGCTCGCAATTCTAGTCTGTTGATGGGCCATTGGGCTTCCAGTGGAGACCAGATGCCTTGAACGAACTGGCCCTCGCAGTGAGCTCCCCAGCCTGTCAGACTGGCATCCGTCGTCAGTAATAACCACTGGTGAGGCTCGAGGGGCATCCCGCGATCCAGATTCTTCGGGGACCGCCACCAGTGCAGCGTCTGTTTGGTCCGTGGCGCGCAAGGTAACGGCATTGATAGGGGGTGATGTTGCGGCGACCACCGACGCAATAGGGCCCTCTGCAGCGGCCGCATGTGGGCCCGAGCCCATGGAACCACCTCTATTGCCGCTGCCATTGTTCCCAGGACCTGCAGATAATGCCGCGCCGAGGGGATCCGTCTGGCCAGAAACTGAGTTACCAGGATTCTTAGCTTTCTTGATCTTGATTGAGACAGAAAGACCCTGCCTCTGCTGGTGTCGAACCTTGCCCCGAGGTACTCTAGTTCCTGGGAGGGCGTCATCCTGCTCTTCGCTCGATTGATGACCCACCCCAATTCTTCTAGCACTTGAACCACTCTTGTTGTCACGGAGTGGCTTTCCTCCTCGGACTTTGCCCGGATTAGCCAATCGTCCAGGTAGGGGTGTACTAGAATTCCCTCTTTTCGTAGAGAGGCCGCTACCACCACCATCACCTTGGTGAATGTCCTTGGAGCCGTAGCTAAGCCGAAGGGAAGGGCTTGGAATTGAAATGGCCCCTTGGCACTGCAAATCTCAGGAATTGTTGATGGGACTCCCTGACCGGGATATGCAGGTAGGCTTCTGTCAGATCGAGGGATGTTAAGAACTCCCCGCCCCTGACTGCTGCTATGACCGAACGTAGGGTTTCCATCCGGAAGTGTGGAACTCTGAGGCAGCGATTGACTTGTTTTAGATCTAGTATCGGGCGAAAGGAGCCTTCTTTCTTTGGGACTACGAAGTAAATCGAGTACCGACCGGAACCGCGCTGGTCTGGTGGCACCGGGACTACGGCCCCGAGCGTTATCAGTCGGGAGAGGGTTGACTCTACCGCCCCTCTCTTTTCTGAAGAACCGCAGGGAGACTGAACAAAGGCTGGAGGAATTTGCTTTGCGAATTCGAGAGAGTAGCCCTCTCTGATGACTTCTAGAACCCATTGATCGGACGTGACCCGGGACCAGGCAGGAAGAAAACGCCTTAGGCGACCGCCCACCGACGGCTCTCCCCCCTGGACCCCCGTCACCTCATTGTTTTCTATTTGTTTGAGAGGAGGAGAAGGAGGACGAGCCAAAACCTCGGCCTGCTCCTCGAAACCCTCTAAAACCTTGTCCCTTAGAGGGGAACCGGCCCCTGGGAAAGGGGTTTGACCTAGCTGGGCGGAACCTTCGGGAATCCCTGGACTGGTTACGCACTGAGGGTACAGGGCGCCCTTGCTTTGGTCTGTCTTCGGGCAGCCTGCCCCCTTTAGACTCGCCAAGGTCCTTTACCAATTTCTCCAAATCTTCTCCGAATAACAGTTTCCCCTTGAACGGAAGGCGGCTCAGGCGTGCCTTCGAGGCGGCGTCCGCTGCCCAATTCCGTAGCCACAGATAGCGTCTAGCTGCTACCACCGAGGCCATGCTCTTGGCTAGGCTTCTGATGAGGTCATACTGACTATCCGCCAGGAAGGCTGTTCCGGACTCCAGTCTAGCAGAGTGGTCCTGAGCTTCGCCAGATGGGCCCTCTGTTGCTTGCAGTTGTTGAGACCACCTTAAGCAGGCTCTCGCCACCCAAGCCCCAGAAACCGAGGCCTGCAATGCCAGGGCGCTCACATCAAAAGCTTGTTTTAGGAGGGTATCTAGTTTTCTGTCTTGAGAGTCCCTCAAGGCTGTGCTGCCCTCCACTGGAATAGTAGTCTTCTTAGTGACTGCTGAAACCGCTGCATCCACCCTTGGGGACTTCAGTAGCTCTCTGTCTGCCTCTGGGAGAGGGTATAGGCGAGACATGGATCGGACTCCCCTTAGACTAGACTCGGGTTGATCCCATTCTTCCTGGATCATCTGGCGCACCACTCTATGAACAGGGAAGACCCTCTGTGATCTCCTGATGGCCTGGATTAACGGATCCTCCACCGTCTCCTCCTCTGTTGGTGCCTCTGAGGATACATTGAGAACTTTTAAAGACTCATCAATTAGGGCCGGGAGTTCTTCCCGCCGAAAGACTCTAATTATCCTGGAATGATCTTCTTCCGGGATCTCCCCTTCTTCCAGTTCCTCTTCTTCCCCGTCCCAGTCTTTGTCCGAGCCCTCCTCTTCTGGAGAGCTCTGGGAAAGGGAGGAGAGAGGTTCTTCCTCGCCCAAGCGTGGGCGTTTAGGTGGGAGGCCTGAGTCAGGGATGTTTGCCCTCTTGGATATGGTGTCGGCCGTCGGGGCATTCCCCCCTGAGCCCGAACCCTGCTTGCGCAAGCAATAGGCCTTGTGGAGTAAAAGAATAAAGTCTGGAGAGAAGAAATCCCCTGTACCCCCTTCCCCCGGGGGAGGGGGAGTAGAAGGAGGGGGGAAGGGGTGGGTAAATCTGAGTTTGAGGTGGAAGGAGGCTGGGACCCCCCCTCCCCTTGCAAGAGGTCTCCAGCACTCTGAGAGGATTGGGACATGGCCAAATTAATTTCTTGTTCCACGGAGGCAGCCACTGCAGCACAACCCCTGCAGACTCCTGCCTCCGAGGCTGTGCCCCTACGTGTGCCACAGGTAGGACATCTGGGTTTAGCAGCCATGCTCTTGTTTCCAGGTACCTAAATCCCTGTTTGGAAGGAAAGGCACTGTTCAAATCCCCAGCTCCCAGGATAGCAGAAAGATTAAAGAATTGATTTTCCTCCTTCCTTGGATCCAATCTATCCTTGAGGGATAGGGAGAGAGAGAGAGAGGGAGAACCAGACCCTTAGCACTCTATCAGCGCCTCTTGCCCAGAGGCCAAACCAATTAGCAGAAGAAATATTAAAATTTAAGCAAATTAAAACTCAAGTAAAACTTAAAAAACAAGCAATGGCACACAAAGCAAACTGCGAGTAATGCTCCCTGGTACTTGCGGTTTTTGCAGCTCAGTGGACCCGACTCAGCGATCTCTGCCCGTTAGCTCTACACGTGGTAGGCCTCACCACGTGGAGCCTGAACGGGGGATCGCGAGCGCGTTCTCCGGGTTTCTGTTCTCCCTCCCGGAAGAAAAGCGCCGCCGAGAAAGGCTGCCGGTAGAGAGTGATGGATCCTGAAGGGCAGGGAAACTCTTCCGCCGATGAAACTCCTCCGCCGCGATCGGGAGACCTCCGCGATCGGGAGACCCGGGGATCACCGCTGCGTCCTTCAGCTGCGGGAGGGGGGCCCCGACGGACGAAATCTGACTCCCGGAGCTGCCTCCAGCGCTCAGCCACCTTAAGGGCTTCGGCGCGAGGCAGAACAAGGCGGGGAAAAGCAGAATATCACCGGTAAACAGCCTGCACCCTGCTACCTCCGGCGCCCGGCCCGTCCTGAGGGGGGGGGGGGGAGGGAGGGAGGAAGAGAGCAGAGAGGAATTAAAGGAGCAGCACTGAAAAACCTAGCTGACTTAAAGGTGAAATCAAAGAAACTAAAGGCAATAAAGGAACAAAATGATAAATTTAAAAGTAAACTTAAAGTAATTTAGTTAAAGGAAGACTCCAGTAAGCCCTAGGCTTACGGAACCCTCCAGCTGCTTGGAGGCTGAGAATACTGGAGTTGAGGGGTGGTCCCAGTGGTATTTATACCGCCCCACCTCCAAAAAGGTTTGGCTCAGCCTCCAAGCTGCTGGAAGGGTTGCGTAACCCAGAAGTAAAGGGACTGGACTGGAGTGACGATAAGGAAATGTGCATGCGGATGTCCAAACCAAGGAGACATTCCCAGAGTCATTTCACAAATGACCTTTAAAAAATGTCTCCATTGCAAGGACATCTAAGTAGGCAGGGGCCGTGGCAGAAGTGTGTCTGGAACAGTGCAATGGACTTAGATGTCCCTGCTTGATCTCAGAAACATTGGGGACTGTGACCACATCCAAGTTTAGACTTGCTCCAGGCACAAATAAGCACTGGAAAAATGACCATTTTGGCTGTAAAACACTGAGAAGGATGAAGAGAAGATGGAGGGTTAAGTGACTTGTCCAAGGTCACATGGAGCAGCAGTGGGATTTCAACCCTGACTTCCCTAACCCACTACTCTAACCATTAGACTATTCATCGATATCCCTGGAATAGTATCCCAGACCATGGACATCTATGTAAATGTACTGGGCACATCCAAATCAATTGTGAAATCATGCCTGAACTTGGACGTGCCTACTTTTTTTATTCAGATGTTCTAGCATAGATGTTATTTGTAAAATATTTATTTATTTATTTATTTAGTATACATTTGTATACCGCTACTTCCAGCGATCAGCAGCGGTTTACAGTTTACGTCCTTCACTGCTACTGCAGTACACCATAGACAAATTATGGAGGTGAATTCCCAATTCCGAGCACAGGCTGGGAGACAAACATCCAGAACTCTGTGCTTCTGAGTAAGAATAATTCCCTTCTATAACAGCAGACATTTATCTCTGGGATGTTCTCCATCTAACAGTGTGAGGAGTAAAAGTCCCAAGTCCATTACTGGCCTTAATCAGATATATAGCAACATGAGGCACTGCACTATACTGCTGGGTTGTCCTTAAGTAATTAGGATTTCAAAGAGTCCTTTATCACTGCAAAAACACCATCACATTTCTTTGCCTTCATTTCCATTACCCTCTACCCATTTACCCCACAAAATAATATGAGACATACTGGCCTCTCTTGGCTTTATGCAGTTTAGCTATACGGTTAGCAGCTGAATATGATCGTTCATTATATCGTTGCCAGTGCCACCCCTCACTTCACCCATGGAACACCACAGCGCTAGTTGGACAGCGCCAGGATGTTTAACCCGGTTAGTGGGGGATATTCAATAGCATTTATGCGGTTTCATTGGCTCCCTATTTGTTTAGGGTTAGGACAGCCGTTATAGTTGGTGATTCGATCATTAGACATGTAGATAGCTGGGTGGCTGGTGGACGTGAGGATCGCCTGGTAACATGCCTGCCTGGTGCGAAGGTAGTGGACCTCACGCGCCACCTAGACAAGGTCTTAGATAGTGCTGGAGAGGAGTCTGCTGTCTTGGTACATGTCGGTACCAATAACAGGAAAAAATGTGGTAGGGAGGTTCTGGAGGCTAAATTTAGGCTTTTAGGTAGGAAGTTGAAATCCAGAACTTCCAGGGTAGTGTTCTCTGAAATGCTTCCCGTTCCACGCGCAGGACCCAAAAGGCAGGCAGAGCTCCGGAGTCTCAACACGTGGATGAGACGATGGTGGAAGGATGAGGTATTTGGATTTGTTAGGAACTGGGGAACATTCTGGAGAAAGGATGGGCTCCTCTGAAGGGATGAGCTTCACCTTAACCAGGATGGAACCAGGTTGCTGACATTAACCTTTAGAAAGGAGATAGAGCTTTAAACTAGATAATAGGGGAGAGCCAGCAGTCAACCAAGAGCGCATGGTTCGGAATAATGTGGCCAGAGGATGTAGTAAAAACTGTTAGTATAGCTGGGTTTAAAAGAAGTTTGGACAAATTCCTGGAGGAAAAGTTCATAAACTATTATGGTAGATCGAGAAAAAAAAGAAAGCCACTGCATCTCCAGGAACAAGCAGGAATAAGTCATCACATATGGGTACGTCGGTACCGACCGAGCCCGCGCGGGAAAGCTCCCCAGCTTTTCAGATTAAAAGCTTTTGGGGCCTACCACTGCACATGCGCACTGCCTTCCCGCCTTCCTGACCAGCTCTCGTCAGTTTCTTTTTTTCCGCGGAGCCAGCAGGTCGTGTTCCTGTCACCGCTGAAGAAATTGTTAATTTTATTGTTAACTCCTCTGATGATTCTGATGAGTTCTCCCTTGATCTTCCTGAGAAGCCTTCTTCTCCTAAAAGGAGAATGTCTCCACCAGAGGATTTGTCCTTTCAGGACTTCATCATAGCAATGGCTAAAGGTCTTTCTATTGCTTCATCCTCTGAAAAGGAACCCAGATCAAAGAAACTGGATATTTTAGGATACTCTAAGTCTCCTAAAGAGGCAGTTACCCTGCCTATCCATGAAATCCTTCAAGAACACTTGATGGACTTATGGGAGGCTCCTCTAACATTGTCTCCTTCTTCTCGCAGGTTGGACACCATGTACCGTGTCCCCCCTTCTCCTGGTTTCCAAAAAACTCAGTTGCCTCACCATTCTATTGTGGTGAAGTCTGCAATGAAGAAGATAAAGAGTACCAAAAGGCACTCTTCTACTCCTCCAGGGCGAGAATGTAAGACTCTAGACTCTTTTGGCAGGAAAAGTTTCCAGGCTACTATGCTTATAGCCAGGATTAATTCCTATAGTCTTTACATGGGCATGTTTCTCAGTGAAATCGCTCTAAAAGTTCGGCATTTTGCCCCCTTTATCCCTGAGGATAAGAGGGAGCAGTTCATTTCCTTAGTGAAACACCTTTTGGATATTTCAAAGTTCTCCAACAGGGCAGCTTTTGATTCCTTTGAGGGTGCTGGTAGGGCTTCGGGCATTGCTATAGCAGCCCGACGTCTTGCTTGGCTCCAGGCTTCTGATCTAGAACCTTGGGTCCTAGATGGCTTACGAAATCTGCCCTGTACAGGTGAGAACTTATTTGGTGAGGAGTGGCAAATTAAGGCCACTCAAATGGACGCAGAAAATGCCACCTTAGATAGACTTTCTAAGTCTACCTCCACTCCTGCCAAGAAGAAGTCTTTTAAGAGGCCTTATTACAAGAAGTCCAGATTTTCCACAAATACTGGCCAACAATCCTCTCAGCCTCGTTTTGCTGCTAAACGTCAGCAACCTAAACAGGCAAGGTCAAAGCCTGCGGCGTCTGCTACGCCTCAGCAGGCTCCACCCCCTCAGGGGTTTTGACTTGCCCCTAGAGAACTTAACTTTTCTGGCTCTAGAACAACCAGAGCCCCTCACCATACCCGGAAGGTTAGCTCACTTTGCTCCCAGATGGGAGCAAATTACATCAGAACAATGGACCCTCTCTATCATCAGAGAGGGTTACAAACTCCATTTTTCCGACCTTCCTCCTTATACTATGGTGAGGCAGTTCAATTCTCCCCCATCTCTCCTGGCCCTCTTGGGTCAGGAAGTCTCCTCCCTCCTTGCCCAGGGGGCAATAGAGGAGGTCCCTCTTCTTCAACAGGGGACGGGATTCTACTCCCCTTATTTTCTAATACCAAAGAAGACAGAGGGCTTCAGACCAATTCTGGATCTGAGAGAATTGAACAAATTTCTTTTCAAGGAGAAATTCAAAATGCTTTCTCTGGGCATTCTCCTTCCATACCTTCAGAGTCAGGATTGGCTTTGTTCTCTAGACCTAAAGGATGCGTATACACACATACTCATCCACCCATCCCACAGAAAATACCTTCGATTTCTGTTTCAGGGAAAACATTTCCAGTACAGAGTACTCCCCTTCGGTCTAGCCTCTGCTCCACGAGTGTTCACCAAATGCATGGCAGTCGTAGCTGCCTTTCTAAGAGGCCTGGGAATTTTCATATTCCCATACCTGGACGACTGGCTCATCCGAGCTCCCTCTCAGTCCCAGGCCCAAATTTCCCTGGACCGCACAAGGCGTCTTCTGCAGTATCTAGGACTGGTAGTAAACCTTCCCAAGTCTTAACTAATCCCTACTCAGTCTCTCGAGTTCATAGGGGCCCAGTTAGACACCATCACTGCAAGGGCCTACCTGCCTCAGGTCAGGGCCCAACGCCTGCTGAGTTTGGCCTCCCAAGCTCAGTCCAGCAGTCATTTGACAGCCCGGGAAATGCTGCGACTTCTGGGCCACATGGCCTCCACGGTACATGTGGTGCCCTACGCTCGTCTGCATATGAGAGCAGCTCAATGGACCTTGGCCACCCAGTGGACTCAAGCATCTGGAGCGCTCTCCGACCAAATACTCACCTCAAGCCGTCTATTTTGGTCCCTCCAATGGTGGACATCCACCAAGAATCTGTTGTTGGGGGCCCCCTTCCAACCTTTGTTGCCCCAAGCAACCCTCACAACAGATGCCTCCCAGACAGGGTGGGGAGCTCATCTTCAGAACCTCTCCACTCAGGGCACTTGGTCTCCACAGGAGGCCACCCTTCATATCAACCTCCTGGAACTGCGAGCAATTTACCTTGCCCTCAAGGTCTTCTATACCCTCCTTGTCAACCTGACTGTCCTAGTTCAGACAGACAATCAGGTAGCCATGTTCTATATAAACAAACAAGGAGGGACAGGCTCTCTGTCGCTTTGCAACGAAGCTCTCAGATTATGGGCCTTCGCCAGAGAGCATCAAATTCACCTTCTTGCAGTGTATCTTCCAGGAGTTCAAAACTCTCGTGCAGACAGACTCAGTCGAGTTCTGCTTCCACACGAATGGTCCCTACATATGGACCAGATAGGCAGAATCTTTCAGGAATGGGGGACCCCGGACATAGACCTCTTTGCAAGTCCGTGGAATGCCAAACATCCCCAGTTCTGTTCCAGAACTCAGTGTCAGGGAGCTCAGGCCCACGATGCCTTCCTCCTGCATTGGGGTCAGGAATTCCTCTATGCCTTTCCACCCATTCCTCTAATATCCAAGACTCTGTTCAAGCTCCAGAGGGATCACGGGACTATGATCCTCATAGCTCCCCGCTGGCCACGTCAGGTGTGGTTCCCTCTACTTCTGCATCTCTCCCAGGGATCCTCCCTGGACCTGGGAGCTGCGCCAGACCTTCTTTCTCAGGAGGAGGGGACTTTGTGGCACCCAAACCCCAAATCTCAGAGCTTGGTTACTGAAGGCTTAAGTCTTCAAGACTTTAATCTTTCTCAACCTGTGACCGATATCCTTCATGCCTCTAGGAAACCTTCCACGCCTCTAGGAAACCTTCCACGAGGCGTTCTTATGCTTACAAATGGAAACGTTTTTCCATTTGGTGTGCTCAGCAGGGTCTTGACCCTCTAGCACTTCCTTTGAATTCCCTCTTGGACTATCTCCTGCATCTTTCAAATGCAGGCCTTAAGACGAATTCAGTAAGGGTCCATTTGAGTGCTATTGCAGCATCCTTAAAACCTATAAATGGACAACCTGTCTCCTCTCATCCTCTTGTTGCACGTTTCATGAGAGGCCTGACTAACTAAACCTCCCATCCGACCTCCTCCGGTAGCATGGGATTTGAACCTAGTTCTAGGTCAGCTTATGAAGCCACCTTTTGAGCCTTTGGACTCTACCTCCTTCAAATTTCTTTCCTGGAAGGTTGTTTTCCTTATTGCAGTCACTTCGGCTCGCCGCATCAGTGAACTGCAGGCTTTAGTGGCTCATCCACCTTATACTAGGTTTCATCATGATAAGGTGGTCCTTAGGACGAATCCCCACTTTATGCCCAAAGTGGTCTCGCCTTTTCATCTTAATCAAGAGGTATATCTACCTGTCTTTTTCCCGGCTCCTCATGCATCCAGTGCAGAGAGGAACCTTCATACTCTGGATTGTAAAAGAGCTCTTGCCTTTTACCTCAACAGGACTCAACCACATCGAATGTCTTCCCAACTTTTCGTGGCTTTTGATCCTTCTCATTTGGGACTTCCAGTCACCAAGCGTACACTTTCCAATTGGATCGCTCAGTGTATTTCTTTTGCTTACCAGAGTAAGAAAATTTCTATGGAGGGCCATGTCACAGCTCACAATGTGAGAGCCATGGCCACTTCTATGGCTCATCTTCACTCTGTGTCCATAGATCAGATCTGTCGAGCAGCCACTTGGGCCTCGGTTCATACCTTCACAGCCCATTACTGCTTGCACAAGGACTCCCGCCGGGATGCCTTGTTTGGTCAGGCTGTCCTCAAACACCTGTTCCATACTTAAACAACTCCTGCCCACCTTCCCTGGATGGATGCCTGAGATCCATGCGAAGATGGTTTACCCTTGGAGGGGGATCTCCCAGGCATCTTAGCTAGGGAGTCCCCATATGTGATGACTTATTCCTGCTTGTTCCTGGAGATAGCACAGTTACTTACCTGTAACAGGTGATCTCTGGGAACAGCAGGAATTAGTCATCACAACCCACCCACCTCCCCTAGGAGTTGTATCTCTATCTATCTATCTTCCTGTCCTCTCTCTCTATTGTCTCAGCTTTAAACTCGAACTGACAAGAGCTGGTCAGGAAGGCGGGAAGGCAGCGCGCATGTGCAGTGGGAGGCCCCAAAAGCTTTTAATCTGAAAAGCTGGGGAGCTTTCCCGCGCGGGCTCCGTCGGTACCGACGTACCCATATGTGATGACTAATTCCTGCTGTTCCCAGAGATCACCTGTTACAGGTAAGTAACTGCTTTATCACTGTAGATAAGTAGCATGAAACTGGCTACTTTTGGGAAACGTCAGGTGCTTGTGATCTGGCTTGGCCACTGCTGCAAACAGGATACTGGGCTTGATGGACCTTTGGTCTGCAGTATGGCTGTTCTTATGTTCTTAGGTGTGATCTCATTTTATAAGAGCCATTTTCCATGCAAAAAATGGTTTATAAAAATTACCTCCTGAATTCTTAGAATGCAACCACCACAAAAAATTTGTTCTTCTAGCCTCTGACTTCTAATAACGTTTTTTTAGTGCTTTAGAAAAATATTTTATGTTAAGGGAAAGCACAGTTACTTACCTGTAACAGGTGATCTCTGGGAACAGCAGGAATAAGTCCTCCCATATGGGTATCGTCGGTACCGACAGAGCCTGCGCGGGATCGCTCCCCAGCGTCCAAAAGGAAAGCTTTTGGGAGCATCCCACAGCGCCTGCGTGCTGCCTTCCCGCCTTTCCCAACTGCCTCTCTCCAGTTCGAGTTTTAAGCTGAGACAAAGAGAGAGAGAGAGAGGAAAGGAATGATAGACAGAGAGATACAACTCCTAGGGGAGGTGGGTGGGTTGTGAGGACTAATTCCTGCTGTTCCCAGAGATCACCTGTTACAGGTAAGTAACTGTGCTATCTCCAGGAACAAGCAGGAATGAGCCTTCACATATGGGGACTCCCCAGCTAGAGATGCCAGGGAGATCCCCAAGGTTGTGAGTCCCTGAGAAGAGCTCTACCTCCCTCCATGGATCTCGGGCATCCAACCAGGGATGGCGGGTAGGAGTTGTCTAAGTATGGAACAGGTGTTTGAGAACAGCCTGACCAAACAAGGCATCCCGGCGGGAGTCCTTGTCCAAGCAGTAATGGGCTGTAAAGGTATGAACCGAGGCCCAGGTGGCCGCTCGACAGATTTGGTCGATGGACACAGAGTTTAGATGAGCCATAGAGGCTGCCATGGCCCTCTCATTGTGAGCTGTGACATGGCCCTCTAGAGAAAGGTTCTTACTCTGGTAGGCGAAAGAAATACACTGAGCAATCCAATTGGACAGAGTTCTCTTAGAGACTGGAAGTCCTAAATGAGAGGGATCAAAAGCAACAAAGAGTTGAGAAGACTGTCTATGTTGCTGTGTCCTTTGTAAGTAAAAAGCAAGCGCTCTCTTACAATCCAGGGTATGGAGATTCCTCTCTACACGTGATGCATGAGGTCCTGGAAAAAAGACAGGTAAATACACCTCCTGATTCAGATGAAAAGGTGAAACCACTTTAGGCATAAAGTGTGGATTGGTCCTGAGGACTACCTTGTCATGATGGAACCTTATATAAGGAGGATTAGCCACCAAGGCTTGCAGCTCACTGATGCGGCGAGCTGAAGTGACTGCAATGAGAAAAATAACCTTCCAGGAAAGAAATTTCAAGGAGGTTGTGGCTAAGGGTGGCTTCATAAGCTGGCCAAGAACCAGATTCAAGTTCCATGCCACTGGAGGTGGTATAATGGGAGGTTTAGTCAAAAGAAGGCCTTTCATGAATCTTGCTATAAGAGGATGAGAGGAAATAGGCTGTCCATTGAGAGGCTTAAGGGATGCTGCAATAGCACTCAAATGGACTCAATGAATTTGTTTTAAGGCCTGCATGGGATAAATGCAGCAAATACTCCAGTAAAGAATTCAGAGGTATTGCCAGAGGGTTAAGACCCTTCTCTGCACACCAAATGGTAAACCTCTTCCATTTAAAAGCATAGGAACGTCTGGTGGAAGGCTTTTTGGAAGCATGAAGGATATCCTTCACTTGCTGAGAAAGATGCAAATCTTGAAGGTCTAGCCCTTCAGCAACCAGGCCCTGAGATGAAGAGACTGGGGATTTGGGTGCCACAACGTTCCCTCCTCCTGGGACAGGAGGTCTGGAGCAGATCCCAAGTCCAGGGAGGGAGCTTGAGAGAGATGCAGAAGTAAAGGGTAACACACTTGGCGTGGCCAACGTGGTGCTATGAGGATCATAGACCCCTTGTCTCTCTGAAGCTTGAACAGTGTCTTGGGAATTAGGGGAATGGGTGGGAAGGCATAGAGGAAGTCTTGCCCCCAATGAAGGAGGAAGGCATCCCTGGCCTGAACTCCCTGACATGGAATCCTGGAACAGAACTGGGGAAGTTTGGCATTCCACGGACTTGCAAACAGGTCTATGTCTGGGGTTCCCCAAATTTGAAAGATCCTGGCTATCTGGTCCCCGTGGAGGGACCATTCGTGTGGAAACAGAACTCGTCTGAGTCTGTCTGCCCAAGAGTTTTGAACCCCTGGAGGACTGTCTTGTAGCTGAGCAGGGTGTGGAAGACTCAGAGCTAGAAAAATTGCTCTGAGCTCTAAGAGGTTGATATGTAGAGATGTCTCCTGTGGAGACCAGATGCCTTGGGTGGAGAGATCTTGTAGATGAGCCCCCCAACCCTTTGGGGAGGCATCTGTTGTAAGGGTTGCTTGGGGTAACACCTGTTGAAAGGGGGACCACAGCAACAGATTTTGGGTGGACCTCCACCACTGGAGAGAGCAAAAAAGGCGACTGGAGGTTGCTATTTTGTCTGACAGGCACCCTGATGCCTGGGTCCATTGGGTGGACAAAGTCCATTGAGTAGGGGTGAGATGGGATTTTGGGATGTTTATTACAAGTCCCAGATACTGAAGGATATGCCTTGTGCAGGCCAGGGAAGCCTGGGCCTCTGACTGGGATGGAGCTTGGATGAGCCAGTCGTCCAGATATGGGAATACAAATATTCCTAGAGTGCGTAGAAATGCAGCTACTACTGCCATGCATTTTGTGAACACCCTTGGAGCAGAGGCCAGACCAAAGTGAAGCACTCTGTATTGATAGTGCTTTCCTTGGAAAAGGAACCGAAGGAACCTTCTGTGTGTTGGATGGATGAGAACATGGGTGTACGCATCCTTGAGATCTAGAGAACAAAGCCAGTCCTGACTCTGGAAGTATGGAAGGAGAGTACCGAGAGAAGTCATCTTGAATTTCTCCTTGCATAGAAACTTGTTCAATTCTCTGAGATCTAATATGGGTCTGTAGCCCCCTGTTTTCTTTGGGATGAGAAAGTAGGGGGAGTAGAACCCTGAACCCTGTTGAAGAAGGGGTACTTCTTCTATTGCCCCTTGGGCCAGAAGGGTAGCAATCTCCTGACCCAAAAGGTCGAGGAGAGATGTTGGAGAATTGAACTGTCTCACCATGGTGTGAGGGGGAAGGTTTAAGAAATGAAGTTCCTCGGCTTTTGCTGATTTACCTTCAGGGATTCTTTTGCAGCGCCCGAAGGTTTTCTCGTTGGAATCCATCTGGGATTCCTGGAATGGTGAGAGGCTCTGGAATGGTGAGAGGCTCTGGATGTTCTAGAGCCAGAAAGGCTAAGTTCTCTAGTTGTAAGTCAAAGGCCCTGAGGAGGCTGAGGCTGTTGGGCCGTAGCAGTCCTAGCAGCCTTAGGCTTGGCCTGTTTTGGTTGTTGCTGTCTCTTTGTAGCAAAACGACCTGCAGAAGATGCCTGCTGACCATAAGCAGAATAATATTTCCCTTTTTTGGGAAAAAATCCCTTTTTGAATAACCTTTTCTTAAAAAGAGCAGAAGTAGACTTTGAAAGTCTATCTAAAGCAGAATTTTCAGCATCCATCTGGGTGGCCTTTGCTTGCCAATCTTTGCCAAAAAGGTTTTCACCTGTACAAGGAAGGTTTCCTAATCCATCCTGAACGCAGGGTTCCAAATCAGAAGCTTGTAACCAAGCAACTTTGCGTGCACCTATGGCAATAGCAGAGGTTCTGCTGGCACCTTCAAAAGAGTCAAAGGCTGCACGGTTGGAAAACTTGGAAACATCCTGGGCATGTTTGAGCCAGGTGAGAAACTCTTCCCTTTTATCTTCTGAAATAAAAGGAGACAAAGTTTGCAGATGATCTGTAACTTTTAGAAACATCCCCATATAGAGACTATAGGAGTTGATTCTGGCAACAAGCATATTGGCCTGGAAAATTCTCCTGCCAAAGGCATCTAAGGTTCTGCATTCTCTTCCTGGAGGAGTAGAAGAGTGCCTTTTTGTACTCTTGATCTTCTTCATAGCAGACTCCACCACAATGGAGTGGTCTTATGAAAGCCAGGACAAGGAGGAACACGATACATGGTGTCCAACCTACGAGAATGAGGGGAGGTAGTGAGAGGAGTCTCCCATATGCCCAACATGTGATCATAAAGAATCTCATGTATTGGTAAAGTGGCTGCCTCTTTAGGAGCCTTCGGATATTGTAAAATATCTAATTTTTTGGCTCTAGGCTCTGTCTCAGGGGCCACTGAGATGGAAAGGCCCCTGGCCACTTCCCTAATAAAGTCTTGAAAAGACAAGTCTTCTGGAGGAGACACTCTCCTTTTTGGAGAAGAGGGCTCCTGAGGAAGGATCACCGATGCTTCGACAGAGGCCTCTGATTCATCAGAGTCTTCAGAGGAATCGAAGTATCGTCTGTCTGGATGCTCCTGCAGAGCCCGATACGCGTACCGGGGGGTATCGACATCGGGAGTGATCGGTACCGATTCGATACCGATAGGCATCACAGAACAGTGTACCGCTGCAGTCGACGCCTGTAAGGGTACATTATTCCTTTCCCAGCACTTCTTATCACTAACCCTTGGGACGTCCGTCTGGGTCGAGGAATCACCTTACCTTCTTTGTCTGGAATCCAGGGGAACAAACACACACACACCTGCACATAAGTGGTATGCAGTTTATTCCAAAGGGTGGAGGGATTCTCCGTATTTTATACATCATCAGAAACATAGTCATACGTCATTCACCCATCTTCTGGGGGCCCACTATAGTTTATCAGTAACTAATGCAAATACAAGTCATCCTTGAGTAGAACAATCAGTCTAGCTTACACAGCACATTCCTTTTTCCATACCCACCAGAATGTACAAAGGGCACACACATAGAATTCTGATTTCTATAGGATTCTAATTTCTCTTGTGCAGGCCTCCTGTATATGCACTTAAACTAAGCATTATTATTACAAAGGGCACATATATAGGATTCTGATTTCCCTAACACCGAAGCCGATGTCGATGCAATCGGTACCGGCACCGGAACAGATATCGGTAGCGGTGCCGAAGTCGGTACCGACAACGGAGTTTGTTGCGGTACCGAAGGCGTCGCAGCTTGTATGAATGCCGTGATGGCATGCTGCATGGTCAGGATATTCTGAGCCATCGACGCCACCAATGTCTGGATGTCGGTACCAGTGGGAACCACCGGTACCCCAGAACATGGCAACAGGTGATCGGTCGAGGCCGAGCCATCGATGTCAACCTGTGACCCCATAGATAAAGCTTTGGAAGCCGGAGCCTCCTGCCGGGGTAATTTTGCCAGTGCGGATTCCTCGAGAGCAAGCCCGGAGGCATCTCGATACTTAGAGGGAGATCTACCCTTCGAGGACCGGCTGGACTTAAGTTTGGTTACCTGAGATCCATGGGAGGAAGAAGCAGCCATGGAAGACGTCGATGCCACCGAAGCTGCATCAGAGGGAAACAGGGTACTGAGCTTGGCTGCTCGATTCTGTAGACCTCTTTTAGACATCATGGAACAGGACTCACAATTCGTAATGGAGTGGTCAGGACCTAAACATTTTAGACACCATTCATGGGTGTCGGTGACAGAAATAGTGCCGCTGCACTTCGTGCACTTTTTAAACCCGGAGGCGGGCTTTTCCATGAGGAAAAATTTCTGTAGGCCTAAGGCCAAAGAAATAAAAATGCACTGAAGTGAGAGAAACAGTAGTTGGTTTTTTTTTTAGAATACAGAAAGAAAAGACCGGTGGTACCGGTCCGGCGTCGAGAAGGCAGACACGCGACCAAAGAAATAAAAGAAAATAAAGAAATCCTTCAGCACCGCGGAAAAGAAGAACTGGAGAGAGGCAGTTGGGAAAGGCGGGAAGGCAGCGCGCAGGCACTGTGGGATGCTCCCAAAAGCTTTCCTTTTGGACGCTGGGGAGCGTTCCTGCGCAGGCTCCGTCGGTACCGACGATACCCATATGTGAAGACTCACTCCTGCTTGTTCCTGGAGATAATAGAACTGCCAGTAAACAACTGTACAATAACCCCATCCATTGTCATATTTTTACAACATTCAATTATGCATCAATGAAATGCAGGACACCTCTGTAACCCCACTAGGAGAGGACAAGTTTCCTGGTGATAAACAAAACATGAATACAGGGAATCCATACTATAGAACACCTCATCTGCGGAAATGGCCCTGAATGTTATCATCCCATGAAATTTTATTTTTTATTTCAGCTGCAAAAGATGCTTATTAGGCCAACTCAGAAACATGCAAGTGTCCCACAGAGATTTCCTGCTGTGGTTGAGACTGTACACCTCTGAATTTCACAGAATAAAAGTCAATGTAATTACTGCTCCAACACACCCAGTTTTTAAAACCCCAAGCCTGCAGAAAGAGAAGTCAACATCATTAGTGGCAAAAAGAAAAAAAATGCTTTTTGTAAAATAAAAAACGAACAGATGATGAATATAAAGCCTTCAGGAAGAAAATTATGCAGCATCATCGAAACAAGAAATTCTAAACCAAAACTAATTACAGAATTAATTCTAAAAGTCTCAAAACTGTCCTCTGATAATACAATGAATATTAGTGCTGATTTAGCAGCTATGACAAATCAGATGAGTCACCTATTACTTGGAGAAAAACAAATTAAGCTATAATTGAAAGCCAGTGCCACACTGACAAGGAGAGAAGCCAAACTCCGGTGGAGTCTGAATTTGGCCTTCTGTCATCCAAACCCTCGTTAACCAGACTTTGAGCACACTGAGGCACGGCAGAACTCCACCTATTTAGAGATTAGAAATTCTTGGTGATCCAAAATTACCGTGACATTCACCTCCAAGTACATTCATTCTGCAGCTCCTCATCTCCTCTCATACCCTAATCCTCTGTTTATTGTGTTTGACAGCTCTGTGGGACAGGGGCTCTCTTTTGTGTGTGTGCGCAGCACTGCATATATCTAGTAGCACTATAGAAATGATACGTAGTAATAGTAAGGCAAAAGCCACCTCTAAAGCATCCAAAGATAGTTCTAGATCAGACAAATGCACCACACAAACATTTCGTCATCATCACAGCATAAGAGGAGGTGAAAGAAGTACCAAGAAGTGGAGGAATAGCCCAGTGGTTACAGCAGTGGCCTCTGAACAAAAAGAGACCAGGGAATGAACTCCCGACTGATTTAAGAGAAACCACTGACCTTCCCTCCTTCCATAAAAAACTAAAAACCTCTCTCTCTAGGAAATATTTTGATACCCTTATATCTCCCCCTGACAACGTACAATCCCAACCAACGCCTTAAAAACAGAATCCCTCCCTTCTCCCCCCAGCCTGCTTTTACAATCCCATTCCTCTTCTTCAGAGCATAGTCTAATTGATCATCTACATCATATTGTATATTGTAACATAGTTATGTCTTGATTCTTTGTATATAATTAACAGTTATCGGTATATAGTTGAACTGTTACATGTATCTGATTCTGTTCTATGTAAACCATCTTTGATCTTTTGGAAAAAGCGGTATAAAAATACAAATAATAATAAATCCCACTGGCACTCATTGTGTCTGTGGGCAAGTCACTTAACCCTCCATTGCCTCAGATTCAAAACTTAGATTGTAAACCCTTTGGGGACAGGGAAATACCTGCTTGTAACATGCCTTGATTACTACTGGAAAGGCATGAACTAATACTACCAAATAAAAATAAACATGGGAAGTGTACTAAAACTCCTTTCATATACATTATGCGTCCAGAATACTTCCAATATAAAAGCAAACAGCAGCATACTGACAATTATATACAAAACTCCTCAAACATCTTTGACCTCTTTTACATATCATTCTGAGAAAGATATCCATAGCCATACAGTAACATATATTAAAGTAAATATATATTTAACAGAGTAAGTTATTAATCATAGGATCGTCATTTGGTTCAAACAGAACCACCAACTCAAGCTATGGAAACTGCAATGCTGTGCTAGGAAATTTATAAACTAGGATACGGAATGAGCCGATTTATTTTGGTAATGGAAATTGCCCCCACTTTCACTGTATACCAGATAATTACCATTTAGATTCTGCTCTTTGGCGTGGAAGGGGACCAAGGAAGAAGGGGGCCCACTTGCAGCTGCTCCCAGACATTTGAAGGTGGATTCTTCTCTCCTCCCCTTTCCACCACTCTGGGTTTTTTGTTAAATAATTTCTTGGAGATCTTTCATTTCAATTTATGCCACTGACCTTCTCTGCTTTAGGTTTTTTTTTTCTAATTCCAAGCGGAATGGCAAAATGCACAAAGCAAAAGAAATCAAAGAATATTTCTTTAGTTCCAGGAATGGAGTGTACAGTGCCCCTCAATCCCTGGGACCAACGATGATTTAGTAGAAGTACCTGAAGCAGCCATTTGTGACATTAGTGCAATGTCAAACCCAGCTGTTGAGGCAGGGCTAGCTGACGAATTGGGGGGGGGGGGGGGGGGTGGAGGAAGTTGGAGGACCATGCTAAAGTTTCTACATTATATAAAGAGGGCAATAATAAGTCTCCTCATGGGACTCATTGTCAAAAGAGATACTCTTAATGGAGTTACCCTTGGAAATCCAGTCATGCACACACGTGTATTTGAACACTGTTACACCAGCACGACAGGAGGTGCAAAGTGCACACAATTTCTGTGTGTACTTTCTCTTCTCGACTATAACTCTGCCCCCTTTTTGAGTGTGTAAAACTACATAGGATTTTACCCAGGGGACTTGGAAGACTGGGATGTTGCTGGCTATTCAGATTATTACAGAGCCTCACAGGAAAGGTAAGGTACTGGAGGGAACTAAAATGCAATGCAATGCAATGTGTGCTGTTGAGTCAATGCTGACTCCTGACAACATAGTCCATGGGTTTTCTTGTCAAGGTGCGACCAGAAGTAGATTGCCAGGCCTTTCTTCTACACAGTAGATTTACAGCTCCTGGTATTCCAAGGTGGTCTCCCATTCAAGTAATAGCCAGGCCCAACCCTGCTTAGCTTCAGAGATCAGCCAAGAGCAGGTTCATGCAGGACAGCTGAACACTTGGAGGGAATTAAGTGGGGGACATAAATATATATGCTCTTCTAACCAAGATGGTAGAATACAAAGGAGAAAAAGAGAAAGACTGTCCTAGATGGGAAGAAACTTCACAAGTGGTCACACGTACTGTCTGGCAGCTGCAAGGTATTTTAGTTGATGGGGTCAGAATAATTGGATAGACTGGATGGTAATTTTCTGCTATCATTTATTGTGTTGCTGTATGAGGGGAGAGCGCAATAAATTCTGTTTATCAAGGAAAAAACAATTGGTTACTGCTGCCAAAATGATAAGACAAAGTTACATCCACTGGCCCACATACTGAGATTTCCTTTCAGTTTACTGGTGTCGACAAAATCCCTAGAAAACAAGACTCTCTAGCTCATTCTTCATGAAAAGAGAGACTTAACCTCTTTCTTTTCATAAGTCCTAAAGCCATTTATTAA
Organism: Ichthyophis bannanicus; assembly: GCA_033557465.1. NCBI lineage: Eukaryota > Metazoa > Chordata > Amphibia > Gymnophiona > Ichthyophiidae > Ichthyophis > Ichthyophis bannanicus. Next base: position 198,724,580 of record CM066041.1, on the reverse strand, counting down.
TTTTTCTACAGGATTCCTGAAACCAGTCTGTAGAACCACCTCAGCCAACATTCAACTAAACATGAATGCACCAGTGTTACCTTGCAACAGGTGTAATGTTACCCCACCGATAAGCTAAAAGAAAACGTTTATTCTCTTCGATAAACTTCATTATTTATTTTGAATTCTACACATGAGCTGGTATACAATTATGTGTTACCCAACACATCCAAATTACAAAATCCCTGTCCTTTGCAGAGATAAGTTTCAACAAAAGGTTCTTTTAAACAGTAAAGGCCAACTCCATGAAGAGCTGCAGACTATTAAAACAGTGCCACCTTGTAACAATCCAAATGGTCGTCTCCTTATCTCATATCTATAATTTCTTTAAGGTCTAGAAAGTTGTTTTCCCCTTTCAAAACCAACAAAGAGATGAATTAAAACCAAGCTGAATACTGATTTGGGAAACAAAATGGGAGATGAAGTTGAGTTGCGAATGTTATTAATCATGTGGCAATATAGCTGTATAGTGAAGCAGCCATTCCACTTCTCTGGAGTACCAGCATCCCATCCATTTGGATTAGCAGATCAGCCAGGTGGTCCTCCTTCGATCACACTTAAATTTACCTGGAAAATGTCTGGGATGTAACCTCTACAATTCAGTATTGTCCCCAAGCTATAGGTTCTATAACATTTATACTCTGCCTTTACCTCCTTAATGACTACCCAAAGTGCTTACAAATTAAAAAGTGTCAAGATCAAATAAATAATTACCAATAAAAAATATATCATTCAATACAGGTCTAGACTAACAAAGGCAATAATAATACCATATCACCAGCGAAATCCCATTCCCTAATCTCATCATGGTAAAGGCCACCTGGTCAAAGTGGAAAAGGAGCAGTAGCCTAGTGGTTAGAACAATGGCCTGTAACCAGAGACCAGGGTTCAAATCCCACTGGTACACCTTGTGATCTTGGGCAAGTCACTAAACCCTCCATTGCTTTTGGTACAAACTTAGATTGTAAGCCCTCTGGAGACAGAGAAATACCTACAGTACCTGATTGTAACTCACCTTGAACTACTACTGGAAAGGCATGAACTAAATACTAATAAATAAAATCAACCAACTCACCAATTTTAAATATAGAATAAAATGACATCAGATAATGACCATATAGCCTTTCCAGTCTGCCATTCCCTTCCAGCTACTAAGCTTTACAGTCCCTTTTTCCCTTAGAGATTCTCAGCATCTGTCCCATGCTTTTTTTAAATTCAGATACTGCCCTCATCTCTACCACCTCCACTGTGAGGCTATGCCACGCATCTCTCACTCTTTCCATAAAGACATATTTCCTCAGCTTACTCTCGAGTCTATCCCCTTTCACCTTCATTCTAAGCTCCTTTGTTGTATAGTTTTCTTTCAGTTGAAAGAGGCTCTCCTCCTGTGCATCTATGCCATGGACATATTTAAACATCTCTATCATATCTCCCCTCTCCTGCCTTTCTTCCAAAGTAGACAAAGATCCCAATATGTACAACAATGAAGACTATTTTTAGTAGCCACAGTCTGCACCAACTCCATCCTGTTTATATCCTTTTGAAGATGTGGTCTCCACAATTCCACACAGTATTCCAAATGTGGTCTCACCAAAGACTTATACAAAGGCATTATTACCTCCTCCTTCCTGCTGGACATTCCTATCCCTATGCACCCAAGCATCCTGGATTTTGCTGTCGCCATTTCTACCTGTTTAGTCACCTTAAGATCATCTGAAACAAATTACTCCAAGGTCCCGCTCTTCTTTCATGGACAGAAGTACTTCAGCCCTTATACTGTACCGCTCCCTTGGACTTTTTTGTAGCCCAAATGCATGGCCTTGACATTTTTTTTAGCACTAAATCTCAGCTGCCAAAATTATTGACCATTCTTCAAGCCTTGCTAGATCCCTCTTCATATTATCTACACCTTGAAGATTTCTCTCTACTAGCACAAATTAAGTTAACAACCGTTTAAAGTACATGATTACTAAGCAGAGCCAAGCACTTTCCTACAAAAGAAAAAATTAAGCGCTATGGTTACAAAAGTATTTTGTTGAAAAATTGTATTTTCTCCTGTTTCCAGCAGCAGGCAAAATGGCAGCAGCAACCAATGAGAAAGATGCCTACACTACAACTCAGACAGCTGCTTTTTCTATTCACCAAATATTCAGATACAAAAAATGTGATTTTAAACACATATTTCACTTGGCTAGTCCTTAAAACCTGGTTTCGTTTTTAACATGGTGTACAGAATTACACAAAACACATTATTGGGGTCAGGACACAAAAGTCTGATGGCTAAGCAGAGGCGATGTATTTGGTTTCTTTTGCATTTTAGATATGTTCATGAAAGACAAGGTACAAGGGTGGGACAGAGTGAACCGAGAAGGGGAAGATGTGTGAAGAATGTTCAGAAAGAAGCAGCAATACCAAATGCAGAGTTTTTGTGCAGTACTCACTAGAGAGAAGGCAAGGAGAGACTATTGAAGCACAACCTAAAGAATCGTGGATTCCAGCTCTTTCACAGCAGGGAAGGAGGAGGATAAAATACAGCAAGTGGAGAAAACAGAATGGCAGTTACTCATTACAAATCATTTGCTGGGCATCAGCTCAGGTATTTTGCCCAGTTACAATAACTGCATCTCCAGCAGGATAGGCAGAGTCAGGACAATCTGACAAAAGGTTATCAGATGACTAAAAACCTGCAGCATAAGTTCTAAAAGATTTAGACATTATAATAGTCACAAGGAATTTTGCTGTAGGCGACGCGCCTCCTCCAACTTCTAATATACCAAATCCAAGTGCATCCACACAGGCCCATTGAGCCAGAATAAAATAATTACAAATAAAGTCAGATAGATAGAAAATGATTGCCAGAATGGTAGGTCATGTACAACCGATGTTATTTAATCTTCGCTGGTTGCCTTTTGAGGTACCATGGGTAATTTAAATTATTGCGGATGGTTTTTAAGGCAGTACACTCAGAGGTCAGAGATTTGCACACTGTGGAGGCTTAGTTACGATTTAGGACGTCTGAAGACATGTATGTAGATGTCAAAATCACAAACGTCTCCAAAGCTGTTCCACAAATGACGTTTACAGACGTCTCTGGTGCAGGAATGTCCAAGTAGGCAAGGGGGTGTGGTGGAGGAGTGTCTGGGGAGGTGTAATGGACTTCTACATTCCCGCTGGATTTTGGGGACGTTTGCAGGCACGTCCACGTTTGGACCTGCTGCAAGCATGAATAGGCTCAGGAAAGTGCTCGTTTTGGCCTTAAAACATCCAGAGAGTGTAGAGAAGATGGAATTAAGTGACTAGTCTAAGACCACAAAGACGCACACTGGGATTTGAACTCTGGCCTCCCTGCTCCTAAACCACTACTTTAACCATTATACTATTAGACATCCATGTTCTGAGATGCTATTATGGGGACGTCTCTATAGACGCCCATATCAGGCACGTTTATGTTTCTGAAATCATGCCTGAACTTGCACGTGCCTGTTTTTTTTTCCCCCCCCCCCCCAGACGTTCTGGCTTTGATGTCCCAGATTGCACGTGGACATCCCATTGTAAAATGTACCTCTGTTACTCTAGTATTGGCAGTATTCTCCCCAGGACCTTCTGAATGGGTGTGCCACTTGGCAGATTTTACTGACTGCCTGGCTAACTTAATCTGATGAATAGACCTGGCAAAATAATGAGCAGGATTGGAAAAATTATGTAAGTAATTTTGTAATTAATACTTAAAAAATGCTAACAGTATATGATGAATTAGAGACTGCAAATGGTTACCCATAGCACAAAGAATCAAATATAAAGCCATAATTAACACACACAAGATCATCAACAATCTCTCAACTATCATCCTCGAATCACTGCTAACACGCAGCTCCGGTAGACCCCAATGACAGAGCAACATACACTAGTCTTACCAAAAGAAATACCAAAGAGTAGTCAAAGGGCTAACAACAGAGCTCTCTCATTATATGCCCCAGCACTGTGGAACTCTCTCCCACCACAATTAAGAGCCATACAACATCTTAAACCCTTCCAGAAAAGCTTGAAGACTTTTCTATTCATTGAATACTATGGACCAAACCCAATCATTGATTAGCTCACCTATAACTGCTTCTCCTAGCACATTCCCACCTGTTGCTAATAGCAATCCATTATGCATATGGTTAACTAACCATATTAAGATTTGTTAAAATAGATTCATCTATGTTCAATGTAATGTGCACCATTGGTTTCAGTACTGTTTCTGCACTGTATTCCATGTACAGTGAGTGTAGTTACTCACATGTAACAGATGTTCTCCAGGAGCAGCAGGAATCAGTCCTCACATATGGGTGACATCGACGCCGATGGAGCCCCTGCGGAGCATTTCCCCAGCTTTCTATGAAAGCCTTTGGGAATACTGCACGCGTGCGCGGTCCCCTTCCCGCCTAAAGGTGCCATCTTGCTCAGTCAAATGACATAACTAAAAAACTGCACACAAAAATGTAAAATAAACTATGCAACTCCCAGGGGAGGAGGGAGGGTTGTGAGGACTGATTCCTGCTGCTCCTGGAGAACACCTGTTACAGGTGAGTAACTACTCTTTCTCCAGGACCAAGCAGGAAGTCAGTCCTCACATATGGGTGACTCCCTAGCTCTGGGCTACCAGGGAACCCAGGCTGAACAAGAGAACTTCCTCTAGTCCCAGCATCAAAGAAAGGCTTTCCACTGAAAGAGCCTCCACCGGTAGCCCAATGGAGGGCTGGAGGGCAGGAGTTGCCTAAACCTCAAAGAGATTCCGGAGTACTGCCTGGCCAAAAGCACTGTCCCTACGGGACTCCCTCTCCAGACAGTAATGGGCCGCAAAAGTCTGGCTTGAGGACCAAGTTGCAGCCCTGCAGATGTCTGCCAACGGTACAGAGCGGAGATGAGCTACTGAGGCAACCATTGCCCTGACACGATGGGCCGTGACCCGACCCTGCAAGGGAAGGTCAGTCGCCTTGTAAGCCCAGGTGATACAGTCAGCCACCCAAATGGACAAGGTACGCTTGGACACAGCTAACCCCAAATTATTAGGGTCAAAAGATATGGGTAGCCCTTCAAGGTAGAAGGTCAAGGTAGAAGGATAAGGCCCTCCTACAGTCCAGGGTATGCAGGACCGCCTCAGCCTGGCTTGCATGAGGCCTAGGGAAGAACATTGGAAGAACCACCTCCTGGCTGAGGTGGAAAGAGGAGACAACCTTTGGGAGGAACTTTGGATGAGTCCTAAGGACTACCCTGTTCCTATAGAAGCGGGTGTAAGGCCTGTCACAGACCAGGACCTGAAGCTCACTCACTCGTCTGGCCGAGGTTAAGGCTACCAGGAAGAGTGTCTTCCAGGAAAGGAAGCGGAGAGGACAAGTAGCCATCGGCTCAAAAGGTGGGCGAGTCAGTTGTTGCAAGACCACACATTCAACTCCCACTCAGGGGCTGGAGGACAGACAGGAGGCTTGAGCATGAGCAAACCTCTGAGGAACCGGGACACCAAGGGGTGAACCGACAAAGAGTGTCCTTCCACCAGTGAGTGGTGAGCTGCCAGAGCTGAGAGGTGGACCCGAACAGAATTGGACTTAAGTCCCTGATTGGATAAGTGCAGCAGGTACTGAAGCACCACCGGTACAGCACAGGAGAAAGGATCTTCTGTACATAGCTGACAACACACAGAAAACCTCTTCCATTTCAGGGCATAGGTTTTTCTAGTGGACTGCTTCCTAGAGGCCAGGACGACCTCCTCAACTTCCTGAGGGAGGCCCCAGGGAGCCAAAACTACCCTTGCAGCTTCCAGGCCATCAAATTGAGAGATTTGAGATTGGGGTGCAGAAGAGACCCCTGTTCCTGAGAGAGAAGGTCGGGCTGCAACCCCAGAGGTAGTGGAGTGTCCACTGCCAGTTGAAGCAGAAGTGGGAACCAAGATTGCCTCGGCCACCTGGGGGCTACCAGAAGGACCGAGGCCTTGTCTTGTAGAATCTTGAACAGGGTTCGGGCCACCAGAGGCGTGGGAGGAAACGCATACAGGAGGCCCTGGGACCAGGAAATCAGAAAAGCATCTGCTGCTAGCCGCAGAGGATGCAGTTGCCTGGAGCAGAACCTGGGCAGCTGTCTGTTCAGGGGACTGGCAAACAGATCTATGGATGGAAGTCCCCATTTCAGGAAAATCTTCTGAACCACCAAGGGATGGAGTTGCCATTCATGGGGCTGCAGAATCCTGCTCAACCTGTCTGCCAGGTAATTTTCCTGGCCAGGAAGATAAACCGCCCTGAGAAACATGTTGCGCCAGAGCGCAAACAAGCAAAGGTCCTGCGCCTCCTGACAAAGGAGCGTGGACCCAGTGCCCCCGTTTGTTCACATAAAACATGGCTACCTGATTGTCTGTACTAAGACAGACTGGTGGGCCAGGGTTTGAGAGAAAGTCTTGAGGGCTAAGCAAATAGCCCGCAGTTCTAGTAGATTGATTTGCTGCTTGGCCTCCCAGGGAGACCAGAGACCCTGGGTGCACTTGCCCAGACAGTGTGCTCCCCAGCCCTGCAGGGAGGCATCGGTGGTCAATACCACTGTGAACCCAGGTGGCTGAAAAGGCATCCCTTTCAGTAAGTTGGGGGGATGCAGCCACCAACGTAGGGAGTGCAGGAATGGTCTGGACACCCTTACTCTGTCGCTGAAGCTCCCTGTGGCCTGTGACCACTGAGTTCTGAGGCACCATTGCGCAGGCCTCATGTTTATGTTTATTGGATTTGATATACCGCTGAGGAAAATCACCACAGCGGTTTACATAATTAAGAGAGGAGGAAAAGCAAAACCCCATGTAGGTTTTGAAAGGAAAGGAAGTTACAATATGGGATAGGAAAGCAAAATAACAGAGTCATACAACAGGACAGAGACGGGGAAAGAGAGGGAGGACAGAGTACAATAAGGTCACACAAAAGGATCTGGTAGGTCAAAGGCACAGGCAAAGAGGTGAGTCTTGAGGTTTTTCTTGAAAGTAGGGTGTTCGGACTCGAGCCGGATGGAGGAAGGTAGGGAATTCCACAGAGCGGGGGCCAGGAAGAAGAAAGCGGATGAGCGGGTGGATTGAAGACGAGCAGAGGAGGGTGAGGGAAAGTAGAGGCGGTTAAGGTGGAAAGATCGGAGAGAGCGGGTAGGAGCATGCAGGTGTACAAGATTAGCCAAGTACTGAGGTGTATGAGTGTGAAGAACCCGGTGGAGAAGTACCAGAATTTTATAGTGGATACGGAATTTGATAGGTAACCAGTGCAGATGGATAAGAAGAGGTGTGACGTGATCACGGATGGAGGAATGAGAGATAAGTCGGGCAGCGGTATTTTGTATAAGTTGGAGACGACGGAGGTGGACAGTGGGGAGACCGGCTAGAACTGAATTGCAAAATCAACAATCAACAGAGCATTTAAATCTTATGCGCCTAGATGCTGGAATAAACTTCATCCAGATATCAGAGCAATACGAGACATGAAGCAGTTCAGGAAGACTATCAAGCACTACCTATTCACTGAGTACTTCCAGCCACCGTAATGCTATTATAATATGTCATAAGACAGATTCATATGCATAACCATTCCATAAGACATACCTTCTAGAACTAAAAATTTTGATGTAATTACTCTGTTCATTAAAATCTCGCTGCTAGTTGATTTTATGTAAATAGTTCAATCGTTATTGTAGATAGTTACCCTTGTTTCCCAAGTTTATTGCCCTGTTATCTGTAACTCATACGTGTTTTCAAATGTACTGAGATTGTTTTGTTCCATGTAAACCGCGCTGATGCTAAAGAGCGCGGTATATAAGAAACTTTAAATAAATAAAATAAATAAATAAAAGTCAAGACGGGACATAACGAGTGAAAGGAGGAGGGTGGTGAGAGCCTGTGTGGAGAGGAAAGGCCTGATGGCACGGATTTGGTGGAGATGAAAAAGAGAGAGTTGTGAGACATGTGCAACGTGGTCACGGAAAGTCAGAGCAGGATCAAAGAGGACACCAAGGTAACGAAGGGAAGAGACCATGGGAACTGGCGAACCAGAGAAAGAAGGGGAGAGTATGGGCGGGGAGGCATCACGAGTGAACCACATGGCAAGGGTCTTGGTAAGATTGAGGTGCAAACAGTGAGTAGTGAGCCAATTGGTGACAGCAGTAAGACAAGTGTTTAGAGGAGAGAGATCGAGAGAAAGGGGGGAGGTGTGGTAGAGAAGGAGCAAATCATCAGCATAGAAGAAGGCAGATATCCCGTGTTGTTGGACTAGGAGGGCAAGAGGTGTGAGGAAGATATTGAAGAGAAGAGGTGCTAAGACCGAGCCTTGGGGGCCCCCACAGAGAAGGGGAGTAGGTTCAGAGGTAGTGGAGGAGGAGGAGGCATGGGCAGAACGGATAGAGAAAGACTTGGAATAGAGAAAGGAGTGAAACCAGTGAAGGACCGTGCTACAAATACCAGCTTCACGCAGGCGAGCTAGGAGAAGGGAGTGGTCAACGAGATCGAAGGCAGCCGATAGGTCAAGGGAAACCGCCACCGAGAGGTCACCACGGTCATGAGCAGTGTGGATTTCATTCAGAAAGCCCAACAGAACAGTTTCAACGCTGTGACCAGGTCGGAAGCCGGATTGACGGGGGTGAAGAAAGTGGGTAGAATCAAGATAGGAGGACAGCTGGGAGAAAACAACTTTCGAGGATTTGAGACAGAAAAGGAAGATTAGAGACAGGGCGATAATGTGCAGGGACTAAAGGATCAAGTGAGGGCTTTTTCAAGATAGGGCGAACCAGGGCATACTTCCATGGCTGGGGAAAAATACCGGAGGAGAGGCTAGTGTTGATCAAGGTAAGAGCTGAAGGAAGGAGGGCCAAGGAGGGAATGAGTAGCCAGGAAGATGGGATGGGATCAAGAGCACAAGATGTTTTCTTAGAGGAAGATATAACTGCAAGGAGCTCAGAGGAAGTGAGTGGGTGGAAGGAATGCCAAGCATGAGACAGTTGGGAGAGGGGGGGGAAAGGTGAACAGGGAGGGGGACTGGGAATAGGAGGAGGGCAATGAGGGAGAGACTGCCTAAGATCAGTTATTTTGGTGCTAAAGTAGGTTGCTAGTTGAGAGGAGGAGGGTGAAAGAGTAGGGGGGGGAAGGAGAAGTATGAGACTGGAGGGAAGTGAGCAAGTGAAGAACAGAATAGAGATGACGTGTCTGGTTCGGTGCGGAGGAGATCGTGGCAGAGAAGTAGACCTGTTTGGCTTTGTGCACTTGGATCCTATAATGGGAGTGCGCAGAGCGGAAGTGGGAAAGAGAAAGAGAAGATGGAGTCTTGCGCCACCGGCGCTCAGCACGGCGAAGCTGAGACCGAAGAAGCAGGAGACCAGGATGAAACCAGGGCTGGGAGGGACGGGAAGTAGAAGACCGGGGGCGAAGAGGTGTGATATGATCCAGAGCAGATGAGAGGGAAGAAAACCAGGTGGAAGCCTGAGAGGAGGGGGAGGGGAAAATCGGCTGGGAGCAGATCGGATGTGGGAGGGAATTGTTGAGGGGTCTCAGAGGAGATATGGCGGGTGTAGGAAACTGTAGTGGAGGGAGGGAGGGAGAGAGGCGCGGAGGGAGGGGGAACTGGTAGATGAGATGGAGGGTGAGAGAAGGCATTGAAATGTAATGCAGAGGTGATCGGTCCAGGGAAGGGAAAAAGCGTGGAAGGACTGTAAGAGATAGAAGGAAGCAGAGGGAGAAAGAAGGAGGTCAAGAGTGTAACCAGCAAAGTGGGTTGGGAAGGAAATATGCTGGAGAAGGGACAGATCATGAAGGAGGGTAGTGAAGGAATGGTCCCTGATAGAGATGGGAGGATCAAGGTGCAGGTTGAAGTCACCAGCGATAAGCCTGGCATTGGGAGTCAAATGTACTGTCGAAGGCATGTGGCCAAGAAGCCTCAGGCAGAGCCTGGCGGAGACCAGTGACCTGCTGAGAAACTGGTTTGCCAAGGTTATCAGTCTTTGGGCTCTGTCCTCTGGCAAGAAAGCTTTTGCTTGCAGAGAGTCTAGCCTTGCCCCTATGAACTCCAAATTTTGGGAGGGGAGCAAAGTGGACTTTGCGAAGTTTATGACAAACCCCAGGTGCTGGAGTAGAGAAATCGTCCGGAGGGTGGCTTGCCTGGCCTCCTGGCACGTCTGACCCCTGATGAGCCAGTCGTCCAGATAGGGGAAGACAAAGATACCCTGATTCCTTAAGTAGGCCGCCACCACTGCCAGGCATTTGGTAAAGACCCTGGGAGTGGAGGTGAGGCCAAATGGCAGCACTCTGTACTGATAATGGTTTCCTCCCACAATGAACCTGAGGTACATTCTGTGGTCTGGATGAATGAGGATGTGAGTGTACGCATCCTTTAGATCTAAAGAGCATAGCCAATCTCCCTGCTGGAGGTAGGGCAGAAGTGTTCCAAGAGTTAGCATCTTGAACTTTTCCTTCTCTAGGAACTTGTTGAGATTCCTGAGGTCGAGAATAGGCCTGAGGTCCCCTGTCCTCTTTGGTACTAGGAAGTACCTGGAGTAGAAACCGTGACCTTGTAGGTGGGGAGGCACAGGCTCCACCGCCTTGTCTCGCAACAGACCTTGAAGCTCCTGCAGGAGAAGGGCTGTATGGAGAGGAGGCCCTGGAGGCTCTCCTGGAAAGTAGGGAGGAGGCAACTGATGAAAATGAAGAATGTAGCCCTTGTGGTCTATGCTTAAGACCCAATTGTCTCCTGTAATGGGTGGCCACCGGTGGGCAAACAGGGCTAGTCGACCTCCTGTACAGGGATGGGACAGCAGAGACGGAGAGGCTATGCCTTGGGAGTCAAAACCCCCCACCCTGCTGAGTGGGAGCAGGAGCCTGAGGCTTGGGGGCCTTGTAAGGTGGGAACTGTTTGTAGGCAGTCGCCTTCCTCGGGTAAAAGGACTTCTTACCCAAGCCCTTCTTCTTATGTGAAGGGGCAGAAGTCTTTCTAGACAGCCTTGTCCTTGTGAGGTGCTCGGTCTCTAGCTCAGAAGCCTTCTCGGTCATGGGCTTGCCAAAAAGGTTCTCACCTCGGCAAGGGACATCGACCCTTGGCTCGAGGTCTGATGACTGCATCCATGCCTGGCATTGAGCCGCAATGCCGGCTGCCACAACACGGGCCGAGGCCTCGAAGCCATCGTAGGCTGCTCGGGACATGAACTTAGACCATTCCCGGATCCCCGAAGACAAGGACTTGAACCTCTGCAAAAGGTTCCCCGGAGAGACCAGCAGAGAACCCGGCAAGCTCCTTTGCCAGGTCCCGCAAGTACATGCCCATGTACAGCTGGTAAGACTGGACACGGCAAGCAAGCATCGAGCCCTGGAAGCACTTTCTACCAAACGCATCCAGGTTGCGGGCCTCCCGACCGGGGGGCACTGCGGAGTGCATCTTCTGGCTTTTCAGACGATGCATGGCCGATTCCACCACCATGGAATGGTGTGGTAGCTGTGCCTTCTGAAAACCAGGGCTCTTATGGAGTCGATAAATGGAATCAACCCGCTTGCTTAGAACCGGCGCCGAGGCCGGTGCCTCCAACATCCGGAAGAGGAGCCGTTCCAGCATCGGAGGAACTGGGACAGTAAAGGCCTCCTTCGGAGAAGAGTCATACTGGAGGGCCTCGAGCTCTTCGGCTCGAGGCTCCTCCTCGGGGTCCGCCGGGATCGCCAAAGCAGTGGCCATATCCCGAACAAACTCCGAGAACCAGGTATCCTCCGGAGGGGGGATCTACTCCGGGGCTCAGACTGCGGTGAGTCCGACGGGACGCATCGAGTCTTGAAGGTATCGGGGGACTCCTCGTCCTCCGTCTCCCAGGTGGACTCGTCCGAAGAGGAGTTGGGCTCTGACAGCGCAGGGCCCGGCAGCACCCACCCCGACGCTGAAGGCACCGGCGTTGACGCCCTCGGTCCCGACCGGGAGGTCGAGGGTGATCGCGACCGAGGACAACCTCGAGCCTTCATGGTCTCGAGTATTGGCTCAGTCTCCGGGGTCGACTTCGACGTCAATGTCCCGGTGGTCGGGGCAGATGCGCCAGCGAGGCTGGCCATCAGCACCTGCCGCTGATCCATGAAGGCAGACAGTCTGCTCTCCAAGGCTGTCAGCCTGAGACTCAGCTCAGGAGACTCAGCAGCACCGACTTGGGCCCCGGCGGTGGCTCCCTGGGAGGAGAGTCCTCGAGGACAACAGGACTTACGTGTCCAGCAGACTCCGGCTCCACACGAGGTACTTTGGACGGCTTCTCCTGTTCCACGGGTCCGGGACGGCGGTCGGGGGTCCGAGACCTAGCCCTTGAGGAGCCAGGGACCTCCTCCGACACCGCCCTCGCGAGCCGCTTCTTCCTCTTTCGCTCCCGCTCAGGGGACCCCCTGTCCGAGGAACCCCGACGATGCTCGGGGTCAGACTCCCGAGACGTCGAGGCCTCAGACGAGGTCCGGGCCCGGTCGCAGGCCGAATCAGAGAAAAGCCTTTCCTTTTGGTGCTGACGACTTCGCAGTGCCTTAGTGGACATTTTGCCACACGGTCCACAGATCTTAGGATCATGATCAGGACCGAGGCACCGAAGGCAGCAGTCGTGTGTGTCGGTGAGAGACATTAATTTCTTGCACCGATCACACTTCTTAAAACCACTGGAGGCCATCGGGGAAAAAAGAGCCCCCGCGAGGTCAAAGGACCGGCCTTCCAGGGAAAAAGAAAAAAGGGCGCGAACGCCAGCCACAAAGGGCAAAAACTGAAAAAATAAGATCGGGCTCGATACCGGTGTACCGAACCCGGCGGGAAGGTGAACCGGCGTCAAACCGGAGAAGAAACCGCGAAGAAATCGCAGGGATTCGAAGAAAAAATCTAACTGTTTTCCGGGTGAACTAGGACACACGTCCGAAGGGCTCCACGGAAAAAGAGAGACTGAGCAAGATGGCACCTTTAGGCGGGAAGGGGACCGCGCATGCGTGCAGTATTCCCAAAGGCTTTCATAGAAAGCTGGGGAAATGCTCCGCAGGGGCTCCATCAGCGTCGATGTCACCCATATGTGAGGACTGACTTCCTGCTTGGTCCTGGAGAATACACCGTTTTGATGTGTAGAAAAACAGTATAGAAAAATTGTTAAAATAAATTAAATGAATTTGAAACTGTGGCAAACAAACGCATCGTATATGGAACTTCCTGAAAGACAACTATTTACATTGTCTGATGCCTGCCAGCTTATAGTGTGGCCCATCCGCCTAGTCCTTTATGCCATCTGCTGGCAAAACTTTCTGGGGAGAACACTATAACTGGCCCACTTTGACCACTAAGGTCAAGTCAGCAGCAGCACCCAGACCACCTGTCAGTGCAGGTGGTACACATGCGTTCCTGGATTCTCTCAGTGGCTGGAATGCTCTTTCCCTGGATTTACATCAGGAGATTGATATTTTAGATTTCTGGAGAAAGTTAAAAACCAAACCTGTTCAGGGCGACTTTCCAAAATTGTGTCAACACCTAGGAGCCTACTCATTCCCGATATAGGTAACCAGTATCATAGGGACTGCTTAGATATAATGTCCGTTTGTCATTTTTAAATTATTTTATGTTGATTGTTCCCCACTTAGGATTGTGGAGACAGGTGAGATAAAAGTGAAAATCAAATCAAAATCCAACGTCTATAACCTGAAGTGAAGCAGTTACAACACAGAACTTTGTTCCAAGCCATGGCGCCGCACTTCAAATCCTCCTTATACTCAAGGAACATTAGGCTCATTGTGTTTGTTTAAAGAGCATAGCATGAAATTTCAGGCCATACTATACAAATACAAGGTTAGCTACTAAGAAAGATCTCATGACAGGATACCATTTACTGTATTGTTCAACTGTTCCTGTACTCTAAGCAGACTACCCTATTACTGCACACGAGCTCAGAATACCTGTTACACTCAGACACCCTGAAATCTGTTTTCAATCCATTTTCCCCACAGGCAGGACACCACAAAAAAACATAAGATCCCTCTTCTATGTACCAAAACTAGAACATGAATGCACAGCAGTACAGTGAAGCTCTCCTTAAAACTTGGACAGGAAGGTTTTTCCTAAACAAACATTTACTTTTGAACAGACCTTATAAAACCAGATTGTAAATGCTACAAACAAACGTGTACCCAGGATTGGTGCAATGATTCTACGGTAGGTGACCTAGGAGAACCTTCAGCCTGGCATCTCCTAAAAATATAAGATTTGCCATACTGGGCCAGACTAAGGGTCCATCAACCCCAGTATCCTATTTCTATCAGTGGCCAATCCAGGTCACAAGTACCGTCAGGTTCCCAAAAGGAACACAGATTCCATGGCACTTGTCCAATGGGTAAGCAGTGGATTTCCTGGGTCTTCTTTAATAATGGTTTCTGGATTTTTCCTCCTGGAACTTCTCCAAACCCCTTTTAAATGCAGCTACATTAATATCTTTAACTACATCCTCCTTTGAGTGAAAAAATATTTTCTCCAATTAGTCTTAAATGTGCTACATTATAGCTTCATTGCATGTCCCCTAGTCTTTCTACTTTTTGAAGGAGTAAACAACCGATTCATTAAATTTACAGACCTTTATCACATCTCCCCCTCAGCCATCTCTTTTCCAAGATGAAGAGCCTTATTCTTTTCTCATAGATATCCTTCCATCCCCTTTACCATTTTGGTGGCTCTTCTCCGTACCTTTTCTAATTCTGCTATATTCTTTTTAAAGACATGGGGATCAGAATTACACACAATAGTCAAGGTGCGGTCACACCATGGAGCAATAAAGAGGCATTATAATATCTTTCATTTTAATCTCCATTCCTTTCTTTATGATTCCTAGCATTCTAATTCTTTTCTTGGCTGCCGCTGCACACCAGGCAAAGAGTTTCAACGCATTATCCACGATGACACCTAAATCCTTTTCCTGGGTGCTGATTCCTAATGTGGAACCTTGTTTGTGTAATCGTAGTTTGGATTGTTCTTTCCTAAGTGCATAACTTCGCACTTGTCCACATTAAATTTCATATGCCATCTGGAAGATCAGTCTGCCAATTTTTCAAGATCTTGTTGTGTTTTAATAACTTTGAATTATTTTGTGTCATCTGCAAATTTGATCACCTCACTCTGTATTCCCATTTCCAGGTCATTTCTACTATTCACCTTTCTCCATTGAGAAAATTGACCATTTAGCCCTACTCTCTATTTTCTATCTTTCAACCAGTTTCTAATCGACAACAGTACATTGCCTCCTATCCCATGGCTTTTTAATTTCCCCCATAGTTTCTCATGAGAGAACTTGTCAAAGGCTTTCTGAAAATCGAGATATAGTGTGCTGTTTATTCACACCTTCAAAAAAATATATGAGATTGGCGAGACAAGACTTTCCTTGGCTAAACCCATTTTGACTTTCTACCATTAAACCATGCCTATCTACATGTTCAATAATTTTGTTTTTATAATGGTTTCTACCATTTTGCCTAGTACTGACATCAGGTTCACTGATCTGTAATTTACCGGATCACCCCTGGAACCCTTTTTAAAAATTGGCATTACCCAAAGATTGGAGAATAGACAATGTAATACAGATGATTTTAATGACAGATCACAGATTACTAATAGTTCAACAATCTCATATTTCAGTTCTTTCAACACCCTGGGATATATGCCATCCAGTCTAAGTTATTTGTTGCCCTTTAGTTAATCAATTAGCTGTATTACATCTTCCCAATTTATCAAGGTTTGTTTCAGTGCCTCAGATACATCATCTTTAAATATCATTTCTGAGAATTTGATAGAATCAGCAGTCATGATCACCCCAGCAGTACCCTTCCCCGAACAATCCTATGAAGATGCATCATTTCAAATCATACTTATCTTTGCAGCAACAAGTCTAAATCAAAATAAACTGAACCATCTAATTTCTCAACAAATTGGGGTGTCCTATATGGAGCGATGGGGGGGAGGAGCGGTGGGTTCACCCCTAAACGAAGATATGGGGAGGGGTGCACCTGCTCCTGGTGGGTGCACCCCTAAACAAAGACATGAGAAGGGGTGCACCTACTCCCAGCACCCCTAAACAAAGACATGGGAAGGGGTGCACCTACTCCCTAAAGACATGGGAAGGGGTGCACCTACTCCTGCCATATTGCTGGGCAGACTACATGGACCATACTGGTCTTTATCTGCCGTCATTTACTACGTTACTATGTTACTTTTAAATTTCTTTATATTTGATACATACATACACACACATCATATAAACAGACAGATATAATGAAGGCAATTTCCAAAAGCAATTTACCTAGATAAATAGCTGTTTGAAAACTGCCCATCTTTTCAGACTCTGATGGTTCTTTGAGTTAGTGTGGCTATCCAGGCCTATTGTTTTGCTTTGATTGCAACTGCTCTTTGCCTCTGCCAAGAAAATGTTGCACTAGGCAAGTGCCTAGTGTGCTTAAAGGTTAAGTTAGCCCTGAATGCACTGCTAAACATTAGCCCAGACTATAGGGGTGACCACCTAGCAAAAGAACTACCACCATGTTTGGTTTCTCTACACCAATTTCTGTGTATTAAAAATACTCACTATTCTGAGATTGATATTTGTAGATGGAAGTTTAATATTCTCAAAACGCAAATTTTTATTAGACAAACACTAGAGGGTTAAGTACAGTAGAGAGAAATGTGTTTAGTTTTAATAGCCTTGCTTTTTACATTTTCCTCTAAACAATTTGGGTTGGCCCAGTGATCATGCTGCCATGCAGAGAACTTGAGATTGATTCCCAGGGAAAGCTTCCCCTCCTTGGTCTAACTAATGCTACGGAAGATCTCATCCTTCTGCAACTGCAAGATTCAGTAGTTAAGGCATTACCTCGCAGTGCGCCCCAGAACAGAACAACACCTTTCTTACATTCCCTGGATGAACTCCCTTTAGCATTCTGTGCTCTTTATGGTACAGGACCTGAATATCTTGAAGGAGAAGCTGAGAGAGTACATGCAAACCACGCATTTTATGTTCTACTTGAGCACAAAACTTACTGATTCCTGGGTCATGTGATTTTAGGATGTCATTATAACGTCTTGCTCTTTTAATGAAAGATGGGAGCTGAAGGCAGAATCAAATTATTTACAATTTCATAGACGACTTAAGTAAAGGCTCTTTGCTGAATTTGTTGAGAGCAACTTCAGACAGGATAGTTCAAAGGCTCAATTATGTTACATTTTGTTATGTCTGATTTGTCTTGTTATTTTTATACGAGTTTTAAAATATTACATCAGATGAACTTTATGAAAAATGGGATATACCCCTCACTGTTCGTTTACTGTATATGAATTAGATATCACTTTAATCAATGTATTCTGCTTTGTACACACAGCTGAATGAAAAGACAGAATACACATCTTTAAGTTAAATTCATGGTCCAGATACAAGGTACACATCATATTCCAGAAGGAATCCTGACATGTGATCCTGGGTCAAGGATTTGTACTGCAATGACTGAGAAAACTGAAATAAGATATTTTCAATCAAACCAGACAGGACTTAATAAAGATACAGTCTGGGCCATCACATTATAAATTATAAATATTTCACTTTCTGATCAACCAGCCATCTCTCCCCTCTTCCCTGACCACTGTCAATGGAATGCTTTTGTGATTCACTTATATATTGTCCTGCCCTGAAGAAGGTGGTTTTAACTCTGAAAGCTAGTCCAATAATGTATTTTTAGTCCAATAAAAAGGTAATACCTTATTTTCCTTTTTGTTTCTCCTTTTATCTAAATACCTGGGAAAGATGAGGCACCATGGGATATAAAACAGAGGAAAATCCTTGAATAGCTGTGAACGAAGGACTATGTCACCATAGCTCAGTGGAGGTCAGAGCCGATTAACCTAGGATCCCAAAGAAGCAGAAGGAAACTTCCAAAAAAAATGAACTACTATTTCACAAGTTAATTTTCTATTGCACAAGATGCTGGTTCACTCATTAGTCAATAGAGAACACTGGCTTTGGATCTTATGCAGCCTTGGCAATAATGCCTACCATCGTGCTTCAGAGTATAGAGACTGGTTCCAGTGCCAGGCAGGTAAACCAGAGTAACAGAACAGGCCCTAAAGTCTCCTAATGCCAGATGGCTTTTTCTACACTATTGTTTTTTAATGACCTACCAAAGTGTCATCACCCTGAATTTTATAGCAAGGGGCATCAGAATAAAAAAAGCTAGAACAAAATAAAGTTGGACACTCCCTAAGATTTCAAAAGAACCCAGAAATAGCAACTAATCAGAGTTCAACTGCTCTTCTGAAGGTACCCTGAAAATAAGCTTAAAAAGCAAATGGAGGAATCTATCTGCAAAAGGAAACTTTACTAAAACACCTTATTATGGAAAAAAAGAACTACTAAGCACTCACACATGCACCCGCGAATTAAGCTGTTAAAGCAGCAACACTAGTTTAGAAAACAAATCTTCCACCATCCCTTCTTGTAAACAGAGGAGGCAGAACTAGGTTCTGTCTGTAAACTTGTTTAATAATAAATCTGGGCATGGAATTAATCGATTTTGCAATTAGAGAACATATGATAAAGTCAGTAATGAAGGTAAAGTGTATTTCAGTACTAAGACCTCCCTGGGCTGTCACAGGGATATGAGCCTTCCCTCAGCAGGTGGTTATCACCAGAAAGTTGTTTCGAGACCAAGTTGTGTGAAATGTGTGTTTTCTAGTTAGTTCTCAACGGATATGCACATCACCAAAATTAACCTCAGCATCGGTGATAGTCTAAGAAAAAACGCTTAAGGCAAACTGCGGCGCTTCACGCTTCCAGTGCTGCTGCTGCCACCGCCACCGCCTTACTTAACACGTGCGTTGTGCTCGGCGCCGATAAAAGAGGCGGATTATCGCAGGAGTTTCACGTCAGCGGAAAGCCCGAGGCGAGCAGTGCCCGAGCCTCCGCTGGCCGCTCAATGTCTGCGGCCTGGGCCTGCTCTCTGAAGCGCCTGTCTCGGGGGCCCCTCCGGCTCAGGTCCTGTCCCTGGGCAGGGAGGGGGGGAAGACACCGGTCCCCGGTCCGACGACGCCGCCCGTCACCCACACACAGTCTCCCGGCGAACCGGGCCGCGGTACTCACCGTCCACTCGGCGCCCAGCAGCAGGAAGAAGAGCAGTAACAGCAGCCACCCCTGGGACCGTCGCATGCTGCCGGTACCAGTCCGCAGCGCAGCGCCCGTCGCTCAGCTCTGCCCGCAGTTGGGCCCGCCTCCGGGAAGGAGGGGCGGGAGGGCGGCCCTGGCTCCTTCCTGTGGGCGGGGTCCCGCGACGCGTACGCGGCGCTGTACGCAGGGACAACGGACTG
The DNA here is from genome assembly GCA_033557465.1 of Ichthyophis bannanicus. Classification (NCBI taxonomy): domain Eukaryota; kingdom Metazoa; phylum Chordata; class Amphibia; order Gymnophiona; family Ichthyophiidae; genus Ichthyophis; species Ichthyophis bannanicus. Next base: position 198,705,189 of record CM066041.1, on the reverse strand, counting down.
ACTGCAGTTAGTAGTGTGGAATGACGCGGTACAAGAGAGGAGCTTACAGCGGGGTTAGCAGAAGGGTCATCACCCTGCACCCCACGACGGCAACACGATTTCTTCCACGCAGAGAAACAGTGATGCATTGCCCCAGTACTGTGCGAAAAATAAAGACAATGGATGTAAAGTCTAAAAGTTGACATATATGAATCACTAAATTCAAAATACATTTGTTTCTACCCCCTCTATCTCTATTGCTGAAACCAGGGGCAGGAAGCTACCAACGGGTGGGACTCGGGGACAGCTGGTCGCCTAACCTTAACTTACAAGCAACAAAAAATTGGCTCCGGTTCTGTTTAGGCTCTTCACCATTAGAAAAGGACGATGGGGGGTAGTGAAATTTAGGGGGGGGGGGAGGTTGGAATCTGAAGTGTAAGAAGAGAGAACCATTGCACAATTTCCAACACCAAAATAAAATTAGTTTTAATTTATTTTGGTATTAAAAACTGCACTGTGCCTCTTTTTCGTTTTGTCCCTTGGCACGTGAGTATCTTACATCTCTGTTTTTTGGAGAATAAGATTAAAAAATTGACACTTGTAAATATATAGAGTGCCAGGCTAAATAATTAAACAGCTACAATTTTTGCTGTATTTTAATTATATAGCCTGGGAACATGGTCCTCTCCTTGTTTGGCACTGAATGAGAACCTCTGCTCCAAGTGTGTGTGTGGTGGTGGTGGTGGTGGGGGGGGGGGGGGGGTGCCAGCTCATCTCTCGCCTGTTTGATATACTGGCTTCCTATCTAGCTAGTATTTTGTTTAAGATAACCATAATGAACTTGCAAATATGTCACTCGCCTTCCCACCCCACCAGATTACACCCATACAAAATGCATTTAATGATTTTGGTTTAAGTCTACTGCTAGAGACCATGGTCCTACTACTCCTCCTCCTCCTATTGATCATTTGTATAGAGCTACAACACAAATTGTGTCCCTTTGGAAACCGAGTGTTGACCACCCTATTGTTTAGGTACTTGGTTTATAGCTCAGACCCTGCACTAGGATCCCAGCCAAGAAGAGCAGAATCATAAACTGGATTAGTTAAGAAGCCCTATCCAGACACAGCAGGGCAAAGCTAGCTGGCCTGGAGCCTCCTACTACTAGTCTCCACTCTTTGGGGTGAAGGCAGGGGTGTGTACAGACAATTTTTGCCCCCTTCCTGTGACACCTATCTCCCCTTTTTTGGAGAGGTGTATTTGGATTAGACCACCACTCCCTAAGGCTGTGGATGCCCCTTCACCCCACCCTCTCCATGGAGGGGGCAGGTCGGGTCTGGAAGAGGGAGCTGTGTGGCACTTCTGGCCAGGACCAGGCCAACCATTAGACAAACTAGGCTGTTACCGGGGTGGGGCAGCAAAGATCAGGTTATGCAAAGCTGACAGCGAGGAGGGGGTGCATACGGCTAAGGTTTGCCTGGGGCACCAACACCTTGAACCAACTCTGGAGCAGACCCTGCTTCTGTCATCCTAAACACTTGCTCAGGATGGAGGGGGCAGAGTGAGTTAGCCAAGGACTGCAAGTAGTTCAGGTTTACAGACATAAGGCCCCTACAGGGGTGTTGGTTGGTTGACTGATTTGATTGCTCACGTCACCTCATCACAGCATATATAACAATAGAATACCCTATCCTGGGAGCAGGGGGGAGCCTTATAGAACCATAAGCGGTCATACAGAGTCAGAAAAGCCCCTCAAACCAAGGATCCTGTTTCTAAGTAACCAACCCAGGTCACAAAAAAGAGAACCCACTAAAGTGAAGCTCTCATTATTATTATATCATCTATACAGACTATATAAGCAATTATGGTTTATAATTGCTACTCAGTAGGTTGCAGCCTAAAAGTGAATGTTTCATGCAGACTTAGACCTATGAGTTAACATGTATATAATTGATTTACACACAGGAGTTTTAGCATGCATATAATGCACACATCTAAAAGAAATGTGAAAAACCATGAACAAAACCAAAACAAAAACATTTCAGAAAATGAAAAAATCATTGCTGCCTTTCAACTCTTATCGAAAAAAGTAAAACTAGTCTTTAGTGAACCACAGTCTTGAATGAAAAGGATGGGATTGGCTCTACTTGTCTGCAGCCTATAATATTAATAATGATCTTACTTTAGCAAGAAAGAACATTAAGGGGGTCATTTTAGAAACCCTATTTGCAATTTAAGCATGTATAAACAGCCATAGGAATGGCCATTTTAAAAAGGGTGAAATTTACATGTGGATGAGCGCATGATATCTAAATAGATAGGGGCATGCCCTAGGCAAGTCAAATCTACACATGTACCCCATTTCACATACATAATTTTGGTCTACATGTTCATACCCTATGTCTAAATTTACACCTGCTCCCTGGCACAAATAAATTAAAGGAGCTATCCCACTTAATCCTTCAATATTTATTTTCCTCTCTGAATTGAAATGGGGGTAAGAGTGTTCTCTGTAATTAAGAGCATCAGCTCATCTAAGCTTGCAAACTAGCTCTGATATTTATGAAAGTGCTAGTATTTATATGTGTAGTATGCTGAGTTTTTCCCACTGAATTTTCCCACACATATATCTCTGGTGGTACTAAGCCTTTACTGATTTAACAAAAACACTGGATTTTAAAATACACAGATTTATCAGATTTAACTCAAAGAATTCCCCTTTCCCCAAGATTTAGAGAATTTTCCAGCAGGTAAATACAAGTGCAGATTTCTTTCAAGTAGTAGCAGTCCCTTTTGGTAGTTCTTCAAGACTACAAATTGTAAACTTAGGGACCTGATTTCCACATCCTATCTAAAACATGCTTTTAAATCTTCATACTATGAAGAGGAATCAAATGCATTTTTCTATAAAATCTCATCTAAAAAATAAACCCTTCTTACAGAACAAATGTTCATATAAGTCAAAATGCTAAAAGATTATATATTTGGACTGCTGTTCGGCTACTGCTGTCATAGATTAGATATTTTAGAGGTTCAAAGACTGTGCCAATAAAATCAAAAACATTAAATTACAACTTTTAGAGTTTATTTTTATTTGGGGGAAGGAGATAGCATACTCAGAAAATGTATTTATTTAGTTCAACTTATGAACTGTCATGATCACAAGACTTGTAGTGATTTATGCAAAAAAAATAAAATAGCAAACTAACTCCTCCCCCCAATCAGCCCTGCACAGCACATCAACCCACCCTAAATACTGTCCCAGCAAGGGCCATCATAAAATACACAGCAGAACAACTCAGCCTCAAAGCCCACACTACCCCAAAATACATCACATATTAACTCCACCATGATTAATTCACATCATCCAAAATGCTAAGAAACAAACAACCCTACCTCATTAATCCACAATGACAAGATTGGCTCTAGACATTCCTTAAATATGATCTGTTCCAATGAAATTTAATCCTACAGCAAAATACTGGTCATGGAGATAGTACAGAAGCATAGACTTAACTATGTTGCTCTCTATTTAGAGTGTCTTTTTCATGTTTGATAATTACTGGGAAAATATTCATGCCAGTGAATTAATGGTTTTACAGTGGATGTGTTCCAGTGCTACTGGAAAAAAATGATTTAGGCCAGTGGCAGAAATTCAAATTGAAGGCCCACAAGCAAAATATCTGAAAGGGCTCCCCCAGAGCAAGTGAAATCCATCTCAGAAGATATGGAAATGACTAAAAACAGGTCCCTTTATTCCTTGTACCCCCCGCATCGCAGGAGCAGCATAGGTGGAATTTTTGCTTCTGATTTAGGCCTCCTTTAATAGAGATGGTCAAATATTAGAAATCTATCAGCTTTTGCATTTCTGTCAAATATTGGTGTTACCCGCTCTGTAAATTTCTTTCTATTACTGTTAAACTGCTGGTGGTTTGGGCTTCATTTTTAGCACCGTTGACTGAAGGGTGTGTTGAAGCAGAAATAAATCCCTATGAATAATTTATAAAGAGGTACCATTATATACTTTACATTTCTAATTCTAAAAGGAAGGCCATGATGCTTACAGATAGCGTAGTTACTCACCTGTAACAGGTGATCTCTGGGAACAGCAAGAATTTAGTCTTCACATGGTGACGTTGGTACAGACCGAACTCTGCGGGAATGCTCCCCAGCATCCAATAGAAAAGACTTTGGAAGCATCCCACTGCACCTGAGTTGCTAACTTCCCGCCTTTCCAACTCTCCCATCTCAATCAAGTTTGTAGCTGACAGAAAGGAGAGAAAGCACAGTTACTTACCTGTAACAGGTGATCTCCGGAACAGCAGGAATTAGTCTTCACATATGGGAGACGTCGACGGAGCCCGCACGGGAATGCTCCCCAGCATCCAATCAGAAAGCCTCTGGGAGCATCCCCCGCGCCTGCGCAGTGGCTTCCCGCCCTTCCTACTGCCTCTCCCCAGTTGAGTTTCATAGCTGAGCCAGAAGGAGAGGAGAGGAAGGAATAGAGAGAAAGAGATACAACTCCTAGGGAAGGTGGGCGGGTTGTGAAGACTAATTCCTGCTGTTCCGGAGATCACCTGTTACAGGTAAGTAACTGTGCTATCTCCAGGAACAAGCAGGAATGAGTCTTCACATATGGGGACTCCCTAGCTGAGGATGCCCAGGGGAGATCCCGTAAGCCCGGCCCAGGACGGGAAGGCATTTGCCCAACCTGAATCCCCGGCATCCCCCGAGGGATGGAGGGTAGGAGTTGAGAAGAGAGGAACAGCAAAACCCAAAGACTACAGGGAGAGTAGTCATTAGAATGCATGGAAGCATCATTAAATTTTTAATGAATTAATGACTTAGTACCATGTAGAGCTTACCTACTGAGTTGTAGGAAGTAGGACTGTGATGGAGGTACTGTAGACGCAGTAGCGAGGTCTTCAAGGGAACTTCACCGCAGCGAGGAGGAAGTTCCAAATCCGGAAGGCCAGGAGATCCAGGAGTCAGCTGGGTCAGGAGAAGGACGGCAGGTCTTCAAGGAAGCTTTATGCAAAGCTGAGCACTCCCTTAGCAGCAGAGTCCATAACTCAGAGGACTAACAGTAGAAGACTGGCCGATCTGGATAGCCTATTCCGGAGAAGAGTAGGGGTGTACCCCGGAGCAGAAGGAGTATACAGCCTGCCCTAGCGAAGAGATAGGGAGACAAGGGTCTGAACCTCCGGGAGGAGGGCATAACTGAAAATAGAAGCTGTTGACTTCACAGCAGTAGAGTACAACCAGTCCGAGGGCCGATCTAAGGAATAGGCAGGCGGACTGGCCGGACCCCGGAGGGGGGGGGGGGGCGTGAGTACCGGCCATTGGGAAAAAAATAGGCGGCAGAACACAGGCACTGTGGGCATCCCCCAAAATGCGCCTATCGAGCAGGTGATATCTGGCATATCTAGGCCATTGGGCATGGAGAACGCCCCACCCCGGCACTAACGAAGGTACGCCGAGGAACCTACCTCCATGAGCATAACACTGGTAAGGCGGACCTGCCAGTGATCCACAGAACGTCCACCTGGGGAGGTGGCATCAAGATCCGTCCGGGAGAGGGATCTATTCCGGTGGAACAAGGGCAGATCGGCGAACGAACAGCACGGTAGCGTGAAGGACAGAGGATAGCATCAGTCCGGAAGAACACACCAGGGGGCTTGAGGCCCTATAGGTGTCCCCAGGACCTGCACGCAGAAACTCGCCCCCCGCACTAATCGGGGGACATGAGGGCATAGTCCTTGGTAAGCATTGGGGGACTATAGCGACTGGAAGGAAAATTCCGGTACGGAAGCAATCAGCAGGGGAATACTGGCCGAGAAGTGTTCGGGGACGTACCTAAGGGTAAGCCAGTTGACCGTGGGCCAGAGCTATCATGGAGTAGAGGTGGTCTCCCTCTACCAATGGAAGGAGAATACCTGAACCCCTGGATAAGCCCCCGAACCATTTGCCCTACTGAACGAGCCCCAGAGTAGAGCTCAATTGTAAACTTCTGGTAAGAAGGTAAATTGCAGGCAGCTGCCCACCGGAGCCTAAAACTGCTTGGTATGAGAGTTCTGGCGCGGGCCCGGGAACTTCAACCCAGGGTGAGGGGTCCCTTGCTTGGGCGCACCTGGCGGAGGGGTGACATTTCCTCTTCCTAGGGAAGGAGGGCCTGGTGAGGCGCGCAACACCGCCGGGGGGAAGCCGGGCCCTAGGATGGCTTCTAACGCTGGGAAGGTTAGCAAAGCACTGCGCGACCTGACGTAAGGCTTCGCTATTGAAGAGGTGATCTCCGTCACAGGGAGAATTACCCAGGTTATGCTGTGCCCATTGTCAGACGGGTGCCTGGGTGAGAATGTTCACAGTCTTGGCAAAGGCATATATTAATATGATTTGCAAGGGATTGTGGGAAATGTAGTCCATTCACACCAGACACAGCCGTTCACAATAATTAGTTGTGCTTGAGTGTAAAGCCAATAAGATATTTATTTATGGGGTTATTTCTCCCAACACAGATATGCTTGGTAGCACATAAAACAGGATACTTGCTTTCAGTGTTAAACTTAGAAAAACAAAATCAGGAAAACAACAGCTGAACTTGTCAGGCAATCAAAGCAAAAGAATAAAGACCTGGTTGGTAACAAACTGGTCTTTTCTGTAGGCTCTAGCTAATATTTTCTTAGCAGTGCTTTAATCAACAAACAAAACCCACAAAGTAGGGAAAAACTGTTCTTTTCAGGTTAACTTCTTATATCTTCACACATAGACTCAGAAGTGATTTCCTCAGAGCTCACAAGCAATTAGGTATGTTTATGTTTATTAAATTTGATATACCGCTCAGGCCAAAGCTTCAGAGTGGTTTACAATAATATATCATTTGAGGAAATATGAAAGGAACGCCATTTGTAAAATAGGACAGAGTAGAGGACAGAAACAGTCAAAAAGATAAGGCAAAGAGAAGAAAAGGAAAAAGTTTCTTCTATTTTGCAATAACTCTTAACTATCACAGCTCCACCTTAATTAGTCAAAATTTCACTGCAATCAGATTTTAAATCAAAACCTGCAAAGCTTTTTTTTTTTTGTGCCTTTGAATCAATGCTGACTCCTGGTGATCCACCAGCTCCTGTTTTTTTTCGGCAGTGTGAATATCTGGATACAGATGAACAACCCCTTTTTTAGGTTTATAGCTAGTTGCTGCAGTCCTGTGGATGAATCACTGATTTTGGGATAGCAAAGAGTGTCATACTTTTTGAAACTTCTAAAATTATCTTTTTCTCCCTTCAACACAGATTTAACATAGTCTGGCTCCATGGTCATTATTATTCGATTGAAATAGTTACTAGACATTGAGAGTGGTTTGGAAGTTCTAAAAACAATCAGAAACTGGGGAAAAGAGCCCTATTAATTACAGAAAAGTAACATAGATATGAGGAAGGACATTAATTCTACAATGATAGGAGACGGTGTGTCACAGATCAGGCCCCCTTCAGTATTCCTTAGTGTGCCTCAATCCCAAACGCTTGCTCAAAGAAATGCATTTTCAAAGGGTTTTGAATTTTTTAAGTTACTCTAAACAAACAAACAGTCAGGGGGAGACTTCCATAATGGCGGAACAATGAAGAAAAAAGCTGAGCTCCTAGTTGACTCAATTTTGCTCTAGAGGCGGTGATATAACCAGTCAATTTCTGTGGAGTGATTCCAGACAATGGGGGGAGGGGGCATGTGGGGTTATAACAACTGAAAGAAGGGCGCTTCACTTTGTAGGGTCTTATGTGTCAGATAACGAATGGGACTTCTCTTCACTATTAGCAGATTCCAGATTTCAAAACTATGATCTATTTAATATTCATATATAATAAGAGCGCATTGAAATTTATGTTAAATTTTTGATGTAGATTTTTTTCACTTCTGCCCTTTTTGTACTTTATTCAGATGCAATAACATACTCACATGCATCGTGCACACTAGTTAAAATTGTGTGCTAAATCTGAAGTGAAAAAGGGAATTAAATTTGAAATCAAGATAACTTTGAAGAATACTTCTAACGATTTAGGGACTCTCTGGTGCAGGACCAATGAGGAAGGAAGATTCTCCTCTATAACCAGAAAGCTTCGTACTTATCCCAAATCAAATGGTCCCATCCACTAAACCCTACCCCTGTTCTAAGTTACTCACTACCCATGGATTCTACCCAATAGCCACCAAATAAATCCCCACCCTTTCACTAATGCACCCTTTACACTAATGCATACCCATTATGCCATTATCCCCTGTGTGGATAAGTAAGTTAACTGGGGGATGGTGGGCTAGATAGTTAGGTAAGGCTCAATTGCTAGCAGTTACCCAGCTGAAACCCCTTAGCTGGCTTGCTTTCTACTGTGTGGCTCAAATCCTACTCAGGAGCTTTTCTGAGTAGATTAAAGAACAAGTTTGTATTTCTTTGTGATGGTTGTTGTACTTTGTAACAGTAAATTACCAAAGGAGTTTAGACAGAGAGCAATCCATATATTCACAGCCTGTATCTACCACCTCTCCCCCTTCTTCAACAATCATGGGTTCAATATCATGGATTGGCACAGAGGAATTTATCAATGGAGCACTCTCAGGAGAATACTTGTTTCCCTGCTGTCTTTCAAGGGTATAGCTAGGGCATAGATCAGTGTTCATACCTGAGCTTCCATTGCTGTTAGAGTTCCTCTCTAAATAGCCTGGCCAGTATGTAGTCCAGTTCTTATGTCCAGCCTTCCAATCCAGATCCCTGGACACTGGGTCTCTCTTCACATACCTTCTGGCACGGGTCCTAGGGTCCCTTCCAAGTGCAGCCACCTCCCTCACAGGTACCATCTGGAGATTCCTAGCTCTGCAGCACCACTCCTCTGGTTTTCCCCAGTCCAATGGTGTATGCTGGCCTTTTGAATGTCTCCCAGTATACGTACTGCTCTGGACTCCTTTAGACCTCCCAAATGCTTTTCTTTCTTCCAAAGGGTTTCTTGCCCTCTCTGTCCATCCGCTCTGGCTTCTGCTTCTGATGATCCTCCAGATGATGAAGATGTCCAAGATACTGAGGATCTCCAAGATGATGATGATCTCCAAGCTGATGATGATTCTCTGTAGAATAAACTCTACCTTTATTCTGCCTTGATGAGTGCTCCACCCTAGCACAGCGCAGCTGTGCTGAATCAGGCCCTGCCCCTTTGAGATGAGTGCTTAGGGATTACCTCATAGCCCTCCTGATTGAACACACGTTTCCCCACTTCAGCTACTCTAATGGCTGTTGGAAACCTGGTGCATTCTGGGACTGGTAGTCTTTTATGGAAAAATTCTGTTTTCTTGTTTCTACCAGAACTGACAGGTTGCTTGTTCAGAGTCACTTCACCTTTACTATAGCTCCTTCCTGAGCTATGATAAGCTTCCTTATCACACCGTCTACACAACTCGGACGCCTGCAACCATGCTGTACGGCGTGTTCTAATGGCAACAGCAGAGCATCTGCTGACCGACAGGAAGGAGTCTAGAGAAGCACGAGAAAGGAACCCAGAGATATTCCTGCAGTGATAAAGAAGCAAGGAATATTCAAAGGCCTTGGTTGCAGACAAGAAGGGAGACAACAGAGATAATCTCTCGGTGACCACCCGGAGCGACAGACTCATATAAAAAAATATATGAAATAATCCTGGACGCCAGCATAGACGTTTGGAAGGTTTGACGTCCTAGGGTATCTAGCGTCTTCGAGGCGCGGCCTGGAGGGCGAGAAGAATGCTTTTCCTTGCTTCCGGCCTTCCTCAGTGCCGATTCCACCACAATAGAACGATGTGGAAGCTGGTGCTGCCGAAAACCCGGGGAGGGGGGCACCCGATACAGAGCATGCATTGCAGTCGACGGTGCCGGAACCCTCAAAGGCGACCACCAAGCCCCCAGCAAGAGATCCTGCAGGGAGGGATGCAGAGGAAGCATTACAGCGGCCCGTTCCGCAGGGCCTGGAGTTAGGTCCGGGATAGGGATGGCCAGCAAGTCCGCCATGTCAAGGAGGAAATTCTGAAAAGACAGCTCTCCCGGAGGGGCTATGCCATGGGAGGCGGTGGCGGGAGAGGCTGCCAGGGCACCGAGAAGCCTCTTGGGCTGATGCCCGCTGGGCAGAGGAGGGGACCAACAGCCCCGGACCGGGGTAGTCAACATGGCGGCGTCGTCGGCTCCTGGAATTGATTCCAAGCTAGGCATCGAAGGGGTCAATGGCACCGACGGAGCCGCCGGAATCGGCCTCAGCCCCAAACCCGGGGGCGGCGCTGCCCCCGGCAACTGAAGCGGTTCCGTGGCAGCCGGAGGGCAGTGGCCAACGATCTCCGCTCTGCGTCACGGGAGGGGACAGGGGCCGATCCCGAGACGTGTCGTGGCCAAGTCTTCGAGGCTGGATACCGATTCCAGGCTGGGCATCGAACCGAGCGATGAGATAGACTCCCTTCTAGAGGGCCCCGGCGGGGGCGGCCGCGCCAGCGGTGCTGATCCCGGGGAGCGGATCGGAACCGCGTCGATCGGTATCGCGAGCATCAAGGGCCCCCGAGGACGAAGCTCGATGGAGAGGGGGTCATCCGACGCTGGCGCCGATGTCGGGCGGCGGGCACTGCCAGATGCCGGGCCCCCTCTCGAGCCTGCCTGACCCAGAGGGAAATCCTTCCGGGGCATACGACCCGTCCCCGAGGGTACCCAGGTCGCCCGATGACGAGCCCCTGCGGGGAGGGAAGTGCAAAACTCCTGCGCCGACGCCAGGGTACCGTTGTGGGACGGCGCGGATACAGGCTGGATCGAAGCGATCGAAGACCCTGGGGCCCCCTTTCTCGGAAAGGGCGGGGCCCTCAACGGCCGCGACGATGCTGGGGGGTTGCCTGTCTGGGGCTGATCGACATACCCCGAGGCTCCCGGGGAAGGCCGACGGCGGTACCTGGCGCTCGATGCCCCTGCCGTCTCCGGCGGAGCGGTGCCACGCAAACCCGGTACCACCCTCGCGCAGGGCTGGGATACCGGCAACCCAGCGCGGGTCGAAGCGACCGGCCCCGAAGGGAGCGAGGCCAGATGACCATCCCCGGCGAAGAGTGGAACCATCGACACCGACAAGCCCGAAGCGGGTACCACCTCCGCGCATGGCCTGAACGTAGGGCCGCCAGACTGTGTCGAGTCGGTCGGCCCTAGAGCTGCCGAGGGCAGCGGCAGGTGATCCCCGGTGGGGAGCGGGTCACTCGACACAGACGCCGACGGGTCGGCACCGCCGGAAGCGGATACCACCCCCGTAGGAACGCCATACCGGCAGGAGTCGGTCGGCCCCGGAGGCTCCGAGGACCGTGGCTGACAGCCCCCGGTGAGGAGCGGAACGCTCGACACTGACGCCGACGTCGAGGGGTCGGCACCGCCCGTAGCGGATACCACCCCCACGCATGGCAGGGATGAAGGAACGCCAGACTGGACCGATTCGATCGGCCCCGGACGATCCTCGGTGAGGAGCGGAACGCTCGACACCGACACCGATGCCGGGGGGTCTGCACCGCTCGAAGCGGGTACCTCCCTCGAGCACGGCTTGGATATAGGGAGGTCAGACTCGGTCGAGTTGATTGGCCCCGGAGGCGCCGAGGACACCAGCTGACGATCCCTGGCGGAGAGTGGGACACTCGACACCGGCGCCGATGCCGGGGAATCGGCACCCCTCGAAGCGGGTACCTCCCTCGAGCACTGCTCAGGAATGTTCTGTGAGGAGCGAACCCCAGGAACATCCCGAAACCCCGTAGATGCTTTGGAGCCCGAGGACTCCCGCCGGGGTATAGTAGCCAAGGGGGACTTGAGGGGTTGGCCGGAGCCGTCGCCATGCCGCGCATGAGACTCGCCCCTCAAGACTTGGCTAGTCTTAACAGACTGTTGCGTGGTTACCTGATCCTGGAGAGAAGAAAAACCCGATGACCGCGCCTTGGGCATGAAAACGTCATCGAGGGATACCCGAAAAAGGGAAGGTCTTCTCCCGACACTGTAGCCCGGAGGACCCGGGGGGAAAGGGTCAGGCCCCAAACAAGAGAGGCACCAGGCATTGGAGTCCATGTGGAAAACTAAGTCCCCGCAGTGAGGGCACTTCTGGGGCTCCATGCTGTAAGCCCAGTAGGCCTCGGCGCCCAGAGGGAAAAAAGGTCCTGCTAGACGACGAAAAATAAGTGAGAAAAGAAAAACAAAATGTGCCGCTGTCGGCGGGAAAAGCCGCGACTACAGAAACAAGAAAAAAAAGGTGAAAAGTTCTGCGGTGGCAGGAGGGACATCCTGCCTGCTCCGCGGAAAACAAAAAACTGGGGAGAGGCAGTAGGAAGGGCGGGAAGCCACCGCGCAGGCGCGGGGGATGCTCCCAGAGGCTTTCTGATTGGATGCTGGGGAGCATTCCCGTGCGGGCTCCGTCGGCGACGTCTCCCATATGTGAAGACTCATTCCTGCTTGTTCCTGGAGATAAAAAGAAAACCTACAACTCCTAGGGGAGGAGAGTAGGTTGTAAAGACTAAATTCCTGCTGTTCCCAGAGATCACCTGTTACAGGTGAGTAACTATGCTATCTCCAGGAACAAGCAGGAATGTAGTCTTCACATATGGGACTACCTAGCTTCCAAATGCCAGAGAAAAGACCTCAGAACTGGTCAGTTTGCCTCAGAGAAGGCTTCGAGAGGTCATGAATCCTTCATGGATGTCTGGTATCGAGAAGTTCCAGGATGGAGGGTAAGAGTTGCCCTGAAGTCTTAAAGAGGTGCTGGAGAACAGCTTAGCCAAAAATGGCATCCTGGCAGGAGTCCTTGTCCAGACAATAATGAGCAGCAAAGGTATGGACTGAAGACCAAGTTGCTTCTTTACAGATTTTGTCAATGGCTACAGAGCATATGATTTGCCATGGAGGTGGCCATGGCAGAAACATTATGGGCAGTGACATGACCCCCAAGGGATAGTCCTGCTTTATCATAAGCAAATGAGATGCAATCAGCTATCCACTTTGAGAGAGTATGTTTACAAACTGGCAGCCCCAGGTGACTAGGGTCAAAGGAAATGAACAACTGTGAAGCTCTTCGGTGCTCTTGAGTTCTTTGTAGATAAAATGCTAGCGCATGCTTGCAGTCAAGAATATGCAGAGTTGTCTTTGCTCTAGACGTATGTGGTCTAAGAAAAAAGACAGGAAGATAAACTGACTGATTCAGATGAAAAGGAGACACCACCTTTGGCATTAAATAGGGTGAGTCCTAAGGACAACCTTGTCATGGTGGAACTGGGTATAGGGCGGATCCGCCACTAAAGCCTGAAGCTCACTAATGTCTCTAGCTGAACTGAGGGCAATAAGGAAAATTACCTTCCATGACAGAAACTTAAGTGAGGTTGTGGCCAAAAGTTCAAAAGACAGCTTGAGAAGCTGCCCTAGCACAACATTAAGATCTCATGCCATCAGTGGTGACCTGATAGGAGGCTTGGTCAATAAAAGACCTCTCATGAAGCGTGCCACAAACGGTTGTGAGGAGATGGGCTGCCACTGAAGGGATGGTGAGAAGCAGCAATTGCACTGAGGTGAACTTTCATCGATTTGGTCTTGAGACCAGAGGAAGATAGATGGAGGAGATACTGAAGGAGATCCTTCTGAGAACACCAGGTAGAGAACCTACATCACTGGAATGCAGTGGATGGCTTCCTGGAAGCTAAAAGGATCTCCTTTACTTCCTGAGTAAGGTTAAGACCTTGCAAAGCTATGCTTTCAGCAGCCAAGCAGTGGAGAGCCTGTGAGTTGGGATGAGCAGGGTACCCTCTTCCTGGGAGAGGAGATTGGGAGCTGACCCGAGACTTGGGGGTGGGGGGGGGGGCAAGTCTGAGACAGACATAGCAGGAGAGGAAACCACAGCTGACATGGCCAGCGTGGGTCTATGAGGATCATGTAGCCCCTGTCTGCTCGAAGCTTGAAAAGCGTTTTGGGAATCAGGGGAATGGGAGGAAAGGCTTACAGGAGACCCCGACCCCAATGGAAGTAGTAATCATCCACTTGTATGCTGGACACAGGAGTTCTGGTGCAGAAGTGTGTAAGCTTGGCATTCTTCGGTGTGACAAAGAGGTCTATCTCTGGAGTCTCCCAGGTCTGAAAGATGAAGGATGCTGTTTCCGGATGAAGAGATCATTCATGGGGAAGGAGAATCTGACTCCAAGACATTCTGCTCTCCTAATAGATACACTGCTTGAAGGTGTATCTGATGAGCAATAGCAAAAGACCAGAGATGAAGAGCCTCCTCATAGAGAGGCCAAGAACCTGTTCCTCACTGTTTATTCACATAAAACATGGCAACTTGATTGTCCATCTGGACCAGAACCCTCTGGCATCATGGATAATCCGGAGCATCTTTAGGGCATTGAAAATAGCAAGAAGCCCTAGTAGATGTATCTGGCGTTTCGACTCCTGTGCTGTCCAGAGGTCCTGAGTGGAAAGGGTGCCCAAGTGAGTTCCCCCATCCCAATTTGGAGGCATCCGTCATCAGGGTACATTGATGCAGAGGCATCTGAAAAGGTGACCCTACAAGGTGGTTTTCTGGGGCACACCACCATTGGAGGGATGCAGCCAGAGGGGCTGTGACTTGGATCCTGTTTCTGAGACATCCTGCTTCGATTGGGAAGCAAGAGTCCATTGGGCTGTGCACATATACAGATGGGCATATGGAACTACGAGTACTGTTGAGGCCATATGACCTAGAAGCTGTAGCATATCTCAGGCCCTCATGTGATCTTTGAGACGTGCCTGAGATGCAAACTGAAGGAGTCAGGAACAGTGGGATTGGGGTAGGAATGCCCTTGACCAGAGTGTCTAGGAGGGCTCCTATTAACTCCAGTGCTTGAGTAGGAGTGAGATGGGATTTTGGAAGATTTATTACAAATCCCAAATGCTGCTATACTTGCATTGTACAAAGTAGGGATTGCTGAACCTCCTGACAGATGCTTGCCTTTATGAGCCAGTCGTCTAAGTAAGGGAAGACAAATATCCCCCAAGTTCTTAGATATGCGGCTACGACTGCCATGCACTTTGTGAAGACTCTTGGGGCAGAGGCGAGTCCGAAAGGCAGGACCTCGTATTGGTAATGTCTTCCCTGAAAGATGAAGCATAAATACTTCCTGTGTTCTGGATGAATGAGGATATGTGTATACGCTTCTTTTAGATCTAGAGAACAGAGCCAATCCTAATTCTGGAGATAGGGAAAGAGGGTCCCTAGTGAGACCATCTTTAACTTCTCGCAGACTAGGAACTTGGTATCGGTTAGTCAAGCCCCCCCCCCCATTCAAATACCGACTTCACTCGGTACCAGGCCTTGGCGGAGCAAAAACATCATTCAGGCAAATACTTCAAGTCTTCCGATTCTTCCAATAACAGATCGATCTATACCTGAAGACTACAGAGTCTTCTGGAAGACCCTTCTCCTTCACCGGAGCGGTGTATGTCCCCTCCCGAGGATATGTCCTTCCAAGAATTTATTCTGGATCTAGCTAAGGGCCTTTCCAGTACAGTGACATCCAAGACAGAGCCCAGAGCAGAGAAATTAGAGATCCACAAAAAATGGAAATTACACTTACCTGGTAATTGTTGTTCCTTGAGGAACTCCAGTTTAGTCCTCCATCTTTGGGTTGTGCACCTCCTCCTGCAGCTTGGAGACTGGGCATGTCAAAGTCGTGACATCACTGGATGTAGCCTAATGGTATCTCCCATCAGCCCCAGTGAACTATTGACAAAACAGACTCAAAGGAGCAACCAATAAACAGCTATAATTTAACTGTAAATGTAAAAACCACAATAAGCAATAACTAAACCATCAAATCTTTAACAAGGACCCCCTTTCCGTTGTTTTTATTTTATTTTATTTTTTTTTTTTAACGTTTCCTCTTGTTCTTTTACGCACCCTGAACCACCCCCTCCTCCGCTGAAGAGAGAAGGAAGCACAACAGAGTAGATATCAATACTCACCGCGATTCAGAAACCAAAGGAGTTTTCCACCCCCCGAAACTGATGCTCCTCCCCATCTGAAAGGAACTTCGGAACTGACTGCTCCCCGGGCTGGAATGAGGACTAAACTGGAGTTCCTCAAGGAACAACAATTACCAGGTAAGTGTAATTTCCATTTCCTTATCGTTCCTCTAGTTTAGTCCTCCACCACTGGGATGTATCAGAACAGTAAGTATTGGAAGGGACCTTTTCACCCAGATCGTAACATCACCGACTCAAAACAGGCATCCTATTCTGGTATACCGTTCAAGCGGAAGAGACTATAGAAAGCATGCAGAGAATACAAGGCAGCCATCCTGCAAAGCTCCAATGGCAAGCCTAATCCGTGTGACGCCCTAGATGTCGCTTGCGCTGTAGAAAAACAATCCCGTATGCTCTTTAACGCCTGATGACCTTGCAACCTGAGTGCCGGAGCGATAGCTTTCTGGACATACCCGGCAACAGACGCTTCGGCAGCCGATTTCCCTTTACATTGGCCGCCGAAGAACCTGAAAGCCAAACAGACTTACAAAGACCTCTGAGACCTCCAGATATTGCTGCAACCCTCTCATTATAGACAGCGACGAAGATTACAGTCTGAGCAGTTATCCTGTGCGGATTCCACCTTTGAGAAACGGGGAACCACGAGGAGTATCAAAAAACGAAACTGATCGTATCACCACTTTTTTTTTTTTTTTTTTAGAAAATGACAAGCACGTTTTTAGACACAAACAGGCCTGCAACTGAACACTTGGCGAGCCGAGCCAACAGCCCCCCAAGAGCACTAATTCTAAGACCAAGACCGAAGACTGAAGCAAGGGCTCACCGGTTCTCAATTCAACTCCCCCAGGCCAAAATTGAGATCCCACAAAGATAGACCCCATTCTGCGAGAAATACATCGCCTGCAACCATGGCAAAACCGAGAACCGAGTCACCCGAAGCCCAAGAGGAGGACCCCAGGTCAACAGATTCGCCGTTGCGGCCAGTCACCAAGGCTTCCCGACTGGGAGCCTGACCGGCCGGCACTGCACGGACACCTCAGCCAAATTGCCATTAGTAACACCACTGTTCCCTGAAGTGCCTGCATGATCCGAAACCCCCGTCCTATGAACCCCACGAGGGTCGGCCCTAGCCAAGATGGATGACGGATCCGGATGCATCAGGTCATCGACTCCATCCGATATCCACCCTCATGTTCCGTTGTTAAAACGAGTCGTCCTGGCCAAAGAAAGTCACCAGAAAGAAGAAAAAACCTGACCGGAGGGCTCGCACCTGATGTCTAACCGTGCGAACCCGTCCGAAAGGAGCTCTACTGAGGACAAGTCATCATTACCATGTGTGACCTGCCTCACGCGCCACCAGAAGCCCCTATGGTCGAGGCTCCACCAAGATGAACAGGGCCTCTGAACTCTCTTCCATGGTCGAACTGCCTGCGCCCCCACCCTGTCAGTTTAGATAAGGTGGTG
This sequence comes from Ichthyophis bannanicus, assembly GCA_033557465.1. NCBI lineage: Eukaryota > Metazoa > Chordata > Amphibia > Gymnophiona > Ichthyophiidae > Ichthyophis > Ichthyophis bannanicus. The sequence continues at coordinate 198,687,735 of CM066041.1, read as the reverse complement.
ACGTGGAAATGGGCAGCTCTCGCTCTGTCTGATCTGTGGATTTGAACATAGCAGCGCCCGAACTACCGCCCTTCCGCTCCAACTGGATGCCCTACTAATGGACCACCTGTGCACTCCCAACATCTCGTGCTAAAAAAAAAGGAAAATAATCCTCGCAAAGATCTCCCCAGCCTGCGAGCCTCTCATCCGTCAACCTCAGGAGCTACCGAGAGTGTTCCAGCGACCTGCCCCCCGCAAGATCGTTTGGAGCTAGCCCCCCCAGAGAAGGGAACGCCTGATCTGCGCGGAACATAGAAGGCACTAGTACCAAAAATAGTTCTAGTGCTATCATTGTTGTAATAGAGAACTTTGTAAGAAAAGCCTGCGACCTAGCCCGTGATAAGGACTGAAGCCTTAGTAATGACCTTTGTGAAGAGTGCTTGCGAGCTGGTCCCCCGGAATAACCTTCCGAGTTGCCACCACTGTCTCTAACTGCCGCAGGTATCTGCCATCCAGTGCTACCGAATCCGCCAGAATCCCCGCATACTAGATGTTGAAAAAACCTAAATTCTCCAACCTGGCCAGAACACTGCTCCCCAATGGTAGCCAAACCTAAACGCAAGTACTCTAGTCCCTGAGGCGGACTAAATGACTGCTGACCGCATTGACTATCCCATCGAGAGCTTGAAAAAAAAATGACATCACCCCATCCGCAGCCCGGACACTCCCGGTCTTGGCCTCTGGTCTAAACAGTCAATCGACAAAACAAGGGTGAGATGAGATTCCTTCTTTCTGCGGAGCCGCCGCAAGCATCACCGGAACTGTGGAAAAGGTACGTGGAGCCGTAGCCAACCTAACGGTAAGGCTTGTAACGGGGAATGTGGAAGCACAGGCCCTTAACACCTAGGGATGTTAAGGACTCTTCTTGTGGGACCGCCATCGCTACCAATCCCACCGGCTCCATTCATAGTTAAACACTCTGGAACAGCCCTGTATTACCTTGAGACCCAGAAAGAAAGGGAGCCCCTTCTGTCTTTGGGACCATAACATAAGGAGAGCAGCGCCCGAAGCCGAGAAACTCCTACGGCCACGGACCTATGCTCCTATCTGTCAATACGATCTCAAGCTTGCCGAATTGCGGACTTTCTCTGCTACCCCGGTACGGAGAAAGAAACGAATGTAGCCCCAGGTGAGCAAATTATAGGGGATATCCTACGCGTAGTATCGCTAACGTTCAAGGTCTGCTGATATCCAGACCCCAGTTGGAAGAACTCCCGCAGCTTTCCTGTTATAAACTGAGCTGTCCCTTGGACCTGGCTTGCTTTATTGAGGTTTCCGGGTAGATGCGGTAGAGGTAGCGAAGAACCCCCCCTCCCACTCTTAGGAATCCCTGAAACTGCTGCGCTCCGGAAGTCAATGTACCTCACTGGAGCCCTCCGAAATGACCAGTTAGCACTGACCATAGACAGATGGGAGGAACTGATTTGATCTCTATTTACTACCTTTTTACCACGATGCATTTCTTGTAGGCCAGCACCTCGCGATTCCCCCAGAATCGAAGCTTCTACCAACCTATATGACACTTTACCCTTTTTTTTTGCCATAACTATTACCGAGACACTTTGATGACAGTTTCCTTCCAAGGCCACAGATTGCCCGCAAGGAACCATTAAGATTGCCCCCTTCAATTGTTCCCATCGTGAATTAATTACGAGATACCCAATTAACCATCTAAAACGAAAAAAGAAGGTAAATAGAGTAGGTCTCCGAATGAAAGGGCCTTTAATCTTATATTTCTCTCCCTAGTACAAATGGCCATATAGCAATATGTTACCATGGTGCGCTATACTTATTAAACCAAAACCAGCAAAATGTTAAACCCATGCGCTGATTGCCAAATGTATAGAATTGAGATAACTCAAATGTTGAAGGATACTCCAAGTGTATAGTCGGTTCATAAGCTGACTTATTCCTTGGCATTATTTCTTACATCAAAAAACACCACCAACCTTCCAGGAGGCTTGAAACATACTCTTTCAACGAAGTTAAAGATACCCCCTTTTTTTTTTTTTTTTTTTAACATAAAAGCAGGATGCAACACATTAAATTAAACCAATAACATGTGAAAAATAAATCAACCCTCTAGACTAAACGGCTCCTAAAAAGGACCGAGACTGTGGACGTGGTAAGAGAAAGAAAAACTTAGACCATCAGTCTCGCGCACCAAAAAAAAAAAAAGACATATATATACTCTTTTCCTGGTGCAGCAAATTAATTATGAGCAATTTTGTCTCGGAGCATCTTTGTTTTTGTGGCCTAATCCAATTTCTGCTCCCTGTGTGTCTGACAGGAGCTGTTAGCTGCAAAAATGCGGACAACAATCAAAAACCACACAAGACGAAGGAACTCCCGAAAAGCTGTATTAGACAAGGGATTAGACAATTAAATGAGAAATTAAAGCATTCCTTATCTGTGTGGAATGGTGTCTGTCCAAGCGTGGGCCGCTGTAACCTCCGCCATGAAGCATCAGCCATGCCGAGAAAATGGCGCCGATCCCAGGCAGGCTTGCTTGGTGCCAAAAACATCCGCTGCTGCAACAGCCCCAAGTACCTCTTTTGAGCCAGAGGGCCTCCCCTGCAGTGCCGGAATTCAGAAAACACACCGCTGTTACTCTGGGGGGGGAACAGCTTCCAAGCCGCGCTGCTGCCCTGCGCCGCCGGGAGCAGCAGCCGCGGCAAGCACTGCCCTGCTGGCTGAAGAAACCCCAATAATATGAGGCTCCTGCCGCGCCAGAAAGCTGCCGCCGTGCACACACCCAGTGTGCAGGTATGGGCCGCAGAGCTCTCCCCTGTACAGTCCTGGGGGAGAGATCCTCAACGGGCACTGATTGCGCAAAGAAAAAATAAGGACAGAGAAGCTAGTCGGGAGAACGTAATTTTAAAGGGACAGATCCTCACTTTAAACTAACTCATAAGAACATAAGAAATGCCATACTGGGTCAGACCGAGGTCCATCAAGCCCAGTATCCTGTTTCCAACAGTGGCCAATCTAGGTCATACGTACATAGCAGTTTCCCCAAAAGACACAGGTTCTGCAGTGCTTGTACTAGGCCAAGCATTGATATCCTGGGTCCCTTTTTAATAGTGGTTTATGGACCTTTCCTCCAGGAACTTGTCCAAACCTTTTTTAAACCCAGCTATACTAACAGCCCTTACTACATCCTCCGGTAACAGATTCCAGAGTTTGATTACACGTTGAGTGAAGAAATATTTTCTCCTATTTGTCTTAAATAGTTTACCCTGTAGCTTCATTACATGTCCCCTAGTCCTTCTATATTCTGATAGCGTAAACAATTGATCCACGTTTATCCGTTCCACTCCATTCATTAATTTATACACCTCTATCATATCTCCCCTCAGCCGTCTCTTTTCTAGGTTAAAGAGCCCTAACCTTTTAGCCTCTCTTCATAGGAGTAGCCTTCCATCCCCTTCACCAATTTGGTGGCTCTTCTCTGTACTTTTTCTAATAACTCTATGTCCTTTTTAAGATACGGTGACCAGAATTGCACACAATATTCAAGGTGCGGTCGTACCATGGAGCGATACAGAGGCATTATAATATCCTTTGTTTTATTCTCCATCCCTTTCCTTATGATACCTAGCATTCTATTTGCTTTCTTGGCCGCCGCTGCACACTGGGTGGAGGGTTTTAACATGTTATCCACGATGACTCCTAAATCTTTTTCCTGGGTGGTGGTTTCTAATGTGGAGCCTTGCATCGTGTAACTATAGTGTGGGTTGTTCTTTCCTAGGTGCATAACTTTGCACTTGTCCACATTAAATTTCATCTGCCATTTGGATGCCCAGTCTTCCAATTTATCCAGATCCTCCTGCAGTTTTCCACAATCCTCTTGGGTTTTAACAACTTTAAACAGTTTTGTGTCATCTGCAAATTTGATAACCTCACTAGTTATTCCCTTTTCCAGGTCATTTATGAATATGTCAAAAAGTAGCGGACCCAGTACAGATCCCTGGGGTACTCCACTATTCACCTTTTTCCATTGGGAATATTGGCCATTTAGCCCTACCCTCTGCTTTCTATCTTTTAACCAGTTCCCGATCCACAATAGTACACTGCCTCAAGTTAGGTCATATTAAATTATTAAATGAATAAATTATTAAATTTAAATTTAAAGGAAAAATTATCAAGACAATTAAGGGCAGCCATTAATCTTTGCCAAGTTAAATTAAAACCAACTTAAAACTAAATCCTGACTAACTGCTCCTTATCTGTTTCTTAAGTGAGCCCAGCATCTAGGCTCACTATGTCCTCCTGATGCATGGAGACTGGACATACTGGGGCTGATGGGAGATACCAGCAGGCTACATCCAGTGATGTCATGACTTTGACATGCCCAGTCTCCAAGCTGCAGGAGGAGGTGCACAACCCAGAGGTGGAGGACTAAACTGGAGGAACAATAAGGAACCAAAACTTAAAGAATTTTCTGCAGTGACAGGATTTGCTTCCTGCTGGCTCCATGTAAAATGAAGAACTGAGGTGGGAGAGTTAGGAAGGCAGAAAGGTTGCAACGCAGGCACAGTGGGATGCTCCTATTGGACCCTGGGGAGCATTCCCACACGGACTCCGTCGGTACCAACATCACCCATATGTGAAGACTACATTCCTGCTTGTTCCTGGAGATCTGTAAGTTTACTTTAATGTACTATGGTTATTGTTCAGGCAAAGAAGGGAAAGAACACACACTCCTTCCTTTCATCTTTTCCTGGTCCAAAAGTACTTATAATTCTATAGTCATTTGTAAAGGAACGATCCTTGCATGTACTCTGCCTCTCCTAACAATCATTTATCTGTACCTGTGTACTCTGGCTATGCAGAATCCTTTTTATTCTTCAAAAACCAGGAGTATAACTTGAAAGGCATCACAGTGGATATCAGTAAGCAAGGTCACTTCTCAATCCCAGATCTCAGACACCGCTGTACATGTGGTGAGATACTGACATTTTTTTTCACTAGGGCTGCTGTTTGGGGGGGGGGGAGTTTACAACCAGGGCAATTGCCCTGGACATCCATGCCTGCTCAACTTCAACTTCGAGTCAGAGTCTGCTGCAAGGTTTGGAGCCTCTTTCCATATTTCTTCCCTAGACCCCAGCATGCCTAGCAATGGCCTTATTCTTCACTCAACACCTTCCTCAGATGTGTTGGGATAGAGGAGCTTTCCATATTACTCTGTCATTAGTTAGAACAGAACAAACTAAATACAAAACAAGACCCTATCAGGTTCTAGACATATGTCATAAACATGTACATAGCGTCATTCACTTCTCTTTAAAAAGAGTAGTTACTCACCTGTAACAGGTGTTCTCCAGGAGCAGCAGGAATCAGTCCTCACTTATGGGTGATGTCGGCGCCGACGGAGCCCTCGTGCGGAGCATTTCCACAGCTTTCACAGAAAGCCTTTGGGAATTGCAGCACGCATGCGCGGTCCTCTTCCCGCCCAAGGGTGCCATCTTGCTCAGTCTGATGACATAGCTAAAAGACAGCAAAAAAATTAGCAAAATAAATCATATGACTGCAACTCCAAGGGGAGGAGGGAGAGTTGTGAGGACTGATTCTTGCTGCTCCTGGAGAACACCTGTTACAGGTGAGTAACTACTCTTTCCCCAGGACCAAGCAGGAAGTCAGTCCTCACTTATGGGACTCCCCAGCTTAAGGCTACCGGAGACCCCAAGCGGAAAAATGAGCTCCCTCTAGCTCGTCAGCACAGAAGGAAGGAATCTTCTCTGAGAACGCCCCCGACCGGTAGCCCAACATCAGGGCCGGAGGGTAGGAGTTGCCTAAACCCCAAAGAGATTATGGAGTACTGCCTGTCCGAAAGCACTGTCCCTGCGGGACTCCCTCTCAAGGCAGTAATGGGCCGCAAAAGTCTGGCTTGAAGACCAAGTAGCGGCCCGGCAGATGTCTGCCAACAGAACAGAGCGGAGATGAGCCACTGACGCAGCCTTCGCCCTGACATGATGAGCCGTGACTCGACCCTCTAACAAGAGGCCGGCTGCCCCATTAGCCCAGGCGATACAGTCAGCAACCCACATGGACAACGTATGCTTGGAGACAGGGAGCCCCAACTTATTGGGGTCAAAAGAAACGAAAAGCTGAACAGCCTTCCGATGCTCCCGCGTACGGTCAAGGTAGAAGGATAACGCCCTCCTACAGTCCAGGGTATGCAAGACCATCTCAGCCCGGTTGGCATGCGGCCTGGGAAAGAAGGTCTGAAGAACCATCTCCTGATTGAGGTGAAAAGGTGAGACAACTTTAGGAAGAAACTTAGGGTGAGTCCGTAGGACTACCCTATTCCTGTAGAACCTAGTGTAAGGAGGATCAGACATTAGTGCCTGCAGTTCACTCACTCGCCTAGCAGAGGTGAGAGCTACCAGAAATAAAGTTTTCCAGGAGAGAAAACGGAGAGGGCAGGTAGCCATAGGTTCAAAAGGCGGACAAGTAAGCCGCTGTAAGACCACATTCAGATCCCACTCAGGGGCCGGTGGACGCAAAGGAGGCTTAAGCAGAAGAAGGCCTCTGAGGAAACGAGCCACCAAAGGGTGGTTGGAAAGAGGCCTGCCGTCCACCGGCGAGTGGTGTGCTGAGAGAGCACTAAGGTGAACTCGGACAGAGTTAGATTTAAGGCCCAGATTGGAGAGGTAGAGCAAATATTGCAACACTACCGCTACCAAGCACGAGAAAGGATTCTCACTGTGCTGAGCACACCATGCGGAGAATCTACGCCACTTAAGAGCGTAGGATTTCCTGGTGGATCGACGCCGAGAGGCTAAGACTACATCTTCCACCTCTCGAGGCAGTAGTAGGGGAGCTAGGACTACCCTTTCAGCAGCCAGGCCATCAGATGAAGGGACTGGAGATTGGGGTGCAAGAGAGTCCCCTGATCCTGAGACAGGAGATTGTGTTGAAACCCCAGAGGAAGAGGTGTGTCCACCGCCAGCTGTAGCAGAAGCGGGAACCACGGTTGCCTCGGCCACCTGGGGGCTATGAGAATCAAGGAAGCCCCGTCCCTGAGGACTTTGAACAGCGTCCTGGACACTAGTGGTGTGGGACGAAATGCATACAGTAGGCCTGTGGACCACAAGACAGAAACGCATCCGCTGCTACTCGGAGAGGATGCAGTTGTCTGGAGCAAACTCTCAGGAGTTGCCGGTTCAGAGGACTGGCAAAAAGATCCATGGTGGGGAGCCCCCACTTGAGAAAGACCTGCTGAACCACCAATGGGTTCAATCTCCATTCGTGTGGTTGCAGGATCCGGCTCAGTCTGTCTGCCAGGCAATTTTCCTGACCTGGGAGGTAGACAGCCTTGAGAAGGATTCCGTGATTGACAGCCCAAGAGCACAGTCGTTGTGCCTCCTGACAAAGAAGGAAGGAGCCTGTGCCTCCTTGTTTGTTCACATAGAACATGGCAACTTGATTGTCCATCTGGACCAGTACAGACTGGTGAGAGGCGAGGTGGGAGAAGGCTCTCAGAGCTAGGCGTATCGCCCGTAGCTCCAGGAAGTTTATCTGCTGAGTAGCCTCCCAAGGGGTCCAGAGACCCTGAGTACATGCCCCTTGGCAATGTGCTCCCCAACCGAGAAGAGAGGCATCGGTTGTCAGCACCTGAGTATGCGGAGGGGATTGGAAAACCACTCCGAGCACCAGATTTGGAAGATGAAGCCACCATTGCAGAGAGGAGACCAGGAGGTCGGAGATCCGCACTGAGTCCGCTAGGCCCCCTGAGGCTTGATGCCACTGAGTGCGAAGGCTCCACTGAGCAGATCGCATGTGCAGGCGGGCATTGGGGGTGACATGAACCGTGGAAGCCATATGGCCGAGTAGTCTCAGGAATTGCCTGGCAGAGACCAGGGAATTGCTGCGAAACTGGCTGGCCAGATCCATTAGCCTGTGGGTCCTGTCCAGAGGCATAAAAGCCTTTGCTTGTAGAGTGTCTAGTTTGGCCCCTATGAACTCTAAGTTCTGGAACGGGAGCAAAGTGGACTTTGTGAAGTTTATGACAAACCCCAAGTGCTGAAGCAGAGCCACAGTGCGAAGGGTGGCTTGGTTGGCCTCCTGGGAAGATTTGCCCCTTATGAGCCAGTTGTCCAGGTACGGAAACACAAAGAGACCCTGAAACCTCAGGTAGGCCGCCACCACTGCCAGGCACTTGGTGAACACCCTGGGAGCGGATGAGAGGCCAAAGGGAAGCACTCTGTACTGATAGTGGTTTCCTCCCACAACAAACCTGAGATATTGTCTGTGGTCTGGATGGATAAGGATGTGAGTATACGCATCCTTTAGATCCAAGGAGCATAGCCAGTCTCCCTGCTGGAGGTAGGGCAGCAGGATTCCAAGGGCAAGCATCTTGAACTTTTCCCTCTGCAGGAACTTGTTGAGGTTTCGCAAGTCTAGGATGGGTCTGAGGCCTCCTGTTCTTTTTGGTACCAGAAAGTACCTGGAATAAAAGCCTTGACCCCTCAGGTGGTGGGGCACCGGTTCCACAGCCTGATCCTTTAGTAGACCTGTCAACTCCTGAAGGAGTAGGTCCCTGTGCAGAGGGAGTCTTGGAGGCTCCCCTGGAAAATAGGAGGGAGGTACCTGGTGAAAATGGAGAAGATAGCCCCTTTGGACTATATGAAGAACCCAGGTATCTGATGTGACGGCTAACCACCTGTGGGCAAAGTGGGCCAGCCGGTCTCCTGTGCTGAGAGAAGCCAGCTGAGGAGAAGAGGCTATGCTGTTTGAGTCAAAAACACCCACCCTGCTGAGCAGGGGCCGGTGTTGGTGGCTTGGGGGTCTTAGGCCTACGGGGCCCTTGACCCTGCCCCTTGGCCTGCTGACCCTGTTGGGGAGCTGCAGAGGCCTGATAATGAGGGTACTGTTTGTAAGCCGATGACTTCCTCAGGTAAAAGGTCTTTTTTCCCGAGCCCTTCTTTTTCTGAGAAGGGGCAGAGGTTTTCCTGGAAAGCCTAGTCTGGGTCAGAGTCTCGGTCTCGAGTTCTGCAGCCTTTTCAGCCATGGGCTTGCCAAAGAGGTTTTCACCCCGGCAGGGGACATCAACCAACTTGTCTTGGACCCATGGCTCGAGGTCGGATGACTGTAGCCAAGCCTGTCGGCGGGCACCGATGCCGGCCCCAGCTACTCGGGCCGAAGCCTCGAAGCCATCGTAGGCTGCTCGAGAGATAAACTTCGAGCACTCTCGAATACCGGTGGCCTGGAACCTCTGCAAAGGTTCCTCGGAGAGACCAGCAGAGAACCCGGCAATCTCCTTTGCCAGGTCTCGGAGGTACATGCCCATGTAGAGCTAGTATATCTGGACACGGCAAGCAAGCATAGAGCCCTGGAAGCACTTCTTACCGAGGGCATCCAGGTTCTGGGCCTCCCGGCCGGGAGGCACCGAGGAGTGCATCTTCTGACTTTTCAGTCGATGCATGGCCGATTCCACAACCATGGAGTGGTGCGGTAATTGTGCCTTTTGGAACCCGGGGCTCTTGCGGACTCGATAAATGGAATCGACCCGCTTGCTTAACACCGGCGTCGAAGCCGGGGTCTCCCACATGCGGAAGAGTATCCGCTCCAGCATCGGAGGAACCGGAACAGTAAAGGCCTCCTTCGAGGGAGAGTCATACTGGAGGGCCTCGAGCTCCTCAGCTCGAGGCTCCTCCTCGGGATCCGCAGGGAAGGCCAAGGCCTTGGCCATATCCCGCACGAAGTCTGAGAACCGGGTATCCTCCGGTGGGGACCGTCTCCGAGGTTCGGACTCGGGTGAGTCCGAGGGGACACACCAAGTCCGATGGGCGTCGGGTGACTCTTCGTCCTCCGTCTCTTAGCCCGACTCCTCGGAGGAGGAATCAAGCGGCTCCGGTCGGGCGGGCACCGATGCCCTCCGCCCCGACGCCGAGGGTGTCGGCGTCGACGACCTCGGCCCCGAACGGGAGGTCGAGGGAGTCTGTGGCCGAGGATTGACTCGAGCCCGCATGGACTCGAGGATCGGCTCGGCCTCCGGGGTCGACTTGGATGTCGAGGTCCTGGCGGTTGGGGCAGATGCACCGGTGAGACCGGCGATCAATGCCCGCTGCTGTTCCATGAAGGCAGCGAAGCTGCTCTCCAAGGCCGTCAACCTGAGTCCGAGCTCAGGAGACCCAGCAGCCCCCGACTCGGGCCCCGATGGCGTCGGGCCCAATGTCGGCTCCCTCGTAGGAGAGTCAACGAGGACAACAGCACTTACGTGTCCAGGAGACTCCATCTCGACACGAGGATGCTTCGCAGACCTCTCCGACTCTGAAGACCTGGGACAGCTATCGGGGCTATGCGACCTGGCCCTCGAGGAACCAGGAGCGTCCACCGACGACGCCCTCGCGGGTTTCTTCTTCCTGCGATGTTCCCACGAAGGAGACCCCCACTCAGAGGAACCCCGACGCTGCTTGGGGCCGGAGTCCCGAGACGTCGAGGCCTCTGACGAGGTCCGGGCCCGGCCGGACGTGGAGTCAGAAAAAATTCTATCCCTCTGGTGCTGCCGACTCCTCAAGGCCTTTGAGGACATTTTGCCACATGGACCACAGATCATCGGGTCATGATCGGGTCCGAGGCAACGGAGGCAGCAGTCATGTGTGTCGGTAAGAGACATAAGTTTCTTACACCGATCACATTTCTTAAACCCACTGGCAGCCATCGGGGGAAAAAGGGCCCCTGCTAGGTCAAAAGACCGGTCTGCCAGGGAAAAAGAAAAAAGGCGTGAACGCCAGTCACAAAGGACAAAAACCGAAAGAAGAGAGAGAGGACTCGATACCGGCGTATCGGTCCGAGCGGGAAAAGGATCCGGCGTTGAACCGGAGAAAAAATAGAAAAATAGAGAAAAACAACTTTTTCCTCGGGGAAAAACAAACTATGTCCGTCGGGCTCCGCGGAAAAAAGACTGAGCAAGATGGCACCCTTGGGCGGGAAGAGGACCGTGCATGCGTGCTGCAATTCCCAAAGGCTTTCTGTGAAAGCTGGGGAAATGCTCCGCACGAGGGCTCCGTCGGCGCCGACGTCACCCATAAGTGAGGACTGACTTCCTGCTTGGTCCTGGAGAATAAACTTTACCCAAGTCTTGACTTTTACACCAAAATATTACTACTTATCATTTGTATAGCGCTACAGAGAATATGCAGCGCTGTATATACACATGGGAGACAGTCCGTTCTCAATAGAGTTTACAATCTATGCAAGACACAAACACAGAGAGGAGATTAGAGATGGTCTTGATACATATGGGTGATAAACAGAATAAATGGTCATGATCCAAAAGTAGCCTGGAAGAGGTGGGTTTTTAGTCTGGATCCGAATAGGACTAGAAATTGAGCCTGATGCACTGATTCAGGTAGTCTGTTCCAGGCATACTGTGCAGCAAAGTAGAAGGAATGTAGTCTGGAGTTGGCAGTAGAAGTGAAGGGCACAGATAAAAGGGATTTGCCTGATGAGCAGCGTTCCTGAAGGGGGGGTGTAGGGAGAGAGGAGAGGTAGTGAGGAGCAGTAGGATGAATGCACTTGTAAGTCAATAGGAAAAGTCTGAACTAGATGCAGAAATGGATAGGGAGCCAATGAAGTGACTTGAAGAGAAGGGTTACGTGAGCATAGCGACTCTGGCAGAGGATTAGCTTCACAGCTGAGTTCTGAATGGATTGAAGGAGAGAGAGATAATTCAGGGGGAGAGCAGTGAGCAGCAAGTCTAAATGGGAAGTGATGAAAGAATGGATAAGGGTCTTGGGTGGTGTGTTCAGAAAGGAAGGGACAAAGTTTGTTGCTGTTATAGAGAACAAAATGACAAGTTTTAGCTATCGATTGGATATGTGGAAAGAAGGAGAGAGAAGAGTCAAAGATGACTCCAAGATTGCAAGCCAAGAAAACAGGGAGGATGATAGTGTTATTCACCGAAATAGAGAAAGGAGGAAGCAGCGAGGTGGGATAAGGGGGAAATCTAATGAGTTAATCCTTTCAGACTTGGCTTGCAGATGATGGCAGTCACTTAAAATTGAGGATGGATTCCCACATGTTAAATCCATATGTAAAGCATGCATTTTTTTCAAGAAAAAATAATTAGAGATGGCCAATTTCACATTTTCATGAAATCTATGAGACAGTTTGTACTGGGTCTGCCCATGAAGGATTGCAACAATGGTAATTCTTTATCCCTTCATCCAAAAATATTTCCAGTCGTAACCATACTTTACCCAGTATCTGACAAGTGCTAAATTTATTTCATAAAACAAACCAAGCGGATAGTAATTGCTCACTTTTAATTGTGATTATGAAGCACAGTAGGGCGATGGCGTAATAAATCTGTATACTGGATTACACATTAGTGCATCTAGTTCTTGAACTTGAGTTATTGCACACAAATGAAATCATACAGACACCTGCGTACAACACATGCGGACTTCATGAAAAGCAAATAGTGCCTTCAGAATTAGAAAAATCATACTATGCACAATAGTTCTGATGGTGAAATACACTGCAATTAAAAGTAAATAGAAATGTGTTAAAATATACAAATTTTAGATATATTAAATGCTAAATCTTTTATTATGTTTACAGACAAGGTGCGCCACGTAGGAAAAAAAAACCTTCACTTATGGTTTTGCAAACATGGTAAATCATTAAAACACATACAAATTAATTTGCTTTGCATCATGTGGTGCTTTGAACACAAATTATACAAAAAATTTAAAAAGTTAATTAAAAAAAATAAATTAGAATTTGTAAACTAAATTAATATTGACAACCATAAAAAACAAAAAATAGTTGGCAACATTTAAGTATGGGAACAGACTTAACAGTTGAAAATTTTTAAATATGGTAGTGTTCAGTTACTGATTTAACACATTAATCTTCTGATCACAAAACAAATTGGAAGCAGCTCTCTTTTGCACAATATGGCCATTTAAATGGAGAAGGGATAATGTCCTTAGCTAGGTAATCAGCCTATGGTCAACTGAATGTTTTGATACATGTTTCACATACAAAAACTGCTGTTAAATTTGTACAGCCTTTGTAAATACATATTGGCATTTGGGTTAGATCACAGCAATTAAAAATTTAAGAGAAATGTACAGTTTTATCAAGGTTCTCCATATTCAAAGCAAGCTCATTAAATATTTTGGTCATTAAGCACAGTGTTAAAAGTATTTTTACATGTGCCGAGTACTAATCTTTACTAAGCATTGCAAGCTAGGTTTAACAAAGGCTTTTCCTGTAAGTACCTTTGATAAACAGACCCTCATTTTATTTGTCACAGTCCATGGCGATTGTCCCTCATTATACAAGGCTTGCTCTGGTTTGATCTCATGGCTTTTCCTAAATTTTTTCAGTCACACAGTTCCTACATCTTTATTTTTTTGTAAATCTCTTTATTAAGGGAATCACACGATAACCATCAGCAACATTTCAGCATCAGGAAGCCCTCCCCCAACGGGAAGGCATGGCAACAGCAGAACAAAAACTAGATATGCATAACAGAGAACCATCAGTGCCATATAAGACCCCCCCATGAGACCCATTTTTCCCGTTACCAGGGGTTGCAGAACATCTTTTTTGCTTGGGAGGTGGGGGGGGGGTGGGGTGGGAAAAGGGGCAAACAAAGCAAGTTTTATGCCTGTCCCTCCCCCAGCTTCCTAGTTGCTGGTGCTGTATGGGGCAAAAGTTGGTAGGACTATGGCTCTGGTGGTCCACCCCATTCTGGTGTCTTACATATCTCTATCTCTCATTCTAACAGCATGTATGGTTTATGGCTACTTGCTTCCAATAGCAGAATTTTATATTTTGCAGGCTATTAATTTAACACACCTACCTTACCTTGTTTCATAAAATTACCTACATATCCTTTGCTCCTGAAAATATGTTATGATTTGATTGCGTGCTTGAAGCAAGTCATAGACTATATAAGTAAAACACAAAAACAGACACTGTTCTAACTGTGCACCTTCTAAGATAGAGATTAGGAAAGGGTTTCTCTAACTGAGGTACTCATTTTTATGGAGCATGTGGTGAAATTTTTCACACAGAAATATCTCTTTTCTGTGCTGTATGCATAAGTACAGTAAGAAATTTTCTGATTACCAGGATCACAAATCTAGCACACTAATTTGTGCGGGACAGATTCTCCAGAGACTTTCATTTTAAAATCCTTACAGGAGCCATACATAATTAACATAGAAATGGAATGTAACATCAAAAAAACTGAAGGTAATCAGATTCATAACCAGGCAAACTGAGCAAAAACACAGTGCAGCTGTCCTCTCAAAAGAGTGGCACAAGTTGGAAACCAACTACAGCACAGTTAAACATGAAACAAAATATCTTAATACTGTAAACCAAGTCTTCACATTCAGGATTAGCCAGCAAGTTCCATGATGGGATCCTTCAAAGGACATGTAGAGGAGCGGGGATCCATGGCTGAGTGCATTATAGGGATATAAACATCATCCATGTTTGGCATGACAAAAATTTTCTACGGAATATACAGATAAGAATGTTAGAAACATCTTGGCAAATTCTTGACCTAAAGCAGGAAAACATGATCCATACATCTGACACAGAGGCCTTTAAAATTTACACTTCTTAAAAATATATTTGCTTTTACCTATTTATTAGTCTCTTTGTATTACAGAATAAGGAATGACGGCTTTTAACATCAACAAGGCTTAAGAATGGGGTGTGCCAGGCATCTCACTTAAAACATGCCCCTTCTATCCATTGGAAGTTGGTAAGGATCCAATCATCAGACATTAAAAAAAATGAATTTAAGCACCCAGTGGTTCAATCAAGGATAAATGTAAAGGCTACAAAAAGTTTCATCCTTCTATGGTACCCTGAAAAAATATACATCACTGTTTTAATATTATAGGGAATGGAATTGGATTAGTTCACACCTTTTTCAGAGATTCAAGGCCAGTTACATTCAGCTCTAGTAAGTATTTTCCTATCAGCAGAGGGCTTAAAATCTAAGTTTACGTATACTGTTTAGTGTATGCTATGTACTACCTCAAAAAATAATCCCAAATGAATCTACACTTCTATTTATTTTTTATTTAGCTAGCTAGGCTTATATACCACTTTTCACCATGTCAAAGCGGTTTACAATGAACAAAATTTTACCCCAGTTACAGAGAACATGTAACAGTATGGTGAAGCATAAAACATATTATGGCTTACATCTGACAGACATACTCCATTATTGGCTGTAATCCATAGATATGCCCCCCAAAGCATGCAGGGGTACAAATATCAGTGGATTACAGCAGAAAGACCTCTTCTTATGCCTCACTAGGCCACTACACAATGCTTTGTGTGTACTCTCAGAAATGAACCCAATAAATAAAGGGCTCAAAAACACTGTAATGTCCAAGTACAACATGATATGAAGTGTCTTAATAGTATTCTAACAGGACATATTTAATATAAATTTTGCTTATCGGAGAGATCTGAGACACCATAACTGTGTTTATGCTTCACCACAACAAATACAATTTCAGCAAGAGCCTCATCTACCAGTTACAATGCCATTTTCAGCCATAATCACATTACACTCATGCAGTAGGGCACCATTGAGGAGTACTGGAAAATCTCAAATGTGTTCTGGCTTTCTGTCTTTTAAGCACTGAGAAGTGCTATGGTCACAATGCAAGGAACACCTGACGAGACGCCACGGTCATACTGGCAGCTGTTGACTGCAGTCTCATGACAGGATGTCAGCAGCGAATGAACACCAGCCATTAATATTACTTGGAATTACATTTTTTAAATCATAACAGATCAAATATAAAAAAAAGAAGAACCATACTTATTCTGTAAAGGTGATTCAAAAAAGGCTTTACCTGAAATTCCTGTTCCAATTTCTTCTCTATCCAGTCAGTTACATGAACTAGTGTTACTTCTCGTTCACCAAGTTTGGGACGAGCTTTCAACTCCAGGAATGGTGGCTTTCGGAAACCATACCTTTGAAAGAACAATAGGAGAAAACGTCTGTATTAGCAAATATAGTTACAGTAATGTGCTCTTGATGACTTGATTGCTAATATGCCTTGATAGATATAATGCAGAAAGAAAAAAAAATAACCCATAGCAAAAGGTCAAACTAAACTAAATAATAATTTGCTGATAACATTTTCAGGCCATTAACTATTATTAGGCATTGCCTTTTGGATTAGATGCAGTCCTGCACATCACATTGAACTGTATTTGTCTAGAGTCTTATAACAGGAAATCTCACTAAAAGATTTTGCAGTGGAAGATCCCTTACAGAAATGTTTGCACTTTAAACAAAGACAAATACATTGCACTATGACAGTGCTTTTCAAACTTTTATCCCACATGACCTCATTTTAATAATTGAAAATTCTCATGACCCTAGATTATGATGAAATCAAACTGGCAGATCTCCATCCCTCTCCCCTCCCTTCATTCATCTAAAGCAGGAAGGCACCAGTAACAGCAGCAGCAGTCAGCATGGGGTTCTTTGTGTCGGTGTGCTGTATGTGCTTATAGACCCCAGTGCTAAGCATGGGTTTCCAGTCTAACCCAGGAGGCGGCATGGGCCTATGAATGTTCATTGGTTCACAGGATACATTCTAAATGGTGACTGTCACTACTTGGCATAGGTCACAGTGAAAGTCCAGAGAGAAGGGGAAATGGCCATGTTTCTTTGACCCCATCCACTGATGATGTGACCCCATTTGGGGTCCTAACCCCAAGTATTGGAACCACTGCATATGACCAAGGTGAAATTAGACTTTATCTGATAATTGGCTTTCCTTGAGTACCTCCAGTCCAGTCTCAACCTGTGGGTTATCACACCTCACCAGCAGCTTGGAGACTGAGCATATCAAAACTCATGACATCAGCACACATAGGCAACTGGCACCACCTACCAGCCCCCAGTATCCTATTGACAAAGCAGATTCACTGGAGCAATAAGAATAGGGTGTGAAAGGAAAAAAAAAAACCTTATACAAATATCCCCCTAAACAGGCAGTGAAACCCCTGCTCAAACAAAGGAAATTCGCTTACAACAACCCCTCAGTCTCCAAACCCGACTGAGGGAGAACGGATCATTTATCTTCCTCAAGCGCGTCGCCAATCCACCTGCGACTTCCACCCTATTGTCATTTCCGTATCTCTTTTTGTTTTTTTGTGCACCTACTGAATACGGAGAACCACCCAGCACACCCCAAAGGAGTCCCATCTTCCCGGTGGCTGCTCTTCTCGGACCCCTGACAAAGATGGATTTCTTCAGGGACGGTTTCGCCATCAGACACCACAATGCTCAACCAGGGAGGGTCTGGGACTGGACTGGAGGTACTCAAGGAAAGCCAATTAGCAGGTAAGGTCTAATTTCACCTTCCAGTCCAGTCCTGAACTGTGGGATGTACCATACCAGTACTAACCTCAAGAAAGACCCGCGAGGCCAGCCTGAATCACTGCTGACCCGAATCTCACGTTCCCCGCTGCCTGCACATCCAACCAGCGTAGTTACTCACCTGTAAGAGGTGTTCTCCAGGGACAGCAGGAATCAGTCCTTACATATGGGTGCCATCGGCATTGACGGAGCCCGCGCGGAGCATTTCCCCAGCTTTCAAAGAAAGCCTTTGGGAATGCCACCATGCATGTGTGGTCCCCTTCCCACCTAAAGGTGCCATCTTACTCAGTCAGGTGCCATAGCTACAACCCCTTCAAGAAGATGGCAAAAATATACAACAACTCCAAGGGGAGGAGGAAGGGTTGTGAGGACTGATTCCTGCTGTCCCTGGAGAACACTTATTACAGGTGAGTAATTATGCTTTTTCCAGGAACAAGCAGAAAGTCAATCCTCACATATGGGACTCCCTAGTTACAGGCTACTGAGGACCTGTAGGAAACAGCATGGCAGCGCAGTGAGCTGTTGCCAGTAAAAGTTGAAAGCAGCCAGAGGACCCCGGGTCCATTGATGACCACACTCCTGGTAGCTGGAACAAGAATAGTCGGAGGGCAGGAGTTGCTTAAACCCTGAACAGATTACCAAGTGCAGCCTGGCCGAAGATAGCATCCCGACAGGACTCCCTCTCCAGGCAGTAATATACCGCAAAGGTGTAAGCCAGGGGTCATCAACCTGCGGCCCGCGAGGTCCCTTGGTGCGGCCCGCGAGGCTCTACCCCGGTGCGGCCCGCCAAGGATGCTGCTGAAAGTACCGGCAAATTCATCGACTCCTTCTTCTGCAGCCGCGGCTCCCTGCCTCTTAGGGAACCGCGGCTGTGCTTGTAAAATCATCGCGGAGCCCTTCCTGTCTTGACGGGCTCCGTGCAGCATTGTCCCGCCTCCAAAGGAAGTGGTAAACAACTTCCTTTAGAGGCGGGACAATGCTGCACGGAGCCCGTCAAGACAGGAAGGGCTCCGCGATGATTTTACAAGCACAGCCGCGGTTCCCTAAGAGGCAGGGAGCCGCAGCTGCAGAAGAAGGGAGGGAGCTGACATGGAATAAAAGTAAAGGTATGAGCAGTTTTTTTTTCGGGGGGGGGTGCGGCCCGCGAGTCTGCCGGTAGTCGGCTGTGCGGCCCGTGGCCCTCTGGAGGTTGGTGACCCCTGGTGTAAGCGGAGGACCACGTGGCGGCCCGGCAGATGTCTGCCAGTGGAACCAAGCACAGGCTAGCAACCGACGTTGCCATCGCTTGGACATTATGAGCTGTGACTCGGCGGTCCAGGGGAAACCCGGCCTAGGCCTGGGCAAAGACGATGCAGTCCGCCACCCAGAAGGACAAGGTATGCTTGGTGACTGCCAGCCCCAGAAGATTGGGATCAAAGAAGACAAAGAGCTGCCTGGATCTGCGGTGGTCCTGAGTCCGCTGCAGGTAGAAAGAGAGCCCCCTCTTACAATCCAAGGTATGGCGAATCGCAGACGCCCAGTCGGCGTGGGGCTTCAGGAAGAAGGTGAGCAGCACTATCTCTTGACTGAGATGAAAATCAGAGATGACCTTAGGAAGGAACTTGGGGTGAGTCCGCAGGACCACCCTGTTCCTATAGAACCTCGTGTACAGCACCTCAGCCATTAGCGCCTGTAGTTCGCTGCCTCTCAGGGCAGAGATGAGAGCTACCAGGAAGGCCACCTTCCACGACAGATGCCACAGCGGGCAGGTAGCCATGGGCTCAAAGGGCGGCTTGGTCAGCTGCGTGAGGACTACAATGAGGCCCCTTCCGCCGGAGGAGGGCAGGTAGGGGGCTTGGAAAGGAGCAGGCCTCACATGAAACGAGAGATGAGTGGTTACCCCGAAAGAGGCTTGCCCTCAATGGGGTGGTGGTTCACTGAGATGGCACTCAGATGAACCCTGACCGATTTAGACTTCAGACCAGACTGTGAGAAGTGGAGCAGGTACTGCAAGACCAAACTGGTAGGGCATGAAAATGGGTTCACTCGGAGTTCCAAGCACCACACCGAGAACAGATACCACTTGAAGGCATAAGCCCATCTAGTTGAGTCCTTTCGTGAGGCCAAAAGAATGTCCTCAATCTCCACAGGAAGATGGTAGGAGGCTAGATCGACCTGCTCAGCCGCCAAACTGAGGGATAGGGACCTCAGATTGGAGTGAAGTAGTAGACCCTCCTCCTACATCAGCAGCTCCGGTGAAAACCTGAGAGGGACCAGGGGCTCCGTCGATAGACGGAGCAGCAGGGGAAACCAAGGCTGCCTGGGCCACCTCGGGGCTCTGAGAATCATCAAGGTCCTGTCCTGCTGGACCTTGAGAATGGTCCAGGCAATGAGGGGCATGGGAAGAAAGGCATACAGCAGACCCGTTAACCACGAGATGATTAAGGTGTCCGGGACCACCCTGCCCGGGTGTGGGAGGGGACCACAGAACTCGGAGAGTTGTCAATTCGCAGGACTGGCGAAGAGATCCAGGTCTGGAGTCCCCCAATGCTGGAAGAGCCGCTGCGCCATCCAGGGACACAGGCGCCACTCGTGCGGCTGGAGGACTCTGCTGAACCGGTCCACCAATGCATTGTCCTGGCCTGGGAGGTAAGTAGCCCGGATGGTCATGCCCTGGCTCACCACAAAGGAGCATAGGGCTGTCACCTCCGAACAGAGGCTGTAGAACTGGTACCTCCTTGTTTGTTCACATAGAACATCATGACCTGGTTGTTCGGCTGGACCAGCACCACTTGGTGCTGCAGGTGGTCCCTGAAAACCTTGCATGCAAGGCAAGATGGCCCAGAGCTCCAGCAGGTTGATCTGCTGCTGGGACTGCTCGAGGGACCAGGTCCCTTGATTGCACCACCCCTCGCAGTGGGCTCCCCATCCCACTAAGGAGGCATCTGTAGTCAAGACCACCTGATGCACCAAAGCTTGGAAGGGCATACCTCGAAGCAGGTTCCGAGACTCCTGCCACCAAGCAAGAGACTCCACCGTGCTGGGAGAGACCGAGATGGGGTCTCGAAGGCAGCCGGTCGACTGCATCCATTGCGCTCAGAAGCACCACTGCACCGCCCGCATGTTGAGACAGGCATTGGGCATGACATGGACCGAGGAGACCATGTGGCCGAGAAGGCGAAGCATCATCTGGGCCGAGACGGCACTGCAGGACTGCACTTCGGACACCAGGGACAAGAGATGAAACGCCCTGTCCTGAGGAAGGAAAGCCATGGCCCGCAGGGCATCCAAGCGAGCTCTGATGAACTCTAGGAACTGAATTGGAGTGAGGTGGGACTTTAGGTAATTGATCACGAACCCAGATGATCCAGGAGGTGAATGGTGCGGTCTGTGGCCTGCCGGGCTTCGGAGGCCGTGTCCCCTGTTACGAGCCAGTCATCTAGATATGGATAGATGAAGGTGCTCTGTAGCCACAGCCAGGTATTTTGTGAAGATCCATGGGGCGGGCGTGAGGCCAAAGGGAAGCACCCTGTACTGGTAATTAAATATCTCTCCCTGTTCTGTCCCCAGAACCTGCTGTGTTTTAAACTTTTTTTCCTGCTCTAGCCTACCTGAGGGACTACCCCCCTCCCCTCCTGCTGAGGAATTGTGCAGCCCTTCTTCTGGTCTCCTCTTCCCACGTGTGCATAGTTCTGTTTGCCTCTCTCTGCTCTGGGAAAAGCAGTGCTCTCACAGTGCTCTGCTAGAGAGGTGGGTATTTAACTCCTGTAACAACTTTGCTGTGAGTTCTAGCTGTTTATTTAATTATTTATTGTCTTATTGGTGTGCTACTTCACCTCCCTGTTCCCTTTAGTTTTGCACTTCAGCTTTCTCAGCTGTATAACTTACCTTGCCTCTCTCAACTAACTGGCCTTTGTGTGGTAGCCAGGTTAACTATTACTTTAAATTAAATATCTCTCCCTGCTATGTCCCCAGAACCTGCTGTGTTTTAAACTTTTTTTCCTGCTCTAGCCTACCTGAGGGACTACCCCCCCCCCTCCACCCTGCTGAGGGTACAGGACAGGGTACCTTGTAACAACCCTCTTTTAATAGGTCTTATTTCCCTCCCTCCCTCCCCAACACCCACCCGCCCCTGGGGTAATTGTAGCTTTATAGGTACTTACAGGTCTTAGAGGAAAGGGGCTGCTCTCAGGTGCAGCTCTTTATCCAAATCAGACATACATTGAGGACCTAAGATTAATTAAGCTTCAGGTGAACAAGGTATATTAGAGGTATTACATACACTTTTATTAGTATAAACATCTACACCAACCCTTAGTAAATACAGAATTTAAAGACCTAAACACAAGCTTTAAACTAAGATGCAGACAACAGTCCAGCAGCGAGATGGGGCTTTCCAATCTTTTGCATTGAGTGTCACATGTATGATTTTCTCCCAGTTGGTGAGAGGTCTTACATATGCACAAAGTGCAAGGAGCTCTTTGCTCTCAGGGAACAAGTCCATTCTCTAGAGGCTAGAGTACAGACCTGGAAGACATAAGAATGACAGAAGTACATGGACGAGACCTACAGAGATATAGTCCTGAAGTCCCACCTCCAGTCTGGCAGCATCCCTGTTGCCATGGAGGAGAGAGGTCACGTGACAGGAGAGCATCACCCTGGTGTGACGTGACAGGAGAGCATCACCCTGGTGTGACGTGACAGGAGAGCATCACCCTGGTGTGGCAGGACGTGATCCTGTAACTAGGACCTGTCCTCCAGGTGATGTAAAACCCTCTCGCACCGAGGATGTTTCTCCAGGGCCATGTGCCCATGAGGGGAGGGTTAGGACAGCTGTTATAGTTGGTGATTCGATCATTAGGCATGTAGATGGCTGGGTAGCTGGTGGACGTGAGGATCGCCTGGTAACATGCCTGCCTGGTGTGAAAGTAGCGGACCTCACGCACTACCTAGATAGGATCTTAGATAGTGCTGGGGAGGAATCTGCTGTCTTGGTACATGTCGGTACCAATGACATAGGAAAATGTGGTAGGGAAGTTCTGGAGGCTAAATTTAAGCTTTTAGGTAGGAAGTTGAAATCCAGAACTTCCAGGGTAGCGTTCTCCGAAATGCTTCCTGTTCCACGTGCAGGACCCAAAAGGCAGGCAGAGCTCTGGAGTCTCTATGCGTGGATGAGACGATGGTGCAAGGATGAGGGTTTTGGATTTGTTAGGAACTGGGGAACATTCTGGGGAAAGGAGGGGCTCTCCCAAAGGGATGGGCTTCACCTTAACCGGAATGGAACCAGACTGCTGGACTTAACCTTTAAAAAGGAGATAAACTAGATAATAGGGGAAAGCCGACAGTCACCCAAGAGCGCATGGTTCGGAAGAAGGTATCCTTGAAGGATACTACCGAAAGCAGTGAGGTTCCAAAAAAGAGTAAAGTAGCCCAAATGCCCTTGAGTATGGTGCAGACAGAGCGTAAAGATTCCAAATTACCCATGCCTACGAATAGCCAGATTAATATTAATAAAATACAGTCTCTGAAATGCTTGTATGCAAATGCTAGAAGTCTAAACAATAAGATGGGAAAGTTAGAATATATAGCACTAAATGAGAGGTTAGATATGATTGCAATCTCAGAGACATGGTGAAAGGAGGATAACCAGTGGGACACTGTGATACCTGGATACAAACTATATCATAATGATAGAGCTGATCAAATTGGTGGAGGGATTGCGCTATATGTTAGAGAGGGCACTGAGTCAGAAAGGATTAAAGTTTTGCAGGAAACAAAATTTGCTGTAGAATCTCTATGGATTGAAATTCCATGTATGAAGGGGAAGGTGATGGCAGTGGGGGTGTACTATCGACCGCCTGGTCAGAATGAACAAATGGGTGATGAAATGCTCAAAGAAATCAAGGAAGTTAACAAAACTCACAGCAGGATAGTAATAATGGGTGATTTCAATTACCCCGGTATCGACTGGGTCAGTGTCACGGCAGGACATGCTAGGGCGATACAGTTTCTAGATGAAATAAATGACTGCTTCTTGGAACAGCTGGTTCATGAACCGACCAGAGGGGAAGCCATACTGGACCTAGTCCTTAGTGGAACACCAGATCTGGTTCAAGAAATAAGGGTGTTGGGACCACTTGGCAATAGTGATCATAGCATGATTGACTTGGATTTAATTAGTGGAGGAGGGATAGTAAGGAAATCCACAGTACTACCTTTTAACTTTCGAAAGGGAGACTATGATAAAATGAGGAAAATAGTTAAGAAAAAACTAAAAGAAGCAGTTGCAAAGGTTAAAGACTTACATCAAGCTTGGGTGGTGTTGAAAAATACTATCCTGGAAGCCCAGACCAGCTGTATTCCACGCATTAAGAAAAGTGGAAGAAAGTCCAAAAAACTGCCAGCATGGTTTAAAGGTGAGGTCAGAGAGGCTGTTGCTGCCAAAAATGCATCTTTCAGGAAATGGAAAAAAGAGCCAAAAGACTAAAACTGGAAACAGCACAAGCACTGGCAAGTAAATGCAAAGCATTGATAAGGCAGGCAAAGCAAGAATTTGAGAAGGAACTTGCTACAGAAGCAAAAACACGAAATAAAGACTTTTTCAAGTACATTCGTAGCAAAAGGCCTGTGAGAGAGTCAATTGGACCATTAGATGATAGAGGGGTAAAAGGGGCAGTAAGAGGAGACAAGGCTATAGCGGAGAGACTGAATGAATTCTTTGCTTCGGTCTTTACTGAGAAAGATGTAGGGATGTTACCCAAGACTGAAGTGGTATTTAAAGGTGATACTGCAGAGGAACTGAGAGAAATATCGCTACACCGGGAAGATGTATTACAACTATTTGATAAACTGAATAAAGTACAGTTACTTACCTGTAACAAGTGATCTCTGGGAACAGCAGGAATAAGTCTTCACATATGGGTATGTCGGTACCGACGGAGCCTGCGCGGGAACGCTCCCCAGCGTCCAATCAGAAAGCTTTTGGGAGCATCCCACAGTGCCTGCGTGCTGCCTTCCCGCCTTTCCAACTGTCTCTCCTCAGTTGAGTTTTATAGCTGAGACAAGAGGGAGAGAGAGAGGGAAAGGAAAGAGATAGAGAGAGGGACAACTCCTTAGGGGAGGTGGGAGGGTTGTGAAGACTTATTCCTGCTGTTCCCAGAGATCACCTGTTACAGGTAAGTAACTGTGCTATCTCCAGAAAAAGCAGGAATGAGTCTTCACATATGGGGACTCCCTAGCTTTTGATGCCAGGGAGAAAGCTCATAAGTTGTGTGTCCCTGGAACAGGGCTGCACTTCCCCACTTGGATCTCTGGCATCCCATGAGGGATGGTGGGTAGGAGTTGATTAAGTATGGAACAGGTGTTTGAGGACAGCCTGACCAAACAAGGCATCCCGGCGGGAGTCCTTGTCCAAGCAGTAATGGGCTGTGAAGGTATGAACCGAGGCCCAAGTAGCTGCTCGACAGATGTCGTTGATAGACACAGAGTTCAGATGAGCCACTGAGGCTGCCATGGCTCTCACATTGTGAGCTGTGACATGGCCCTCCAGAGAAATGTTCTTGCTCTGGTAGGCGAAAGAAATACACTGGGCAATCCAGTTGGAAAGGGTACTCTTGGAGACTGGTTGTCCCAAATGAGAAGGATCAAAAGCAACAAAGAGTTGGGAAGACTTTCTATGTTGCTGTCTCCTCTGTAGGTAAAAAGCCAGAGCTCTTTTACAGTCCAGGGTATGAAGATTCCTCTCTGCACTTGATGCATGAGGTCCTGGAAAAAAGACAGGTAGGTAGACCTCTTGGTTGAGGTGAAAAAGCGAAACCACCTTAGGCATAAAATGTGGATTAGTCCTAAGGACCACCTTGTCATGATGGAACCTTGTATAAGGTGGATTAGCTACTAGTGGAGTGGAGGAGTGGCCTAGTGGTTGGGGCAAGGTACTTCAGGCCGGAAGGTCGGGGGTTCAAATCCCACTAGAGGACAGCAACCTTGGGCCGGAAGGACTGGGGTTTCTAGTCCCACAGGTGCTCCTTGTGGTCTTGGGCAAGCCACTTAACCCTCCATAGCCCATGTTCCCTGTAAAATAGTTATCTCCAAGTTATAATGCCCTGTTCAATGTAATTTCAGTTTGTTCAATGTAAACCGCACTGATGCCGAATAGCGCGGTATATAAGAGAATGTAAATAAATAAATAAATAAATAGTGCTTGCAATTCACTAATGCGGCGTGCTGATGTGATTGCAATGAGAAAGATAACCTTCCAAGAAAGGTATTTCAAGGAGGTAGTAGCTAAAGGTTCAAAAGGTGGCTTCATAAGCTGACCAAGAACCAAATTTAAGTCCCATGCCACCGGTGGTGGTCTAATGGGAGGCTTTGTTAAAAGAAGGCCTCTCATGAACCTTGCTACAAGGGGATGAGAGGAAACAGGTTGTCCATTTAGAGCAGGGGTCACCAACCTCCAGAGGGCCGCGGGCCGCACAGCCGACTACCGGCAGACTCGCGGGCCGCACCCCCCTCCCCCCCCCGCGCGAAAAAAAAAAAACACTGCTCATACCTGTACTTTGATTATTCCATGTCAGCTCCCTCCCTTCTTCTGCAGCCGCGGCTCCCTGCCTCTTAAGGAACCGCGGCTGTGCTTGTAAAATCATCGCGGAGCCCTTCCTGTCTTGACGGGCTCCGTGCAGCATTGTCCCGCCTCTAAAGGAAGTTGTTACTTCCTTTGGAGGCGGGACAATGCTGCACGGAGCCCGTCAAGACAGGAAGAGCTCCGCGATGATTTTACAAGCACAGCCGTGGTTCCCTAAGAGGCAGGCAGCCGCGGCTGCAGAAGAAGGAGTCGGTGAGTTTGCCTAGGCGGGCCGCACCGGGGTAGAGTCTCGCGGGCCGCACGGAGGGACCTCGCGGGCCGCAGGTTGGTGACCCCTGATTTAGAGGCTTGAGTGAAGCTGCAATAGCACACAGATGGACTCTTACTGAATTAATCTTAAGGCCTGCATTAGACAGATGCAGGAGATACTCCAGTAATGATTCCATAGGTATGGCTTGGGAGTTAAGACCCTTTTCAGAACACCAGATGGTAAACCTTTTCCACTTGAAGGCGTAAGAACGTCTAGTGGAAGGTTTTCTGGAAGCATAAAGAACATCTTTCACTTGTTGAGAAAGATGGAGATTCTGGAGATCTAGGCCCTCAGCAACCAAGCTCTGAGATGCAGAGACTGGGGATTGGGATGCCATAACTTTCTGTCCTCCTGAGAGAGGAGGTCTGGAGCAGAACCGGGGAAGTTTGGCATTCCACGGACTTGCAAAGAGGTCTATGTCCGGGGTTCCCCAAATTTGAAAAATCTTGGATACCTGGTCCATATGTAGGGACCACTCGTGTGGAAGCAGAACTCGACTGAGTCTGTCTGCCCAAGAGTTTTGAACCCCTGGAAGATAGACTGCCAGAAGATGAATGTGATGCTCTCTGGCGAGGGCCCACAGTCGCAGAGCTTCGTTGCAAAGCGACAGAGAGCCAGTTCCTCCCTGCTTGTTTATATAGAACATGGCTACTTGATTGTCCGTGTGGACAAGGACTGTCTTGTGGCTGAGCAGGGTGTGGAAAACTCGCAGAGTAAGGAAGATTGCTCTGAGCTCCAAGAGATTGATATGTAGACACGTCTCCTGTGGGGACCAGATGCCCTGGGTGGAGAGGTCCTGAAGATGAGCTCCCCAGCCCATTGCAGAAGCATCCGTTGTAAGAGTTGCCTGGGGTAGAGGCTGTTGAAAAGGAGACCCCAGCAACAGGTTTTGAGGGGACTTCCACCACTGGAGGGACAAAATGAGGCGACTTGTGTTTGCTATTTTGTCTGACAGGCAGCCTAATGCCTGGGTCCATTGGGTGGATAAAGTCCACTGAGCTGCTCTCATAT
Source organism: Ichthyophis bannanicus (assembly GCA_033557465.1). NCBI lineage: Eukaryota > Metazoa > Chordata > Amphibia > Gymnophiona > Ichthyophiidae > Ichthyophis > Ichthyophis bannanicus. The sequence goes on along the minus strand of CM066041.1, from coordinate 198,660,423 downwards.
GAAGGCGAGCATATGTTACCACATGGACGGTGGATGCCATGTGGCCTAGCAACTGTAACATTTCTCGAGCAGTAAGTAGGGGTTTTGACTCTGCTTGAGAAACTAACTGTATCAAGCGAAGGCACCGGGCCTGGGGAAGATAGGCCCTTGCCTTTGTAGTATCCAGCACCGCCCCTATGAACTCTAGGGACTGAGTAGGGATCAAATTGGATTTTGGGATGTTTATTACCAGCCCTAAATATTGAAGGATACGCATTGTGCAGGTTAGAGCAGTCTTGGCCTCTGAGTGGGAGCTCAAACGAGCCAGTCGTCCAGATATGGGAAGACAAATATTCCGAGGGTGCACAGAAAAGCAGCAACCACTGCCATGCATTTCGTGAACACCCTTGGTGTAGAGGCCAGGCCAAAGGGGAGCTCTCTGTATTGATAGTGCTTCTCCTGGAAAAGGAACCGAAGGAACCTTCTGTGAGTTGGATGGATGAGAACATGAGTATACGCATCCTTGAGATCTAGAGAACAAAGCCAATCCTGACACTGAAGGTATGGCAGCAGAGTTCCTAGAGAAACCATTTTGAATTTTTCTGACTAGGAACCTGTTCAACTCTCTGAGATCTAAAATGGGTCTGAAGCCCCCTGTTTTCTTTGGGATAAGAAAATAGGGGGAGTAGAACCCTGTGCCCTGTTGTTGAGAAGGCACCTCTTCTATTGCCCCCTGGGCTAGAAGAGTGGCAAACTCCTGCTCTAACAGGTTGAGGAGGGAGGTTGGAGAATTGAACTGGTGCACTCTCGTGAGAGGGGGCAAGCTGAAAAACGAAGTTTGTACCCCTCTCTTATGATGGAGAGTGTCCAATGCTCTGCAGTGATTTGCCCCCATCTGGGAGCAAAGTGACATAACCTTCCTGGAATGGTGGAGGGCTCTGGGCCTTCTAGAGCCAGGAAGGCTAAGTTCTCTAGCAGAAAGTCAAAGGCCCTGAGGGGGCTGAGACTGCTGGGCTGGAGCAGGCCTCGCAGCCTTTACCTTGGTCTGTTTGGAGGATTGCTGACGTTTAGAAGGGAACTGAGCTGCAGAAGATGCTCTCTGACTATAAGCAGGATAGGACCTTCCCCTTTTAGAAAAAGGTGTTTTCTTGAGCAACCTTTTCTTAGCAGGAGCAGCTATAGATTTGGATAGTTTATCCAAGGCAGAATTTTCAGCATCCATGTGATTGGCTTTTGCTTGCCAATCTTTACCAAACAGATTCTCACCTGTACAAGGGATATTTCCCAATTCATCTTGGACCCAGATCTCCAAATCAGATGCTTGAAGCCAAGCAATCCTACGTGCACCTATAGCTATAGCTGAGGCTCTGCTTACGCATTCAAAGGAGTCGAAAGCTGCACGGTTGGAGAATTTGGAGATATCCTGGGCCTGTTTAAGCCCAGCCAGAAATTCTTGCCTTTTATTGTCAGACATAAAAGGACTTAAAGTTTGTAAATGGTCAGTGACTTCCTTCAAGAACATTCCCATGTAGAGACTATAGGAATTAATTCTCGCAGCAAGCATGGAAGCTTGGAAGACTCTACGTCCAAAAGCATCCAAGGTTCTACATTCACGTCCTGGAGGATTAGAGGCATGTCTCTTGGCACTTCTAATCTTTCTCATTGCAGACTCCACCACAATAGAGTGGTGAGGAAACCAGGACAAGGAGGGACACGATACATGGTGTCCAATCTGCGAGAATGAGGAGAGGTGGTTAGAGGTGCTTCCCACATCCTTAACATGAGATCATACAGAATCTCATGAATAGGTAAGGTAGCTGCCTCCTTAGGAGTTTTAGGATATTGCGAAATATTTAACTCCTTGGCTCTAGGTTCTGACTCAGGGGCCACTGTAACAGAGAGGCCCCTAGCCAATTCTCTGATAAAGTCTTGAAAAGACAAGTCCTCTGGAGGAGACATCCTTCGCTTAGGCGAGAACTCCTCCTGTGGAAGAAGCATCCCTGCATCGACAGACTCTTCAGAATCCTCAGAGTCATCGAAGTATCGTCTGTCTGGATGCTCTTGCAAAGCCCGATACCCGTACCGATGGAGATCGGTATCGGGAATCACCGGTACCGGGGTATCGGTACCGGAGGGCTGCAGAGGGCAGGGTACTGGCATGGCGGACACCAATGCCGATGTTGATGCCACCGGTACCGAGATCGGTGCCGATGGCGATGCCGGAGCCGGTACCAGCGGAGTAGTCTGTTGCGGTACCACGGGCGTCGATGTCACAAGGAAAGTCACCAGAATGCGTTTGATGGACAGAATCCTCTGATCCATCGATGCTGCCAATGCCTGGAAGTCGGTACCGGTGGAAGCCACCGGTACCCCAGAGCATGGCACCAGGAGATCTGTCAAGGCCATGCCATCGAGATCATCCTGGAACCCTGATGATGATGCTTTAACATAAGAACATAAGATATGCCATACTGGGTCAGACCAAGGTCCATCAAGCCCAGTATTCTGTTTCCAACAGTGGCCAATCTAGGTCATATGTACTTAGCAGTTTCCCCAAGAGACACAAGTTCCACAATGCTTGTACTGGGTCAAGCATTGATATCTTTGGTCACTTCTTAATAATGGTTTATGGACCTTTCCTCCAGGAACTTGTCCAAACCTTTTTTAAACCCAGCTACACTAACAGCCTTTACTACATCCTCCGGTAACAAATTCCAGAGTTTGATTACACGTTGAGTGAAAAAATATTTTCTTTTATTAGTCTTAAATAGTTTACCCTGTAGCTTCATTGCATGTCCCCTAGTCTTTCTATATTCTGATAAGGTAAACAATCGATCTACGTTTACCCGTTCCACTCTGTTCATTAATTTATAGACTTCTATCATATCTCCCCTCAGCCGTTTCTTTTCCAGGTTAAAGAGCCCTAACCTTTTTAGCCTTTCTTCATAGGAGTATCCTTCCATCCCCTTTTCCATTTTGGTGGCTCTTCTCTGAACCTTTTCTAAAATCGCTATATCCTTTTTAAGATACGGCGACCAGAATTGCACACAATATTCAAGGTGCGGTCTCACCATGGAACGATATAGAGGCATTATAATCTCTTTTGTTTTATTTTCCATTCCTTTCCTTATCATACCTAGCATTCTATTTGCTCTTTTGGCCGCCGCTGCACACTGGGCCGAAGATTTTAACATGGTATCCACAATGACGCCTAAATCTTTTTCCTGGGTGGTGGTTCCTAATGTGGAACCTTGCATCGTGTAACCATAGTTTGGGTTGTTCTTCCCTAGGTGCATAACCTTGCACTTGTCCACATTAAATTTCATCTGCCATTTTGATGCCCAGTCTTCCAATTTATCAAGATCCTCTTGCAATTTTTCACAATCCTCTTGGGTTTAACAACTTTAAATAGTTTTGTGTCATCTGCAAATTTGATAACCTCACTCGTTATTCCACTTTCCAGGTCATTTATGAATATGTCAAAAAGCAGCGGACCCAGCACAGATCCCACTATTCACCTTTCTCCATTGGGAAAATTGGCCATTTAGCCCTACCCTCTGCTTTCTATCTTTTAACCAGTTCCTGATCCACAATAGTACATTGCCTCCTATCCCATGACTCTTTAGTTTTGCCAAAAGTCTCTGATGAGGGACCTTGTCAAAGGCTTTCTGAAAGTCCAGATACACAATATCAACCGACTCACCTTTGTCCACCTGTTTATTCACTCCTTCAAAAAAACATAACAGATTAGTAAGACAAGATCTTCCTTGTCTAAAGCCATGTTGGCTGTCTCCCATTAGGTTGTGACTATCTACATGCTGAGTAATTTTATTCTTTATGATGGTTTCTACCATTTTTCCCGGTACTGACGTCAGGCTCACCGGTCTATAGTTTCCCGGATCACCCCTGGAACCCTTTTTAATAATTGGTGCTACATTGGCGATCCTCCAATCTTCAGGTATTAGAGATGATTTTAATGATAGTTCACAGATTACTGATAGCAGTTCTGCAATCTCATATTTCAGTTCTTTCAACACCCTTGGATGTATACCATCCGGCCCAGGTGATTTGCTACTCTTCAGTTTATCTAATAGTTGTAAGACATCTTCCCGATGTATCGATATTTCCTCCAATTCTTCCGCACCTTTAAATACCACTTCAGTCATGGGTAACATCCCTACATCTTCCTCAGTAAAGACCGAAGCAAAGAATTCATTCAGTCTCTCCGCTATCGCCTTGTCGCCTCTTACTGCTCCTTTAACCCCTTTATCATCTAATGGACCAACTGATTCTCACAGGTTTTTTGCTACAAATGTACTTGAAAAGGTCTTTATTTCGCGTTTTTGCTTCCGCAGCAAGCTTCTTCTCAAATTCTCTCTTTGCCTGCCTTGTCAATGCCTTGCATTTGACTTGCCAGTGCTTGTGCTGTTTCCAGGTTTGGTCGTTTGGCTCTTTTTTCCATTTCCTGAAAGATGCTTTTTTGGAAACAGCCTTTAGAGGCCGAAGCCTCCCGCCGGGATAATTTTGCCAGTGCAGAATCCTCGAGGGCAAGGCCGGAGGCATCTCGATGCTTAGCAGGAGATTTGCCCTTCGAGGACCGGCTGGATTTGTGTTTAGTTACCTGAGATCCATGTGAGGAAGAAGCAGCCCTTGAAGACGTCGATGCCACCGAAGCCGCATCAGAGGGAAACAGGGTACTGAGATTGGCAGCTCGGTTCTGTTGACCTCTCTTAGACATCATGGAACAGGACACAATCTGTAATGGAATGGTCAGGGCCTAAACATTTTGGACACCAGTCATGGGTGTCGGTGACGGAAATAGTACCGCCACATTTTGTGCACTTCTTAAATCCTGAGGCAGGCTTTTCCATATTTAAGGAAAAAGGTTTTGGGCCTAAGGCCCAAAACTGAAGTACACTTGAAGAAAAATGAATAGAAAAAAGGGGTTTCTTTTTGTTTGTTTTTTAAAGGAAAAGAATAACAACCGGCGGTACCAGTATAGCGTCGAAGAAGGCAGACGCGACAGAAAAGAAATAAAGGAAAAATAAGGAAATTCTTCTGCGGTGACAGGAACATGACCTGCTGGCTCCACGGAAAAAGAACAACTGAGGAGAGGCAGTTGGAAAGGCGGGAAGGCAGCACGCAGGTGCTGTGGGATGCTCCCAAAAGCTTTCTGATTGGACACTGGGGAGCGTTCCCGCGCAGGCTCCGTCGGTACCGACGTACCCATATGTGAAGACTCATTCCTGCTTGTTCCTGGAGATTAGCAAATCACCTGGACCGGATGGTATACATCCAAGAGTGTTGAAAGAACTGAAATATGAGATTGCAGACCTGCTATTAGTAATCTGTGAACTTTCATTAAAATCATCTGTAATACCTGAAGATTGGAGGATCGCCAATGTAACGCCAATTTTTAAAAAGGGTTCCAGGGGTGATTCGGGAAATTACAGACCGGTGAGCCTGACGTCAGTACCGGGGAAAATGGTAGAAACCATCATAAAGAACAAAATTACACAGCATGTAGATAGTCATGGCCTAATGGGAGACAGCCAACATGGCTTTAGACAAGGAAGATCTTGTCTTACTAATCTGATATATTTTTTTGAAGGTGTGAATAAACAGGTAGACAAAGGTGAGTCGGTTGATATAGTGTATCTGGACTTTCAGAAAGCCTTTGACAAGGTCCCTCATCAGAGACTTTTGGCAAAACTAAAAAGTCATGGGATAGGAGGCAGTGTACTATTGTGGATCGGGAACTGGTTAAAAGATAGAAAGCAGAGGATAGGACTACATGGCCAATTTTCCCAATGGAAAAAGGTGAATAGTGGAGTACCCCAGGGATCTGTACTGGGTCCGCTACTTTTTGACATATTCATAAATGACCTGGAAAAGGGAATAACTTGTGAGGTTATCAAATTTGCAGACGACACAAAACTGTTTAAAGTTGTTAAAACCCAAGAGGACTGTGGAAAACTGCAGGAGGATCTGGATAAATTGGAAGACTGGGCATCCAAATGGCAGACAAAATTTAATGTGGACAAGTGCAAAGTTATGCACCTAGGAAAGAACAACCCACACTATGGTTACACGATGCAAGGTTCCACATTGGGAACCACCACCCAGGAAAAAGATTTAGGAGTCATCGTGGATAACATGTTAAAACCTTCCGTCCAGTGTGCAGCAGCGGCCAAGAAAGCAAATAGAATGCTAGGTATCATAAGGAAAGGAATGGAAAATAAAAGAGTAGTTACTCACCTGTAACAGGTGTTCTCCAAGAGCAGCAGGAATCAGTCCTCACATATGGGTGACGTCGGCGCCGACGGAGCCCCCGTGTGGAGCATTTCCCCAGCTTTCAAAGAAAGCCTTTGGGAATGCAGCGCACATGCGCAGCCCCCTTCCCGCCCAAGGGTGCCATCTTGCTCAGTCTGATGACATAGCTAAAAGACAGCAAAAATAGCAAAAATAAATCATATGACTGCAACTCCAAGGGGAGGAGGGAGGGTTGTGAGGACCGATTCCTGCTGCTCCTGGAGAACACCTGTTACAGGTGAGTAACTACTCTTTCTCCAGGACCAAGCAGGAAGTCAGTCCTCACTGGGACTCCCCAGCTTAGGGCTACTGGAGACCCCAAACTGAAACAATGAGCTCCCTCTAGAGCCTCAGCATGCAAGAACAGAATCTTCTCTGATAACACCCCCTAACGGTAGCCCAACACCAGGGCCGGAGGGTAGGAGTTGCCTAAACCCCAAAGAGATTATGGAGTATTGCCTGCCCGAAAGCACTGTCCCTGTGGGACTCCCTCTCAAGGCAGTAGTGGGCCGCAAAAGTCTGGCTTGAAGACCAAGTAGTGGCTCGGCAGATGTCTGCCAATGGAACAGAGCGGAGATGAGCCATTGACGCAGCCTTCGCCCTGACACAATGAGCCGTAACTCGACCCTGCAACGAGAGGCCGGCTGCCCTGTAAGCCCAGGCGATACAGTCAGCTACCCATATGGACAAAGTACGCTTGGAGACAGCCAACCCCAACTTATTGGGGTCAAAAGAGACGAAGAGCTGAACAGCCCTCCGGTGCTCCCGCGTACGGTCAAGGTAAACATAGAAACATGATGACAGAAAAAGACCACAAGGCCCATCTAGTCTGTCCTTCCATAACAACAACTACAACAGTCCACTTTCTACCTTTAGAGATCCTCTGTGTTGGTCCCATGCTTTTTTGAATTCAGTTACTGTCCTCATCTCTACCACCTCCACTGGGAGACTATTCCACGGATCCACTACTCTTTCCGTAAAGAAATATTTCCGCATATCACTCCTGAATCTATCTCCCTTCACCCTCATCCCATGTCCCCTCGTAGCAGAACTTGCTTTCAATTGAAAGAGGCTCTCTCCCTGAACATTTATGCCACGGAGGTATTTAAACATCTCAATCATATCACCTCTATCCCGCCTTTCCTCTAAGGTGTACATATTAAGATCCTTAAGTCTGTCCTCATATGCTTTATAATGAAGCCCATTAATCATTTTAGTAGCAACCCTCTGCACCGACTCCATCCTGTTCACATCCTTTTGAAGGTGCGGTCTCCAGAATTGCACACCATACTCCAAATGAGGTCGCATCAAAGACTTATACAGAGGTATTATCACCTCCTTTTTTCTGCTAGCCATTCCTCTCCGTATGCACCCAAGCATCCTTCTAGCTTTTGCCGTCGCCTTTTCTACCTGTTTAGCTACTTTAAGATCATCAGACACAACCACGCCTAGGTCCCGCTCTTCTTTAGTGGACAAAAGTACTTCACCTCCTATACTGTATTGCTCCCTTGGATTGCTGCAGCCCAAATGCATGACCTTACATTTTTTAACATTAAATCCCAGCTGCCAAATTCTAGACCATTCTTCAAGCTTAGCTAGATCCCTCCTCATGTTATCTACACCTTCCTGGGTGTCTACTCTATTACAGATTTTGGTATCATCCGCAAAGAGGCAAACCTTACCAGACAGCCCTTCCGCTATATCACTAACAAAGATGTTAAAAAGAATCGGACCAAGGACAGATCCCTGGGGCACACCACTGGTAACATCCTTCTCCTCAGAGTGAGCTCCATTTACTTGTACTCTTTGTCGCCTCCCACCCAACCAATTTCTAACCCAAGCAGTAACTTTAGGGTCCATCCCTAGGGTGCTCAGTTTGTTTATAAGTCGCCTGTGAGGAACAGTGTCAAAGGCTTTACTGAAATCTAAATACACCACATCTAGAGCTCTCCCTCGGTCCAACTCCCTGGTCACCCAGTCAAAGAAATCGATCAGATTTGTCTGACAAGACCTGCCTCTGGTGAATCCATGCTGCCTCGGATCCTGTAATCCGCCGGACTCCAGAAACCTCACTATTTTCTCTTTCAGCAGCGTTTCCAATAATTTACTCACCACTGAAGTTAAACTAACCGGCCTGTAGTTTTCAACCACATCCTTACTTCCGCTTTTGTGTAAAGGCACCACATGAGCCTCTCTCCAGTCCTTTGGCACCACTCCCGACTCCAACGAGGCATTGAAAAGGTCAGTCAGTGGAGGTGCTAGAACGTCCCCAAGTTCCCTCAGTATTCTAGGGTGTATCCCATCCGGTCCCATCGCTTTGTCTACTTTAAGTTGAGCTAGTTTCTCACGAACACAGTCTTCTGAAAATTGTTCAAGATGTCCCTCGCTTCTGTTCTTATTTGTGGGTGTTTTCTGAGGTCCTGCTCCTGGTTCTTCATCTGTGAACACAGAACAAAAATATTTGTTAAGCAATTCCGCTTTATCCTTATCAGCTTCTACATATTCCCCCCCTGCACCCTTGAGTCTGACAATACCACTTTTGCCCTTCCTCTTCTCACTAATATATCTGAAAAATGTCTTATCCCCCCCATTTTATTGCATTGGCTATTTCCTCCTCCTTTTGAATCTTTGCCTTCTTGACTACTTTGCTAGCTTCTCTAAGTTTTTCCAAATACAGATGCCTGTCTTCCTCTCTCTGTGATCTCTTGTATTTCATGAAGGCCTCCCTCTTTTTCTTCACTTTTTCAGCTACTTCCTTCGAAAACCATAGCGGTCTCCTGTTCCTTTTGCCTTTATTTACCATTTTAACAAAAAGGTTGGTTGCCTTTAAAATACCCCCTTTCAGTTTTGCCCACTGTTTTTCTACATCCCCCAGCTGTTCCCATCCCACTAACGACTCCCTGAGGTATTGGCCCATCTTCGCAAAGTTAGTCTTCCTAAAGTCTAAGATCTTCACCTTGGAATGGATTCTAACAGCCCTAGTCCTAATACTGAACCACACCATCTGGTGGTCACCGGATGCAAAATGATCTCCCACTACAACATCAGAAACACTCTCACCATTGGTAAGCACCAAGTCCAGTATGGCCCCTTCACGTGTGGGGTCTGTTACCAATTGCCTGAATAGTTCTCCCTGTAGAGAATCCAGGATCTCCTTACTTCTAGATGATACTGCAGCAGGAATGTGCCAATCAACATCTGGCATATTGAAATCTCCTAGCAGTAGCACTTCCCCTTTCCTAGCAATGCTGCGTATGTCTTCAATTAACTCTCTGTCCACCTCTTCCTCTTGTGAGGGAGGTCTGTATATCACACCAATGCAAATAGATTTCTCTTTCCCTCTTTCTAGTTTAACCCACAATGCCTCCTCTCCCTTTTAAGCTCTGTAATTCCAAAGCTTTAATAGTAGTTTTTACATATAGTGCCACTCCTCCTCCCCTTCTTCCTACCCTGTCCTTTCTGAATAAAGTATAGCCAGGTATAGTTACATCCCAGTCATGGTTTTCTGTGAACCATGTTTCTTTAACTGCCACTAAATCCAAGTCAGCCACTCCCACCAAAGCTTCAACTTCAGGGATCTTATTTCCCATGCTACGGGCATTAATACACACTGCTTTCCATGTGTTACCCCTGTTACCCATTTCCATAAAGGTATTTAATGTATCACCTACCTGGGGGCTTTCACTTACCTGGGGGCTTTCTTCACCCATCCCCAACGAAGCTAGTTTAAAGCCCTCTTCAGTAGATTAGCCAGTCTACTACCAAAGATGTGTTGACCTTTCTTGGACAGATGGATGCCATCTCTGCTCTGCAACCCTTGGAACAGCATCCCATGGTCTAGGAAACCAAAACGCTCTCGAAGACACCATCCACGCAGCCATGCATTCATCTCCAGGATGCGAGCTTCTCTGCCTTGGCCTTTACCCTCAACAGGGAGGATTGAAGAGAACACCACCTGTGCACCTACCTGCTTCACCCTCTGTCCAAGAGCCATGAAGTCACTTTTGATATGTTCCGAGGTATACCTGGCAGTATCATTTGTTCCAACATGGATTAGCAACATTGGGTAATAGTCAGTGGGCTTGATGAGTCTCGGCAAACTCTCCGTAACATCTTGGATCTTGGCACCAGGCAGACAGCACACCTCTCTGGACATCAAGTCTGGTCGGCAGATGGACGCCTCAGTACCCCTCAGAAGAGAGTCTCCAACAACCACTACCCTTCGTTTCCTTCTGGTCACTGATTCCGCAACTATGGGGTACTTGAACTCTGGTTCTTCCCTTTCCAGGGATGCTTTCACCTCCTCCGCTTCCAGGGCTGCATAATGGTTCTTCAATTCAAGGGCTGGAGAAGTTGGATTGGTGATTTTGCAGGCTCTGGTGACTGTTGTCCAACCATCAACATTCTGTTGGCACCCATCTTCTCCTGTGCTGGAGAGCCTGGTTGCTGCAAGAAGCATCTCATCAATGTACTTCTCACTGTCTTGAATGCTCCTCAGCCTCGCCACTTCCTCTCTGAGTTCCTCCACTTGTTTCCTCAGAGCTTCAGCATGCAGGCACCCTGCACATGGAACCGGTTCTTCAACTGGCATTAGGACCTCTGTCTGGACCGAGGCAGAAGCTGTAACGCCCTCCTATAGTCCAGGGTATGCAAGACCATCTCAGCCCGGCTGGCATGCGGCCTGGGAAAGAAAGTCGGAAGAACTACCTCTTGACTGAGGTGAAAAGAGGAGACAACCTTAGGAAGAAACTTAGGGTGAGTCCGTAAGACTACTCTGTTCCTATAGAACCTAGTATAAGGAGCATCTGAGAAGCTCACTCACTCGTCTCACTGAGGTAAGGGCTACCAGAAACAACGCTTTCCAAGAGAGAAAACGTAGAGAGCAGGGAGCCATAGGTTCAAAAGGTGGACAAGTAAGCCGTTGCAAGACCACATTCAAGTCCCAGTCAGGGGCAGGAGGACGCAGTGGAAGTTTAAGCAAAAGCAAGCCTCTGCGGAAGCGAGCCACCAAAGGATGGCTAGACAGAGAGCGACCTTCGACAGGGGTGTGGTGTGCTGAAAGAGCACTAATGTGCACCCTCACAGAATTGGACTTAAGGCCTAGGTTGGACAGGCGAAGCAAATACTGCAGCACCACTGGTATGAGGCATGAGAAAGGATCCTCATTGTGCTGAGTACACCAGACAGAGAACCTACGCCACTTAAGGGCATAAGACTTTCGGGTGGATTGCCTCCGAGAAGCCAAGACCATGAGATTGGGGTGTAAGAGAGATCCCTGCTCCTGAGACAGGAGATCGGGTTGCATCCCCAGAGGAAGAGGAGTGTCCACCGCTAGTTGCAAAAGAAGTGGGAACCACGGTTGCCTCGGCCATCTGGGGGCCACCAGGATCATCGAGGCCCTGTCCCTGAGCACTTTGAACAGTGTCTTGGGCACTAGAGGCGTGGGAGGAAACGCATAGAGGAGGCCTGTGGACCAAGGAATGAGAAACGCATCCGCTGCTACTCTGAGAGGATGCGGTTGTCTGGAACAGAACCTTGGAAGTTGACAGTTCAGAGGACTGGCAAAGAGATCTATGGTTGGCAGGCCCCATCTCAGGAAGATCTGTTGAACCACTAAGGGATTCAACTGCAATTCGTGCGGCTGCAAGATCCGGCTCAGTCTGTCCGCCAGGCAATTTTCCTGACCTGGGAGGTAGACTGCTTTGAGAAGGATGCCATGATCGATTGCCCAGAAGCATAGTCTCTGTGCCTCCTGACACAGAAGGGACCCTGTGCCCCCTTGTTTGTTCACGTAGAACATAGCAACTTGATTGTCCGTCTAGACCAAGACAGACTGGTGAGAGATGAGATGGGAGAAGGTTCTCAGGGCTAAGCGGATAGCTCTCAGTTCTAAGAGATTGATCTCCTGAGCAGCCTCCCAAGGGGTCCACAGGCCTTGAGTACATGCTCCTTGGCAATGTGCACCCCAACCCTGAAGAGAAGCATCGGTGGTCAGCACTTGAGAGTGTGGAGGTGTCTGAAAAAACACCCCGTGCAGTAGATTCGAAGATGAAGTCACCACTTCAGAGAAGAGGTTAGTAGCGTGGACAACCTCACTTTGTCCGTAAGGCGTCCTGTGGCTTGGTGCCATTGAGTTCAGAGGCCCCATTGAGCTGGCCTCATGTGCAGCCGGGCATTTGGGGTTACATGGACCGTAGAAGCCATGTGACCTAAAAGCCTCAGGAATTACCTGGCGGAGACCAGAGAATTGCTGTGGAACTGCCTGGCCAGGTCCATTAATCTGTGGGCCCTGTCCACGGGTAAAAAGGCCTTGGCCTGAAGGGTGTCCAGCCTTGCTCCTATGAACTCCATGTTCTGTGAAGGTTGCAAAACGGACTTTGCGACGTTTATAACAAACCCCAAGTGCTGAAGGAGAGCAACAGTGTGAAGGGTGGCTTGATTGGCCTCCTGTGGAGACTGGCCCCTGATGAGCCAGTCGTCCAGGTATGGAAACACAAAGAGGCCTTGGAGCCTTAGGTAGGCTGCCACCACCGCCAGGCACTTGGTGAACACCCTGGGGGCGGAGGTTAGGCCAAAGGGCAGTACTCTGTACTGATAGTGGTTTCCTCCCACTACAAACCTGAGATATTGTCTGTGGTCTGGATGAATGAGGATGTGAGTATACGCATCCTTTAGGTCTAAGGAGCATAGCCAGTCTCCCTGCTGGAGGTAGGGCAGCAGAATTCCAAGGGTGAGCATCTTGAACTTTTCCCTCTCCAGGAACTTGTTGAGATTTCACAAGTCCAGGATGGGTCTGAGGCCTCCTGTTCTTTTTGGTACTAGAAAGTACCTGGAATAGAAGCCTTGACCCCTCAGGTGGTGGGGCACTGGTTCCACGGCCTGTTCCTTTAGAAGACTTGCCAATTCCTGTAGGAGTAAGTCCCTGTGCAGAGGGAGTCTGGGAGGCTCTCCTGGAAAATAGGAGGGGGGTACCTGGTGAAAGTGGAGAAGATAGCCCCTGTGGACTATACTGAGCACCCAGGTATCCCTTGTGACGGCTGATAACCTGTGGGCAAACAGGGCCAGCCGACCTCCTGTGCAGATGGCCAGCTGAGGAGGCTATGCCACTGGAGTCAAAACCCCGCTCCCTGCTGTGCAGGAGCCGGTGTTGGAGGCTCGGGGCTTTCTGCCTACGGGGCCCATGTCCCTGCCCCTTGGCCTGCTGACCCTATTGGGGAGCTACAGAGGCCTGATAATGAGGGTACTGTTTATAGGCAGATGACTTCCTCGGGTAAAAGGTCTTTTTTCCCCGAGCCCTTCTTCTTTTGAGAAAGGGCAGAGGTCTTTCTGGACAGCCTAGTTCAAGTAAGAGTCTCGGTCTCGAGTTCTGCAGCTCTTTTCAGCCATCGGCTTGCCAAAGAGGTTTTCACCTCGGCAGGGGACATCGACCAACTTGTCCTGCACCCATGGCTCGAGGTCCGATCACTGTAGCCAAGCCTGACGGCATGCACAGATGCCGGCCGCGGCTACTCGGGCCGAAGCCTCGAAGCCATCATAGGCTGCTCGAGAAATAAACTTCGAGCACTCACGAATACCCGACAGAGCATTGAACTCTGCAAAAGTTCCTCGGAGAGACCAGCAGAGAACCCGGCAATCTCCTTTGCCAGGTCTCAAAGGTACATGCCCATGTACAGCTGGTAGGTCTGGACACGGCAAGCAAGTATAGAGCCCTGGAAGCACTTCTTACCGAGGGCATCCAGATTCTGGGCCTCCCAGCCAGGAGGCACCGAGGAGTGCATCTTTTGACTCTTCAGACGATGCATGGCTGATTCCACAACCATGGAGTGGTGCGGTAATTGTGCCTTTTGGAATCCGGGGCTCTTGCGGACTCGATAGATTGAATCAACCCGCTTGCTTAAAACCGGCGTTGACGCCGGCGCCTCCCACATGTGGAAGAGCAATCGTTCCAGCATCGGAGGAACCGGAACAGTAAAGGCCTCCTTCGGGGGAGAGTCATACTGTAGGGCCTCGAGCTCCTCGGCTCGAGGCTCCTCCTCGGGATCCGCGGGGAATGCCAAGGCCTTGGCCATATCCCGCACAAAGTCCGAGAACCGGGTATCCTCCCGTGGGGACCTTCTCCGAGGCTCCGACTCGGGTGAGTCCGAAGGAACGCACCGAGTCCGAAAGGTGTCGGGTGACTCCTCATCCTCCGCTCCCAGCCGGACTCCTTGGAGGAGGAATCAAGCGGCTCCGGTCGGGCAGGCACCGATGCCATCCGCCCCGACGCTGAGGGTACCGGCGTCGACGACCTCGGTCCCAAACAGGAGGCCGAGGGAGACCTTGGCCGAGGATTGAGGGAGACCTTGGCCGAGGATTGACTCGAGCGCGCATGGACTCGAGGATCGGCTTGGCCTCTGGGGTCGACTTGGACGTCGACGTCCCAGTGGTCGGGGCAGATGCACCGGTGAGACCGGCGATCAGTGCCCGCTGCTGTTCCATGAAGGCAGCCAAGCTGCTCTCCAAGGCCGTCAACCTGAGTCTGAGCTCAGGGAGACTCAGCAGCCCTCGACTCGAGCCCCGGCGGCACCGGGCCCGACGTCGGCTCCCCTGGAGGAGAGTCCACGAGGACAACAGTACTCACGTGACCCGGGAACTCCATCTCCACACGAGGTTGTTTTGCAGGCCTCTCCGACTCCGAAGACCCGGGACGGCGCTCGGGGCTATGCGACTCGGCCCTCGAGGAGCCAAGTGCGTCCACCGACGCCGCCCTCGTGGTTTTTTTCTTCTTGCGATGCTCCCGTGAGGGAGACCCCCTTTCAGAGGAGCCTCGACACTGCTCGGGGCCGGAGTCCCGAGATGTCGAGGCCTCTGACGAGGTCCGGGCCCGACCGGACACGGAGTCAGAGAAGATTCTTTCCTTTTGGTGCTGCCGACTCCTCAATGCCTTAGAGGACATTTTCCCACACAGACCACAGATCATCGGGTCATGATCGGGTCCGAGGCACCGGAGGCAGCAGTCATGTGTGTCGGTGAGAGACATAAGTTTCTTACACCGATCACACTTTTTAAACCCGCTGGCAGCCATCGGGGGAAAAAGGGCCCCTGCGAGGTCAAACGACAGGGCTGCCAGTGAAAATAGAAAAAATGGCGCGTACGCTAGTCACTAAGGACAAAAAATGAAAAAAGAGGTCCGGGCTCGATACCGATGTATAGGGCCCAGGCGGGAAAGGGAAACCGGCGTCGAACCGAAGAAAATGGGTTCACGCAGAATAAAATCGACTTTTTCCTCGGGTGAAACGAAAACACATCCGTCGGGCTCCGTGGAAAAAAGAAGACTGAGCAAGATGGCACCCTTGGAGGGGAAGGGGGCCGCGCATGCGCGCTGCATTCCCAAAGACTTTCTTTGAAAGCTGGGGAAATGCTCCGCACGGGGGCTCCGTCGGCACCGACGTCACCCATATTTGAGGACTGACTTCCTGCTTGGTCCTGGAGAAACAAAGGATATTATAATGCCTCTGTATCTTTCCATGGTATGACCGCACCTTGAATATTGTGTGCAATTCTGGTCGCCGTATCTTAAAAAGGATATAGCGTTATTAGAAAAGGTACAGAGAAGAGCCACCAAAATGGTAAAGGGGATGGAAGGCTACTCCTATGAAGAGAGGCTACAAAGGTTAGGGCTCTTCAACCTGGAAAAGAGACGGCTGAGGGGAGATATGATAGAGGTCTATAAATGAATGAATAGAGTGGAACGGGTAAACGTAGATCAATTGTTTACGCTATCAGAATACAGAAAGACATGGGGACATGCAATGAAGCTACAGGGTAAACTATTTAAGACAAATAAGAGAAAATATTTTTTCACTCAACGTGTAATCAAACTCTGGAATTTGTTACCAGAGGATGTAGTAAGAGCTGTTAGTGTAGCTGGGTTTAAAAAAGGTTTGGACAAGTTCCTGGAGGAAAGGTCCATAAGCCATTATTAAAAAGGGACCCAGGATATCAATGCTTGACCCAATACAAGCATTGTGGAACCTGTGTCTTTTGGGGATACTGCTAGGTACGTATGACCTCGATTGGCCACTGTTGGAAACAGGATACTGGGCTTGATGGACCTTGGTCTGACCCAGTATGGCGTATCTTATGTTCTTAAGTAATGGTTTCCCTGAACCATGAAGCAGAGGTACTTTCTGTGCTTGAGATGGACGAGGACGTGAGCGTAAGCATCCTTTAAGTCCAAGGAGCATTGCCAATCGCCCTGCTGGAGGTAGGGCAGTAATGTTCCAAGGGAGAGCATCCTGAATGTCTCCCGCCCCAGGAACTTGTTGAGGTTCCGCAGGTCGAGGATAGGCTGAAGGCCCCCTGTCCGCTTTGGGATGAGGAAGTATCAGGAGTAAAACCCCAGTCCTCGGAAGTGTGTGGGACTGGTTCTACTGCCCCGTCCCCGAGGAGGCCTGCAAGCTCCTGAGTCAGGAGGGCCTGGTGCTGGGGAAGCCGCCTTGGCTCCCCAGGGAAGTTCGGAGGAGGAAGCTGGTCCAGATGGAGGAGACAGCCCTCCCGAATGACCTGGAAGACCCAGGCGTCAGTAGAGATGGACTCCCACCTGTGGGAGAAGTGGACCAGATGCCTCCCCCCCCCCCCCCCGACAGACAGCCGATCTGTCAGCAGACAAGAGGCTATGCCGATGGCGTCAAAACCCCAAGGATGGCTGAGTCGATGCCGGGGGTTTGGTCTTGGGACCTTTCGGCTTACAAGGGCCGTGGGGCCGTGTTCTTGCCCTGACTGCCCTGAATGGGGGTTGATGCCGGCGGGTAGGATGGGTAGCCCTTGTAAGGCAGCCCTTTCTGGTGGAAGAAAATGCTTCTTGCTCTGCTATTTCTTCCTGGGGAGGGAGGAGGTTTTCCGGGAGAGGTGAGTACGAGTCACGTACTCTGTTTCAATCTCTGCTGCCTTATCCTCCATGGGCTTGCCGAATAGTTGCTCCCCGAGGCAAGGGATGCCCAGCAGCTTCTCCTGGACCCACTGCTCTAGGTCCGAGGACTGGAGCCAAGCCTACCGGCGGGCTCTGATGCCAGCCGCCGCCATCCGGGCAGAAGACTCGAAGCCGTCGTATGCTGCTCGCGAGAGGTACTTCGAGCATTCTCTGATGGATTTTGAGAGGGCCTGAAAATGTCGGAGATGGTCTCTGTCAAGGCCTGCTGCAAAGCCTCCGAGCTCTCTACTGAGGTCATGGAGGAACATCCCAATGTATAATTGGTAAACATGAATACGGCAAGACAGCATGGAGCCCTTATAAGCCTTGCGCCTGAGGGCGTCTCTGCCCGGTGGGACTGAAGAGTGAGTCTTCGGGCTCTCTAACTTCCTCATGGCTAATTCGACCACCATCGAGGCGTGAGGAAGCTGGGCTTTCTGAGACACCGGGTCCTGTTGAACCCTATACATAGCGTTCAGGTGCTTGCTCACCATAGGGACAGAGGCCGGGGTCTCCCACATGCGAAGGAGGAGTCGGTTCAGAATGGAAGGAACCGATACAGAGAGCTTTCTTCTGAGGGGCTTCATAATGAAGAATATCAAGCTCCTCTGCGCGAGGCTTCTCTTCCGACTCAGTGGTGAGTGCTAGGGCCTGCACCATGTCCCGGACGAACTCCAGAAAGGTGGTGTCCTCAGGAGGTGACCGCCGCCTCTGGGTCAGTGGAGAGTGGTATGAGGGCAGGTCTCAGTGGGACAGAGTCTCGGACTCCCACTCTGAGTAGTCCGTGGAGGACCCGAGGTTGGGTGGCTCAAGATGGGTTGGTGACTCGTGCCGGGCTTTTGAGGCCAAAGCCTGCCTGGAGTTGGAGGTGCTCGCCAGAGAAGATCTCGTGTCTGAGGACCGGGACAGAGATTGAGACCCGCACCAAGGATCCTTATGAGGCTTCTGGCTCTCGGGGGTCACTGTGGCGGCCCAGGGAGTCTGAGGTTCTTGTGGTCTCGAGGCACGTGCCGGCAGGGCCGGGCACCAGTGCCTGCTGGGCAGCGAGGAATGCAGAAATGCTGCGCTCCAAGGCCAGCATTTGGGCCTCCCACTCGGAGTGGGGTCTTGCGACCTGTGATACTGCAGGCCCTCTGACACAAAGAAAAAAAGTTTTAAATCTTGAAAAAAAAACAAGATTTACCCGCAATTACATGAAGGTACACATAGAGGGAGCAGGAGAGCAAGCCTGGAAGCAGAGGAACCACGCCTCTATGGGCAGGACCCAGAAGCAGCTGGTCTTGATTTAAGCAGGGACAGAGCATTACAAGAAGGGAGGCAAGGAGCTTGGCAGAGAGCTTCACAGAGAGCATTACAGGAAGCAGTGCCAAGAGCAGCTCCAGAAGCCGGAGTCAGAGACCGGGGTGAAGTCACTGACAGACCCAGAATAACTCAAGGAGTGAAAGCTACTGGGAGAGCAGGCCGAGGTGAAGGCCCAAGAGCAGGCCTAGAGGAAGGCCATACACAACTGCAAGGGGCAGTATTACAGAGTGCAGCCAAGGAAGGAGGTGCTTACCCTTCCAGCTGGAGAGGAAGCCTTGTCCAAGGAGAAGGACGGGGATACAAGCAGAGGAAGATATATCCACTGGAAAGGAACCTTCAAGGAGGAAAAGGTACTTTTAAAAGTTTTTATAAAAGTGACCTGAAAGATGAAAGAAAGATTCAGAGGCATGGGGAAGAGGACATAGCTGAGAGGGCGCGGCCAGTAGCCAACTGCCACAGGGGTGGAGGTGGAAGACAGGCGCCTCAGCAGCAGCCCTGCCTCAAAAGAGTTATACCCTATTCTAAAGCAGGAAAGATATCCTGGGATCACTGGAAACTGCCTGAAGCGGAGGACATTCAGACTAGGCCTCAAGCCTTACACAAAAGGGATTGCAGGAAGTTTAAAGGGGAAACAGTTGGTGCCTGTAATTGTCTACCAAGGCCTAGACCAAGAGAGAAACCAAGGACTAACTTTTATCTGGATGATAAGGACAGTTTTAAACCAGAAATACCAGATAATCTTTATAGGAAAAAGGTTAGTGCTGCCAAAGACTGGAATAAGCAAACTTTTAATCCGGTAACAGCAGTAAATCCAGGGTGTTACAACATACCTAAAAGCCGACGCCCCAAACTGCCAAGCCAACACTGGGATACGGTATGGCATGCTTTTAGAAAGTCAGATTTTAACATCCCTGAGACATCAGATTCGGACCCCTCAGAAATGGAATGGCTGCCAGGGGAATCTGAGGTTATGGAAGCCATCGAACCGATGGACTGTAATTATTGCACAATGAGACGTGTTTAAGTTAAGGGAAGCAAACCCAATGTATAAAAAGAATACAGGAGACCTTATGCTTTAAGTTTGTGAAGGTTAACAATGTTACTTTGAATGTTTTGCTGATTTACATTTTGATACAAGGAAAGTTATCGCTCTGTTACTCATAACCGCCTAATTTGAACTTCTTTTTGCGCAAAGGTGAAATAAATGCCTTTTCTTTACCCTACACTTGGCTAAGAGTTGCTTTTTGGGAAGTTGACCATGAGGCTGACACAGAGGGCTGCTACCTCATTGACCCTCACAACAGGTCAACCCTAAAACCCCTATTTCTTATGCGCTCCCCAGCCCCGTGGAACCACTACGCCGCCACCAGAGGGGGCTGAGGGGGACAGACCTCGACACCAGAGTGACTGGGTCAGGTGTCAAGGAGGAGAGGGGGGTCCTTTCCAGGACGACCCTCGGGAGACCGGGCGCCTTTGCCGGAGGCCTCCATATCAGTTCAAGGTACCTTACTGGGCCCGCTCCCTCTCCGACTCCAAAGTTTTCCAAGAGGGGCTGAGAGATTAGGCGCATGACCTCTCATGCTTGTCTGGTGCCCCCGACAGAGTCCTTACAGCCTTCTTCTTCTTCTTCCACTTGCGTTCGGGTGACCCCTGGTCAAAGTGCCACTGATCCTGCGGAGGAGCCTTGGGAGATTCCAGGGGTTGCGTGGCCAAAGAGCGGGAGGCTACCGGGGATACTGGGGCTGCCTTACGGAAGAGATCATCCAGCTTCAGCTTACAACTCTGGATGGCCTTGGAGAACATCTTACAGAGGAAGCAAAGCTCCGGGTCATGGTCAGCTCCTAGATACCGGAGACAACAGTCATGGGTGTCCGTGAGAGAAATGTTTTTTAAACACATATTACATTTCTTAAAACTGGAGGCCACTGGGGGAAAAAGGGACTCATGCGAGGTTGAAGACCCTCTACGCGGCCAGCAGTTAAAAACAGCACGAAGCATGGTGAAGCACAAAAAGGACATAACCCGAGACCAGGGCCGAAGCAGAGGTGCTGAAGAGGCGGGAAGAGGACTGGCGAAGGCCAGAAAGGAAAAACCAGTGGACTTGAAAAACCTTTTCCGGGGACAAGATGCACATCCGAAGAGCTCCGTGGAAAAAGGGAGACTGAGTAAGATGGCACCTTTCAGCGGGAAGGGGACCACGCATGCATGGTGGCATTCCCAAAGGCTTTCTTTGAAAGCTGGAGAAATACTCCACACAGGCTCCAACGGTGCCATCAACCATATGTGAGGACTGACTTCCTGCTTGTTCCTGGAGAAAATAATGTTTCACAAAAGTATTCAGACCCTGCAGATATCTGCCGGCGGAATCAACTAGACTCTGTCCACTATGCAGCCTGTGCCCTCGTCGGATGCAGCCTCAATCCTGTGGAGACCAGTCTTCGCTGCAACAAATAGGCTGAGGAGATGGCCTCCCTCACCCATTTTGACATGTAGGCCTTGAAGTCGCTTCTCCTTTATGCAGACCTTGAAACAGGACAAACAGCCGATCTGACTTATGAAACAGTTTGGTGCTCTGCAAATAGCGCAGAAGGACCCGTCGTACATCCAGAAGCCGTGGGTGGGGGTCCTCCTGGGTTCCCCCCACCCCCGAGAAAACTGGAAGAGATACCAGTTGATTCAGGCAAACACGAAAGCACCTTGGGTAAAGAGGAGGATACAGGCCGCAGCACCACCTTCACCTTGGACATGGAGAGAAAAGGTTCCTGATATGACAGTGCCTGAAGTTCTGAAAATCTCCTAGCAGAACAGATCGCTCCCAAAATGACCGTCTTCAAATTAAAGTCCTTGAGAGTACACAAGCAGACAGTGGCTCAAAGGGTGCCTCCATCAATACTGACAACAACAGGTTAAGGTCTCGAGGCATAAGTTCTGATTGTAATGGAGGCTGCACCTCTTTCACAACTCACAGAAAGTGCATATAGAAACATAGAAACATGATGACAGAAAAAGACCACATGGCCTATCTAGTCTGTCCTTCCATATCAACAACTACAACAGTCCACTTTTTTAGAGATCCTCTGTGTTGGTCCCATGCTTTTTTGAATTCAGTTACTGTCCTCATCTCTACCACCTCCACTGGGAGACTATTCCATGGATCCACTACTCTTTCCGTAAAGAAATATTTCCGCATATCACTCCTGAATCTATCTCCCTTCACCCTCATCCCATGTCCCCTCGTAGCAGAACTTGCTTTCAATTGAAAGAGGCTCTCTCCCTGAACATTTATGCCACGGAAGTATTTAAACATCTCAATCATATCACCTCTATCCCACCTTTCCTCTAAGGTGTACATGTTAAGATCCCTAAGTCTGTCCTCATATGCTTTATAATGAAGCCCACTAATCATTTTAGTAGCCACCCTCTGCACCGACTCCATCCTGTTCACATATTTTTGAAGGTGCGGTCTCCAGAATTGCACACTATACTCCAAATGAGGTCGCACCAAAGACTTATACAGAGGCATTATCACCTCCTTTTTTCTGCTAGCCATTCCTCTCCATATGCACCCAAGCATCCTTCTAGCTTTTGCAGTCACCTTTTCTATCTGTTTAGCTACTTTAAGATCATCAGACACGACCACGCCTAGGTCCCGCTCTTCTTTGGTGGACAAAAGTACTTCACCTCCTATACTGTATTGCTCCCTTGGATTGCTGCAGCCCAAATGCATGACCTTACATTTTTTAACATTAAATCCCAGCTGCCAAATTCTAGACCATTCTTCAAGCTTAGATAGATCTCTCCTCATGTTATCTACACCTTACTGGGTGTCTACTCTTTTGCAGATTTTGGTATCATCTGCAAAGAGGCAAACCTTACCCGACAGCCCTTCCACTATATCACTAACAAAGATGTTAAAAAGAATTGGACCAAGGACAGATCCCTGGGGCACACCACTGGTAACATCCTTCTCCTCAGAGTGAGCTCCATTTAACTTGTACTCTTTGTCGCCTCCCACCCAACCAATTTCTAACCCAAGCAGTAACTTTAGGGTGTTCAGTTTGTTTATAAGTCGCCTGTGAGGAACAGTGTCAAAGGCTTTACTGAAATCTAAATACACCATATCTAGAACTCTCCCTTGGTCCAACTCCCTGGTCACCCAGTCAAAGAAATCAATCAGATTTGTCTGACAAGACCTGCCTCTGGTGAATTCATGCTGCCTCGGATCCTGTAATCCGCTGGACTCCAGAAACCTCACTATTTTCTCTTTCAGCAGCGTTTCCAATAATTTACTCACCACCGAAGTTAAACTTACCGGCCTGTAGTTTTCAACCACATCCTTACTTCCGCTTTTGTGTAAAGGCACCACATGAGCCTCTCTCCAGTCCTTTGGCACCACGCCCGACTCCAACGAGGCATTGAAAAGGTCAGTCAGTGGAGTTGCTAGAACGTCCCCAAGTTCCCTCCGTATTCTAGGGTGTATCCCATCCGGTCCCATCGCTTTGTCTACTTTAAGTTGAGCTAGTTTCTCACGAACACAGTCTTCTGAAAATTGTTCAAGATGTCCCTCGCTTCTGTTCCTATATGTGGGTGTTTTCTGAGGTCCTGCTCCTGGTTCTTCATCTGTGAACACAGAACAAAAATATTTGTTAAGCAATTCCGCTTTATCCTTATCAGCTTCGACATATTCCCCCCCCCTGCACCCTTGAGTCTGACAATACCACTTTTGCCCTTCCTCTTCTCACTAATATATCTGAAAAATGTCTTATCCCCCCATTTTATTGCATTGGCTATTTCCTCCTCCTTTTGAATCTTTGCCTTCTTGACTACTTTGCTAGCTTCTCTAAGTTTTTCCAAATATCATCCGGATGGGCTGCCAGGGACACCCCCTGCACACTATCGCAATAACAAGTTAATGCCGCTACCTGCACCCACAGGCCTGTCTCCAAACCCACCTGAAGGAAGGCCAGAACCTATGAAACCAAGACAACCATGGCCCGACTGCCATGTTCCACATGCCAGCTTTCAAAGACTCTCCAAACCCTAACATAGGACAGCATAGTGGAGCGCTTGCGCGCCTTAAACAAGGTCGCAATCACCTGGGCTAAGTAGCCTCGCTTCCTTAATCAAGCCCTCTCAAGAGCCAGGCCGAAAGCGATAATCGATCCACTTGAGGCATTTGGACTGGGTCCTGCACCAGCAGGTCTGCCTGAGCCAGCAAATGCCACAACTGGTCCATTGTCAGTCATACCAGATCAGCATACCATGGTCTGTGCGGCCAAACAGAAGCAATTAGGATGACCAATCCCCGATGTGCCTCGATCCATTGCACCACTTGACTGATGAGCGTCCACAGAGGAAACACAGAGTAGTCCATCCCAGGGCCAGCACTGTACCAACTCGTCAAGTCCTTCCGATATCCGCTCTCGTCGCCTGCTGTAGAAACGGCTCGCTTTTGCGGACCTGAAGATAGCCATGAGATCCATGATTGGTGGCCCCAAGCGCTGCACCACTTGTGCGAACACCTCCTCGTTGAGCCTCCACTCTCCAGAATCTACGCATACTCAGCTGAGATAGTTGGCTGCTACATTCTCCTTGCCAGCCATGCGTGAGCTGCCAACAGGGACAGCGTAGTTACTTACCTATAACAGATCTTCTCCAGGGACAGCAGGAATCAGTCCTCACATATGGGCGACGTTGGCGCCGACGGAGCCTCATGCAGAGAAATTCCCCAGCTTTCATCTTGTTCAGTCAAATGACATAGCTAAAAAGACAGCAAAATGAATAAAAATCAATAGTAGGACTGCAACTCCAGGGGAGGAGGGAGGGTCGTGAGGACCGATTCCTGCTGTCCCTGGAGAACACCTGTTACAGGTGAGTAACTACGCTTTCTCCAGGAACAAGCAGAAGTCAGTCCTCACATATGGGACTCCCTAGCTATAGGCTACCGAGAACCCTTAGCTGAAAAATGGCTCCCTCTAGAAGAGCTGCAGCAGCTGTGATAGGAATTCAGTGGCGATGCCACACCCCCGGTAGCTTGACACCAGAGGGCCAGAGTTGCCTAAACCTCAAATAAATTACGGAGTACCGCCTGGCCGAAAGCACTGTCCCGTCTGGACTCTCCATCCAAGCAGTAATGGACTACAAAAGTCTGGCTTCAAGTCCAGGTTGCGGCCCGGCAGATGTCTGCCAGCGGAACAGAAGGGAAGTACGCCACTGATGCGGCCTTAGCCCTGACACGGTGGGCCATGACTCGACCCTGCAATGGGAGGTCTGCCACCCTGTAAGCCCAGGCAATGCAGTCTGCCACCCAGGTGGACAACGTGCGCTTGGAGATAGGTAGCCCCAGTTTACTGGGGTCATAAGAGATGAAGAGCTGGATAGCCCTTTGATGTCCCCGCGTACGCTCCAGGTAGAAGGCTAATGCCCTCTTACAATCCAGGGTATGCAGAACCGCCTCTGCCCGGCTGGCATGCAGTCTGGGAAAGAATGTCGGAAGAACCACCTCTTGGTTGAGGTGGAATGGAGAGACCACTTTTGGAGGAAACTTGGGATGGGTGCGCAGGACAACCCTGTTCCTATAAAACTGTGTGTACGGTCTTTCTGACACAAGAGCTTGTAGCTCACTCACTCGCCTGGCAGATGTGAGTGCCACCAGGAAGAGCACCTTCCAGGATAGGAAGCGCAGATAGCAAGCGGACATCAGCTCAAAAGGTGGGTGAGTAAGCTGTTGCAAGACCACATTCAAATCCCACTCGGTTGCCGGAGGACAAACCGGGGGTTTTAGCAGAAGTAGACCTCTGAGGAATTTGGACACCAAGCGGTGAACCGAAAGAGGTTGTCCTTCCACTGGAGAGTGGTGTGCTGACAAAGCACTCAGGTGGACCCAGACAGAGTTAGACTTGAGGCCTAATTCTGAGAGGTGAAGCAGGTACTGTAACACCACTGGTACCAGACAAGAGAAAGGGTTTTCATTGTGCTGGTTACACCACAGCTCAAAACTACACTACTTGAAGGCATAGGTTTTCCTAGTGGACTGCCTCTTTGAGGCCAGTAGCACTTCATCCACATTCTTAGGCAGGAGGAGAGAAGCCGGCACTACCCTTTCAGCAGCCATGCCATCAGGTTGAGGGACCTGAGGTTGGGGTGTAAGATAGAGCCCTGCTCCTGGGACAGGAGGTCAGGCTGCATCCCCATAGGGAGTGGGGTTTCCACTGCCAGCTGGAGGAGAAGCGCAAACCAAGGTTGTCTTGGCCATCTGGGGGCTACCAGGATGACCGAAGCCTTGTCTTGAAGGATTTTGAATAGAGTCTGGGCCACCAGAGGCGTGGGAGGAAACGCATACAGGAGGCCTGCGGACCAGAAAATCAGAAAAGCATCTGCAGCCACCATTTGGGGCTGTGGCTGTCTGGAGCAAAAGTTGTGCAACTGATGATTCTGCAGACTGGCAAAGAGATCTATGACTGGATGTCCCCAGCACTGAAAGATCTGCTGGGCTACTCCCGGATTCAGTTGCCACTCGTGAGGTTGGAGAATTCTGCTTAGCTTGTCTGCTAGGTAGTTCTCCTGACCCGGCAGGTAAACTGCTTTGAGAGACATATCTTGTCGGATTGCAAAGGAACAGAGGTCCAGTGTCTCCTGACACAGGATGCGGGACCCCGTCCCTCCCTGCTTGTTCACGTAGAACATAGCCACCTGGTTGTCTGTTTGTACTAAGACAGAATGATGTGAGAGAACATGAGAGAAGGTTTGAAGAGCTAGGCGTATCGCCCGGAGCTCTAAGCGTCTTTTCTTGAGGAGACCACAACCCTTGAGTGCATAAGTCCTGGCAATGGACTCCCCAGCCCAGCAGAGATGCATCTGTCGTCAGCACTCTGGTGTACGAGGGAGGCTGGAAAGGCACTCCCTCGAGCAGGTTGGATGGCTGAAGCCACCAGGTCAATGACTTCAGTAGTCGTTTGGACACTCTGATCCTGTCTCGGAGTCTTCCTGTGGCTTGTGTCCACTAATCTCTGAGGCACCACTGAGCTGTCCTCATGTGGAGACGGGCATTTGGGGTCACATGAACCGTGGAGGCCATGTGTCCTAGAAGGCGTAGAAAGTGCCTCGCTGATATCTGAGACTTGTGGCTGATTTGGTGCACCAGCTCCAGAAGTCTCTGTGCTCTGCCCTCTGGCAGGTAAGCCTTCGCTTGAAGGGTGTCTAATCTTGCTCCTATGAACTCTAAATTTTGAGTGGGGAGCAAAGTGGACTTTGCTTGATTTATGACAAAGCCTAGATGCTGCAGTATGTTGATAGTGCGAGCTGTGGCCTGTTGGGCTTCTTGAGGCGACGTGGCCCTGATGAGCCAGTTGTCCAGGAAGACAAAAATTCCCTGGTTCCTGAGGAAGGCTGCCACTACCGCCAGACATTTGGGTAAACACTCTGGGGGCAGAGGCTAGGCCGAATGGAAGTACTCTGTACTGAAAATGGTTTCCTCCCACTACAAATCTGAGATATTGCCTGTGGTCTGGATGTATGAGGATGTGTGCATAAGCATCCTTCAGGTCTAAAGAGCATAGCCAGTCTCCCTGGTGGAGGTAAGGCAGCAATATTCCAAGGGAAAGCATCTTGAACTTTTCCCTCACCAGGAACTTGTTTAAGTTTCGCAGGTCGAGGATGGGCCTGAGGCCTCCTGTTCTCTTTGGTATCAGGAAATACCTGGAGTAAAAGCCTTGTCCTAGCAGGCTGTGGGGCACCGGCTCCACCGCCTGATCCTCTTGAAGGCCGGCCAACTCTTGTAAGAGGAGGTTCCTGTGTAGAGGGGGTCTGAGAGGCTCTCCTGGAAAGTACGAGGGAGGTACATGGTTGAAGTGAAGCAAATAACCCTTTTGGACTATTTGTAAGACCCAGGCATCGGTGGTGATTGCAGGCCACCTGGGGGCGTACAGGGTCAACCTTCCTCCTGTGCAAAGCCGTACCCGTGGCTGGAGAGAGACTATGCTGTGACAGTCAAAAAACCCCTATCGGCTGGGAAGGAGCCGGTGCCTGGGGCTTGGGGATCTTCTGCTTACGCGGGCCATGCCCCTGTCCCTTGGCCTGCTGCCCCTGTTGGGGAGTCGGGGAGGCCTGGTGAATGGGGCAATTGTGGTAAGCAGTACCCTTCCTCGTGAAAAAGGGCTTTTTACCCAAGCCCTTCTTTTTAGAAGGGGCAGAAGTCTTTTTGGAGAGTCTTGTCCGGGTCAAGTACTCGGTCTAGATTTCCGCAGCCTTCTCAGTCATAGGTTTGCCAAAAAGGTTGTCACCTCGGCAAGGGACATCGACCAACTTGTCCTGTACCCATGGCTCTAGATCCAACAACATTAGCCATGCCTGGTGTCGGGCACCGATGCCAGCTGCAGCTACCCGGGCCGAAGCCTCGAAGCCGTCATAGGCTGCTCGAGACAAACTTCGAGCACTCCCGAATCCCAGTGGACAAGTTCTTGAAGCGCTGCAAGGGTTCCTCGGAGAGGCCAGCTGAGAACCTGGCAATCTCCTTTGCCAGGTCCCTTAAGTAGGTGCCCTTGTACAGCTGGTATGTTTGGACACGGCATGATAGCATCGAGCCCTGGTAGCACTTTCTGTCGAGGGCATCCAGGTTCCGGGCCTCCCTGCCAGGGGGCAACGAGGAGTATGTTTTCTGGCTCTTGAGCCTGTGCATGGCCGATTCCACAACCATGGAGTTGTGCAGCAGCTGTGCCTTTTGGAATCCAGCACTCTTGCAGACTCGATAAATGGAATCGACCCGCTTGCTGAGAACCGGCATTGAGGCCGGTGACTCCCACATGCGGAGCATCAGCCATTCCAACATTGGAGGAAACGGTACCATAAGGGCTTCCCGAGGGGGAAAATCATACTGGAGGGCTTCAAGCTCTTCGGCTCGAGGCTCCTCCTCGGTGTCCACCGGAAATGCCAAAGCCTTGGACATGTCCCTGACGAAGTCCAAGAACCGGGTATCCTCCGGGGGGGGGGGGGGGGAGGGCCTTCTCCAAGGCTCAGACCCCGACGAGTCCAATGGGACACACCGGGTCCAGTGGGTGTCTAGGGACTCTTCATCTTCCGTTTCCCACGCCGAGTCCTCCGAGGAGGAAATCGATGGGCTCCGGCCGTGAGGGCTTCAAAGAAAAGAAAAGAGAACGAAAACTCCCAAAATAGACCAATCTCGACGCCAAGGCAATGAGATCGGTAGGCGGGAAGAGTACCGGTGTGATACCAGAGGAGAGTATGAAACTCAGAGAGAAAAATCAACTTTTTCCGGGGACAAGACAGATGAACATCTGAAGGGCTCTGCGGAAAAAAGGAGACTGAGCAAGATGGCACCCTTGGGCGGGAAGGGGACCACGCATGCATGGTGGCATCTCTCAAAGGCTTTCTTTGAAAGCTGGGGGGATGCCTCCGCAAGGACTCCGTCGGTGCTGACATCACCCATATGTGAGGACTGACTTCCTGTTTGTTTCCGGAGAATGTGTACTCCTCTGATGACCTCCAGCACCCACCGGTCAGAGGTGTTCCAGACCCAGGAGGGGTAGAACTCCTGGAGCCACCCCCTAATGGGAACCAACCCTGCCTAGGTCCCGCTTACCTCATTGGGGTTTCTTAGCAGCGGAAGAGAAGTAAAAATCTCTTCCTGTTCCGCGAAATCTGTGAAAGGCCTGCCCTCTCGAGGGGAAATGACCTCTCTGGTAAGACATGAAACACACCACCTGGAACCAATGAATATCCCGAGACTGGCTGCACCCTGGGATCGATGAGTGAACTGGCTTTGGCTTATCCTCGGGGAACCTGGCTCCCTTAGCCCCCCCCCCCCCCCAATCTTTCACCAATTTTCTGCAACGCTTCCACGAACAAGAACTTATCCCTGAACGGGAGCCTGCTCAAGGGGGACTTAGACGAAACATCAGCAGACCAGTCACCACCCACTGAAGTACTGCCAAGTGGAAACCACCGACACCATACTTTTAGACAGGCCCCTGATAAGATCATAAAAGGCATTTGCCAGATAAGCCGCTCCGGACTCCAACTTTGCTGCCTCCGGCGGAGGAGTAGATTAATCTCCTGCTGCTCCAAGAGTCCTTGAGCCCATCGCAAGCATGCTCTTGCCACAAAGGCATCACAAATGGATGCTAGCAAGGACATGGCATTAATATCAAATGCCTGCTTCAGCAAGGTCTCCAACTTCCTATCCTGAACATCCTTGAGCGCAGTTCTGCCTTCCACCGTCATAGTGGTCTTATTAGTGACCGCCGCATCCACCTCAGAGAAGCAGAAAAGGTCCTTCTTGTGTTTCGGAAGTAGGTAGAGCCGTGCCATGGTCTGCGCCACCTTAAGGGTGGCTTCCAGGATGTCTCATTTATCCTGACTCATTTACTTGATTATCTGATGCAGAGGAAAAATGGTCTGTGGCTTCCAAACTGCCTGGAATAAGGGATCCTCCAGAGGCTCATCGTCTGTCAACACCCTTGCGGCCATATTCAATGTCCTTAAAGACTGGGAGATAAACACTGCCAATTCTTCTCGATGGAAGACCCGCACAATCTGCGATTCCTCCTTCTGAAGGTATTTCACCTTCCTCAAGTTCGGTCATCTCAGCGTCCTGGTCCTCCGGCTCATCAGATGGGATTGACCCATGTCTTCCAGAGGTCTCTGTCCAAATGCCAGCAGCTCACCTCTGGTTCGTCCCTCGCTGCCATAGCTGACCCAGAATCTGACAAGCCTCTCTTCTTGGCCCTTTCACGGGGTCCAGAGGGGATGTCCTCCCCATGCTGCCTCATGCAGAAGGCGTTTTGCACGAGGAGGATAAACTCCAGGGAAAACGCCCCCTGGAAGCCCTCTGCCATTGCCTCCTATGACATAGAGGGCTGGGGAGCTTTGGCCTCCTTCTCCCTTGCTGCGAGCAGAGGTCGGGGCAGGCCATCCTCCCCTTCAACCCGGGCCGCTGCCTCCGATGCCAGGGGGAGACCGTTGGACCCTCCTGAGGTGCCCCCCTTATGCGCTTTGTCTGACCTGTCCCGCAGAAGCCCATCCTCCGTGGAGCGAACTTCCGCCTCGCAGCAGTGGCAGTCCTCTGCGGATACTGAGCCTCTCCAGGTCACACATGCCAGACATGTGGCCTTCAAAAGCATCCTAACTCCTTCCACTAGGTATCTTACTACGGGGTATATTGACTTTCCTTTTTTTTTTTCTCCACTTCCATTTCTCGATTAGCCTGTAGCCCCCTGAAAAATAACAAACCGCGAGTGTAGATAGGTTCCCCACTGTGTCAGATACTCCCTTCACTAACTGGCGCGGAGAGAAAAACAAGAAAATGGCTGCCTTTCCCGTACACCCCGGAGCGGCCTACCTCTCTGCCACACTGTCTGACTGAATGCTGGCAGTCCTACTGCGCCACCCATGAGATGGCCGTAGAAAAATTAAAAAAAACTCGCAGACGCTCCAAACCGCCCAATCACCCAGCAGCAACACTGCTGTTAAAGCTCTGACTGACCACTCAGCCTTCACTCACCAGCTTCGGCGAGCAGCGAGATTTCTTAGAGGATGCAAAAATGACTGGCCTCCCCATCACAAGCGGCTCCTCACCCACTGAAGAGTTCAGGAGCCCTGTGAAGCAGAGAGCGGTGCAAGGCAACTTCTTCCCATGACTTGGGAGAGATCTCCTGCCTGCACAGCGATCTGCCACTTTAGGTCTTATTTTTGTTATTGTTGTTTTGGATTTTTTTTTTAGAAACATAGAAACATAGAAATATGACGACAGAAAAAGACCACATGGCCTATCTAGTCTGTCCTTCCATAACAACTACAACAGTCCACTTTTTGCCTTTAGAGATCCTCTGTGTTGGTCCCATGCTTTCTTGAATTCAGTTACTGTCCTCATCTCTACCACCTCCACTGGGAGACTATTCCACGGATCCACTACTCTTTCCGTAAAGAAATATTTCCGCATATCACTCCTGAATCTATCTCCCTTCACCCTCATCCCATGTCCCCTCGTAGCAGAACTTGCCTTCAATTGAAAGAGGCTCTCTCCCTGAACATTTATGCCACGGAGGTATTTAAACATCTCAATCATATCACCTCTATCCCGCCTTTCCTCTAAGGTGTACATATTAAGATCCTTAAGTCTGTCCTCATATGCTTTATAATGAAGCCCATTAATCATTTTGGTAGCAACCCTCTGCACCGACTCCATCCTGTTCACATCCTTTTGAAGGTGCGGTCTCCAGAATTGCACACCATACTCCAAATGAGGTCGCACCAAAGACTTATACAGAGGCATTATCACCTCCTTTTTTCTGCTAGCCATTCCTCTCCGTATGCACCCAAGCATCCTTCTAGCTTTTGCTGTCGCCTTTTCCACCTGTTTAGCTACTTTAAGATCATCAGACACAACCACGCCTAGGTCCCGCTCTTCTTTAGTGGACAAAAGTACTTCACCTCCTATACTGTATTGCTCCCTTGGATTGCTGCAGCCCAAATGCATGACCTTACATTTTTTAACATTAAATCCCAGCTGCCAAATTCTAGACCATTCTTCAAGCTTAGCTAGATCCCTCCTCATGTTATCTACCCCTTCCTGGGTGTCTACTCTATTGCAGATTTTGGTATCATCCGCAAAGAGGCAAACCTTACCCGACAGCCCTTCCGCTATATCACTAACAAAGATGTTAAAAAAGAATCGGACCAAGGACAGATCCCTGGGGCACACCACTGGTAACATCCTTCTCCTCAGAGTGAGCTCCATTTACTTGTACTCTTTGTCGCCTCCCACCCAACCAATTTCTAACCCAAGCAGTAACTTTAGGGTCCATCCCTAGGGTGCTCAGTTTGTTTATAAGTCGCCTGTGAGGAACAGTGTCAAAGGCTTTACGGAAATCTAAATACACCACATCTAGAGCTCTCCCTCGGTCCAACTCCCTGGTCACCCAGTCAAAAAAATCAATCAGATTTGTCTGACAAGACCTGCCTCTGGTGAATCCATGCTGCCTCGGATCCTGTAATCCGCTGGACTCCAGAAACCTCACTATTTTCTCTTTCAGCAGCGTTTCCAATAATTTACTCACCACCGAAGTTAAACTAACCGGCCTGTAGTTTTCAACCACATCCTTACTTCCGCTTTTGTGTAAAGGCACCACATGAGCCTCTCTCCAGTCCTTTGGCACCACTCCTGACTCCAACGAGGCATTGAAAAGGTCAGTCAGTGGAGCTGCTAGAACGTCCCCAAGTTCCCTCAGTATTCTAGGGTGTATCCCATCCGGTCCCATCGCTTTGTCTACTTTAAGTTGAGCTAGTTTCTCACAAACACAGTCTTCTGAAAATAGTTCAAGATGTCCCTCGCTTCTGTTCTTATTTGTGGGTGTTTTCTGAGGTCCTGCTCCTGGTTCTTCATCTGTGAACACAGAACAAAAATATTTGTTAAGCAATTCCGCTTTATCCTTATCAGCTTCTACACATTCCCCCCCTGCACCCTTGAGTCTGACAATACCACTTTTGCTCTTCCTCTTCTCACTAATATATCTGAAAAATGTCTTATCCCCCCATTTTATTGCATTGGCTATTTCCTCCTCCTTTTGATTCTTTGCCTTCTTGACTACTTTGCTAGCTTCTCTAAGTTTTTCCAAATACAGATGCCTGTCTTCTGCTCTCTGTGATCTCTTGTATTTCATGAAGGCCTCCCTCTTTTTCTTCACTTTTTCAGCTACTTCCTTCGAAAACCATAGCGGTCTCCTGTTCCTTTTGCCTTTATTTACCATTTTAACAAAAAGGTTGGTTGCCCTTAAAATACCCCCTTTCAGTTTTGCCCACTGTTTTTCTACATCCCCCAGCTGTTCCCATCCCACTAACGACTCCCTGAGGTATTGGCCCATCTTTGCAAAGTTAGTCTTCCTAAAGTCTAAGATCCTCACCTTGGAATGGATTCTAACAGCCCTAGTCCTAATACTGAACCACACCATCTGGTGATCACTGGATGCAAAATGATCTCCCACTACAACATCAGAAACACTTTCACCATTGGTAAGCACCAAGTCCAGTATGGCCCCTTCACGTGTGGGGTCTGTTACCAATTGCCTGAATAGTTCTCCCTGTAGAGAATCCAGGATCTCCTTACTTCTAGATGATACTGCAGCAGGAATGTGCCAATCAACATCTGGCATATTGAAATCTCCTATCAGTAGCACTTCCCCTTTCCTAGCAATGCTGCGTATGTCTTCAATTAACTCTCTGTCCACCTCTTCCTCTTGTGAGGGAGGTCTGTATATCACTCCAATGCAAATAGATTTCTCTTTCCCTCTTTCTAGTTTAACCCACAATGCCTCCTCTCTCCCTTTTAAGCTCTGTAATTCCAAAGCTTTAATAGTAGTTTTTACATATAGTGCCACTCCTCCTCCTCTTCTTCCTACCCTGTCCTTCCTGAATAAAGTATAGCCAGGTATAGTTACATCCCAGTCATTGTGTTCTGTGAACCATGTTTCTGTAACTGCCACTAAATCCAAGTCAGCCACTCCCACCAAAGCTTCAACCTCAGGGATCTTATTTCCCATGCTACGGGCATTAATACACACTGCTTTCCATATGTTACCCCTGTTACCCATTTCCATAAAGGTATTTAATGTATCACCTACCTGGGGGCTTTCACTTACCTGGGGGCTTTCTTCACCCATCCCCAAGGAATCTAGTTTAAAGCCCTCTTCAGTAGATTAGCCAGTCTACTACCAAAGATGCGTTGACCTCTCTTGGACAGATGGATGCCATCCCTGCTTTGCAACCCTTGGAAAAGCATCCCATGGTCTAGGAAACCAAAACGCTCTCGATGACACCATCCACGCAGCCATGCAGTCGCTTGAAAATTTAAAGAGATAGAGTCCCTCCCCCTTCAGCCAATCACCCTCCTTTCAAATTAAAACCAAGTAAATGGAAAAAGTCACTCCTAGTTGTTCCTTCAGCGAGTCCCACCTATGGGATCATACCTCTCCAGCT
The DNA here is from genome assembly GCA_033557465.1 of Ichthyophis bannanicus. Lineage (NCBI taxonomy): Eukaryota > Metazoa > Chordata > Amphibia > Gymnophiona > Ichthyophiidae > Ichthyophis > Ichthyophis bannanicus. The sequence continues at coordinate 198,625,892 of CM066041.1, read as the reverse complement.
GCTTAGAGACTGAGATACTGGGGGCTAGTATGTGGTGCCAACTGCCTATGTGTGCTGATGTCATGAGTTTTGACATGCTCATCTCCAAGCTGCTTGTGAGGTGCGACAACCCACAGGTCGGGTCTGGACTGGAGGGATGATAAGGAAACTAATACATTTTTCACTTCAAGTATTCAGTATATACTCTAACAGACAGAGGGAGCCATTCACCTTACTAATGACAAAACAGCAGTATTATGCCCATGAAATGTAACAGGATTTTTATTATCTTTTTCTCCTCTGATACATGTGTACTATTTAAAGGAAGAACCTGAGCAAGAATAAAAAGCAAAATGCTTTCATGGAAGGAAGATAATATACATCAGTGAAACCACCATCAGAAATAATGGTTCTATGTATTCTAGACAAGAAAGTCTAACAGTTTAAAAATTGAAAATTAACTTGATTGTAGTTATGTTATCGTTTAAAATATTATAGACATATGATACTAATTTCCTATTAAGTTAAAGAGACAAACTATATTAAAGATAAAGACAGTACAAATATTAAAACTACTGTAAATGTTTTTCAAACATGACAAACTATTGCTGCCTATATAAAAGGTACACCTCTGAGCTTTCATGTCACAGTAACACTATTCACAAGCTCCCCCCCCCCCCCCGATGTCCCTGTACATACCATATCCTGTCCGTTGGAGGCGGCGGAATGTTTACTGCTAGTGTTCCTTTACACTCTTTTACTTCTACCGTCAGTAGCAATGGGGTATTTGACACCTCTTCTATCTTCTTTTTAATGAATTCTGTTTCTGTGGCCTTCTGAAAATATTTGGATTTGGTAATTTTATCTACAAACCTCATGATTTTGCTTGTTCTATGTGGTCCGACATATCTACAAAATTTGGAATGAGAAAACATGTGTTAACTAAATATATTTATTTATTTATTTACATTCTCTTATATACCGCGCTATTCTGCATCAGTGCAGTTTACATTGAACAAACTGAAATTACATTGAACAGGGCATTATAACTTGGAGATAACTATTTTACAGGGAACATGGGCTATGGAGGGTTAAGTGGCTTGCCCAAGACCACAAGGAGCACCTGTGGGACTAGAAACCCCAGTCCTTCCGGCCCAAGGTTGCTGTCCTCTAGTGGGATTTGAACCCCCGACCTTCCGGCCTGAAGTACCTTGCCCCAACCACTAGGCCACTCTTCCACTCCATATATAGCACTCCATATATAGCACTCCATATATAGCACAGTAATATATCAAATGTTGGCATCTGGCCTATCAGTTTTCCCAATATTGTATTTATTTACCCAGCTACAGTCTTCATTTAGAAATAAAGTGAGATATGTGCCAACAATGAAGTATCGGGTAGATGAAATTTCACTTTACCAAACAGTATCAACTGAAGCATTATTCTGCCACCTCTTTCCTCTTATCTATAATAGTAAATGCACCATTTTGTGTAAATGAACTTCCTGTTGCCTCAAAAGGGTAAGTTTAGTTTTTCCTAAAAATAGTTTGGTTTGTTAGTGCAACATGATCCAAAAAAAGATAAGGGAAAGGAATCAAGATAGCGGTATGATTTGCTACAGCCCCTGGAGTCCCCCTACAACATACTGTTTCCTTATTTTTCTCTGCTATAATGCCTATGTAGAGGAATGGTAGGCCACGTATCTAGCCTACCAAGGGAGCTAAAAGCTTTTTCTCGCAGATAACAATGGAAGAATCTGCAACCAAACAGAGCTAACACCAGGAGCAGCTGCAAGACTAGCTGAGGGAAAGATGCTAGAAGGTGAAGTATCTCTTAGTCTTTCTAGTGCACTCTTACATGGACGTTGACAGTGGGATTTATGTAAAGTGATGCCACTGGTCAAACTGGCAGATGGAAGAGGCCAGACACTTGACGGTCAGCAATGGGAGTGTGGAGGATCTAGAGACATGCGCTGCATCAACAGATGGAGCTGCAGTGCTAGGAGGTTTTATGGGAACTTTAAGAGACTCATGATTTGACCCTGAAGCGAGTGACAGGTGGACCCAGTACTGCTAGACCTCCCCATCACTTATTAAAACGCAGGCTGTTACACAGGAGGCTGTTTGGAGTTTGTTGGTCAGATTAGCCTATTAATACTTGTTCCTCAGAGGTGAAGTCCGTAGCCCAGGAGGCGAAGGGAAACTGCAAGGAATCATGGCCAGTTTGAAAGATCAAATGGGTAATATTGGTGTCCTGGAGAAAGAACTGGAGAATATCAAAACTATTAATACTGCTTTGATTCAAGCCAAAACTAACTCTAAAAGAAAGCTGGAGCATCTAGAAAATTCACAGAGACATTTAAACACCTCTAGGTTTCAAATCTTCCTAAAGTGCCAGGAGTGCCGCTTCAAAGCTTTTTTCAGAGATACTTAACATACAAAAAATATCACCAGAAGCCATAACCTCTGTGAGTAAGGCTTATTTATTAACTGGGCAAGGTGGTATTTAAGTATCATCAGTTCCAGCTGTGGATTTGAATTTAACAGCAGCTAGTGTCCTCCATTTCTCCGTGTGCAATCCTTCTAAGCTTGCTAGTTTTTGATACTTTTGCAAGCTGCAAACTATTTATTGAACAAAGAGTCTAGGTTTATCCAGACCTAGATAGATTAATGAAATAATGATGGGGTCTGTTCTTGGCAATGCACAAAAAAAGTGTGGTTTGGGAACAACGTTTTTCTTCAGACTGCCTTTTAAATAACTCGTGGTTAACTACCTTGGAATACCAGCTGCTGTAGACTTACTGCATGGAAAAAAGATCTGGCAATCTACTTCCTGTTGTATCTTGCTATGAAAACCAGAGGGGCTAGGTTGTTTTCTGTGTTCCCAAAGAATTATGTTTTTTTTCCCCTTGATGAAAAAAAGTTATCTGGCCCTGAGACTTCTATTCCATGACTGAACGTGTATTAGATACTATAGAACCATGCCTAATATCTTTTCCAGATTTATTATTTCAATTCTGGTATTTCTCTTAATTCTGATTTTCCTCCCCCATCCCTATTATTGTAGTTTGTGGGGGTAATGGGATCAATGTACTATATTTGTGTTTTTATTTTTGATGCATATTACTTTGGTATTTATGGAGGACTGACCCATGTTTCTGTAGCAAGTGTACTGCTTGTGATATATTGGAAAATGCATGAATAAAAATAACAAAAAAGTTCAGTATAGCTGTTATAATGGTTTATATAAAATATAGCTGTTGCATGGTATGCCTAGGCTTCTCTATCACAAAGAAATATTTCTTTATGGAAAGTGTAATGGATGCACGGAATGGTAGAGGCGAGGATGATATCTGACTTCAATCCAAGACATTTCCTCCCCAGGTCCCAGGAGAGAGAAAGCATAGTTACTCACCTATAATAGGTGTTCTACGGAGACAGCAGGAATCAGTCCTCACATATGGGTGACATCGGCACCAACGGAGCCCTCGTGGAAGCATCTCCCCAGTTTTCAAAGAAAGCCTTTATGAGATACCACCACACATGTATGGTCCCCTTCCTGCCCAAGGGTGCCATCTTGCTCAGTCAGATGACATAGCTAGAGCCGAAAAAGAAGATGGCAAAAATACAACAACTCCAAAGAGAGGAGGGAGGGTTGTGAGGACTGATTCCTACTGTCCCCGGAGAACACCTGTTACAGGTGAGTAACTACACTTTCTCTGGGAACAAGTAGGAAGTCAGTCCTCATTTATGGGACTCCCTAGCTACAGGTTATCAAGAACCTGTAGAAGCCATGGACAAGCCGTGAACAGCAGCATGGGAGTCCAAAGGCAGGCTCTGAAAAGACCCCAGTGTCCAGGGAGAAGCATCACTCTGGTAGTCTGAACAAAAGGGTCGCAGGGTAGGAGTTGCCTAGACCCCGAAGAGATTACGGAGTATTGCCTGGCCGAAGGTGCTGTCCCATTAGGACTCCCTTTCCAGGCAGATGTCTGTCATGAGGACAGAGCGCAAGCTTAAACCAAGGTCACCATAGCCCTGACACTGTGTGCCGTAACCCGGCGCTCCAGTGGGAGCCCAGCCTTTTTTAAGTGAGGGCAATGCAGTCTGCCACCCAGGGTTCGCTTGGTTACTGCCTTCCCCAACTGACTGGGATCATAGGAGATGAAAAGCTGTGAGGCTTTGCGGTGGCCCTGGGTACATTGCAGGTAGAAGGACAGGGCCTTCTTACAATCCAAAGTATGGAGGACAGCCGCTGCCCTGTTGGCGTGAGACTGAAGGCTGAAGGGAGCCAAGGCTACCCGTTCAACAGCCTTGCTATTAGCACCAGAGACTCCAGACTGGGGTGAAGGAGGGAGCCATCCTCCTGTCAGTAATCCTAGGGCGTTCCCCAGAGGGACTGGGGGCTCCGTTGAAAGGCGAAGCAACAGCGGGAACCGAGGCTACCTTGGCCACCTCGTGGCTACCAGGATCAGTGATGCCTTGTCCCGGAGGACCTTGAAAAGGGCAACCAGTGGTGTGGTTGGGAAGGTGTACAGGAGGTCCCCCAACCACTGGATGAGGAAAGCATCCGCTGCCACCTGGGACAGATGAGGCTGGCGAGAGCAGAAGAGGGACAGCTGAACATTGGCCGGGCTGGCAAAGAGATCTACTAGTAGGGTGCCCCAGAGGCCAAAGAGCCGTTGGGCTGCACTAGGGTATAGCCTTCATTTGTGCGACTGTAGGACCCTGCTCAGTCTGTCTGCCAGGGCATTATCCTGGCCCGACAGGTACACTGCCCTCAGGAGCATTTCTTGACTGATCACATACGAGCAGAGGACTATTGTCTCCTGGAAGAAGGTGTAAGACCCTGTGCCTCCCTGCTTGTTCAAGTAGAACACTGCAACACTGGGCTACCCTCACATGTTGGGGACAACATGGACTGTTGAGTAGATGGAGCAGGGAACGAGCCGACACAGAGCTGCAGCGCTGTACCTCTGTGGCCAAAGCTACGAGGCAACTTCCTCTGTCTAGGGGGAGGAAGGCCTTGGCCTGAAGAGTGTCCAGTCGAGTCCCTATGAACTCCAGATCCTGTGTAGGCGTCAGGTGAGACTTGGGGTAGTTTATCACAAACCCCAGGTGTTGCAGGGCACTGATGGTGTGGACCATGGCCTGCTTTACCTCTGCGGCTGTGTCCTCTTTTACGAACCAGTCGTCCAGATAGGAGAAGACAAAGGCGCTCTGGAGATGGAGGAAGGCTGCCACCACTGCTAGGCATTTGGTGAAGACTCTGGGTGTGGAGGCTAAATCAAAGAGTAGCACCCTGTACTGGTAGTGGTCGCTCCCGACCATGAATCTGAGGTACTGCCTGTGACTGGGATGAATGAGGATGTGGGTATACGCATCCTTTAGATCCAAGGAGCATAGCCAGTCTCCTTCCTGGAGGTATGGAAGCAATGTTCCAAGGGAGAGCATCTTGAAATTCTCCTGCATCATGAATTTGTTTAGGTTTCACAGGTTTAAGATGGGCCTTAGGCCCCCGGTTTGTTCTGGGACTAGGACGTACTGTGAGTAGAACCCCTTGCCCCTTTGGTGATGGGGTACTGGTTCCATGGCTTTGTCCGTGAGAAGACCTGCAAGTTCCTGCAGAAGCAGGGTCCAGTGCAGGGGAGTCCGACTGGTCTAGGTGGAGACTGTAGCCTTCTCTAATTACCTGGAGTGCCCAAGCATCAGTGGTAATGGCAAGCCACCGGTGGGCAAGGTGGACCAGATGTCCCCCTGTGGATAGCTGATCTCCTGAGGGTGGAGAGGCTATGCCCCAGGAGTCAAAAGCTCCCCCGGCTGTGCTGGGACTGGCGCTGGGAGCCCGGGGCCCTTTTGCTTGCAAGGGCCCTGATCTTTGGCATGGTGGCCCTGATGAGGAGCTGATACTGCAGGTATCCCCAGTAAGCCTGACCCTTCCTCAGGTATGGAGGCTTTTTCCCTGGGGTTTTCCTCCAAGTGAGGGTAGCAGTCTCATAAAGAACTCGGACTCCATCTCTGCCGCTCTCTCTGCCATGGGTTTGCCAAAGAGATTCTCTCCTTGGCATGGGACATTGATGAGCTTGTCCTGCATCCATTGCTCCAGATCAGATGACTGCAGTCACGCCAGGCATCTGACACAAATGCCCGCGGGCAGCTATCCTCGTGGTTGACTTGAAGCCATCATAGGTCACTCGAGTCAGATACTTTGAGCACTCCCCGACGCCTTTGGTCAGGTTCTGGAACTGCTGGAGGTAGTCATCCCCGAGGCCAGCGGAGAACACAGTAAGCTCCTTCATCAATTCCCAAAGATACATGCCGATATAAAGCTGGTACGCTTGGATCCGGCATGCTTGGATCCGGCAGGCAATCATCGGGCCCTGGTTGCACTTCCTGCCAAGGACATCAAGGGTACGGGCCTCCCTTCCCGGGGGCACAAAAGAAAGCATCTTCTGGCTCTTGAGCCAACGCATGGCTGACTCCACCACCATGGAGTTATGGGGCAACTACGGCTTCCTGAAGCTGGGGCCTTGCCGGATCAGTACATAGCATCGAGTCAACGGCTGACTATGGTCACCAACGCCAGCATCTCCCACATGTGGAGGAGAAGTCTCTCGAAGATGGCAGGGACGGACATCATCAGTGCCTCCTTCTGTGGGGAATCATATTGGAGAATCTCTAGCTCCTCTGTGCGAGGATCCTCCTCCGATTCCATGGAGATGGACAGTGCCTGTGACATGTCCTGCACAAAGTCAAAGAATGAGGCATTCTCAGGTGGTGGCCGACACCGGGTCACTGGAGGAGATGGGTCTGACAGGACATCATGGTGTTTGCAAGTGTCCGGTGATGACCAATAAAGTTACAGTCAACCATTCCAAGAAACCAGTAAAATTCAAACTATCACAGGACAAAGCAGATGAAGTAACTAGGCCCTGACCTTGACCATCAGCCTATGCTCTAGATATTGGAGGAACAGATTCCATTAGAATTTTTAACACATTAGTCAAAAACTTCTTAAAAAGATCAATAGGCAAGAAAGATGGAACCTTAGAGAAATTAAGAATTCTTAGGTTCCTGCTTGGGTTAGAAATTGGTTGAGTGGGAGGCGAAAGAGTACAGGTAAATGGAGCTCACTCTGAGGAGAAGGAAGTTACCAGTGGGGTACCCCAGGGATCTGTCCTTGGTCCGATTCTTTTTAACATCTTTGTTAGTGATATAGCCCAAGGGCTGTCGGGTAAGGTTTGCCTCTTTGCGGATGATACCAAAATCTGCAATAGACACCCCGGAAGGTGTAGATAATATGAGGAGGGATCTGGCTAAGCTTGAAGAATGGTCTAGAATTTGGCAGCTTGGATTTAATGTTAAAAAATGCAAGGTTATGCAATTGGGCTGCAGCAATCTAAGGGAGCAATATAGTATAGGGGGTGAAGTACTTTTGTCCACTAAAGAAAAGCGGGACCTAGGCGTGGTTGTGTCTGATGATCTTAAAGTAGCTAAACAGGTAGAAAAGGCGACAGCAAAAGCTAGAAGGACGCTTGGGTGCATACGGAAAGGAATGGCTAGCAGCAAAAAGGAGGTGATAATGCCTCTGTATAAGTCTTTGGTGCGACCTCATGTGGAGTATAGTGTGCAATTCTGGAGACCGCACCTTCAAAAGGATATAAACAGGATGGAGTCAGTACAGAGGGTAGCTACTAAAATGGTTAGTGGTCTTCATTATAAAGCATATGAGGACGGACTTAAGGATCTTAATATGTACACCTTAGAGGAAAGGCGGGATAGAGGTGATATGATTGAGATGTTTAAATACCTCCGTGGCATAAATGCACAGGGGGAGAGCCTCTTTCGATTGAAAGTAAGTTCTGCTGCGAGGGGACATGGGATGAGGGTAAAAGGGGATAGATTCAGGAGTGATATGTGGAAATATTTCTTTACGGAAAGAGTGGTGGATCCGTGGAATAGTCTCCCAGTGGAGGTGGTAGAGATGAGGACAGTATCTGAATTCAAAAAAGCATGGAGCAAACACAGAGGATCTCTAAAGGAAAAAAGGGGACTGTTGTATTTGTTGAATGGAAGGACAGACTAGATAGGCCATGTGGTCATTTTCTGTCGTCATTTTTCTATGTTTCTATGCTTCTAGATATATTCTCCAGGGTCTGAATCTTTCATTGCAAATTCTCAGCGTCCCTCATAACAGCAAACACAGAGTCCTGGAGAGAGTTCACCCTTGTATCCAATGCGGAAATCTTTTCAGGCAGAGCACCCAATAACTATTCATGTACTGGCCTAAACTAGCAAACTGACCAGAAATAGCTTGAAGCTGTCCCGATATTGACTGCTCAAGTCTGAAAAGTGCATTCCAAACCGTTTCATAGGAAAAGACTAAAGGTCTCACCAAAGTCAGCTGAGTTACAGGGACCCAAACTTGTACTTGCAGTAAACCAGATGACACAGATGGAACAGCAGTTAGTTGTCCCCCTCCTCTCTGCAGCTCCAATGTTTCCTCCTCGATCCCCACCACTCCTTCATTGCCAGCTAAAACCTCCATCACCCGAGAAACACTTCCGGGATAGAGGGGCTGCACATCCAGCAAGGGAAATCCCGCGGCTTCACCCATCTCTTAGCACAGCCTCGGTCACCACAATTGCAGGCTGAGCAGGAGGGAGCCATCACTCTGGGCTCAATGAAACATCGGCCCAGGGCTGAGTGGGAGTCCTTCCATCCCCACATCTGCAGACGGGCCGCCCGAAGTTATCACATATCCAGCAGGCAAGAGGAAAGAATCCATCAGCCCGGTTGTCACCGCTCGCTCCGGCTGGAGCTTAGCTTTTCACTTCCATCCCATGTGAGGCATACAAGGGAAAAGGGTAAGAAGAAACGCCACAACCGGAGCTCCTCAGTGAGCGTCTGCTTGTACCATCGCCATCTTGCTCTATCGAATGCAGTTTCAGTGTGGAAGTGTGTTACCCGCAGAGCTGTTGACATGTTTGCGATCTAGAAGGGGCCGAAAGGTATCCTCTTTTTTGGTAACCACAAAATAAATGGAATACTGACCTTGACCAAACTGGTTGGGAGACAACTCCACCATTTATTTATTTATTTATTGAACGGTTTTATATACCGCTTTTCAGCAAAATCAAAGCGGTTTACATAGAACAAAACCTGAAACATTACATTGTAACATTCTAACAGTTAACATTACAGTGAACAAAGGAGAGTGTTATAGAATTTTACATAATAGATTAAGTAGTTGTGAATTACAATGTTGAGTAAATGCTGATTAGAGAGTTAAATAGTTTAAACATATAAACAGATTTACAATATATACAAAATTTATACATGTCTTTTCATCTTATCTGGCTCAGGTAATATGCATTGTATCTCACTAGAGTTATCAATGTGAAGGTTAATTGAAATAACTATCTTAAACCATGTGAAGGATTGGGAATTGTGTAGAATAGAGAGAGAGATAGGAAAAAGTAAATTGTGTTTTGATGAATAGGAGTATACATGTGTTTAAGTGGGAAATATTTCGTCATTAGGTACTGAGCTGCCAAAGTACTCTATAGAAAGGTGGGGTTTAAGATCTTATCTAAAGGTTGATAGATTCGTGCTATTTCTGAGCTTGTCTGGAAGAGCATTCCATATTAAAGGGGCATTGAAGCTGAATGCTCTATTTGTTGTAGTTTTATTGAGTTTTGTGAAGCTGTTAGGAACAAGTAGAGTGTTTAGGTTCCTTTGTCTCACTGTTCTGTTCCTTGAATGAATTGTTAGTAGGTCAGTTAGATACGATGGAGCTATATCTCTTATCAGTTTGAAAGTTGTCATGATAACTTTATATTTTATCCTACTTTGAATAGGTAACCAGTGAAGTTCGAACAATATTGGGGTTATGTGTTCAGTTGCACTTGCATTTATAAGCATTCTGGCAGCAACATGTTGTGCTATTTTTAGGTGATGTAGAGCATGTTTTGGAATACCTTGGAGGATTATGTTACTGAAGTCTAAATGAGGCAGGATCAATGCTTGTAGGACTGATCTGAAGTCCTGGTGTGATAATAAAGGTTTTAGATTTTTAAGATATCTTAATTTATTATATATTGTGTTTGTCGTGTTCATAATGTGCGTTGATAGGCTTAATGTTCTGTCTATAATAACACCAAGATATCTTATTTCATCTTTTATGCAAATACTTGTGTTTTCAATTTTTATTTCTGTTGGGGGAGTAAATTTTTGATTTCTAGATACAAATAATGCTTCTGTTTTCTTAATGTTAATATATAGATTGTGTTCATTTAGCCATTGTGTCATTTTAATGAAGCATGATTTGATATTAGAGAAGTCCAGAGAGTCTATGTCCATAGGAAGGTAAATCATAACATCATCAGCATAAATTGCATATTTTATTTTTCACTGTTGAATGATGTGGCATATAGGTTGTAAATATATGTTAAAGAGTAGTGCTGACAATGTGGAACCTTGTGGGATTCCCTGTTTTTGCGTATAAGTTTTGGATGTATGATTTCCTATTTTGACTTGTTGTGATCGATCAGTTAGATATGATTGGAATACATGGTACTGTACTCGCATGGTTCCAATCTGTTTTCATGGTTTCCAATTGAAAATGTAGGGTGTCCCACACCACCTGTACCTTGGAGGACGCCCTCAGGGGGACAGCATGAAGGTGTCTGAGAGCAGCCAGGGCCACTCGAGTGCGTAGCCTTCGCAGATGACCTCCAAAACCCACAAGCCAGTGGTTATTTGAGCCCAGATAGAGTAAAAGAGTTGTAGCTGACCTCCTACAATAATCAATTCCACCTGGGCTTTCCTCACCTCATTGCAGGTAATTGGAAGCCACTAGGGCTCCTGAAAAATATTCACTACCTGCTCCCCTGTGGCCCCAAAATGGCTGTCCCCTTACAGAATAGTGGCTCCACTGAAAAGGGGCAAAAATGGACAGCTCTGCATCTGCGAAAGTCCTGAATCTGCCATAGCTGTTGCCTTTGTGAACTTAGGCCTGTCCTCCAGGAGATGGAGTCCCTGAGGTCCTTAACCAACTTGTCCAATGCCTCCCCAAAAAAGAGCTTACCCTTAAAAGGCAGCTTGCTGAGCTGAGTCTTACAGGAGACATCCACTGACCAATATCATAGCCAAAGGAAACCCCTCACAGCTATCACAGTCTCCATGCTCTGTATATCTGGATTATCAGAAAGCCTTTGACAAGGTCCCTCATGAGAGACTCTTGGTGAAATTAAAAAGTCATGGGATAGGAGGCAGTGCACTATTGTGGATCAGGAACTGGTTAAAAGACAGAAAGCAGAGGGTAGGGCTAAATGGCCAATTTTCTCAATGGAGTACCCCAGGGATCTGTATTGGGCCTGCTGTTTTTTAACATATTCATAAATGACCTAGAAATGGGAACAACAAGTGAGGTGATCAAATTTTCAGATGACACAAAATTCTTGAAAGCTGTTAAAACACAAGAGGATCTTGAAAAATTGCAAGAGGACCTTGATAAACTAAAAGACTGGACATTCAAATGGCAGATGAAATTTAATGTGGACAAGTGCAATGTTTTGCACCTAGAAAAGAACCCCCCAAACTATGGTTACATGATGCAAGTTTCCACATTAGGAGCCATCACCCAGGAAAAGGATTTAGGTGCCATGGTGGATAATATGTGGAAACCCTCTGCCCAGTGTGCAGTGGCAGCCAAGAAAGCAAGAATGCTAGGAATCATACAAAAAGGAATGGCGAATAAAACCAAGGATATTATAATGCCTCTGCATCGTTCCATGGTGTGACCACACCTTGAATATTGTGTACAATTCTGGTCACCTTATCTTAAAAAGGATACAGCAGAATTAGAAAAAGTACAATGAAGAGCCACCAAAATGGTAAAGGGGATGGAAGGATACCCCTATGAGGGAAGGACTCTTCAACTTGGAAAAGAGATGGCTGAGGGGGAGATATGATAGAGGTCTATAAATGAATGAATGAATGAAGTGGAATGGGTAAATTTAGATCGATTGTTTATGCCATCAAAAAGTAGAAAGACTAGGGGACATGCAATGAAGCTACAATGTAACCCATTTTAGACTAATAAGAGAAAATACTTTTTCACTCAACACATAATCAAACTCTGGAATTCATTACCGGAGGATGTAGTAAAAGCTGTCAATGTAGCTGGGTTTAAAAGAGGTTTGGACAACTTCTTGGAGGAAAGGTCCATAAACCATTATTATTTTTTGGGAACCTGCCAGGTACTTGTGACCTGGATTGGCCACTGTTGGAAATAGAATACTGGGCTTGATGGATCTTGGCCGGATACAGTATGGCATTTCAAAGCCTCTTTGGAGTCTGGAGTGGTGCCAGAAGACTGGCGAGAGGCACATGTGGTCCCTTTGCACAAAAGCGAAAGTAAGGATGTGGTTGAAAACTACAGGTTGGTTATTCTAACCTCTGTGGTGAGTAAATTATTGGAAACGTCGCTGAAAGAGAAAACAGTGAGGTTTCTGGAGTTCAATGGATTACAGGATCGGAGGCAGTATGGATTCACTAGAGGCAGGTCTTGTGAGAAAATCTGTCTGATTCCTTTGACTGGGTGACCAGGGAGATGGACCAAGGGAGAGCCCTAGATGTGGTGTACTTAGATTTCAGTAAAGCCTTTGACACCATTCCGCACAGGAGACTTATTAACAAACTGAGCCACAGGGATCTGTCCTTGGTCTGATTCTTTTTAACATCTTTGTTAGTGATATTTGCGGAACGGCTATTGGGTAAGGTTTGCCTCTTTGCAGATGATACCAAAATCTGCAATAGACAATCCAGGAAGGAGTAGATAACATGAGAAAGGATCTAGCTAAACTTGAATGGTCCAGAATTTGGCAGCTAAGATTTAATGCTAAAAAATGCAGGGTCATGGTGGACATGAGGACAGTATCTGAATTTAAAAAAGCATGGGAGAAACAGAGGATCTCGAAAGATAAAAGGGGAACTATTGTAGTTGATATGAAAGGGCAGACTAGATAAGCCATGTGGTCTTTTTCTGCCATCATGTTTCTATGCAAAAATCCAAGGAAGCGGTACAGTGTAGGTGGTGAAGTACTTCTGTCCACAAAAGAAGAGCAGGACCTGGGCGTGATTGTGTCTGACTATCTTAAACAGGTAGAAAAGGTAATGGCAAAAGCTAGAAGGATGCTTGGGTGCATAGGGAGAGGAATGGCCAGCAGAAAAAAAAAGGAGGTGATAGGCCAGCAAGACCGCTTCAACATTTTTTGGAAGGAGGAGTGGTGCGAGTATTACCCTTTCAGCAGCCATGCCATTAGGTTGAGGAGGGAGCTAAAATTGGGGTGCAGGAGAGTGCCCCCCTCCTGGGACAGGAGGTTTGGAGAGGACCCCAGGGGAATAGGGGCCTCCACCACTAGCTGAAGTGGAAGCGGAAACCAGGGTTGCCTCGGACACCTCGGGGCTACCAGGATGACCGAGGCCTTGTCCTGGAGGATCTCGAATAGAGTTTTGGCCACCAGAGGCGTTGGAGGAAACGCATACAGGAGGCCTACAAACCACGATATCAGAAATGCATTGGCAGCCACCCTGTGTGGATGCGGCTGCCTGGAGTAGAACCGGGGCAACTGGTGATTGACCGGACTTGCAAACAAGTCCATCACTGGCCGTCCCCCGGCCTGAAAAAGCCAATGGACTTCTCCCCTGTCCAGCTGCCACTCATGGGGCTGGAGAATCCTGCTTAGCCTGTTGACTAAGCAGTTGTCCTGGCCTGGCAGGTAAACTGCTCGTAGATTAATGCCATGCTGGGCTGCAGAGGAGCACAGATCCAGGGTTTCCTGACACAGTAGGCGGGACCCCATGCCACCCTGCTTGTTCATATAGAACATGGCCACTTGGCTGTCTGTCTGTACCAAGACAGGTTCGTGAGCCAGGGTCTGCCAGAACACTCCTAGAGCTAGGCGGATGGCACGGAGCTCCAAGAAATTGATTTGTTGTGTTCTCTCATTTGGGAACCACACTCCTTGAGTACAAACCCCTGGCAATGGGCTCCCCAGTCCAGTAGAGGATGCATCCGTGGTCAGGATCCTCGTGTGTCGAGGAGTCTGGAAAGGCATTCCCACCTCCAAGTGGAGTGGTTGAAGCCACCAGTCCAGAGACTGTACTAGTCACCTGGACACTGTGACTCTGTCTCTAAGGCAGCCTGTGGCCTGTGCACTGGTCTCTGAGGCACCACTGAGCAGTTCGCATGTGGAGGCGGGCATCTGGTGTCACATGGACTGTGGACGCCATGTGCCCGAGAAGGCACAGAAACTGTCTTGCTGACACTGTGAATCTGCGACTCACCTGATGTGCCACAGCCAGAAGCCTTTTTGCCCTGTCTGCCGGCAGGTAGGTCCTTGCCTGAAGGGTATTGAGTCTGGCCCCAATGAACTCTAGTTGTTAAGTGGGAACAAGGCTGGACTTGGGGTAATCAGAAAAAGGTCCCGGTGAAGGGGAGACCTGAGGGGCTCTCCCGGGAAGTAAGGAGGGGGTACCTGGGTCATATGAAGGAGATATCCCTGATGGACTAACTGCAGGACCCAGGCATCAGTGGTAATGGCTGTCCACCTGTGGGCATACAGGGCAAGCCTTCCTCCTGTGCACTGCCCTGTCCCCTGTGGGGAGAGGGGCCATGCTGTGAGAGTCAAAAGCCACTGCCAGGCTGGGCTGGAGCTGGTACCTGGGGTTTGGAGGCTTTCTGCTTACGTGGGCCATGCCCCTGTCGGGGAGACGGGGAGACCTGAAAATGGGGGTAGCTTCGGTAAACAGCACACTTCCTTGGGTAAAAGGATTTCTTACCCGAGCCATTCTTGCGAGAAGGGGCAGAGGTCTTTCTTTGAGAGCCGTGTCCTCGTCATGTACTCGGACTCTTTTCAGCAGCTTTGTCGGTCATGGGCTTGCTAAAAAGGTTCTCCCCTTGGCGTGGTACATCGACCAACTTGTCCTGAACCTATTGCTCGAGGTCCGATGACTGTAGCCATGCTTGGCGGCATGCACCGATGCCAGCCGCAACTACCTGGGCTGCTGATTCAAATCCGTCATAGGCCGCTCGAGTCATGAACTTTGAGCATTCACGGATGGCGGTGGACAGGTTCTTGAAGCGCTGCAAAGGCCCCTCGGAGAGACCAGCCAAGAACCCGGCGAGTTCCTTCGCCAGGTCCCTTCAGGTACATGCCCATGTACAGCTGGTAAGCCTGGATTCGACAAGTCAGCATTGAACCCTGGAAGCACTTTCTGCCGAGGGAGTAAAATTTGCGGGCCTTCCTGCCAGGAGGCACCGAGGAGTGAGTCTTCTGGCTCTTCAACCTGTGCATGGCCGATTCTACAACCATGGAGTTGTGCGGCAGTTGTGACTTTTGAAAGCCAGGGTTCCGGCGGACTCAATCCATCGAGTCGATCCATTTGCTGATCACCGGCGACGATGCCGGTGTCTCCCACATGCAGAGCATCAGTCGTTCCAAGATCGGAGGCACGGGTACAGTAAGGGCCTCCCGAGGGGGGGCCTCATACTGCAGGATCTCGAGCTCGTCTGCTCAAGGATCCTCCTCAGACTCCGTGGATCGGCTCAGCCTCCAGGGTCGACTTCAATGTCAGTGGCCCGACGGTCGGGGTGGAAGAACCAGACAGACCAGCAATCAGCGCCCGCTGCTGCTCCATGAAGGCAGTCATACTGCACTCCAAGGCCACCATTCTGAACTTGAGTCCGGAAGGCTCCGCAGCCCCCGGATCGGGTCCCGACAGTCTGGCCCAACGCCAGTTCCCCCGGGGGGAGTCCTCGACGAGGACAGTTGTTACCTGCCTCGGCTGATCCGTCTCCTGGCGAGGAAGCTTCGCCGGATGCTCCGTCTCCAAGGATCCTGGCTGGCGCTCGGGGCTCCGCGACAGGCCCCAGGAGGGGCTGGATCATTCAGAGCCATCCAACACCACCGCCTTCAAGGATTTCTTCTTCCTTCGGTGTTCCCACGAGGGAGACCCCCTCTCCGAGGAACCTTTATGATGCTTGGGCTCAGAGTGCTCCCCCCGAGACGTAGACAAGGTCCAGGCTTGCGAAGGCACCAACTCAGGAAAAATCCTATCATGCTGCTGCTGGCGGCTTCTCAGGGCCTTAGAGGACATCTTCCGGCACGGGCTACAGACCGTCGGGTCGTAGCCGGGTCCGAGGCACCGGAGACAGCAGTCATGCATATCAGTGAGGGACATTAGTATTGCACATCGATCGCATTTTTTAAACCCGCTGGAAGCCATCGGGGGGAAAAAGGGCCCCTATGAGGTCGAAGACACGGGCTGCCAGTGAAAAAGAAAAAGGGCGTGAACGCCAGTTACAAAGGAGAAAAACTGAAAAGTCAAGCCGGACTCGATACCAGTGTACCGAGCCGAAGGCGGAAAGGGGAACCGGTGTCGATCCAGTAAAGGAAAGAAAGAATTTTTTAGGACAATGTCCGGAGGGCTCTGCGAAAAAAAAGGAGACTGAGCAAGATGGCATCCTTGGGCAGGAAGGGGACCACGCATGCGTGATGCAATTCCCAAAGGCTTTCTCTGAAAGCTGGGGATTTGCTCCGCATGAGGGCGCCGTCGGCACCAATGTCACCCCATATGTGAGGACTGACTTCCTGCTTGTTCCCGGAGAATGGTAGAAACCATCATAAAGAACAAAATTACTGAACATGTAGATAGTCATGGCTTAATGGGAGACAGCCAACATGGCTTTAGATAAGGAAGATCTTGTCTTACTAATCTGTTATGATTTTTTGAAGGTCTGAATAGCGTAGCTACTCACCTCTAACAGGTGTTTTCCAGAGACAGGAGGAATCGGTCCTCAGTTATGGGTGACATCGGCACCGATGGAGCCCGTGCAGAGCAATTCCCCAGCTTTCAGAGAAAGCCTTTGGGATTGCTGCCATGCATGCGTGGTCCTCTTCCCACCCAAGGGTGCCATCTTGCTCAGTCAGGTCCCCTAGCTAGAGCCGTACTAAGCAGATGGCAAGGGAAGAACAAAAGTAGCAACTCTTCAGGGGAGGTGGGAAAGTAGTGAGGACTGATTCTTGCTGTCCCTGGAGAACACCTGTTACAGGTGAGTAACTACGCTTTCTCCAGGAACAAGCAGGAAGACAGTCCTCACTTATGGGACTCTCCAGCTACAGGCTACCGAACCTGTAAGCCAAAAACACCTGTGCGAGGCCATGAACAGAAGTCGACGCCTGAAGGAGCCTGAGTCTTTGGGTCCCCTGGGTGAAGCTCTCGGTAGCCGTCTAAGAAGGGTCAGAGGGCAGGAGTTGCTTATACCCCGAACAGATTATGGAGTACAGCCTGTCTGAAGGCGCTGTCCCGGCGGGACTCCCCTCCAGGCAGTAGTGGATAGTGAAAGTGTTCACTGAAGACCAGGTCGCAGCCCCGCAGATGTCCGTTAGAGGCACTGAGTGCAGCAAAGCCACCGACGCCGCCTTGGCCCGGACCCCATGCGTGTTGACCCACCGATCCAGTGTGGCGCCCACCTTTTCTTGTACGAAGGCAATGCAGTCCGCCACCCAGACGGAGATGGTACACTTGGTGACTGCCTGCCCCAGGCGATTGGGTCGTAGGCGACAAAGAGCAGGTTGGACTTGCGATGAACCTGGGTACGCTACAGGTAGAAGGCAAGATCCCTCTTGCAGTCGAGGGTATGTAACACCGCCGACACCTGGTCAGTGTGAGGTCTCAGAAAGAAGATCGGCAACACTATCTCCTGGTTGAGATGAAAGTTCTAGACCACCTTCGGTAGGAACTTGGGGTGGGTGCGGAGAACCACACTGTTCCCATAGAATCTGGTGTATGGAGCCTCAGCCATGAGGGCCTGAAGCTCGCTGACTCGGTGAGCCAACATCAAGGCTACCAGGAAGATCACCTTCCAGGAGAGGTGCCGAAGCGAGCATGTCACCATCGGCTCGAAGGGTGCTCATGTAAGCTGCATCAGCACCACATTGAGGTCCTACTCCGCCAGCAGAGGCCAGATGGGAAGCTTCAAAAGCAAGAGACCTCGCATGAAGTGGGAGACCAAGGGCTGTCCCAAGAGGGCTTTCTTCTTGACGGGGAGATGGTTCGCCGAAATGGCGCTCAGGTGCACCCTGACCGAATTGGATTTCAACCCTGCCTTCGATAGGTGGAGGAGATACTGGAGGAGCCACCAGGTAGAGCAGGAGAACGGGTCAATCTGGAGCTTGGAGCACCAGGTTGAGAAGCATTGCCATTTAAAGGCGTACACCTGTCTTGTTGAGCCCTTCCTCGACGCGAGGAGAATCTTCTTGACATCCTCCGGGAGGTGCAGTGGAGCTAAGGCGACCCGTTCAGCCGCTAGGCTTTAAGGGACAGCGAGGCTAGGTTCGAGTGGAGCACCCGACCCTCCTCCTGTGTCAACAGGCCCGGGGCATAGCCTAAGGGGCCTGGGGGCTCAGACGAGAGCCAGAGCAGAAGCGGGAACCAAGGCTGTCAAGGCCACGAGGGAGCCACGAGGATCACTGAAGCTCGGTCCCGCTGAACCTTGTGGAGGGTCCTCGCAATGAGAGGAGTGGGAGGGAACGCGTAAAGCAGGCCAGAGGTCCAGTTCAAGAGGAACGCATCTGGGCCACCTTGCTTGGATGCGGGACTGGGCCACAGAAGCAGGGAAGCTGTGCGTTCACCAGACTGGCAAAGAGGTCCATGGCTGGGATCCCCCACCGATGGAACAAGGCGCCGGTGACCTCTGGATCTAGGCGCCATTCGTGTGGGCATAGGATCCTGCTGAGTTTGTCCGCAAGGACATTCTCCTGGCCCGGGAGGTAGACCGCTCGTAGGGTCATCCCCCAGCGAGACGCAAAGGAATAAAGGAGGATTGCCTCTCGGCAGAGGAGGGGGGGATCCTGTTCCCCCCTCCTTGTTTATGTATTACATGGCTACTCTGTTGTCAGTCTGCATGAGTACCGACTTCCCCCTCAGATAACTCTCGAAGGCCCTCGGGGCCCATCAGATCGCCCGAAGCTCGAGTAGGTTTATCTGCTGCTGAGACTCCTCGGGTGACCACTGCCCCTGGGTGCACAATGCGCTGCAATGGGTTCCCCACCCCAGCAGGGAAGCATCTGCCATCAGGATGAGTTCGTGCTGTGAGATCTGGAAGGGCATTCCCCGAAGAAGACTTTGGGGATCCCGCCACCAACTCAGGGAGTCGTGGAGACTGCGGGAGACCTGTATAGGGTCCCTAAGGTGGCCGAAGGCCTGGCTCCATTGTGCCCTGAGGCACCACTGAGCTGTTTGCATGTGCATGCGGGCGTGGGGGACCACAAGGATGGTGGAGGCCATGTGTCCTAGGAAGCGCAGCATGACCCGCGCTGTAACCCAAGTTCTGCTCTGGACCTGGGTCGCCACTGCCTGGAGGCGGTCCGCCCGATCCCTGGGCAGGAAGGTGGTCGCTTGCTCCGTGTCGAGGTGGGTGCCGATGAACTCCAGGATGCGCACCGGATCGAGGTGAGACTTAGAATAGTTGACCAAGAAGCTGAGGCATTTGAGGAGGATTGTTTGCGATGCCGCCAGGCGCTCTTTATCGACTGAGGTCCCCGTGACAAGCCAGTCGTCGAGGTAGGGGAAGATGGGTATGCCCTGCCACCTGAGGGAGGCCGCAGCCGTGGAGAGACACTTTGTGAAGACCCGTGGTGCGGACGCAAGCCCAAAGGGGAGTACTCTGTACTGGTAATGATCCCCTTGCACCTTGAAGCGCAGGTATTGCCTGTGTTGAGGGTGGATTAGGATGTGGGCGTAAGCGTCCTTGAGGAATAAGGAGCATAGCCAATCGCCCTGTTGAAGGAAGGGCAGCAGGATGCCTAGCGATAACATCTTGAGCGTCTCCTGCACCAGGAACATGTTTAGGTTCTGGAGATCGAGGATGGGGCGCAGGTCCCCTGTCTTTTTCGGAACGAGGAAGTAGCAGGAGTAGAACCCGTGGCTCCGAAGGTGCAGAGGTACCCTCTCAACCGCCTGTTGGGCGAGGAGGTTGGACAGCTCCCGGTGCAAAAAGACCTGGTGCGAAAGGAGCTGAGTAGGCTCTGCTGGCAAGAAAGGAGGAGGATGCCTGTCCAGGCAAAGACTATAACCATCCTGGATCACTCAGAAGACCCAGGTGTTCGATATGATCGACGCCCACTGTGGGGCGAATAGGGACAGGTGTCCGCCCACCGGCGGAAGTGCTGCCGGGGGGCGAGAGGCTATGCCGTCAGCGTCAAAAACCCTGCAAGGGTTGGGGTGACGCCGATTGCTGGGCCTTTGGTCATTTAGGCTTGCTGTGGCCATGCACACCTCCCTTTCCCTGTGTGCCAGGCTCGGGGTGGGTGGAAAAGGAGGGTAGCCCCGGTAGGAGAGGCCCTTCCTTTGGAAGAACAGCTTCTTTGTTTGCTGTTTCTTCCGAGGGAAGAGGTCTTACGCGAGAGACGGGTTTGAGTGACGAACTCCATTTCTATCTTATCAGCCTTATCCTCCATGAGCTTACCAAACAGCTGCTCACAGAGGCAGGGGACATCCAGGAGCTTCTCCTGAACACACTGTTCCAGGTCCAAGGATTGGAGCCATGCCTGGTGTCGGGCCCCGATGCCGGCTGCTGCCACTCGAGCGGAGGATTCAAACCTGTCATATGCAGCACGGGAGAGGTATTTTGAGCACTCTGCAATGAATTTCAGGAGGTATGGAACCTGAGAAGAGGTTCACCCCGAAGACCTGCGGAGAACCCGCCGAGCTCCTTGGCGAGGTCCCACAGGAACATACCCATATACAATTGGTATGCCTGGATGCGGCATATGAGCATGGATCCTTGATAGGTCTTACGCCCAAGGGAGTCGAGAGCTCGTGACTCTCTGCCCGGGGAGACCGAAGAATGGGACCGGGCTCTTTTGCTTCCGCATCACCAACTCCACAACCATTGAGGTGTGCAGGAGTTGGGTCTTGCGGAACCCTGGGCCATGTTGGACCCTGTACATGGCATTGATGTGCTTGCTCATTATGGGGACCGAAGCAGGTGTCTCCCACATGCGGAGGAGCAGCCTTGACAGAATGGAGGGAACCAGAATAGTAAGAGACTCCCGAGGTGGGGACTCATACTGCAGAATATCGAGCTCTTCAGCTTGCTGCTCATCTTCAGTCTGTGTAGCCAGGCTGAGGGCTCATGCCATGTCCTAACACAAACAAAAGGAACGATGTGTCCTTGGGTGGCAAACGCCTCCAAGAGACGGGTGGGGACAGGTCCGAAGGGAAGTCCCTGTGGGCACGGGTCTCTGGGGAGGTATCCCCATCTGACTCCCAGTCCAAGAAGTCCAAGAAGGAGTCCGACTCGGGCTGGTCGCCCTGTCCAGAGGTCGAGGCCTGCTTGGAGCCAGCCTTGGAGGATCTCACTCCAGAAGACCGGGAAGGCGAGCGAGACCAATGCTGAGGACCCTCATGCGACCCACGGCTCTCGGGGGTTTGCAGGGAAGGTTGCGGTGTCCCTCTCGAGGGAACCTCGGTCTCGAGGCGTGAGCCAGCCGTGCTGGGCATGAGCGCCTGCAGGGCAGCTAAGAAGGCAGAAACGCTGTGCTCCAGTGCCAGCATTCGGGCCTCCCACGCAGACGTGGGTCCCCACGATGTCGACACCGGGGTTACCAGGTCTGACTTGGAGGAGGAGAGGGGGTCTTCACTGGGACGGCCCTCAGGAGACCGGGCGCCAATGCCGGAGGCTTCCGTATCTGTGCAAGGTACCTTACGAGGCTGCTCCTTGTCAGATTCTCAGGAACGCCAAGGGGGGCTGAGTAACCAAGTGCGGGAGCGCTCGCGCTTGTCTGGGGCCCCTGACAGCGACTTCGAGGTTGTCTTCTTTTTATGCCTCTCCACTTCAGCGGACCCCTGGTCGGAGTGCGGACGACCGAGGATGCTGCCGGGGGATTCCGGGGCTACCTTCCGGAAAATGTCATCAGACTTCTGCTTACGATTTAGCAGGGCCTTGGAAGACATTTTCTTGCAAAGGGAGCAGAGCTCCAGGTCATAGTCGGCTCCAAGACACCGAAGACAGAAGTCGTGGGTGACCGTGAGCGACATGTTTTTGGAGATCTGTCACACTTCTTAAATCCGGTGGCCATGGAAGCAAAAATCACCCTGCTAAGTCAAAGACCTTTGCGGCCAGCAGTTGGGGAAAAAAAGGCGCAAAGCCCATGGAAGAAAAGCTTCAACAGAAAGGCATCCCCTCGCTCAAGGGAAAAACAGAGCAGGGGAGGAAGGGTAGAGGAACGGTGCTACCAGAAAAAATCAAGGCCAGAGGCCGAAAACGAAACGCTTTTTCTGAGGGACGAAGATGTGCGTCCGAAGGGCTCCGTGGAAAAAGGGAGACTGAGCAAGATGGCACTCTTGGGCGGGAAGAGGACCACACATGCATGGCAGCAATCCCAAAGGCTTTCTTTGAAAGCTGGGGAATTGCTCAGAGCGGGCTCCATCGGTACCGAAGTCACCCATAAGTGAGGACCAACTTCCTGCTTCTTCCTGGGGAAAAACAGGTAGAAAATGGTGAGTCGGTTGATATAGTGTATGAGGACTTCCAGAAAGCCTTTGACAAGGTCCCTCATCAGAGACTTTTGGCAAAACTAAAAAGTCATGGGATAGGAGGCAGTGTACTATTGTGAATCAGGAACTGGTTAAGACAGAAAGCAGAGGGAAGGGCTAAATGGCCAATTTTCCCAATGGAGAAAGGTGAATAGTGGAGTACCCCTGGGATCTATGCTGGGTCCGCTGCTTTTTAACATATTCATAAATGACCTGGAAATGGGAATAACGAGTGAGGTTATCAAATTTGCAGATGACACAAAATTATTCAAAGTTGTTAAACCCATGAGGATTGTAGAAAATTGCAAGAGGATCTTGATAAATTGGAAGACTGGGCATCCAAGTGGCAGATGAAATTTAATGTGGACAAGTGCAAAGTTATGCACCTAGGAAAGAACCCCCCAAACTATGGTTACACGACGCAAGATTCCACAATAGGAACCACCATCCAGGAAAAAGATTTAGGTGTCATCATGGATAACATGTTAAAACCCTCCGCCCAGTGTGAAGCAGCGGCAAAGAGAGCAAATAGAATGCTGGGTATCATAAGAAAAGGAATTGAGAATAAAACAAAGGATATTATGCTGCCTTTGTATCGTTCCATGGTGTGACCGTGCCTTGAATACTGTGTGCAATTCTGGTCGCCGTATCTTAAAAAGGATATAGCGTTATTAGAAAAGGTGCAGCTACCAAAATGGTAAAGGGGATGGAAGGATACCCCTATGAAGAGAGGCTAAAAAGGTTAGACTCTTCAACATGGAAAAGAGATGTCTGAGGGGAGATATGATAGAGGTCTATAAATTAATGAATGGAGTGGAACGGGTAAATGTAGATCGATTGTTTACATCATCAAAATATAGAAAGACTAGGGGACATGCAATGAAGCTACAGGGTAACCTCTTTAAGACTAGTAAGAGAAAATATTTTTTCACTCAACATGTAATCAAACTCTGGAATTTGTTACTGGAGGATGTAGTAAAAGCTGTTAGTGTAGCTGAGTTTAAAAAAGTTCCTGGAGGAAAGGTCCATAAACCATTATTAAAAGGGACCCAGGATATCACTGCTTGACCCAATACAAGCATTGTGGAACCTGTGTCTTTTGGGGAAATTGCTAGGTACTTGTGACCTAGATTGGCCACTGTTGGAAACAGGATACTGGGCTTGATGTACTTTGGTCTGACCCAGTATGGCATATCTTATGTTCTTATAGCATGGACCTCCTGCAGCTTCCACACAATTTATAAGTAACTTTCTCCGATGGCATAGCAATGCATAAACAAAAAAAGAAAACCCCAACGGTAAGCAAAGGAAGATATACAATAGAAGAAAAATAATAAAGGTGACTCACTGCGATGGTGGCCCAGCAAAGCTGCTCCTTGCGATCTCAGGCAGCCGGGAGAAGGAGACAGAAGGAGAAAGCACTGCTCTTCTGTTTTGTTTTTTTAAGATACAGCTGCAACTGTACCCAGTCAGCACTTAAGACTAAACTAGTGCCAAACAATCTTTTAATCAGAAGCCAGGAGAACTCTTCTAGGGGAGAGGAGGAGGGACCCGGACCACCAGGTGCTGCACCCCTATCAGACCTGGCCAACTCAACGACCCCAGTTCACTCGGAGAAATCTCATACTTTTTCCTCTGTGCAGCCATAGCTTTTTTAAGCCACTTCTGGTTAAGACTGAAATAAGCTATTAAGTTCCAAATTCCTCTTTTCCTTTTTTGCTCTATGTCCTTTCAGTGGAGTACAGACTGCACAGAAGCTCACCAGCTGCTGGAGACAGAGAATACTGGTCTACTGTGACATCAGCAAAACCTGACATGCTCAGTTCTCCAGCTGCTGGTGAGGGGAGATAACTCATGTACGTGTCTGGACTGGACTGGAGGGACAATAAGGAAACAGAGCTAAACCATATGACCATGTCTCACCATTCCTTATGGAACTTACTTGACTGCCAGTTTTCTTTAGACTCAAGTATAAGATTCTGAGCTTCACCCACAGAATCTATTATGCTTGTATTCCTATGTATCTTTCTCAATTGATTATTCCATACTACCCAATTCATGCTTTAAGATCATCTCAATCCAATCTTCTCTCTCAGGGCTCAACAAATACCAGGTGCCAGGTTGCCATGGTGACCAGAAATTTGCATCTTGCACCTGGGAATTTCTTCCCCCACCCCTTTAAAAATCCCCCCAAAAAACCTCCCATAGGCAGAACAGTAGGTGAAGGCCACGATTGCAGCAGACTGCCTGCGGGAGATCACAGAAAAGGACAGCCTATCAATCAACCCTGCAAAAAAAAAAAAAAAAGGATAGATGGGGTAGGTGAGGCAGCAAAATTTTCATGGGGCAGTAGCTTATAAAAAAAAGGAAGGAGGATGGGGGAATGGGGGCCAGCAGTGGGAGTGCTACAGGGGAGGGAGAAGGGAATAGAACTTGAAAGGGGAATAAAGAGGGAGGAGGCGCTGAAGATGGGAGGGAAGGGTACAAGGTGTTTTAGGGACAAAAGGACACAATTTGTATATGCCAAACAGTGCATTCCCCTCTTCAGAACACACACACAAGTATCCTATCCCCACATTACATATGCACATATACAGTCATCCCATCTCACACGACAGACACACAAACATGTGCACAGATACTCCCCCTCTACATGACCAACACACACACGAGGCATCACATACACATACAGGCACCCTACACACAGACTCCCCAGCTCTGCAGCACACACACATATCCACCGCAATCCTGCATCACACTGACACAAAAGCACCTACTGCCACATCTCATGTACAGACAGGCAAACCACTGTTGCATCACACACACACACACACACACGACATTTTCTATCTCTATATTTCTATCTAAAGATGCCATACAGCCCCTGCTATCATAACAAGACACATTTTATCAGCTCTCTTCACACTCTTCCACTCTCTCCAGACATGTATGAGTTTGCAAGTGGAAGAATGTCAGTGGAGAATGAAGGCAATGGGGGAGGCACGAAGAAGTCACAGCCATTGGCTCCTAAGATCTTGTCCTGGCTCCTAAATCCAAACAAAATTTGACAAGGCATGTTCTATTCATTCTCCTTCCTTCATGTTGTAGACTTGAAATGACTAGTACAGTGCTATTTAGTTTCTTGGCCCCTTCATTGTGGAGTACCTTCCTCTCGATTTACGGTTATGGTTAGAGAGCTCTGCTGAGAAATCTAGATTAGGCCTTAAAATTAGCTCCTATTGACCTTTGCTGATGACCAATTACTAGTTATATTAGCAATGGCTTCACATCTGGGCTACCTTCCTTAGGTCTCACTCCTGTTTCTCTGCTATTTTTTAAAGTATTCCCGACTGGCTGTTGTGCTATTCACTCCCCTCCTGTTGTGTATCCTTATGTACCCTGTTGATTTTATGCTTCTGTTTTTCCTTCAATTTTCGTAAACCACCTTGATGACTAGTTCAGGCATAAGGCAGTATACCAAATGCCAATAAATAAAATAAAATAAATTATTTGTAGCTGCAGGGGAAACAAAATTGTTAAATGCCTACCAGGAATGTTATAAGAACATAAGATATGCCATACAGGGTCAGACCATGGTTCATCAAGCCCAGTATCCTGTTTCCAACAGTGGCCAATCTAGGTCATACGTACCTAGCAGTATCCCCAAGAGAGCACAGTTACTTACCTGTAACAGGTGATCTCTGGAAACAGCAGGAATAAGTCTTCACATATGGGTATCGTCGGTACCGACGGAGCCTGCGCGGGAACGCTCCCCAGCATCCAGGAAGAAAGCTTTTGGGAGCATCCCACAGCGCCTGCGGCTGCCTTCCTGCCTTTCCCAACTGCCTCGCTCCAGTTTGAGTTTTAAAGCTGAGACAAAGAGAAAGAGAGGAAAGGAAAGATAAATAGAGAGATACAACTCCTAGGGGAGGTGGGTGGGTTGTGAAGACTTATTCCTGCTGTTCCCAGAGATCACTTGTTACAGGTAAGTAACTGTGCTATCTCCAGGAACAAGCAGGAATGAGTCTTCACATATGGGGACTCCCTAGCTGCAGATGCCAGGGGAAGACCCCAGGTTGTGTGTCCTTGGAAAGGACTCTACCTCCTCCCATGGATCTCTGGCATCCGACCAGGGTAGGTGGGTAGGAGTTGATTAGGAATGGAACAGGTGTTTGAGAACAGCCTGACCAAACAAGGCATCCCGGCGGGAGTCCTTGTCCACGCAGTAATGGGCTGTGAAGGTATGAACCGAGGCCCAGGTGGCCGCTCGACAGAATTGGTCGATGGACACAGAGTTTAGATGAGCCATTGAGGCTCTCACATTGTGAGCTGTGACATGGCCCTCCAGAGAAAGGTTTCTACTCTGGTAGGCGAAAGAAATACACTGAGCAATCCAGTTGGACAGTGTTCTCTTAGAGACTGGAAGTCCTAAATGAGAAGGATCAAAAGCAACAAAGAGTTGAGAAGACTTTCTATGTTGCTGGGTTCTTTGTAAGTAAAAAGCAAGAGCTCTCTTACAATCCAAGGTACGAAGATTCCTCTCTGCATTTGATGCATGAGGTCCTGGAAAAAAGACAGGTAAATATACCTCTTGGTTCAGATGAAAAGGCGAGACCACTTTAGGCATAAAGTGTGGATTGGTCCTGAGGACTACCTTATCATGATGGAACCTTGTATAAGGTGGATTAGCCACCAAAGCTTGCAACTCACTGATGCGGCGTGCTGAGGTGACTGCAATGAGAAAAATAACCTTCCAAGAAAGAAATTTCAAGGAGGTGGTGGCTAAAGGTTCAAAGGGTGGCTTCATGAGCTGGCCAAGAACCAGGTTTAAGTCCCATGCCACTGGAGGTGGTCTAATGGGAGGTTTAGTTAAAAGAAGGCCTCTCATGAATCTTGCTATAAGAGGATGAGAGGAACTAGGTTGTCCATTGAGAGGCTTGAGGGACGCTGCAATAGCACTCAAATGGACTGTTACTGAATTTGTTTTCAGACCTGCATGGGATAGATGCAGGAGATACTCTAGTAGAAAATTCAGAGGTATTGCAAGAGGGTTTAGACCCTTCTCTGAACACCAAATGGTAAATCTTTTCCATTTGAAAGCATAGGAACGTCTAGTAGAAGGCTTTCTAGAGGCATAAATAACATCTCTGACTTGCTGAGAGAGATGAAAATCTTGAAAGTCTAGGCCCTTAGCAACCAAGCCCTGAGATGGAGTGACTGGGGGTTTGGGTGCCACAACGTTCCCTCTTCCTGGGACAGAAGGTCTGGTGCAGAGCCCAAGTCCAGGGAAGGAGCTTGAGAGAGATGCAGAAGTAGAGGGTACCACACTTGGCGTGACCAGTGTGGTGCTATGAGGATCATGGTCCCTTGATCTCTCTGAAGCTTGAATAGTGTCTTGGGAATTAGGAAAATTGGTGGAAAGGCATAAAGGAAGTCTTGACCCCAGTGAAGGAGGAAGGCATCCTTGGCCTGAACTCCCTGACACGGAATTCTGGAACAGAACCGGGAAAGTTTGGCATTCCACGGACTTGCAAAGAGGTCTATGTCCGGGGTTCCCCAAATTCGAAAGATCCTGGCTACCTGGTCCATGTGGAGGGACCACTCGTGTGGAAGCAGAACTCGACTGAGTCTGTCCGCCCAAGAGTTTTGAACGTCTGGAAGATATACTGCCAGAAGATGGATGTGATGCTCTCTGGCGAAGGCCCACAGTCGCAAAGCTTCGTTGCAAAGCGACAGAGAGCCAGTCCCGCCCTGCTTGTTTACATAGAACATGGCTACTTGTTGTCCGTATGGATGAGGACTGTCCTATAGCTGAGCAGGGAATGGAACACTCAGAGCTAAGAATATTGCTCTGAGTTCCAAGAGATTGATATGCAGAGAAGTCTCCTGTGGAGACCAGATGCCCTGGGTGGAGAGATCCTGCAGGTGAGCTCCCCAACCCATTGGAGAAGCATCTGTTAGAGTTGCTTGGGGTAGCGACTGCTGAAAAGGGGACCCCCAGCAACAGATTTGGAGGGGACTTCCACCACTGGAGAGACCAAAATAGGCAACTGGAGTTTGCTATTTTGTCTGACAGGCAATCTGATGCCTGAGTCCATTGGGTGGACAAAGTCCATTGAGCTGCCCTCATGTGAAGGCGAGCATATGGAACCACATGCACGGTGGATGCCATGTGGCCTAGTAGTTGTAACATCTCTCGAGCAGTTAAATGGGACTTTAACTATATCTGGGAGGCTAACTGCACCAAGCGTAGGCAACGGGCCTGAGGAAGATAGGCCCTTGCAGTTGTGGTATCCAGCAAGGCCCCTATAAACTCCAGGGACTGAGTAGGGGTGAGATGGGATTTTGGGATGTTTATTACCAGTCCCAAATACTGAAGGACACGCATTGTGCAGGTTAGAGAAATCTGGGCCTCTGACTGGGATGGAGCTCGAATGAGCCAGTCGTCCAGATATGGGAAAACGAATATTCCTAGAGTGCGTAGAAATGCAGCTACTACTGCCATGCATTTCGTGAATACCCTTGGTGCAGAGGCCAGATTGAAAGGAAGCACCCTGTATTGGTAGTGCTTTCCTTGAAAAAGGAACCAAAGGAACCTTCTGTGTGTTGGATGGATGAGGACATGGGTGTACGCATCCTTGAGATCTAGAGAACAAAGCCAATCCTGACTCTGAAGGTATGGCAGCAGAGTACCGAGAGAAATCATCTTGAATTTCTCTTTGAATAGAAACTTGTTCAATTCTCTGAGATCTAATATGGGTCTGTAGCCCCCTGTTTTCTTTGGAATAAGAAAATAAGGGGAGTAGAACCCTGAGCCCTGTTGAAGAAGGGGTACTTCTTCTATTGCCCCTTGGGCAAGAAGGGTAGCAATCTCCTGACCCAGAAGGTTGAGGAGAGATGTTGGAGAATTGAACTGTCTCACCATTGTGTGGGGAGGAAGGTTTAAGAAATGAAGCTTGTACCCTTCCCTTATGATGGAGAGGGTCCATTGCTCTGCTGTGATTTGCTCCCATCTGGGAGCAAAGTAAGCCAACCTTCCTGGAATGGTGAGGGGCTCTGGTTCTTCCAGAGCCAGAAAGGCTAAGTTCTCTAGTTGCAAGTCAAAGGCCCTGAGGAGGCTGAGGCTGCTGAGCCGTGGGAGGCCTGGCAGCCTTTGACTTGGCCTGTTTAGGTGGTTGCTGACGCTTTGCAGCAAAACGACCTGCAGAAGATGCCTGCTGACCATAAGCAGGATAGTATCTTCCCTTTTTAGAAAAGGCTGTCTTTTTGAACAATCTTTTCTTAGCAGGAGCAGAGGTAGACTTTGAAAGTCGATCCAAAGCAGAGTTCTCAGCATCCATCTGAGTGGCCTTTGCTTTCCAATCCCTGCCAAAAAGGTTTTCTTCTGTGCAAGGAAGATTTCCAAGTTCCAAATCAGAGGCTTGTAACCAAGCAATTCTACGTGCACCTATGGCAATAGCCGAGGCTCTGCTTACACATTCAAAAGAGTCAAAGGCTGCACGGTTGGAAAATTTGGAAACATCTTGGGCATGTTTAAGCTAAGTGAGAAATTCCTGCCTTTTATCTTCTGAAATAAAAGGGGCTAAAGTCTGCAGATGATCTGTGACTTCTTTTAGAAACATCCCCATATAGAGACTATAGGAGTTGATTCTGGCAGCAAGCATATTGGCTTGGAAAACCCTTCGGCCAAAGGCATCAAGGGTCCTGCATTCACGTCCTGGAGGATTAGATGAGTGTCTCTTTGCACTCTTTATTTTCCTCATGGCAGACTCTACCACAATAGAGTGGTGAGGAAGCTGAGACTTATGAAAGCCAGGACAAGGAGGGACATGGTACATGGTGTCTAATCTACGAGAATAAGAACATAAGTACATAAGATATGCCATACTGGGTCAGACCAAGGTCCATCAAGCCCAGTATTCTGTTTCCAACACTGGCCAATCTAGGTCATACGTACCTAGCAGTTTCCCCAAGGGACACAGGTTCAACAATGCTTGTATTGGTTCAAGCATTGATATCCTGGGTCCCTTCTTAATAATGGTTTATGGACCTTTCCTCCAGGAACTTGTCCAAACCTTTTTTAAACCCAGCTACACTAACAGCCTTTACTACATCCTCTGGTAACAAATTCCAGAGTTTGATTACACGTTGAGTGAAAAAATATTTTCTTTTATTAGTCTTAAATAGTTTACCCTGTAGCTTCATTGCATGTCCCCTAGTCTTTCTATATTCTGATAAGGTAAACAATCGATCTACGTTTACCCGTTCCATTCCGTTCATTAATTTATAGATTTCTATCATATCTCCCCTCAGCCGTCTCTTTTCCAGGTTAATGAGGAGAGGTAGTAAGAGGAGTCTCCCACATGCTCAACATGAGATCATAGAGAATCTCATGAATAGGTAAAGTAGCTGCTTCTTTAGGAGCCTTAGGATATTGCAAAATATCTAGTTGCTTGGCTCTAGGCTCTGACTCAGGGGCCACTGTAATGGAGAGGCCCCTAGCCACTTCCCTAATGAAGTCCTGAAAAGACAAGTCTTCTGGAGGAGACATTCTTCGTTTTGGAGAATCAGACTCCTGAGGAAGAAGTACCGGTGCCTCGATAGAAGCCTCCGACTCATCAGAGTCTTCGGAGGAATCGAAGTATCGCCTGTCCGGATGCTCCTGTAAAGCCCGATATGCGTACCGAGTGGGATCGACATCGGGAGTAAGCGGTACCGGTTTGGTACCGATAGGCGTCATCGGACAGGGTACCGCTGCAGTCGACATCGAAGCCAATGTCGATGCAATCGGTACATGCACCGGGAACGATGCCGGTGCCGGAGTCGGTACCGGGAACAGAAATTGTTGCGGTACCGAAGGCGTCGAAGCCTGCATAAACGCCGTTAGGGTGCGCTGCATGGACAGAATCTTCTGATCCATCGACGCCACCAGAGTCTGGATGTCAGTACCAGTGGAGGCCACCGGTACCCCAGAACACGGCAACAGGTGATCGGTCGAGGCCGAGCCATCGATGTCAACCTGTGACCCCATAGACAATGCTTTGGAAGCCGGAACTTCCCGCTGGGGTAATTTTGCCAGTGCGGAAAACTCAAGGACAAGCCTGGAGGCATCTCGATGCTTAGAGGGAGATTTGCCCTTCGAGGACCGGCTAGATTTATGTTTGGTTACCTGAGATCCATGGGAGGAAGAAGCAGCCCTGGAAGACGTTGATGCCACCGAGGCTGCATCAGAGGGAAACAGGGTACTGAGCTTGGCTGCTCGGTTCTGCTGACCTCTTTTGGACATCATGGTACAGGACACACAATCCGTGATGGAATGGTCAGGCCCCAAACATTTTAGACACCAGTCATGGGTGTCGGTGACAGAAATAGTACCGCCACACTTTGTGCACTTTTTGAACCCAGAAGCGGGCTTCTCCATGAGGAGAAAAAATGTTCAGGCCTAAGGCCCAAACCGAAAATGCACTGTTGAAGAAAGAAAAAGGTGGTTTTTTTTTTTTTTTTATAAGAAAGAAAAGAAAAGACCGGCGGTACCGGTCTGACGTCGAAGAAGGCAGACGCGACACAGAAAAATAAAGAAAAAAATAAAGAATTTTTCTGCAACCCCTCCACCAATTTGATCAGTTCTATCATTATGATATAGGTTGTATCCAGGTATCAGTGTCCCACTGGTTATCCTCCTTCCACCATGTCTCTGAGATTGCAATCATATCTAACCTCTCATTTAGTGCTATATATTCTAACTCTCCCATCTTATTGTTTAGTCTTCTAGCATTTCCATACAAGCATTTTAGAGACTGTATTTTATTAATATTAATCTGGCTATTGGTAGGCATGGGTAATTTGGAAACTTTACGCTCTGCCTGCACCATACTCAAGGGCATTTCGGCTACTTTACTCTTTTTTGGAACCTCACTGCTTTTGGTAGTATCCTTCAAGGATACCTTCTTCTGAACCATGCGCTCTTGGGCAACTGTCGGCTTTCCCCTATTTTCTAGTTTAAAAGCTTCTCTATCTCCTTTTTAAAGGTTAATGCCAGCAGTCTAGTTCCATCCTAGTTAAGGTGAAGCCCATCCCTTCGGAAGAGCCCCTCCTTTCCCCAGAATGTTCCCCAGTTCCTAATAAATCCAAAATCTTCATCCTTGCACCATCGTCTCATCCACGCATTGAGACTCCGGAGCTCTGCCTGCCTTTTGGGTCCTGCACGTGGAACGGGAAGCATTTCGGAGAACGCTACCTTGGAAGTTCTGGATTTCAACTTCCTACCTAAAAGCTTAAATTTAGCCTCCAGAACCTCCCTACCACATTTTCCTATGTCATTGGTACCGACATGTACCAAGACAGCAGACTCCTCCCCAGCACTATCTAAGATCTTATCTAGGCGGTGCATGAGGTCCGCTACCTTCGCACCAGGCAGTCATGTTACCAGGCGATCCGCACGTCTACCAGCCACCCAGCTATCTACATGCCACATCACCTGGAGGACAGGTCCTAGTTACAGGATCACGTCCTACCACACCAGGGTGATGCTCTCCTGTCACGTGACCTCTCTCCTCCATGGCAACAGGGATGCTGCCAGACTGGAGGTGGGACTTCAGGACTATATCCCTGTAGGTCTCGTCCATGTACTTCTCTGTCTTTCTTATGTCTTCCAGGTCTGCTACTCTAGCCTCTAGAGAATGGACTTGTTCCCTGAGAGAAAAGAGCTCCTTGCACTTAGTGCATACGTAAGACCTCTCACCAACTGGGAGAAAATCATACATATGACACTCAATGCAAAAGACTGGAAAGCCCCCATCTCGCTGCTGGACTGTTTTCTGCATCTTAGTTTAAAGCTTGTGTTTAGGTCTTTAAATTCTGTACTTACTAAGGATTGGTGTAGATGCTTATACTAATAAAAGTGTATCTAATACCTCTAATATACCTTGTTCACCTGAAGCTTAATTAATCTCAGGTCCTCAATGTATGACTGATTTGGATAAAGAGCTGCACCTGAGAGCAGCCACTTTCTTCTAAGACGTGTAAGTACCTGTAAAGCTACAATCACCCCAGGGGCGGGTGGGTGTCGGGGAGACAGGGAGGGAAATAAGACCTATTAAAAGAGGGCTGTTACAAGGTACGCTGTCCTGTACCCTCAGCAGGGGGGGAGGGGGTTAGTCCCTCAGGTAGGCTACAGCAGGAAAAAAGTTTAAAACGCAGCACGTTCTGGGGACAGAGCAGGGAGAAATATTTAATTTAAAGTAACAGTTAACCTGGCTACCACACAAAGGCCAGTTAATTGAGAGAGGCAGGGTAAGTTATACAGCTGAGAAAGCTGAAGTGCAAAACTAAAGAGAACAGGGAGGTGAAGTAGCACACCAATAAAGACAACAAATAAATAAATAAATAGACAGCTAGAACTCACAGCAAAGTCGTCACAGGAGTTAAATATCCACCTCTCTAGCAGAGCACTGTGAGGGCACTGCTCTTCCCAGAGCAGAGAGGCAAACTATGAAAAGGGGCAGACTATGAAAAGGGGAACAGAGAGGAATCTAACCCATGACCTCTGCTACTGAAGTCATTGCATTAACCATTGTGCTACATCACTATGGGAGCTAAAAAAAAAACCCATGTTGGAATCAAACCTGCAACCTATGGTGTGCCAACACATGTCCGTAACCACTATCCCAAACAACCACAGCTAGTAATAATGCAAACCAAACCTTTACTATTATCACAGAGAAAAAAGAAAGAGCTCTGAACTAGATACTATAATCCACCTGGGGACCAATGTCCTAGCTGGAAATAAGAGTCAGTGCAGTAAAGAGTAGTTACTCACCTGTAACAGGTGTTCTCCAGGAGCAGCAGGAATCAGTCCTCACATATAGGTGACATCGGCGCTGACGGAGCCCTCGTGCGGAGCATTTCCCCAGCTTTCAAAGAAAGCCTTTGGGAATGCAGCACGCATGCGCGGTCCCCTTCCCACCCAAGGGTGCCATCTTGCTCAGTCTGATGACATAGCTAAAAGACAG
Organism: Ichthyophis bannanicus; assembly: GCA_033557465.1. Taxonomy (NCBI): domain Eukaryota; kingdom Metazoa; phylum Chordata; class Amphibia; order Gymnophiona; family Ichthyophiidae; genus Ichthyophis; species Ichthyophis bannanicus. Next base: position 198,591,295 of record CM066041.1, on the reverse strand, counting down.
CAAAAATAACAAAATGAATCATATGACCGCAACTCCAAGGGGAGGAGGGAGGGTCATGAGGACTGATTCCTGCTGCTACTGGAGAACACCTGTTACAGATGAGTAACTACTCTTTCTCCAGGACCAAGCAGGAAGTCAGTCCTCACATATGGGACTCCCCAGCTAAAGGCTACTGGGAACCCAAGCTGAAAAATAAGCTCCCTCTAGAGCGTCAGCATCCGTGAAAGAATCCTTTCTGAGAATGCCCCCATACGGTAGCCCAACACAAGGGCCAGAGGGTAGGAGTTGCCTAAACCTCAAAGAGATTACGGAGTACCGCCTGTCCGAAAGCACTGTCCCTACGGGACTCCCTCTCGAGGCAGTAGTGAGCCGCAAAAGTCTGGCTTGAAGACCAGGTAGTGGCCCGGCAGATGTCTGCCAATGGAACAGAGCGGAGATGGGCTACTGACGTGGCCTGCGCCCTGACATGGTGGGCCGTGACGTGACCCTGCAAGGAGAGGCCGTCTGCCCAGGCGATACAATCCGCTACCCAAAGAGACAACGTACGCTTGGAGACAGGCAACCCCAGTTTATTAGGGTCAAAAGATACGAAGAGCTGAGCAGCCCTTCGATGCCCCTGCATAGGTCTATGTAAAAGGACAACGCCCTTCTACAGTCCAGGGTATGCAGGACTGTTTCAGCCCGGCTGGCATGCAGCCTGGGGAAGAATGTTGGAGGTGGAAGGAGGAGACAACCTTCTGAAGGAACTTAGGGTGAGTCCGCAAGATCACCCTGTTCTTATAGAATCGTGTGTACGTTCTATCAGAAACCAGAGCTTGTAGTTCACTCACACACCTGGCCGAGGTAAGAGCCACCAAGAACAAGGCCTTCCAGGAAAGGAAGCATAAAGGACAGGTAACCATCGGCTCAAACGGTGGACAAGTAAGTTGTTGCAAGACCACATTTAAATCCCACTCAGGGGCTGGTGGACGGATCGGAGGCTTGAGCAGAAGCAAGCCTCTGAGGAAACGGGACACCAAGGGGTGGCCCGACAGAGATTGGCCCCTTACCTGTGAGTGGTGTACCGATAGAGCACTGAGGTGGACCCAAACAGAGTTGGACTTAAAGGCCTAGGTCCGAGAGGTGGAACAGGTACTGCAGCACCACTGGAACCAGGCACGAAAAAGGATCCTCCTGGCGCTGAGGTGGAGAACCTACGCCACTTGAGGGCATAGGATTTCCAGGTGGATTGCCTCCTAGAGGCCAAAAGCACCTCTTCCACCTGCTTAGGCAGAAGTAACTACCCTTTCAGCAGCCAGGCCATCAGGTTGAGGGATTTGAGGTTGGGGTGCAGGAGAGATCCCTGGTCCTGAGACAGGAGGTCGTGATGCACCCCCAGAAGGAGTGGAGTGTCCACCGCCAACTGCAGAAGGAGTGGAAACCACGGCTGCCTCGGCCATCTGGGGGCTACCAGAATCACAGAGGCCTTGTCCTGAAGAACCTTGAACAAGGTTCGGGCCACTAGAGGTATGGGAGGAAATGCATACAGTAGGCCCATAGACCAAGAGATCAGAAACGCATCTGCTGCTATTTGGAAAGGATGTGGTTGTCTGGAACAGAACCTGGGTAGCTGACGGTTCAGTGGACTCCCAAAGAGATCGATGGTTGGAAGACCCCATCTTAGAAAGATCCCTTGGACCACCAGAGGATTCAACTGCCATTCGTGAGGCTGTAGAATCCTGCTCAATCTGTCTGTCAGGCAATTTTCCTGGCCAGGCAGGTAAACTGCCTTGAGAAACATGTTGTGTTTGATTGCCAAGGAGCATAGGGCCTGTGCCTCCCGACACAGAAGCTTGGAGCCTGTGCCCCCTTGCTTGTTCACGTAGAACAGTGGTTCTTAACCTGGGTTCGATCGAACCCTAGAGGTTCGGTGAGTCAGTCTCAGGGGTTCGGCGGAGGTCGAGACACAAGACACACACCCGACTCATATGATTCGTGATGACACGCCCCGCTTGGCCATCATTGGCTGCAGGTGATCGCGCTACATTGCTTGGCCAATCTGTGCTGCAGGGAATTTGGTGCACTCAGTAGTCGACTTGTGACTGTCGTGATGGTATGTCGTGTGATTTCTTTCTTAATATTTTAATCCATACTAACTATGTCGAGCAAAAAAATAAAGTGGTCGGATGAATATGTACAACATGGATTCGTATATATAACAGAATGTGATGGGAGTCAGCGTCCTATCTGCATGATTTGCAATGCCAAGTTAAGCAATTCTAGTCTAGTACCAGCAAAACTAAAGGAACACTTCCTTAACCTCCATGGAGATGGGGAATACAAGAACACAACGCTTGCTGAATTCAAGGTGAAGAGAGCCAGATTCGATGGAAAGGCTACTCTGCCTGCTCTCGGCTTTGTACCCATCAACAAACCGATCCTCACAGCATCGTACGAAGTTGCTTACCTGATCGCAAAGCAGGGCAAACCACACACCATTGGTGAAACACTCATAAAACCAGCTGTGTTGAAGTGATGTTAATGCACGATTCATTTTGTGAACCAGTAAAACATATACCTATGTCTTGAATTTGAAAAAAAATCATATTTTATTTTTCAATGAAGAAAGGTTCGGTGAATGTGCATATGAAACTGGTCGGGTTCAGTACCTCCAACAAGGTTAAGAACCACTGAAGTAGAACATTGCCACTTGATTGTCTGTCTGAACTAAGACAGACTGGTGAGAGAGGACATGAGAGAAAGTTTGTAGAGCTAAGCGGATAGCTTGCAACTCCAACAGATTGATCTGCTGTGTGGACTCCCCAGGAGACCAGAGGCCCTGAGTGCAAGCCCCCTGGCAATGTGCACCCCAGCCCTGAAGGGAAGCATTGGTTGTCAGCATCTGTGTGTGGAGAGGTGCCTGAAAAGGCACCCCCTGGACCAGGTTTGGGAGATGCAGCCACCACCATAGGGAGGCTGTCAGCAGTTTGGACACCCTTATCTTGTCTTTCAAGTTGCCTGTGGCTTGCCCCCATTGAGCTGAGGCACCACTGAGCAGCTCGCATTGCAGGCGGGCATTCGGAGTTACATGGACCGTGGATGCCATGTGGCCCAAGAGCTTTAGGACATTTCTGGTGGAGACCAGATAACCGCTCTGGAACTGACTGGCTAACGCTATCAGTCTGTGGGCCCTGTCCTTGGGCAAATAAGCCTTTGCCTGAAGGGTATCTAGTCTCGCCCCTATGAACTCTATGTTCTGTGAGGGGAGAAAAGTGGACTTTGCAAAGTTTATGACAAAGCCTAGATGCTGGAGAAGAGATACAGTGCGAAGGGTGGCTTGCTGGTCTCCTGTGGAGACTGACCCCTGATGAGCCAGTCGTCCAGGTATGGGAAGACAAAGATGCTCTGGTTTCTGAGACAGGCCGCCACCACCACCAGGCACTTGGTGAAAATCCTGGGAGCGGAGGTTAGGCCTAAGGGAAGTACCCTGTACTGAAAATGATTTCCTCCCACTAGAAATCTGAGATATTGCCTGTGGTCTGGATGAATGAGGATGTGAGTATAAGCATCCTTTAGGTCTAAGGAGCATAGCCAATCTCCCTACTGGAGGTAGGGCAGCAGTATCCCAAGGGTAAGCATCTTGAACTTTTCCCTCTCCAGGAACATGTTGAGATTTCACAAGTCTAGGATGTGCCTGAGGCCTCCTGTCCTTTTTGGTACCAGAAAGAACCTTGAATAGAAGCCTTGGCCTCTCAGGTGGTGAGGCACCAGTTCCACCGCCTGCTCCTTTAGAAGACTTGCCAACTCCTGAATGAGGAGGTTCCTGTGAAGAGGGAGTCTTGGAGGCTCCTCTGGAAAATAGGAGGGGAGTAACTGGTTGAAGTGGAGCAAATAGCCATTCTGGACTATGCTCAGCACCAGGTATCCCCTGTTATGGTTGACCACCTGTGGGCATACAGTGTCAGCCAGTCTACTGTGCTGAGAGGAGCCAGCTGAGGAGGAGAGGCTATGCAATGGAAGTCAAAACCCCGCTCCCTGCTGTGCAGGAGCCGGAGCTGATGGCTTGGGGGTTTTCTGCCTACGGGGCCCATGTCCCTGCCCCTTGGCCTGCTGACTCTGATGGGGAGCTGCAGAGGCCTGAAAATGAGGGTAGGATTTGTAGGCAGTAGCCTTCCTCGGGTAAAAGGGCTTTTTCCCCGTGCCCTTCTTTTTCTGAGAAGGGGCAGAGGTTTTCCTGGACAGCCTTGTCCTGGTGAGAGTCTCAGACTCGAGTTCTGCAGCCTTTTCAGCCATGGGTTTGCCAAAAAGGATCTCACCTTGGCAGGGAACATCGACCAACTTGTCCTGTACCCATGGCTTGAGGTCCGATGACTGTAGCCAGGCCTGACGGCGTGCACTGATGCCAGCCGCGGCTACTCGGGCCGAGGCCTCGAAGCTATCATAGGCTGCTCGAGAGATAAACTTTGAGCACTCTCGAATCCCAGATGAAAAAAAGACTTAAACCTCAGCAAAGGTTTCTAGGAGAGGCCAGCTGAGAACCCAGCAATCTCCTTTGTCAGGTCCCGAAGGTACATGCCCATGTACAGCTGGTAAGTCTGGACACGGCACGCCAGCATAGAGCCCTGGAAGCACTTTCTACAGAGGGCATCCAGGTTCCAGGCCTCCCGGCTGGGGGGCATCAAGGAGTGCATCTTCTGACTCTTCAGACGATGCATGGCCGATTCCACAACCATGGAGTGGTGCAGTAGCTGTACCTTCTGGAACCCAGGGCTCTTATGATGTTGATGTTTGATGTTTATTAAAATTTGATATACCGCCCATTCAAGAAGACCAGAGCGGTTTACAATATAAAATCATATATAAAAACCATATAAAACAATTAAAAGACAATAGCCAGAAAAAAAAGGAAAGAAAGTTACAATCTTAAAAAGAAAAGAGGGGGAGGTAAAGAACACAACACAAGAGCTAAGAGAGAGAGAGGTCACACAAAAGGGGAGGGAAGGTCCAAGGCAAGGGAGAAGAGGTGGGTTTTCAGATTACATTTAAAGGTGGGATGATGGGGTTCAAGCCGAAGGGAGGGAGGAAGAGAATTCCAAAGAGCAGGGGCTGTGAAAAAGAAAGCAGAGGAGCGGGTGGACTGTAGGTGGGCGGACGAGGGGGAGGGGAGAGTGAGGCGGTTGAGATGAAACAATCGGGGTGTGCGCTGGGGAGTATGATAAGTGAGGAGGTCAGCCAGATATTTATTTATTTATTTATTTAGCTGTATTTATATCCCGCTTTTCACTGGGTCAAAGCGGTCAATTGGGGGATACATTTAACACGAGGGGATATGAGACACATATGCTAATACTTACAGGGAACATGGGCAATGGAGGGTTAAGTGGCTTGCCCAAGACCACAAGGAGTGCCTATAGGACTAGAAATCCCAGTCCCTCCGGCCTGAGATTGCTGTCCCCAGTTGGGACTTGAACCCCAGGCCCTCTGGCCTGAAGTACCTTGTCCTAACCACTAGACCACTCCTCCCTCATTGTGGAGTGTTGGTGTGGAAGGTTTGATGGACCAGCGTAAGCAGTTTGTAGTGGAAACGGAAGGGTAAAGGCAACCAATGGAGACGGGAGAGGAGAGGTGAAACGTGTTCACGGATAGAGGAGTAAGTGGCAATACGGGCAGCAGTATATTGAATACGTTGAAGTCTGCGCAGTTGTGATTTAGAAAGACTCGATAAATGGAATCGACCCATCTGCTGAGCGCCGGTGCCTCCCACATGCGGAAGAGCAGCCGTTCCAGCATCGGAGAAACCGGTACAGTAAAGGCCTCTTTAGGCAGAGTGTCATACTGGAGGGCCTCGAGCTCTTCGGCTCATCTGTGGGGAAGGCCAAGACTTTGGCCATGTCCTGCGCGAAGTCCGAGAACCGGGTGTCCTCCGGTGGGGACCGTCTCCGAGGCTCGGACTCCAGTGAGTCCGATGGGACGCACCAGGTCCGGAAAGTATCTGGGGACTCCTCGTCCTCCGTCTCCCACTCTGACCCCCTCTGAGGAGGAATCGAGCGGCTCCGGCTGGGCAGACACCGATGCCATCCGCCCCGATGCCGAGGGCACTGGCGTCGACGACCTCGGCACCGAGCGGGAGGCCGAGGGGGACCTTGGCCGAGGATCAACTCAAGACCGCATCGACTTGAGGATCGGCTCGGCCTCCGGGGTCGACTTGGACGTCGAGGTCCCGGTGGTCGGGGCAGATGCATCAGTCAAACCGATGATCAGTACCCGCTGCTGCTTCATGAAGGCAGCCAAGCTGCTCTCCAAGGCTGTCAACCTGAAACTCAGCTCAGGAGACTCAGCAGCCCCCGACTCGGGCCCTGACGGCGGCTCCCCCGGAGGGGAGTCTACGAGGACAACAGCACTCACGTGACTCGGGGACTCCGGCTCCACTCGAGGCACCTTGGCAGGCCTCTCCGACTCAGAGGACCCGGGACGGCGGTCGGGGCTATGCGACCTGGCCCTCGAGGAGCCAAGAGCGTCCACCGACGCCGCTCTCGTGGGTTTCTTCTTCCTTTTGTGTTCCCTCAAAGGAGACCCCCTTTCAGAGGAGCCTCGACGGTGCTCGGGGTCGGACTCCTGAGATGTCGAGGCCTCTGACGAAGTCCGGGCCCGGCTGGACGCGGAATCAGAAAAGAGTCTTTCACGCTGATGTTGACGGCTCCTCAGCGCCTTAGAGGACATTTTGCTGCATGGGACACAGACCATCGGGTCATGGTCGGGCCCGAGGCACCGGAGGCAGCAGTCATGTGTGTTGTTGAGAGACATCTGCTTCTTACACCGATCACACTTCTTGAACCCGCTGGCAGCCATCGGGGGAAAAAGGACCCCTGCAAGGTCAAAAGACTGGACTGCCAGTGAAAAAGAGAAAAAAAAGCGGGAACGCTAGTCACGAAGGACAAAAAACGAAAAACTTAGCTCCGGGCTCGATACCAGTGTACCGGGCCCAGGCGGGAAGGGGAACCGGCGTCAAACCGGGCAAAAACACGAATCCACGCAAGAAAATCAACTTTTTACCGGGTGACAACGACACACGTCCTTCGGGCTCCGCGGAAAAAAGACGACTGAGCAAGATGGCACCCTTGGGCGGGAAGGGGACAATGCATGCGCGCTGCATTCCCAAAGGCTTTCTTTGAAAGCTGGGGAAATGCTCCGCACGAGGGCTCCGTCGGCGCCGACGTCACCCATATGTGAGGACTGACTTCCTGCTTGGTCCTGGAGAAAGAGCAAATTCCAGAATTTAGGGGATGATCTTTGACATTTAGGAGCTTTTTCAGAGGTACTGCCTATTCTTGGCAATGGTGAGAAAAGGCTCAAATCTTGGTGTAAAGGAGGAGGATTTAGGCTTATTGGGGGCTAGGGCTATATATGGAATAATAAAAGGGTATACTTCTAGGACAGCTTGCTTCTCATGAAAAAGGATAATAATTCTTATTTTGATAGTGCTACTGGATGTATGGAGTACTGCACAGTGGTTTTAAGTATTCAGGTACAATTTGTCTCTGCCCCAAAAGGCTTACAATCTAAGTGAGTATCTGAAGATATGGGTGATAAAGGGACTTGCCCAAGGTCTCGAGGAGTGGCAGTGGCAGAAACAGGACTTTAACCCTGGCCCATTGCTCTAACCCAGGTATTTTTAGCCCAGTCAGTTTTTCAGGATACACATGAGATACATAACTGCATAAAATGGAGGCAGTGCAAGCAAATCTCCCTCATGCATATTCATTATGGTTATCCTGAAAACCTGATTAGCTAAGTGTGTCCCGAGGATAGGGCTGAGAACCACTTTCCAACCACTAGACTAGTGCTTCTCAACCCCCACCTGGAGGCACACCATGGCAGTCAAGTTTTCAGACTACCACAATGAATATGCAGAAGACAGAATTGAATATGATCAGTCTCTACTATATGCAAATTTAACTCATGTATATTCATTGTAGCAATCCTGAAAACCCGACTAGCTAGGTATGGGGGGGTTGAGTGCCACTTCCTACATAAATAATTCAGATCATATGTTGCCAGACATTTAAATTAAAAGAAAAGAGTCACTGATGAAAGCTTGTTGATTCAGGCTGCCACTACTGAAAATCAGAGAAAGACTGTGGGAAACATCACAAAAGTTATGATTTTATTCGATTTTTATTTTTTGCAAGAGGGAAGAAGAGAGAAGATATTGGTATGAGGATATTCAGAGTATATACAAGCAAAGGAAAAGCAGCTAGGAAGTTATGAGTACAAATGTTTATAGTCTAGGCAAGTAAAATTTCAGACCTGCAAGCACTAATGGTGGAGAAAGACTTGAATATTGTTATCATGAAGATAAGAAATCTTATAAATGGTACCACATTATGAACCAAAATCTTGTAATATCAATTTGGTCCAACTGCAAGAAAAAACATTCTTTAAAATCCACTCATAAATCTTACCCTTCAGCTCCTGCAACTTGTTGTTTGTCTCCCATTACTTCAGGAGCATCATCTTCATCTGAAGACCCTGCACTGGATGACTCCTCATCACTGTCAGCAAGACAGTAAGCTCTTGGCCTAACCCTATCAAAGAGAATTAGGTTTCTAGGTCAGTCATGGTTACATAATTAAAAAAATTCAACTGCTCCAGATGACAACTTGCACAATGGCAAATACATCCAGGTGCATATCCTTATCCTCAAATACCTTTCCTCAAATGATAAGTAGTAGTGTAGTCATCATAAAGCTACATGATAATTCCTAGATTGTACTTTACCCTTCTAAAACATCTGTCACTCAGCTTTAACCAGCTGTTTTTTTAATCAGTTTTGCAATTCCTTAAAGGTGAGCATGCAAATACCTTAACCATGCATTACAAACATAGCTTTGTACAGGAAAATGCTATAAATAATGCCAACGTACTTATGCAGATTCTAAAATAATGCACAATATTAAATAAACCTCTAGAATTGTGATTCTCCGATGACATTTTCTTTACACTCCACCACAATCCAAAACTATGTGTAACTGATAATATGACAATATGCGTTTTCACAATGACCAAAATAAGCAAATTAATGTTTTTTGGAAGAAACGCATTTAACGAATATTTGTTCTGAGGGTTCTAAAATCTAATCCCGAACTTGCCCATCCTTTGAACACCTCTGCAAAAGTATATAGTTGGCTAATACCAGGTTCAGATGGTACTTGTCTTTCAAAAGGACAGATTTCTGGGACAACGTACCTCTACTTATGTAATACTTCACAGCTTAATAAGAACATGCAAAATATTTGGGTTTTCTTTTTTACTAATCACAGTGACTAAACATATACTTTTAGTAAGGCGTTATCAAGAGAAGGTCAAATTATCCCAGTAGAAACCTCCTCGCTCTCTCTTGGTCTCAGACTAAAAATTTTTGATCTTGAATAAAATTTCATGACCGTTTTTACCAAGTTCCAAATCCAAGAAGAGAGTTTATAAATATCTCAGTCATCTTCCTGTGTTGCATTTTTGCAAGCCACAGATTTTTTTCCCCCCCAGTAAAGAGAGAAAACCCAATAGTTGGTTTATTATTCTACTAATAAGAACCACACATAATGAAACACTAATCTGATATTTTGACAAATACCACTCACCAAATAAATACACATCCACAAATTGATGAAGCCAAACACATAAATAAAAAGTGAAGGAAAAAATAAATTAGCGCACATATGTACAATATTATAGGCTTCCTATCTTCAAATAGCTTCCCTCGACAGAAAATTTAATTAATTCAGCATAAGGCGAAATTAGGCCTTACCTGCTAAATGCCTTTCCTTGAACCCCTCTGAACACAATAACATGTCTGTCATTGTGTTCAGAGTTTCCCAACCAGCAGCTGGAAACTGAGAATGACAAGCTTTGCTGATGTCATCCATTAAGGGTGCTGTGCATCACTAAGCTAGTCAGTATTGGACTACCAAAGCAGAATTTAAGCCACTAACAACCCAATCAGTCGCTCAAAACTCAGAACCCTCCAACACAGTCCTCCAAGGCCACAAGGCGTCACGATCCCTGGGAGTGAGAAGCAAGCATTCCCCTTGTCCCATTTCTTGAGTTTCTCCTTTCATTTTACTTTTTTTTTTTTAAACATTGCAGGATGTCGATGCTCATGGCCAAATAACAAAGGAACACTAACAAGAGTCCCCTGGACTCTAAGCTCCAGAAACATACCATCTCCAACAGACAGACCACCAACAGACAGACCTAATGAGCGCAGAAGGGTGCGTTCTGGACTGGACTGGAGGGATTCAAGAAAAGACAATTAGCAAGTAAGGCCTAATTTCACCTTCCATCTCATCCTGCCATTCCAGTCCAGATGCATGGGATATACCACAGCAGTACCCCTTCACGGGGAGGGAGCTGCAAGGTCAGCCTGCAAAACCCTCAAACCGAAACGCACCTCCTCCCAAGCCCACATATTGAGATGATAATGCTTCATAAACGCATGTAACAAGGCCCACATGGCAACCCAACAAATCTCCCCAGGCGAAACCAGACTCGCCTCTGCCCAGGACACCGCTTGCGCCCTAGTCGAGTGTGCCCACAGACCGGAAGGGACAGGCCTGTGCTTCAACAAATATGCCGAGGCATTGCCGCTTTCAACCAGCGCACTATGGAGGCATTCGACGCTGCCTCCCCCTTTTGTCCTGCACTGAACAAGACAAAGAGGAGGTCTGAATGCCTGAAAGGCTCCTTCCACTTCAGATACAGGCAGAGCACCCTCCTGGTATCCAGAAGTTGCAGCTGTGGACTTTCCCCTGGGAAGTCCCAACCCCCTCCCTCCACAACACCGGCACAGCGAATGGCTGATTAACATGGAAGGACGTTACCATCTTCGGCAGAAAGGATGAAACCGTCCGCAAAATCACCTTGTCCGGGTAGAAAATGAGAAAAGGTTCTTGGCATGAAAGAGCCTGCAGCTCCAAAATGCACCAGGCCGAGTAGACTGCCACCAAGAACACCATCTTCAGCATCAGATCCTTCAAAGATGCCTCCCTCCGAGGCTCGAACGCCAGGCCCATTAGCACCCCCAACACCAAGTTGAGGTCCCAAGGCGGCACCACCAGCCACAACAGGGGTTTGATCTTCTTAACGGCCTTCAGGAAACACACTATGTCCAGATAAGCAGCCAACAAAGCTCCCCAAATCTTGCCCTGGTAGCATGTCAGGGCAGCCACCTGTACGCGCAGTGAGCCTAGGGTCAGGCCCTTCTTCAGCCAGGCCTGCGAGAATGACAGGATGAAAGGGATAGAGGCAGAAAAGGTCAATGCCCCTCCAGCCTCACACCAGTTTTCAAACACTCTCCACACCCGAACGTAAGACAAGGACGTGGAGCGCTTGCTGGTCTTCAGGAACATTGCCACCACTGTTTGTGAATAGCCCAAAACTTGCCCAGATGGGCCCATTCAAGGGCCATGCCATAAGTGGGAATCAATCCACCTGAGGCATGTGCAGGGGGACTCTGCTGCAACAGACTGGGCCTCGCTGGCAGTCGCCACAGAAGGCCCATCAGCAGCCGCATGAGGTCTGCATACCAAGACCTCCAAGGCCAGTGGGGCAATCACAATCACTTATCCCTAATGCTGCTCGATCCTGTGGAGCACCTGCCCTATCAAAGGCCAGGGAGAGAACACGTACAACAGCCCTGCCCGCAGCCATGGTTGCACCAGTGCGTCGAGCCCCTCTGACATGCGCTAACACCTCCTGCTGAAAAAATGGCTCACCTTGGCATTGTCCACCAATGTCATGAAATCCATCACCGGTTGACCCGGAAACGTGGAGTCCTCCAGGGCCCACGCCTCTGGGTCCACTCAGTAGACACTGAAGAAATCCCACCTTGACGTTCTTACTGGCCACATGCGCTGCCGATAGGGCCGTCAGGTGCGCATCTGCCCATTCCAGAAGCAAAGATGCCTCCTCCAACATCGCACTGGTGGTATCCTCCCTGGCGGTTGAGATACGCAACTACCGTCGCATTGTCTGAGAAGACCCGAATTGCCTGACTCTCCAGCAGGGGCCTAAAATGCTGTAATGCCAGAAAGATGGCCCTTCGCTTCAAATGACTGATCGACCAGGTCGCCTCCACTGCCGACCACAGTCCCTGCATGAACTGGGCCAGGCAGTGCACGCTCGAACCGGACAGACTGGCATCAGTCATCACTGTCACCCACATTAGAGTCTAGAATGGCATGCCCACCGTTAAGGCCAGAGTGGAGCATCACCCACTCCAGTCCATCCCGGACCTCTCCTGAGCAGGGAAACCGTGATGCCAGGGAGTCTCTTTGAGGAGACCATCATGACAGCAGTGCATGTTGTAATGGCCGCATGTGAGCCCAAGCCCACAGGACCAGTTCTATAGTCACTGCCATAGACGCCAAGAGCTGGATGTAGTGCCACGCCGAGGGCCGTGCCATCCCAAGGAACAGATGCACCTGCTCTCGCAACTTGTCCGCCCTATCCCCCAGTAGGAAGACCCGACCCTCCTGCATGTGGAATCTTTCTCCCAAGTAGATCAGCTGCCGAGGGAGTCAAATAGCTCTTCTCATGGTTCACCCCCCAGCTGAGGCTCTGAAGGAGGTTGGCCATGCGCTACGTGGCCTCCTGGCTCTCCCCGAAGGACTTTGCCTGTATTAGCCAATAGTCCAGGTACAGGTGGATGAGGACACCTTACTGCCAATAAGGCCATCGCCACTACTACCCTGACCTTCGTGAACACCCAGGGAACAGTGGCAAGCCTGAAGGGCAGAGCTCGAAACTGAAAGTGATCCATGGGGATGGCGAATTTCAGGTAGCGCTGATGCTCTGCGCGGATCTGGATCTTCAGGTAAGCTTCTAACAGGTCCAGCAAAATCAGGAACTCCCCCGCACGCACCGCCACAATGACGGAGCAGAGCACCATGTGAAATCGCGGTATCGCAAGACCAAAGAACCTACTCACTAACACCAGCTCAATTCTACTCCTGTCCACCAAAGTATCCCTGCAGTTCAACACAGATGCACAGCCATGTCCCCCATCTGCTGGAGACTGAGCAATACTGACTAGCTTAGTCATGCACAGCACCCTTCATGGAAGACATCAACAAAAGCTTGTCATGCTCAGTCTCCATCTGCTGGTTGGGGGGTACAATCCAGCTTGAGCTCTGAACACAATGGCAGGCACATGTCTGGACTGGACTGGAGGGATAAGATGGAATGGGCAAAATACAATCTGCATACAAGTATAGCTTGTTTTAGAAATTAAGAAATAGTCTCTGATATAAAACCTGATGGCCAGACAACTGCATGTAACTAATATTAGAAGTCCTCAGCCTATGGTCAGAGTGATACACAATGCATTCTTTCTTTTACAATAAAATTTAAAAATGTATAAGAAATAGTTTTTAAAAAATCCAAGCTTTTTATTTCGAATCTCTCATCAAGAGGGCGGGAGTGGTCTAGTTTATTTTATTTATTTATTTACATTCTCTTATATACCGCGCTATTCTGCATCAGTGCGGTTTACATTGAACAAACTGAAATTACATTGAACAGGGCATTATAACTTGGAGATAACTATTTTACAGAGAACATGGGCTATGAAGGGTTAAGTGGCTTGCCCAAGACCACAAGGAGCACCTGTGGGATTAGAAACCCCAGTCCTTCCGGCCCAAGGTTGCTGTCCTCTAGTGGGATTTGAACCCCCGACCTTCCGGCCTGAAGTACCTTGCCCCAACCACTAGGCCACTCCTCCACTCCTAGTGGTTGCTGTATTGTACAATGATTTACGAGGAGTCCTGGAACATGAGTTCAAGCCTCCTCTTTGCCAGTCATTCTAGGACTCTATCGGAATTCACACAGGTTTAGGACCCTAAGTTATGCCAGTCAATTATTGCTACTTCTATTCTGCTCTCTCATCAGCCAAACCAGAGGCTCACGATCTCCGCACTACCAAGCAGTGCCTTTCATAGCTGAGACCTGGCTCAAAATGATGCCCATTTGTAATGAGAAGTCCATGGCTTTATTAAAAGGCACTACCACTTTGTCACAAAATAATAAAGGGCATGCTGAAATATAATTTTCTTAATACGTAGCGTATCTTCTTTAATTGTGATCTTAAAGTAGTGAATTCATTTCATCTTAAGATCATAAATAGAACATTTTATTTAACTAATGTGTGTATAAGCATATTATAATGAATGCACAACTTACCCTTCTTTGCCAACTTCTCCAACTTTCAAAACTTCACCAAGTGGTTCTTTACCTAGTTTGGTCAAATTCATTTTGGTCGCAAGGGTCATCAGAAAAGACCCATTGTAAGATATTTCCAAATCAACCCAAAGCCCTAGGAATGACAAAAATAAAGTTTCAAATTGAGCCTTTTATTAACATACATACATAGTGGATCCCTTTATAGCAACAGGATAAAATCAAAATAAGCATAACTATCTCTTACATCTGAACAAATAGGGATAACCTACACGGAGCAGTGGGTACACCCCTAAAAAAAAGGCATGGGGAGAGGTGACCTGCATGGAGTGGCAAGTGCACCTACTCTTGCCTCCTTGCTGGGCAGACTAGATGGACCATGCTGGTCTTTATCTGCCATCATATACTATGTTGCTATGTAACATTACAAGATGTTCTGACCAATCTCACCTTCTGTTCCTCAATGACACTGTACAACAGAACCGAAAAAGGCACTTTAAAAAAAAAAATGGTTCACATACATTTATAAAATGTATGGGACACACCAAACTGTACCGATGGCCTAGAACCTTCTTTCTCCTTTATTGACATATGAAGGACAACAGTTGATAGGCGATAATGTTCCTTTATAAGACTGGTGTAAAGTATCTGTGATATTTTCAAATGCTACCTCGTATGATCTTTTCATCAAGGTTACTTTGAGCTGGACAAGAGCTTGGAGTGTGGCTGCATTTCCCTGCTGTCTACAGGGAAACTCCACTACAGGTAACTAACATTACTTTCAGGGAACGTTTTATAGAATTAGAGGACTCTCTTTAGATCACACTCAAATATTCTGCACCATCACCAAATGCATTTTATCTCATGTATTCTGTTTATAAGTTCATTAATACTGTTCCATGTAAAAGTTTGGTTTGTTATAATGTAAACTGCCCCTGATCTCTGAAAGGGGCGGTATAAAAATATGTTCAAATAAATAAATCTACAATACAGGGACATAACACTGACTATTGCATGTTGCTTACAGCTCCTACCAGTTGGATTAATTTGCCCGTTCAGTCAAAAGAAATAAAAAATGGTTTAATTTCTCTAAACTACAGTTTACATTTTTACTTGCACTTCAGCATCAGCATCCAGGACAAGCAGACCCAAACACAATAAGCCCCGAGATGGAGGAAAAGCAAAGAGGTGATGCTTGCAAGAGCTGCAAAACATTAAGAACATAAGATATGCCATACTGGGTCAGACCAAGGTCCATCAAGCCCAGCATTCTGTTTCCAACAGTGGCCAATCTAGGTCATACGTACCTAGCAGTTTCCCCAAGGGACACAGGTTCCACAATGCTTGTACTGGTTCAAGCATTGATATCCTGGGTCCCTTCTTAATAATGGTTTATGGACCTTTCCTCCAGGAACTTGTCCAAACCTTTTTTAAACCCAGCTACACTAACAGCCTTTACTACATCCTCCGGTAACAAATTCCAGAGTTTGATTACACGTTGAGTGAAAAAATATTTTCTTTTATTAGTCTTAAATAGTTTACCCTGTAGCTTCATTGCATGTCCCCTAGTCTTTCCATATTCTGATAAGGTAAACAATCGATCTACGTTTACCCGTTCCACTCCATTCATTAATTTATAGACTTCTATCATATCTCCCCTCAGCCGTCTCTTCTCCAGGCTAAAGAGCCCCAACCTTTTTAGCCTTTCTTCATAGGAGTAGCCTTCCATCCCCTTTACCATTTTGGTGGCTCTTCTCTGAACCTTTTCTAAAATCGCTATAACCTTTTTAAGATACGGCGACCAGAATTGCACACAATATTCAAGGTGCAGTCTCACCATGGAACGATATAGAGGCATTATAATATCTTTTGTTTTATTTTCCATTCCTTTCCTTATCATACCTAGCATTCTATTTGCTCTCTTGGCCGCCGCTGCACACTGGGCCGAGGGTTTTAACAAGGTATCCACAATGACGCCTAAATCTTTTTCCTGGGTGGTGGTTCCTAATGTGGAACCTTGCATCGTGTAACCATAGTTTGGGTTGTTCTTCCCTAGGTGCATAACCTTGCACTTCTCCACATTAAATTTCATCTGCCATTTTGATGCCCAGTCTTCCAATTTATCAAGATCCTCTTGCAATTTTCCACAATCCTCCTGGGTTTTAACAACTTTAAATAGTTTTGTGTCATCTGCAAATTTGATAACCTCACTTGTTGTTCCACTTTCCAGGTCATTTATGAATATGTCAAAAAGCAGCGGACCCAGCACAGATCCCTGGGGTACACCACTATTCACCTTTCTCCATTGGGAAAATTGGCCATTTAACCCTACCCTCTGCTTTCTATCTTTTAACCAGTTCCTGATCCACAGTAGTACACTGCCTCCTATCCCATGACTCTTTAGTTTTGCCAAAAGTCTCTCATGAGGGACTTTGTCAAAGGCTTTCTGAAAGTCCAGATACACAATATCAACCGACTCACCTTTGTCCACCTGTTTATTCACTCCTTCAAAAAAACATAACAGATTAGTAAGACAAGATCTTCCTTGTCTAAAGCCATGTTGGCTGTCTCCCATTAGGTCGTGACTATCTACATGCTGAGTAATTTTATTCTTTATGATGGTTTCTACCATTTTTCCCGGTACTGATGTCAGGCTCACTGGTCTGTAGTTTCCCGGATCACCCCTCGAACCCTTTTTAAAAATTGGTGTTACATTGGCGATCCTCCAATCCTCAGGTATTAGAGATGATTTTAATGATAGTTCACAGATTACTGATAGCAGGTCTGCAATCTCAAATTTCAGTTCTTTCAACACCCTTGGATGTATACCATCCGGCCCAGGTGATTTGCTACTCTTCAGTTTATCTAATAGTTGTAAGACATCTTCCCGATGTATCAATATTTCCTTCAATTCTTCCGCACCTTTAAATACCACTTCAGTCATGGGTAACATCCCTACATCTTCCTCAGTAAAGACCGAAGCAAAGAATTCATTCAGTCTCTCCGCTATCACCTTGTCGCCTCTTAGTGCTCCTTTAACCCCTTTATCATCTAATGGTCCAACTGACTCTCTCACAGGTTTTTTGCTACGAATGTACTTGAAAAGGTCTTTATTTCGCGTTTTTGCTTCCGCAGCAAGCTTCTTCTCAAATTCTCTCTTTGCCTGCCTTATCAATGCCTTGCATTTGACTTGCCAGTGCTTGTGCTGTTTCCAGGTTTCATCGTTTGGCTCTTTTTTCCATTTCCTGAAAGATGCTTTTTTGGCAACAGCCTCTCTGACCTCACCTTTAAACCATGCTGGCAGTTTTTTGGACTTCCTTCCACTTTTCTTAAAGCGTGGAATACAGCTGGTCTGGGCTTCCAAGATAGTATTTTTCAACACCCCCCAAGCTTGATGTACGTCTTTAACCTTTGCAACTGCTCCTTTTAGTTTTTTCTTAACTGTTTTCCTCATTTTATCATAGTCTCCCTTTCGAAAGTTAAAGGGTAGTACTGTGGATTTCCTTACTATCCCTCCTCCACTAATTAAATCAAAGGTGATCATGCTATGATCACTATTGCCAAGTGGCCCCAACACCCTTATCTCTTGCACTACATCTGGTGTTCCACTAAGGACTAGGTCTAATATTGCTTCCCCTCTGGTTGGTTCATGAACCAGCTGCTCCAAGAAGCAGTCATTTATTTCATCTAGGAACTTTATCTCCCTAGCATGTCCTGTTGTGACACTGACCCAGTCGATGCCGGGGTAATTGAAATCACCCATTATTATTAGTGCACTGTAACTTTTGCTAGCTTCCTTGATTTCTTTGAGCATTTCATCATCCATTTGTTCATTCTGGCCAGGCGGACGATAGTACACCCCCACTGCCATCGCCTTCCCCTTTTTACATGGAATTTCAATCCATAGAGATTCTACAGCAAATTTTGTTTCTTGCAAAACTTTAATCCTTTCTGACTCAATGCCCTCTCTAACATAGAGCGCAACCCCTTCACCAATTTGGTCAGCTTTATCATTACGATATAGTTTGTACCCAGGTATCACAGTGTCCCACTGGTTGTCCTCTTTCCACCATGTCTCTGATATTCCAATCATATCTAACCTCTCGTTTAGTGCTATATATTCTAACTCTCCCATCTTGTTTTGTAGACTTCTAGCATTTGCATACAAGCATTTTAGAGACTGTATTTTATTCATATTAATTTGGCTATTGGTAGACATGGGTAATTTGGGATCTTTAAGTTCTGTCTGCTCCATACTCGAGGGCATTTGGGCTACTTTACTCTTTTTTGGAACCTCTCTGCTTTTTGTAGTATCCTTCAAGGATACATTCTTCCGAACCATGCGCTCTTGGGCGACAGTCGGCTTTCCCCTATTATCTAGTTTAAAAGCTGCTCTATCTCCTTTTTAAAGGTTAATGCCAGCAGCCTGGTTCCATCCCGGTTAAGGTGAAGCCCATCCCTTCGGAAGAGCCCCTCCTTTCCTCAGAATGTTCCCCAGTTCCTAACAAATCCGAACCCCTCATCTCTGCACCATTGTCTCATCCACGCATTGAGACTCCGGAGCTCTGCCTGCCTTTTGGGTCCTGCGCGTGGAACGGGAAGCATTTCGGAGAACGCTACCCTGGAAGTTCTGGATTTCAACTTCCTACCTAAAAGCTTAAATTTAGCCTCCAGAACCTCCCTACCACATTTTCCTATGTCATTGGTACCGACATGTACCAAGACAGCAGACTCCTCCCCAGCACTATCTAAGACCTTATCTAGGTGGCGTGTGAGGTCCGCTACCTTCGCACCAGGCAGGCATGTTACCAGGCGATATTCTTCTTGGTCAACCCAGCACCACCAGAATAATCCTTCTTGGATAGCGTTCCATATGCCGAATCACACACCCCACCAGGAGCCATGAAGGAAACACCTACAGCAGGTGCTGACCTGATCAAGGTTGAGCTAGGGCGCCAAGGCCTTCGGACCCCATCTCTGTGCAGTGACTGAAGAAGCTCTCCTTACATCCCCTCTCGCGTTCTTCGCTCTTCGAACAGCCTTCATCTATCTATCTATGCCCTCCACTCGTACTGCTAATTCTAGACTTCGCTCCTTTCACCTGGCTGCACCCTTTGCCTGGAACAATCTTCCTCTGTGCGCAATGCGCCCTCTCTGAACCTCTTCAAGTCCAGATTGAAAACCCATCTCTTCTCTGTTGCTTTCTGTTCTTGATTCTTGTTTTTGCTCTTCTTGTTTATTGTATACTTTGTCTTACTTGATTGTATTTGTATTTTGTGATCTTCTTGACTAGATTGTGAGCTCTGATGAGCAGGGACTGTCTTTTCTTCATGTATGTACAGCGCTTCGTACGTTTGAAGCGCTTTATAAATGTTAAATAGATAGATAGAAGCTGTACACTTGGCAATGGAGCGGGTTGCCATCAGATCCCTCTTGGGGCAACTCCAGCAGTGCAGAAACAACTGAAAACATCTCCTGACTCAACTCCCACTCTCCTGGGACTAAAGAGCGCTGGCTGAGAAAATCCGTTTCCACAATATCCACCCCGGCAATCTGAAGTGCTAACAAACTAAGAGGCTTTTTGTCACCTAAGCAAATAGGAGAGCTACCTCCAGGGATACTCTGGCACTCTTCTTGCTACCTTGCCAATCAACATAAGCCACCACCTTGGCATTGTCCAAGAATATATGAACTGTCCGGCCCTCAACTGGGGAACAGAGAAGCAGAAGAGCCAACCTGATGATCCTCGCTTCAGGGGAGCTGATGGATCAAACCGCCTCCCCGCAGTTCCAATGGTCTCAGGCCATTCAGCCTTAGTAATGGGCTCCCCAGCCCACGAGACTAACATTCGTCGCCAGAAGGATCCATGAGCAATCATCCAGCAGCAAGCCTTTCCTCAGAAGACTGGGCTGCTGCCCCCACCACAAGCTGGCCTTCGCCATCATTGTGAGCGGGAGGCTGAGCTTGAACTGCTGATGAAGATCAACCCGGACTCTGGGAGCCTACTGCAAACAGAATAGCGCGAGGCAATCCAACGCCTAGGACCGGGAATGCAACAACTGGCTCTTCCCCAGTGATCACCCAGCTGATGCTCATCAGAAGGACACCACTCAGGGAGCTACCCGAGATGCCTCTGAATGAGAATGGGTTCGGATGAGCCAGTAGACCAGATTTTGGTGCACACACATCCTTTGTTGCCACAGTGCTGCAGACACCACCACCATGACCCTGGAGAATGTCCTTCGGGTAGTGGAGAATCCGAATGGAAGGATGGTGAACTGAAGGTGAGAATCAAGCATGGCAGAACACAGATACCTGCTGATCCCCCGGATCGGGAAATGAAAATATGCCTCAGCCAAAACCAGAGATGTCAGGAAACTTCTCTACGCATCACTTGAATCCTGGACCAAAAAGTTTCCATTCAGAAATGCATGATGTGCAAGCACTTGACACACTTGGTCCAGAATGGGCTGGAATGTTCCTTCTGTGTTAGCCACCATGAAAACATATGGAATAGCTGCCCCTGCTCCTATCATCTGGGGGAACAGGCATCACTGCCTTCAGGAGAGGCAACTTGTCCAAAGTGATCCACACAGCGGCCCCGTTGTTCGCACACCCACAAGGGGAGAAAACACAAATAGCTGGGATCAGCTCTTTGCATTCTCGGCCATAGCCGTATCGAATGGGGACTAGCACCCAGCGATCCTTGGTGATCTGAGCCCATTCCTGAAGAAGACGTGAAGCATGCCCCCAACCAGAGGAACCAGGGAATGGGACCCCAACCCTTCATTGTGCAGCCCAGGAAGGTCCTCCCCTGGATGGGACCAGGTCCCTGGGCCAAAGCACTTCATGAGCCAGAAGTCCATAAGCAGAGGGGAAGAGTCCAACCAGTGCGTCAGCAAGGAGCAGGCAGAAGCTGACAGAAAAGGGGCTCCTGCTCTCTTCACAAGCTCTTTGGACCTGTCCTCTGGAAGGCGGTAAGATTTTGTCTCGCCCAGGTCCTTCACTAGCTTCTCCAAATTGGACCCAATAGAAGCATATCTCTAAGGCCAGATGGGCAACCAGGCTTTGGAAGATAAGTCCACTGCCCCATGTCTGAGCCAAGCCAACACCATGTTGCCAGTGACAGGGCATAATGCCTGGCTGCTAGACATACCAGGCCATACATGGCATCAGAAAGGAAGGCTGGTGCTGACTCCAAAAGAGGGGTAGAATCATTCGGCGGAAGAGACTGAATCCACAGGAGCAGGGCTCAAGAAGTCAGGCCTGCACATACTGCCAACTGAAGAATAGCAGCTGCCACAGTGAACTGGATCTTCAACACGAATCCACCTTTCAGTCCAGAGTTTCCTTTAAAGCTGATCCGCCTTCCACAGGAATGGTGGACCATCTGGTAACTGCTGTGATCTGCGTATCCATCTTAGAAACATCAAATAAAACGACGCACTCCTCCGAGGGAGTGTGCATCCTCTTATATACCTTTAGCCCCTGAAGTACTCTCCGGGACAGTGTGCATCCTCTTATACACCCTTATCCCCCAATTCCACTTGACCAGAATAGGCCCTTGATCACCTCTGGGAATGGGAAGACAGAAGTGGATTTCCGCACAACTTGCAGGAGTGGATGCATCTTCAGTTTCTGCTCCATGCCTGGAGCAACCGCCAAGGCTCAAAATGGATGAAACCCTGGGAATCAGCACCTCCAGTTCCTCCTCTTGGAATAGGCGGATAAAGTGTAGTTGCTCACCTGTGACAGGTGTTCTCTGGGGACAGCGGGAATCAGTCCTCACTTATGGACAATGTCAGCACAGACAAGAGTCTGCACGGAAGTTTCTCCCCAGCTTTCAAAGAAAGCCTTTGGGAGATGCATCACGCATGCATGGTTCCTTTCCGCCCAAGGGTGCCATCTTGCCTCAGTCAAATGACGTAGCTCAAGACGGCAAAAAATAACAAAGAAGCAATTCCACGGGGAGGAGAGAGGGTTGTGAGGACTAATTCCTGCTGTCCCCTGAGAACACCTGTTACAGGTGAGTAACTACACTTTCTCCGGGAACAAGCAGGAAGTTAGTCTTCATATATGGGACTTCTCAGCTACAGGCTACTGAAAACCTATAAAAAGCTATGGGTGACCAGAAAAAGGGTGAAGCGTGAGCAGCAGTAACCGCGTCTTAAGTTAACAGACTCTCAAATGACCCAAGCGTCTGGTGAGGAACCAGCACTCCAGTAGCCTGAACACAGAAGGGTCGGAGGGCAGGAGTTGCCTACACCCCAAATAGATGAGTGAGTACTGTCTGGCTGAAGGCACTGTCCCGGCAGGACTCCCTCTTCAGGCAGTAATGAGCTGTGAAGCTGGACTGAGGACCAGGTGGCAGCCTGGCAGATTTCTGACAGAGGGACGGATTTGCCATGGATGCCGCCATGGCCCTGACACTGTGCACTGTGACCCAGCACTCCAGCGAGAGCCCAGCCTGCTTGTAAGCGAAGGCAATGCAGTCCACCACACAAGTGGACAGAGTCCACTTGGTCACCGCCTCCCCCAGGCGACTGGGGTCATAGGAAACGAAAAGTTGAGAGGCTTTGCAGTGACCCTGAATACGTTGGAGGTAGAAGGAGAGGGCCCTCTTAGTCCAGGGTAGGAAGGATGGTCTCCACCTTGCTAGTATGAGGCTGCGAAAAGAGGGTGGGGAGCATCACCTCCTGATTGAGGTGGAATGGGGACACCACCTTGGGAAGAAATTTAGGGTGCGTGCGAAACACAACATATTCTTATAAAACCTCGTATAAGGCGGATCCGCTGAAGCTTGCTGACCCTACGAGCAGACATGAGCACCACCAGGAAGACAACCTTCCATGAGAGGTAGCGCAGGTATCAGGTAGCCAAGGTCTCGATCGGAGGGCCCATGAGCCATGAAAGCAATACTTTGAGATCCTGCTCTGTTGTAGGAGGGCAGACGGTGGGTATGGATATAACAGGAGGCCCCAAAGGAAGTGGGTTAGGCAGAGAGAGGCTTGCCCTCGATGAGGTGGTGGTGCGCCGCAACAGCACTCAGGTGCACCCTGACCGAGTTAGACTTCAGTCCTGCCTGGGACAGGTGAAGCAAATATTGCAGCACAAGCTGCACAGAGCATGAGAACGGGTACACCCATTGCTCCATGCACCATACAGAGAATCTGCACCATTTTAAGGTGTAAGCCCATCTTGTGGACGTCTTGTGGGAGGCCAGTAGGACCTCCTCAATCTCACCTGAAAGTTTGAAAGGGGCCAAGGATACCATTTCAGTAGCCAAGCTGTTGGCACCAGAGACCCTAGGTTGGAGTCCAGGAGGGAGTGCTCCTCCTGCGACAGTAGTCCCAGGTTGTTCCCCAGGGGGACCGGGGGTGCTATGGACATACAAAGGAGCAGTGGGAACCACGGTTGCCTGGGCCACCGAGGGCCCACCAATATCAGCGACACCCTGTCCCGCTGAGCCCTGAAGAGAGTCTTGGCTATCAGTGTCATGGGTGGGAAGACGTACAGAAGGCCCTCCATCCACAGAATGAGAAAGGCACCTGCTGCCACCCGGGACAAGTGTGGCTGGTGGGAGCAGAAGCAGGGCAACTGAGAAATGGCCGAGCTGGTGAAAAGATCCAGCCGTGGAGATCCCCAAAGTTGGAAGAGCAGAGAGGCCACTCTGGGGTCCAACTGCCCCCACTAAAGGAACCTGCTCAGCCTGTCCGCCAGGGTATTTTCCTGGCCCAGCAGATATACCGCCTGCAGATGCATCCCATTGCAATTTGTATACAAGCAGAGGGCTACTGCCTCCTGGCAGAGGGTGTACGATCCTGTTCTCCCCTGCTTGTTGGTATAGAACATTACGACCTGGTTGTCCATTTGGACCAGCACAGATTGGTGCTAGAGAGATGGTGGCGGAAGGCTCGGAGAGCCAGGGATATGGCCCGAAGTTCTAGAAGGTTAATCTGCTGTTGGTTTTCTGCATGTGACCATCTGCCTTGAGTGCAGAGATCCTCGCAATGAGCCCCACAGCCCAGAAGGGAGGTGTCTGGTGAGAACTCTCTGGGGGACGAGGGCCTGAAAAGGCATCCCAGCCTGAAGATACTAGGGCACTTGCCACCAGATGAGGGAGTCCACCAGCCGGTGGGTCACCATCACCCTGTCTCACAGCTGGCCCATGTGGCCAATCAGTCGGAGCAGAAGGCGAGCAGACACCGAGCACTGGTGCTGCATGTCTGCAGCCAATGCCCTGAGGCAGTCGGCTCTGTCCAGAGGCAGGAAGGCTCTGGCCTCAGTGTCCAGCCATGCCCCTATGAACTCCAGATACTATGTTGGGAGGAGATGGGATTTAGGGTGGTTTATGATAAACCCCTGATACTTAAGGATGTGGATGGTGCAGGCTGTGGCCTGCTGCACCTCAACAGCCAAGCCCTCTCTTATGAGCCAGTCGTCCAGGTAGGGAAAGACAAAGGCCACTTGGAGGCGAAGGTGGGCCGTGACCACTGCTAGGCACTTGGTGAAGACTCTGAGGGCGGAGGCTAGGCCAAAGGGTAGTACCCTGTTCTGATAGTGGCCGCCCCCCACCATGAACCTGTGGCTTGGGTGGATGAGGATCCTTTAAGCCCAAGGTGCATAGCCAGTCTCCCTGCTGGAGGTATGGCAGCAGTGTTCCAAGGGAAAGCATCTTGAACTTCTCCCTCATCAGGAACCTGTTTAGGTCCCGCAGGTCTAGGATGGGACTTAGGCCCCTGTCCTTTTGGGTATCAGGAAGTACCTGGAGTAAGAACTCTTTGCCCCAGAGGTGTGGAGGCACAGGTTCCACTGTTCTGTCTTCCAGAAGACCCCTGAGTTCCCGAGTAGCAAGGGAGTCCTGGGGGGCTCTCCTGGGAAGAATGGAGGGGGCATTTGCAGAAGGTGGAGGAAGTAGCCCTCCTTGATCATCTTCAGTTCCCAGGTGTCGGTGGCCACCATAATATCAATGTGTACATCAAACACATTAGCTGATGTGGGCCGTCATACCAAAAATCGGCTGCAATGAGCAGGACAATTATCTAAGTTCATTGTAATGAGAGTCTTTAAACACATCGCAAAAGACATAAATAAAATAAAACAATGTGCCATCCATAACAGACAGAATTGACCAGTGTTAGAACCATAAACTCAAAGAACAGGCCAAATATATAAAAATTAGAAATAACAATAATTATGTGGGCATCAATTATTTATTTATTTATTTACTGTTTTATAATATTTTTTTTACTGTACAAATATCTTTTATTGTATGCCCAATCATTGTTATTTCTGATTTTTAGATATTTGGCAATATGATCCCCTTGCTATTCCCCTTTTTAGTTGATTTTAGTTGGATTTTAGTTGCTTTTAATTTGTTTTATTTCTCCTTTTCCCTGTGGTTTATAGTTTGATTACCTTTCATTATCATCATATTATTTATCTTTTATTGCATTATATTAGTATGATCAACTCATTATGGTTGGCACCTCTTTCAAATTTGTCCTCTGAGATCCATCACAAATCCTCTCACTGTATGAGATTTACACTTTTGTCCCACGATATCCGGTAGCATGTTATTATAGCCGCGTCAATGGTGCCTGTTCATTGAGGATATGGTTCTAACACTCGTCAATTTTATCTGTTATGGATGACACATTGTTTTATTTCATTTGTTTTTTGAGATGTGTTTAAGGACTCATTACAATGAACTTAAATAATTGTCCTGGTCATTGCAGCCGGTTTTTGGTATGATAGCCCACATCAGCTAATGCGTTTGTACACAGTGATATGTTTTTTGTTTTTTTGTTTTTTAATTTTTCAACAATGCCTAATATTATCCTTCTGTGGGTTACCTGTATATATAGTTTTTTTCATGATATTATATATATTTTTATGATTCTCTATTCGAAATATAGTCTATTGGAGTTTTTCAAACTGAGCGCCCTTCCTCCTTTTCCTCCACTCCTTTAATAGCCGAATAGATATGAAACTTTCTATATTATGAGGAACTAAAAGTTACCTATTATAGTATGATTAATTTATGGAGTTGATGCTATTGCACACATTTGGCTTAAGTAATACTACGGTAGATATAATTAGTTGGCTTAATATCTTTTAAGTTGAACTTAACACAAAATGGCTTGATTCGCAATGGCTGTTGGTCTGCATAATGTATTTCTGTCATCATGACGGCGTACTCACGATCCTTTTTAAAAGACAGCCTGGTATACTGGAAAGCATAGTTACTCACCTGTAACAGGTGATCTCCGGGAACAGCAGGAATTTAGTCCTCACATATGGGGCATCGTCGGTACCGACAGAGCCTGCGCGGGAACGCTCCCCAGCATCCAATTAGGAAGCTTTTGGGAGCATCCCAAAGTGCCTGCGTGCTGCCTTCCCGCCTTTCCCAACTGCCTCTCTCCAGTTGAGTTTAAAGCTGAGACAAAGAGAGAGAGAGAGGGAAAGAGAAAGAGATAGAGACATACAACTCCTAGGGAAGGTGGGTGGGTTGTGAGGACTAAATTCCTGCTGTTCCCGGAGATCACCTGTTACAGGTGAGTAACTATGCTATCTCCAGGAACAAGCAGGAATGTAGTCCTCACAACCCACCCACCTCCCCTAGGAGTTGTATGTCTCTATCTCTTTCTCTTTCCCTCTCTCTCTCTCTTTGTCTCAGCTTTAAACTCAACTGGAGAGAGGCAGTTGGGAAAGGCGGGAAGGCAGCACGCAGGCTCACATATGGGGACTCCCTAGCTTTAGATGCCAGGGAGAGACCCCAGAAGTTGTGTGCCCCTGTGAAAGGGCTCCACTTCCCCCCATGGATCTCTGGCATCCAACCAGGGATGGTGGGTAGGAGTTGATTAGGTATGGAACAGGTGTTGGAGAACAGCCTGACCAAACAAGGCATCCCGACGGGAGCCCTTGTCCAAGCAGTAATGGGCTGTGAAGGTATGAACCGAGGCCCAGGTGGCTGCTCGACAGATGTCATCGATAGACACAGAGTACAGATGAGCCATTGAAGCTGCCATGGCTCTCACATTGTGAGCTGTGACATGACCCTCCAGAGAAAGATTCTTACTCTGATAGGCAAAGGAAATACACTGAACAATCCAGTTAGACAGTGTTCTCTTGGAGACTGGAAGTCCCAAATGAGAAGGATCAAAAGCAACAAAGAGTTGAGAGGACTTTCTATGTTGCTGTGTTCTTTGTAAGTAAAAAGCTAAAGCTCTTTTACAGTCCAAAGTATGAAGATTCCTTTCTGCATTAGATGCATGAGGCTTTGGAAAAAACACAGGCAGGTAGACCGCCTGGTTTAGATGAAAAGGCTAGACCACCTTTGGCATAAAGTGTGGATGAGTCCTAAGGACTACCTTATCATGATGGAACCTTGTATAAGGTGGATCAGCTACTAGTGCTTGCAACTCACTGATGCAACATGCTGATGTGATTGCAATGAGAAAGATAACTTTCCAAGAAAGAAATTTCAATGAGGTAGTAGCTAAGGGTTCGAAAGGTGGCTTCATAAGCTGACCAAGAACCAGGTTTAAGTCCCATGCCACAGGTGGTGGCCTAATGGGAGGCTTAGTTAGAAGAAGGCCTCTCATAAATCTTGCTACAAGAGGATGGGAGGAAATAGGCTGTCCATTTAGAGGCTTGAAAGAAGCTGCAATAGCACTCAAATGGACCCTTACTGAGTTATTTATTTATTAACAATTCTTATATACCGCACTATTAGACATCAGCGCGGTTTACATTGAACAGAAAACATCCGACAGTTTACACGTGTCTGGTCGTTACATTTAACAGGAAGTATAACTTGGCGAAATAGGGGAAACTAAATACAATGCAGGGTTATCTGATAAAGGATAGTTAGTCTTAAGTCCTGCATTAGATAAATGAAGGAGATACTCCAGTAATGATTCCAAAGGTATCGCAAGGGGGTTGAGACCCTTCTGTGAGCACCATATGGTAAACCTTTTCCACTTGAAAGCATATGAGCGTCTTGTGGAAGGCTTCCTGGAAGCATAAAGGATATCCTTTACTTGCTGAGGGAGTTAAGGTCATGAAGATCTAGGCCTTCAGCAACCAAGCCCTGAGATGCAGAGACTGGGTATTGGGATGCCATAACATTCCGCTCTCCTGGGACAGGAGATCTGGAGCAGACCCTAACTCCAGGAAGGGAGCTTGAGAGAGATGTAGAAGCAGAGGGTACCACACTTGCCGTGGCCAATGTGGAGCTATGAGAATCATATGGCCTCTGTCTCCCTGAAGCTTGAATAGGGTTTTGGGAATCAGGGGAATGGGTGGAAAGGCATACAGGAAGTCTTGACCCCAATGAAGGAGGAAAGCATCCTTGGCCTGAGAGCCCTAAGCCAAACTTCTGGAACAGAACAGGGGAAGTTTAGCATTCAACGGACTTGCAAAGAGGTCTATGTCCGGGGTTCCCCAAATTTGAAATATCTTGGCCACCTGGTCTGCATGTAGAGACCATTCGTGTGAAAGCAGAACTCGACTGAGTCTGTCTGCCCAAGAGTTTTGTATGCCTGGAAGATACACTGCCAGGAAATGAATCTGATGCTCTCTGGCGAGGGCCCATAGTCGCAAAGCTTCGTTGCAAAGAGACAGAGCCTGTTCCCCCCTGTTTGTTCACGTAGAACATGGCTACTTGATTGTCCGTATGAATGAGGACTGTCTTGTAGCTGAGCAGGGTGTGGAACACTCAAAGAGCAAGGAAGATTGCTCTGAGCTCCAAGAGACTGATATGCAGATGAGTCTCCTGCGGAGACCAGGTGCCTTGGGTGGAGAGGTCTTGCAGATGAGCTCCCCAACCCATTGGTGAAGCATCTGTTGTGAGAGTTGCCTGGGGTAAAGGTTGTTGAAATGGGGACCCCAGCAACAGGTTCTGAGTGGACTGCCACCATTGGAGAGACAAAATAAGGCGATTTGTGTTTGCTATTTTGTCTGACAGGCACCCTGATGCCTGGGTCCACTGAGTGGATAAAGTCCACTGGGCTGCTCTCATATGGAGGCGAGCATAAGGAACCACATGCACGGTAGATGCCATGTGGCCTAGTAGTTGTAGCATTTCTCAGGCAGTGAGATGGAGCTTCAACACTGCTTGAGAAGTTAACTGCACCATGTGAAGGCAACGGGCCTAGGAAAGATAGGCCCTTGCTTTTCTGGTATCCAGCAAAGCTCCTATGAACTCTAGAGACTGAGTGGGAGTTAGAGTGGATTTTGGGATATTTATGACCAGACCCAAATACTGAAGGATACGCATTGTGCAAGATAGAGAAGTCCTGGCCTTTGACTCTGATGGGGCTCAAATGAGCCAGTCATCTAAGTAAGGGAAAGAGTAGTTACTCACCTGTAACAGGTGTTCTCCAGGAGCAGCAGTCCTCACATATGGGTGACGTCGGCGCCGACGGAGCCCCCATGCGGAGCATTTCCCCAGCTTTCAAAGAAAGCCTTTGGGAATGCAGGCATGCATGCGTGGTCCCCTTCCCACCCAAAGGTGCCATCTTGCTCAGTCTGATGACATAGCTAAAAGACAGCACGAAAAAGAAAATGAACTATATACAACTGCAACTCCAAGGGGAAGAGGGAGGGTCGTGAGGACTGATTCCTGCTGCTCCTGGAGAACACCTGTTACAGGTGAGTAACTACTCTTTCTCCAGGACCAAGCAGGAAGTCAGTCCTCACATATGGATGACTCCCTAGCTCTGGGCTACCAGGAACTGAGGCTGAAAAATATAGAGCCTCAGCAATGGTGAGAGAATCTTCTCTGAGACCACACCTGAACGGTAGCCCAACACCAGGGCCGGAGGGTAGGAGTTGCCTAAACCTCAAAGAGATTACGGAGTACCGCTTGCCCGAAAGCACTGTCCCTATGGGACTCCCTCTCGAGGCAGTAGTGGTCCGCAAAAGTCTAGCTTGAAGACCAAGTAGCGGCCCGGCAGATGTCTGCCAATGGAACAGAGTGGAAGTGAGCTACTGATGCGGCCTTCGCCCTGACCCGGTGGGCCGTAACTCGACCCTCCAGGGAGGGTCCGGCTGCCCTGTACGCCCAGGCGATACAATCTGCCACCCAGATGGACAACGTACGCTTAGTGACAGGCAACCCCAATTTATTAGGGTCAAAGGAAATGAAGAGCTGATAAGCCCTTTTATGCCCCTGCATACGTTCAAGGTAAAAGGACAGCGCCCTTCTACAATCCAGGGTATGCAAGACAGTCTCTGCACTACTGGCGTGCGGCCTGGGAAAGAACGTTGGAAGTACCACCTCCTGGTTGAGGTGGAAGGAGGACACTAGCTTGGGAAGGAACTTAGGATGAGTCCTCAAGACTACCCTGTTCTTATAGAACCTGGTATACGGCCTATCCGAGACCAGGGCCTGAAGCTCATTCACATGCCTAGCTGAGGTGAGTGCCACAAGAAACAACACCTTCCAGGATAGGAAACGGAAGTGGTAGGTAGCCATCGGCTCAAAAGTTGGGCGAGTCAGTTGCTGCAAGACCACATTGAGATCCCACTCAGTGGCCGGTGGACGAATAGGAGGCTTGAGCAGAAGCAGGCCTCTGAGGAGGAGAGACACCAGAGGGTGTCCCGAAAGGGATTGTCCATCCACCGGCGAGTGGTGAGCTGAGAGGGCACTGAGGTGGACCCGAACAGAGTTGGACTGAAGTCCCAGGTTGGACAGGTGGAGCAGGTATTGCAGTACCACCGGGACCGAGCAGGAGAAGGGATCCTCCTGCTGTTGAGAACACCAAGTGGAAAACCTATGCCACGTCAGAGCATAGGCCTTCCAGGTGGAATGCTTCCTGGAGGCCAACACCACCTCTTCAACTTCCTTGGGTAGGAGCAAGGGAGCAAGGACTAGCCTTTCAGCAGCCAGGCCATCAAATTGAGGGATTTGAGGTTGGGATGCAAGAGGGACCCCTGATCTTGAGTCAGAAGGTTGGGTTGCAACCCCAGAGGAAGTGGAGCATCCACCGCCAACTGCAGGAGAAGAGGGAACCACGGCTGCCTGGGCCACCTGGGGGCTATCAGGATCACCGTGGCTCGGTCCTGCTGGGTTTTGAATAGAGTCCGGGCCACCAGAGGTGTGGGAGGAAAAGCATACAGCAGGTCTTCTGACCAGGGGATCAGGAATGCATCCGCCGCCGTCCGCAGATGATGCGGTTGTCTGGAACAGAACTTGGGTAGTTGCCTGTTCAGCGGACTGGCAAAAAGATCCATGGTTGGAAGTCCCCACTTCAGAAAGATCTGTTGGACCACCCGAGGATCCAGCTGCCACTCGTGAGGCTGCAGAAGTCTGCTTAGCCTGTCTGCCAGGTAGTTTTCTTGGCCTGGAAGGTAGACCGCCTTGAGGGTCATGCCCTGATTGATAGTCCAGGAGCAAAGAGCTTGTGCTTCCAAGCACAGGAGTCTGGATCCTGTGCCTCCCTGCTTGTTCACGTAGAACATAGCCACCTGGTTGTCCGTCTGAACTAGGACAGACTGGTGAGAGAGGATCTGAGAGAAAGTCCGTAAGGCTAGACGAATGGCTCTCAACTCCAACAGGTTGATCTGCTGGGCGGCCTCCCACGGAGTCCACAGGCCTTGGGTGCAAGTCCCCTGGCAATGTGCCCCCCAGCCTTGCAGGGAAGCATCGGTTGTCAGTACCTGAGTGTGCAGGGAGGCTCGAAAAGGAACTCCCCCGAACAGGTTGGGAGATGCCTCCACCAGCGTAGGGAGTCCATCAAGGGTTTGGACACCTTTATCCTGTCTGACAACTTCCCTGTGGCCTGGACCCACTGTGCCCTGAGGCACCACTGAGCTGGCCTCATGTGCAGACGGGCATTTGGGGAGACATGCACTGTGGAAGTCATGTGACCTAAGAGCCGGAGGAACACTAAAATGGTTCCACTCGTACCTAACCGAAAGACAGCTACAGGTCAAGGTGGGACACATCACCTCCCGACCCATCAAAGTCCGTCAAGGAGTACCTCAAGGATCTGCGCTCTCAGCACTCCTATTTAACATCTACATCCAACCAATATGCAACATCATGAAAGAGAACAACATTCAATACACAATCTATGCGGACGACATCATGATATACACCCCGATATCAATCGACAACTCGGACTTCTCTAAGATAACAGACTGCCTTACACAAATGACCAGTTGGTGTCAAGACAACAACCTCGCAATAAACCGAAGTCTTAATCGTAACAAAAAACCATACATTCACTCCTCCAACCCACATAACATTACAAAACCAAGAAATTAAAATAAAAAATGAAATAAGATATCTAGGTGTCATTTTAGATACACACCTTACTATGGAAACGCACATTAGAAATACCTTAAAGAAAATCTACTTCAAACTTAAAATCCTCAAACAATTACGCCCCCTTGTATTTATACAAGATTTTATCAATATAACACAGGCTACCATAACTCCCCACTTCGATTTCGCCAGCTTAATACTTATAGGCATTTCAAAACAAAACATCAAAAGGATCCAACTTGCGCAAAATGCCACAGCTAGAATTATATTAAAGATAAATTCACTCCAACACATTACACCGATACTAGCATCCCTTCACTGGTTACCAATACAAAGCAGGATTATATACAAAACAATAACAACTACATTCAAAGCCCTAAATGACATGGCCCCGAAGACACTCTGTAATCTTATAAGCAAAGAACCTCCTAAGCCCACTCATAGAAAAGGGCAATCATATAAACTTAAGACGTCAATAGAATTTATAAGAACTCACAAATTAACAAATAATAGAGCCTTTTCCCACATAGCCCCAACAATCTGGAACTCTTTACCAGAGGACTTACGATCACTAACAGAGATAATGGAATTCAGAAAAAAATTGAAAACGTATTTATTCACTAAACACTATAATACCATGGAAATCCCTCCACTCAACTTAGATAAAGGCTAAACATGAACCTGCCCAATATCAAGCTTTTACTCCCTACTACAAGCAATACATACAAACCTAAATGAATAATCACTCCATTCCTATGCATTGATACCCTACTTGTATATAGTTACAACTGTTATAGAGACAGTACTTTGTTTAAATAGTTACACAATCTGTGTTAGTTGAATAATTGAATTATTCCGCTTAGTTTTAAACCCTTTGTTGTGCAAGTTAAGATGTTCTATGTAAAAAGTTATAATTGTTCTATGTAATACAAGCTCTACATTGTAAATTGTTGTTAATTGTACACCGCAACTGATCGCTGGAAGATGCGGTATATAAATAAGTGTTAAATAAATAAATAAAATAAACTACAACAAGACTGAAGCTTTAATCATCACTCGGAACCAAAGCTTCATACACCCACCAAATTTAAAGATACAAAACACTACTATACCAATAAGGTCAGAAGTGAGATACCTCGGGGTTACGCTGGACAATAAACTCAATCTCAAGCCACACATAGACAAAACAATACAAAAAGCCTACTACAAGATGCGAATCATTAGGAGACTGAAACCACTCCTTGCCCCAGAACACTTCCGTACCGTCTGTCAAGCACTGATAACCCCACTACTGGACTTCTGCAATCCGATATACCTTGGACTACCGAAACAAGCCATCAAACCACTCCAACTGGCACAAAACACCTCAGCACGAATCATATCCGGAACTGCAAGACAGGAGCACATCACAACTACCTTAAAGGACTTACACTGGCTTCCGATCGGCGCACGCATCAGATACAAAACTATCATAAACCTATTTAAGATAAAAAAGCACACATCAGCCAACAGCCTGCACACCCTCATACAACCAGACACCAGCACACGTCCTAGAAGAAAACAAAACACACAACCGAGTCAGCACCCCAAGTGAATACAAACACACACGCAAGGACACAACAGACAGAGCACTCTCCATGGCTGCTCCAACAATATGGAACAAACTACCGGACGATTTGAGGGCAACTACAGACCTCAAGGACTTTAGAAAACAGCTGAAAACCATGCTGTTCATAGAACACTATGGACACATCACATAACCTAAGTGACTGTATAGCAGCACACGTTACCACCTAACACTGTATGTATATAAAATGTTTTTAGCACCACTGTATATAGCCCACATTGTACATAGCTCAAACCAATCTAGCACACAATACAACACGCACCCAACTAAATTTTCACCCTCACTGCATGTATAACACACTCACACTACCAGATTGTTTGCTGTGATACCACCTTGATTATTATGATAAGGCGGTTTAGAAATACTGTTAAATAAAATAAAATAAATAAATAAGTGTCTGGCAGAGACCAGAGAATTCGCCTGAAACTGGCTGGCCAACTTCATCAGCCTTTGAGCTCTGTCCACAGGCAAATAGGCCTTTGCATGGATGGTATCCAACCTTGCCCCTATGAACTCCACGTCCTGTGAGGGGACTAAAGTGGACTTTGGGAAGTTTATAACGAACCCCAGGTGCTGAAGCAGGGATATGGTTCGGAAGGTGGCCTGCCTGGCTTCTTGTAGGGACTGGCCCCTGATAAGCCAGTTGTCCAGGTAAGGGAACACAAAGATCCCCTGGTTCCTGAGGTAGGCCACAACCACCGCCAGGCATTTTGTAAAAACCCTGGGGGCGGAGGTGAGGCCAAAGGGAAGCACTCTGTACTGGAAGTGGTTCCCTCCCACCACAAATCTGAGTTATTGCCTGTGACTTGGATGGATGAGGATGTGAATATAAGCATCCTTCAGGTCTAAGGAGCATAGCCAATCTCCCTGCTGGAGGTAGGGCAGTAAGATTCCAAGGGTAAGCA
Organism: Ichthyophis bannanicus; assembly: GCA_033557465.1. Taxonomy (NCBI): domain Eukaryota; kingdom Metazoa; phylum Chordata; class Amphibia; order Gymnophiona; family Ichthyophiidae; genus Ichthyophis; species Ichthyophis bannanicus. Next base: position 198,556,275 of record CM066041.1, on the reverse strand, counting down.
TCTTGAACTTTTCCCTCACCAGAAACTCGTTTAGATTTCTCAGGTCCAGGATGGGTCTGAGGCCTCCTGTTCTCTTTGGTACCAGGAAGTACCTCGAGTAGAAGCCTTGCCCTTCCAGGTGGTGAGGCACCGGTTCAACCGCCTGGTCCTGTAGCAGACCTTCCAACTCCTGAAGGAGTAAGTTTCTGTGCAGAGGGGGTCTTGGAGGCTCCCCTGGAAAGTAGGAGGGGGGGGGATCTGGGTGAAGTGGAGCAGATAGCCCCTCTCGATGATGCTTAACACCCAAGCATCCCCTGTGATGGCTGGCCACCTGCCTGCGTACAGGGTCAGCCGACCTCCTGTGCCCTGAAGAGGATGAGAGGCTATGCTGGCATAGTCAAAAACCCCCTCCCTGCTGAGCAGGAGCCGGAGTAGGAGGCTTGGGGGGCCTTCTGCCTACGGGGCCTATGACCCTGCCCCTAGGCCTGCTGGCCCTGTTGGGGAGCTGCAGAGGCCTGGTAGTGAGGGTAAGTTTTGTAGGCAGTGGTCTTCCTCGGGTAAAAGGTCTTTTTCCCCGAGCCCTTCTTCTTCTGAGAAGGGGTAGAGGTTTTCCTGGACAGCCTTGTCCGGGTAAGAGCCTCGGTCTCGAGCTCTGCAGCCTTTTCGGCCATGGGCTTGCCAAAGAGGTTTTCACCTCGACAAGGGACATCGACCAACTTGTCCTGCACCCATGGCTCGAGGTCTGAGGATTGTAGCCAGGCCTGGCAGCGTGCACCGATGCCGGCCCCTGCTACTCGGGCCGAAGCCTCAAATCCATCGTAGGCTGCTCGAGATATAAACTACGGGCACTCCCGAATACCAGAAGACAAGGCCTTGAACCTCTGCAATGGTTCCTCGGACAGACCAGCAGAGAACCCGGCAATCTCCTTTGCCAGGTCTCGAAGGTACATGCCCATGTACAGCTGGTAGGTCTGGACACGGCAAGCAAGCATAGAGCCCTGGAAGCACTTTCCACCGAGGGCATCCAGGTTCCGGGCTTCCCTGACGGGAGGCACCGAGGAGTACACTCTTCAGGCGATGCATGGCCGATTCCACAACCATGGAGTGGTGCGGTAGCTGTGCCTTTTGAAAACCGGGGCTCTTGCGGACTCATGCGGAAGAGCAACCGCTCCAGCATCGGAGGAACCGGGACAGTAAAGGCCTCCTTGGGAGGAGAGTCATACTGTAGAGCCTCGAGCTCTTCGGCTCGAGGCTCCTCCTCGGGGTCCGCAGGGAATGCCAATGCTTTGGCCATGTCCCTTACGAAATCCGAGAACCTGGTATCCTCAGGGGGTGACCTTGTCCGAGGAGGAATCGAGCGGCTCCGAGTGGGCAGGCACCGACGCCATCCGCCCCGACGCCGAAGGTACTGAGTTCGCATGGTCTCAAGGATTGGTTCGGCCTCCGGGGTCGACTTGGACGTTGAGGTCCCGGTGGTTGGGGCAGATGCACCAGTGAGACCGGCGATCAGCACCCGCTGCTGCTCCATGAAGGCAGACAATCTGCTCTCCAAGGCCGTCAACCTGAGTCCGAGCTCAGAAGACCCAGCAGCCTCCGACTCGGGCCCCGATGGCATCGGGCCAGACGTCGGCTCCCCTGGAGGAGAGTCCACGAGGACTACAATACTCAGGTGACTCGGGGCCTCAGACTCTACACGAGGATGCTTTGCAGGCCTCTCCGACTCCGAAGACCCGAGCCAAGAGCGTCCACCAATGCCGCCCTCACGGTTTCTTCTTCCTTCGATGCTTCCTCGAGGGGGACTCCCTTTCAGAGGAGCCCCGATGATGCTCGGGGTCAGACTCCCGAGACGTCGAGGCCTCTGACGAAGTCCGGACCCATCCAGAGGCCGATTCGGAGAAGATCCTCTCACGCTGGTGCTGACGGCTCCGTAATGCCTTCGAAGACATTTTGCCACAGGGGCTACAGACCATAGAATCATGGTCTGGCCCTAGGCACCGGAGGCAGCAGTCATGTGTGTCGGTGAGAGACATGAGTTTCTTACACCGATCACACTTATTAAAGCCACTGGCAGCCATCGGGGGAAAAAGGGCCCCTGCAAGATCAAAAAATTGGGCTGCCAGGGAAAAGAAAAAAGGCGCGAACACAGTCTCTAAGGACAAAAACCGAAGAGAGGTCCGGGCTCGGCACCGGTGTACTGAGTCCAGGCGGGAAACGAACCGACGTCGAACCAAAAAAAAAACTCGACCCAATGCAGAAAAATCAACTTTTTTCACGGGTGACAAGGACAGGCGTCCGTAGGGCTCCGCGGAAAAAAGAAGACTTAAGCAAGATGGCACCTTTGGGCGGGAAAGGGACCACGCATGCGTGCCTGTATTCCCAAAGGCTTTCTTTGAAAGCTGGGGAAATGCTCCGCATAGGGGCTCCGTCGGCACCGACGTCACCCATATATGAGGACTGACTTCCTGCTTGGTCCTGGAGAAGCCGAATATCCCTAGAGTGCGGAGAAATGCTGCTACCACAGCCATGCATTTCGTGAACACTCTTGGTGCTGAGGCCAGGGCAAAAGGAAGCACCCTGTATTGGTAGTGCTTTCCTTGAAAAAGGAACCGAAGGAACTTTGTGAGTTGGATGGATGAGAACATGGGTGTACGCATCCTTGAGATCTAGAGAACAAAGCCAATCCGGACCCTGAAGGTATGGTAGCAGAGTTCCTAGAGAAATCATCTTGAATTTCTCTTTGAACAGGAATTTGTTCAATTCTCTGAGGTCCAAGATAGGTCTGTATCCCCCTGTTTTCTTTGGGATAAGAAAATAGGGGGAGTAAAACCCTGTACCCTGTTGGTGGATGGGTACTTCTTCTACTGCTCCTTGACCTTTTGATCTAACAGGTTGATGAGAGAGGTCTGAGAATTGAACTGTCTTACCACTGTGTGAGGGGGCATGCACAGGAAGTGCAGCTTGTACCCCTCTCTTATAATGGAGAGCGTCCAATGCTCTGCTGTTATCTGCTCCCACCTGGGGGCAAAGTGACATAACCTTCCTGGAATGGTGGAAGGCTCTGGTCCATTGAGCACCAGGAAGGCTACGTTCTCTAGATGAAAGTCAAAGGCCTTGTGGAGGCTGAGACTGCTGAGACGGTTGAGGCTTAGCAGTCTTTGCTTTCCTTTGTTTAGGTGGTTGCTGACTTTTCCGGGCAGGCTGACCTGCAGAACGTCCCTGCTGGGAATAAGAGGGATAAAACCTCTTCTTTTTTGAGAAGAAAGAAATCTTTCAAGAAGTCTTTCTCGCAGGATCAGCTGTGCCTTTGGATAGCCTATCCAAAGTGGAACTGTCAGCATCTAATTCATTGGCTTTTTCTTGCCAATTTTTGCCAAATAGATTCTCACCTGTACAAGGGATATTGCCCAGTTGGTCCTGCACCCAGAGCTCCAAATCGGATGCCTGGAGCCAGGCAATTCTACGTGCACCTATGGCAATGGCAGAGGTTCTGCTTATGCACTCAAAACAGTCAAAAGCTGCACGGTTGACAAACTTAGACACATCCTGGGCATGTTTGACCAGTGAGAGAAAATCCTGCCTTTTATCCTCAGGAAGAAGAGGGCTCAAAACCTCTAAATCACCTGTGACTTCTTTAAGGAACATTCCCATATATAAAATATAGGAACTGATCCTGGCAGAAAGCATGGAAGCCTGGAAAGTACGACGTCCAAAGGCATCCAAAGTTCTACACTCACGTCCTGGAGGATTAGAGGCATGCCTCTTTGCACTTCTGATCCTTCTCATAGCTGACTCCACTACAATAGAGTGGTGAGGAAGCTGAGTTTTCTGGAATCCAGGACAAGGGGGGACTCGATACATGGTATCCAGTCTACGAGAGTGAGGAGAGGTGGTGAGAGGTGTCTCCCACATTCTCAACATGAGATCATGTAAGATCTCATGGATAGGCAGAGTAGCTGCCTCCTTAGGAGCTTTGGGATATTGTAAAATCTCCAACTCCTTAGCTCTGGGCTCTGTCTCAGGAGTCACAGTAATGGACAACCCATGAGCCACCTCCTTGATGAAATCTTGAAAAGAGATATCTTCTGGAGGAGACATCCTTCGTTTAGGAGAGGAAGGCTTCTCCGGGAGAAGTATCCCGGTACCGGCAGAGCTATCAGAATCCTCGGAGTCCTCCGAGGATTCAAAGTATCGTCTGTCCGGATGCTCTTGAAGAGCCCGATACCCATACCGACCGAAGTCGGTACCGGGGGTAATCGGTACCGGTGTATCGGCACCAGAAGGCATCGCATGACTGGATGCCAGCAAAGCCGATATCAATGTCGATGCTATCGGTACCAGTACAGACATCGGTGCCGGTACCGGTTGAATCGTCTGACGTGGTTCCGAGGGCATCGATGCCGCAAGGAGAGCCGCCAGACTGCATTCAATAGCCAGGAACCTCTGGTCTATCGACGCTGCCGATGCCTGGGTGTCGGTACCAGAAAGAGCCGGTACCCCAGAGCATGGCACCAGTAATTCTGCCGAGGTCGAGGCCTCGAGAACATCCTGGATCCCCAATAATGCTTTGGAAGCCGAAGCCTCCCGCCGGGGCAACTTTGCCGGTATGGAACCCTCAAGGGCAATGCCAGAGGCATCTCGATGCTTGGAAGGAGAACTACCCTTTGAGGACCGGCTGGACTTATGTTTAGTTACCTGAAATCCATGGGAGGAAGACGAATCCCTGGAAGACGTCGATGCCACCGAAGCTGCATCGGAGGGAAAAAGGGCACGGAGCTTGGCAGCTCGGTTCTGTCGACCCCTTTTGGACATCATGGCACAAGCCATGCACTCGGAGATGGAGTGGTCAGGACCTAAACATTTAAGACACCACTTGTGGGTGTCGGTGACGGAGATGGTACCGCCACACTTGGTGCATTTTTTAAAACCCGAGGCGGGTTTCTTCATGGTGGAGGAAATTTTGGGCCTAAGGCCCAAAATGGCGCATGCACCTGGAAAGAAAAGTTTGGAAAAAATAATTTTTATTTTTTTTTAAAGAAAAGAAAGAAGAACCGTCGGTACTGGTGTAGCGTCGAGGAAGGCAGACACGACCACAAAAAAGAAGAATAAGGAGAATAATTTTCTGCGGCGACAGGAACACGACCTGCTGGCTCCGCAGAAAACGAAGAACTGGAGAGAGGCAGTTGGGAAAGGCGGGAAGGCAGCATGCAGGCACTGTTGGATGCTCCCAAAAGCTTCCTAATTGGACGCTGGGGAGCGTTCCCGCGCAGGCTCCGTCGATACCGACGATACCCCATATGTGAGGACTACATTCCTGCTTGTTCCTGGAGATTATTCTTTTTATGGTTTGATACTTGGTGCCAGGTAAGAATTTCCAATAATATGGCCCAGTTTTTGAAAGATTTTATTATATGGTCTTTTTTCTTGGTGTTTGATCTGTCTTTATTTTATTGTCTTTTCTTCTTTGTTCCAGTGTAAAATTTGGCATTCTTTTTCTTCCTATCATGGATCGGCACAGTTTTAAATAACACCACACAATTGTTCAAAAATAATAACATATATACTCTTTTTTATATATAGTATGTCATTTGACTTTTTATAGATGTATAGATATATTATTGAACAAGATAAATGGAGGTATAGAACACATCTAATTGCTCCAACATCGGTGGGGTCCATTCATATCTAGAGATACATATTAAAAATGTTTTCTCTGCTCCCCTAAATATTATAGAATATACATTTCTCTTCCCTTCTCCTCCCCTAATATTATAGAATACAGATGTTTAGTTTACTTTAGATTCAGTAGATGACTCTCTCCTGTTCTATTTGAATAGACCAGCAAAACTATCAATTCTAAAGTTGAAATAGTGTCTCCTGAGCGGTGAGTTTATAACTTGATAATGTAATACAAAATGACTTTTTTGGATTCAATACCTGGTTGTTTTGGTTTTCTCCTTGGTGGATGGTTTTTCTCAGTATCTCCCTTTGTTTTTCATATGTTATCAGTCAATATCTGTTTTTTTTTTATTTCCAGTTCGTATGGCTTTTATTTTGAATTTATGGTTTATTAGCATCATTTATTTATTTATTTATCTTTCTAACTTACTGTATTTATGGTTTTGTATTATATTTATACTCAATGCTTATTGATGGTTGCCTTTTCATACTGGGCTCCTTTATATATCACCATTTATTATTTGATTTATTTCCAATTCGATACTTTAGTAATTTATTGTTTTATCTTTTTATACATGTATAATATGTAAGGTCGCAGACCTGGTGGCACACGAATAAAGCTCTTCTTCCAGTGGCGTGGCTCTCCAGTACAAATGATACTGTAAGGTATCCTTCTGAGTGTATCAAAAATGACTTCATGGTTCTGGAACAAAGGGTGAAGCAGATAGGGGCACAGGTGTTCTCTTCAATTCTGCCCCGTTGGGGGTAAAGGCCAAGGCAGAGAAGCTTGCATCCTGGAGATGAATGCATGGCTGCGTGGATGGTGTCATCAAGAGCATTTGGTTTCCTGGATCATGAGATGCTGCTCCAAGGGTTGCAGAGCAGAGATGACATCCGTCTGTCCAAGAAGGGTTGACATGTTTTCAGTAGCAGATTGGCTATCCTACAGAAGAGGGCTTTAAACTAGATTCATTGGGGATGAGTGAAGAAAGCCCCCAGATAAGTGAAACATTAAATAGCTTTATAGAAATAGGTAAAAGCAGCAACATCTGGAAGGCAGTGTCTATAAATACTTGTAGCATGGGAAATAAGATCCCATATGTTGAGGCTTTACTTGGAGAGGCTGACTTGGATTTAGTGGCAGTAACAGAGACATGGTTCACGGACAACCATGACTGGGATGTAACTATACCAGGCTATAATTTATTCAGAAAGGACAGGATAGGAAGAAGGAGAGGAGTGGCACTATATGTAAAAAGAAAAAAATATTAAAGCTATGGAAATACAGGTCTTAAAAGGGAGAGAAGAGGCATTGTGGGTTAAACTAGAAAGAGAGAAAGAGAAAGCGTAATTACTCACCTGTAACAGGTGATCTCTGGGAACAGCAGGGTTTTAGTCTTCACATATGGTTGACGTCGGTACCGATGGAGCCCACGCAGGAACACTCTTCAGCATCTAATAGGAAAGCCTTTGGGAGCATCCCACTGCACCTGTGTAGCTGCCTTCCCGCCTTTCCAGCTCTCCTTCCTCAGTTGAGTTTGTAGCTGAGATAAAAGGAGAGAAGGAGAAGAAGAAGACGACCTACAACTCCTAGGGAAGAAGGGTAGGTTGTGAAGACTAAATTCCTGTTCCCGGAGATCACCTGTTACAGGTGAGTAACTACGCTATATCCAGGAACAAGCAGGAATGTAGTCTTCATATATGGGACTCCCTAGCTAGGAGATGCCAGAGAGATGACCTCAGAGTCGGCTGTGGAATCACAGGTATAACTAAGGAGGTCATGTATCCTCCAAGGATGTCTGGTATCGAAACCCAGGAGGGAGGGTAGGAGTTGATCTAAGTCTGAAAGAGATGCTGGAGAACAGCTTGGCCAAACAAGACATCATGGCAGGAGTCCTTGACCAGGCAATAGTAGGCAGCAAAAGTGTGGACAGAAGACCAAGTTGCTGCTTTGCATATTTCATCAATTGCTACAGAGCGTAGATTTGCCATAGAGGCAGCCATGGCCCGAACATTATGTGCAGTGACGTGACCCTCGAGAGAGAGTCCTGCCTTTTCATAAGCAAAGGATATGCAGTCTGCTATCCACCTGGAAAGAGTTTGTTTGGATACTGGCAACCCCAGGTAACTTGAATCAAAGGAGATGAAAAGTTGGGAAGCTTTTCTTTGCTCTCCAGTTCTCTGAAGATAAAAATCCAAGGCACATTTGCAATCCAAAGTGTGAAGGGTTGCCTCTGCCCTAGAGGAATGAGGTCTAGGGAAAAAGACAGGAAGGTAGACTGACTGGTTTAAATGGAAGGGTAAGACCACCTTCGGCATAAAGTGAGGATGAGTCCTAAGGATACCTTATCATGGTGGAATCGTGTATAAGGAGGGTCAGCCACCAAAGCCTGGAGTTCACAAATGCGTCTTGCTGAAGTGAGGGCAATAAGGAAGGTGACCTTCCACGTGAGAAACTTCAGTGAGATAGTGGCTAGAGGTTCAAAGGGCAGCTTGAAAAGCTGTCCTAAAACAACATTAAGATCCCATGCCACTGGAGGGGGCTTAATAGGAGGTTTGGTTAATAGAGGACCCCTCATGAAGTGTGCTACAAGCAGATGAGAAGAGATGGGGTGGCCATCTAAGGGCATGTGAGAGGCCGCAATTGCACTTAGGTATACTCTTACCGAATTGGTTTTGAGTCCAGAAGAAGATAGGTGGAGGAGATACTCAAATAATGCCTCCACTGGAGCTGAGAAGGGGTAAAGATCCCTCTCAGAACACCAGAGCATGAATCTACGCCACTTGAAGGCATAGCAGTGCCTGTGGATGACTTCCTAGAAGCCCAGAAGATGTCCCTAACCTCCTGGGAAAGGTTAATGTCCTGGAAGGCTAAGCCCTCAGCAGCCATGCAGTGAGATGGAAGGACTGCAGACTGGGATGGAGCAACATCCCCCTCCTCCTGAGAGAGGAGATCTGAAGCAGACCCCAGATCTATGGGTTGAGCCCAAGACTGATGTAGGAGGAGAGGATACGATGGTTGTCGTGGCCAGGGTGGGCCTACGGGTATCGTGTAGCCCCTGTCTCTCTGGAGTTTGAAAAGAGTCTCGGGAATGAGGGGAAAGGCATATAGGAAGCCTTGACCCCAGTGGAGGTGAAAAGCATACACCTGCTGGCTATCTGGTGTAGGAGTCCTGGAGCAGAAGCGAGGAAGCTTGGCATTCTGCGAACAGGACTATCTCTGGGGATCCCCAGATCTGAAAAATGTGAGCGACTTTGTCTACATGGAGAGACCACTCGTGGGGTAGAAGGACTCATCTCGGTTTGTCCGCCAGAACACTGCTGCCCGAATATTTACAAGTGCCTCAATACAAGACCACATAACTCCAATACTATACGACCTGCACTGGCTACCAATCTCATCACGGGCAAAATATAAAGCAGCACTCACCATCTTCAAAATTAAAAACATGTCAGCAGAGATACTACAGGAACTCATCAGAACCAAAACAAGCAATAGACCAGACAGAAACAGCACCAAGAACAACATACCAACACCCAGTCTATTCACAAGAACCAACAAATCCAATCCCTGCGAGCTTTCTTTCTTGCTGCCCCTGCTATCTGGAATGTCCTCCCAGATAAACTGAAAGCAACAACAGCCATAAAAGAATTCCGGAAGCTACTCAAAACCACCCTATTCCTCAAACAATTCAACGAAGATCACTAACCCCCAACCACCCAAATCACCCCACAAGCAAACCTCACCCAAACAAGCAAAACCCACTCACCAACAACCTGAGAGCAACAAATGACCTCAATGACGTCCAGAAGATGCTAAAGACAATACTCTTCACAGAATGCTACAATGACATCACATGAACTGCCCAAACACTATAATAACATCACATGAACTGCCCAAACAAAATGTAAAAATGCAAATGTAAAAATAAATGTACAAATGTAAATAGTTCCTGTACAGAGCTCATAAAATAGGCATCACCTATAGGTCTGTTCACCTTTATTTTCACATACTAAAAAGAAACATGGTAATTGCAATTCTTTGCTAATAAAACACCATATAAGGATACTTTAATAAGGAGAAATTTCACTTACCGTTAATTTCCTTTCCTGGAATACTGCTAGACCAGTCCAGACAAACGGGTTATGCACCCCTGCCAGCAGATCTTGGAGACAGAGAATTCTACCAGAGCTCTGATAGGCTGGAGCCTGGTGATATAATCCTACCCCTAGGGGTCTCCCTCAGTTACGTCCACAAGCTAATGCAACATGAACTGTAACATCACCCCAGAGGGTCTCAAGTGAACTATATACAAGGGAGCCGAAGAACTCCCTAGAGCTGAAAACAGTATCCACCTACGAACCCATGGACTGCCCATGGCGAGGCATACCGGCAAAGAGAAGAACCGCGGTCAGCGGCTGCACCGCACCAGCAGCACTCCAACCAACAGCAGGGCAGGTCCTGGACTGGTCTAGCAGTATTCCAGGAAAGGAAATTAACGGTAAGTGAAATTTCTCCTTCCAGTTCATACTGCTAGACCAGTCCAGACAAACGGGCAGTACCCAAGCTACCTGCTTTCAAGGGGGGGCAAGGCCGCCGACAGCTCAGCAACTCCAAAACGGACCTCCTGATGGGCATGAACGTCCAACCTATAATGACCGACAAAGGTGGACAGCGACGACCAAGTCGCCGCCCGGCGAATATCGAGAGGAACTACATGAGACCTCCCGGCCTACAAAGTTGCTTGCGCCCGAGAGGAGTGAGCACGGAGTCCCGGTGGAGCTGGCTCTCCCAGAAGAAGGTACGCCACCTCAATGGCCTCCGTAACCCATCTAGAAATGGTAAAGGCGGAGGCTGCGGATCCCCGACGAGAATCCGCGAACAAGACAAAAGAGCAACAGTAATATGGAAGGGTCCCGCGACCCCCAGATACCGAAAAAGAACCTTCTTAAGGTCCACCGCCCGCAACGGAGACCGACCACTGTCACACTGCGCCTTTGGAAAAGACGGAAAGAAAAGAGGCTGGTCAACAGCGAACGGCATCAGCACTTTGGGCAACAAAGGAAGGGACAGTTCGCAGAGAAAAGCCTTCGGAGGAAAACGAGAGATAGGGATGTCGACACGAGAGAGCCTGGAGCTCAGAAATACGGCGTGCCGAAGTTATGGCCACCAAGAAGACTGCCTTCAGAGTCAAATCTAGAAGAGAACAGGCCCTCAGAGGCTCAAAGGGAGGAGCAACGAGGGCACAGAGGACAAGCGCGAGAGCCCACGCCGGCACAGGCGAACGCAGAGGAGGCCGGAAGGCCTAACTCCGCGGAGGAACCGAGACACGTCCAAATGCGAAGCTATCGATCGCCCCGCTATAGGACCCCGAAAACAAGTTAAGGCGACCACTTGTATTCGCAAGAAATCGAGCGCTAATCCCTTATCCACTCCGGCCTGTAAAAAGGACAGGATGTCCAGAACACCGCAACGCCAGGGTGAGAGGTTAATTCGCGAACACCAACCATCAAGAGAAGCCAAACCCGAGCGTAAGTCAGCGTCGTGGTAGACCGCCGCGCCGTGAGAAGCGTCACGACCACGCTAGGCGAATAGCCGTAGCGAGCAAACCGGCGGCGTGTAATTGCCAGGCTGTAAGCGAGCAAGGAGCCGGGTCTTCCATCTTCACCGGTCCCTGAATCAGAAGGCCGAGAAACGCCTCGAGGCAGAACAGCGATGCCCCAGACAGACGGAAGAGATCCGCATACCAGGGTCCACGAGCCCAATTCGGAGCCAGCAGGAGCACAGGGCCGCGACGGTCTCGGAGCCGCTGGAGAACCATGCATATCACGGATCAGGGAGGGAAAACACACAGGAGAAGCTGAATCGGCCATGGTTGAGAGAGAGCATCTATGCTGTGCGCTCCCTCGTCCCTCCAATGGCCGAAGTACAGCGAAGCCTTGGCAGTCTGCGCCGTAGCCATTAGATCCATGGTCGGTAGTCCCCACAGGTGAACAACATAGAAACATAGAAACATGATGACAGAAAAAGACCACAAGGCCCATCTAGTCTGTCCTTCCATAACAACAACTACAACAGTCCACTTTTTACCTTTAGAGATCCTCTGTGTTGGTCCCATGCTTTTTTGAATTCAGTTACTGTCCTCATCTCTACCACCTCCACTGGGAGACTATTCCACGGATCCACTACTCTTTCCGTAAAGAAATATTTCCGCATATCACTCCTGAATCTATCTCCCTTCACCCTCATTCCATGTCCCCTCGTCGCAGAACTTGCTTTCAATTGAAAGAGGCTCTCTCCCTGAACATTTATGCCACAGAGGTATTTAAACATCTCAATCATATCACCTCTATCCCGCCTTTCCTCTAAGGTGTACATATTAAGATCCTTAAGTCTGTCCTCATATGCTTTATAATGAAGACTACTAATCATCTTAGTAGCAACCCTCTGCACCGACTCCATCCTGTTCACATCCTTTTGAAGGTGCGGTCTCCAGAATTGCACACCATACTCCAAATGAGGTCGCACCAAAGACTTATACAGAGGCATTATCACCTCCTTTTTTCTGCTAGCCATTCCTCTCCGTATGCACCCAAGCATCCTTCTAGCTTTTGCCGTCGCCTTTTCTACCTGTTTAGCTACTTTAAGATCATCGGACACAACTAGGCCTAGGTCCCGCTCTTCTTTAGTGGACAAAAGTACTTCACCTCCTATGCTGTATTGCTCCCTTGGATTGCTGCAGCCCAAATGCATGACCTTACATTTTTTAACATTAAATCCCAGCTGCCAAATTCTAGACCATTCTTCAAGCTTAGCTAGATCCCTCCTCATGTTATCTACACCTTCCTGGGTGTCTACTTTATTGCAGATTTTGGTATCATCCGCAAAGAGGCAAACCTTACCCGACAGCCCTTCCGCTATACCACTAACAAAGATGTTAAAAAGAATCGGACCAAGGACAGATCCCTGGGGCACACCACTGGTAACATCCTTCTCCTCAGAGTGAGCTCCATTTACTTGTACTCTTTGTCGCCTCCCACCCAACCAATTTCTAACCCAAGCAGTAACTTTAGGGTCCATCCCTAGGGTGCTCAGTTTGTTTATAAGTCGCCTGTGAGGAACAGTGTCAAAGGCTTTACTGAAATCTAAATACACCACATCTAGAGCTCTCCCTCGGTCCAACTCCCTGGTCACCCAGTCAAAGAAATCAATCAGATTTGTCTGACAAGACCTGCCTCTGGTGAATCCATGCTGCCTCGGATCCTGTAATCCGCTGGACTCCAGAAACCTCACTATTTTCTCTTTCAACAGCGTTTCCATTAATTTACTCACCACCGAAGTTAAACTAACCGGCCTGTAGTTTTCAACCACATCCTTACTTCCGCTTTTGTGTAAAGGCACCACATGAGCCTCTCTCCAGTCCTTTGGCACCACTCCCGACTCCAACGAGGCATTGAAAAGGTCAGTCAGTGGAGTTGCTAGAACGTCCCCAAGTTCCCTCAGTATTCTAGGGTGTATCCCATCCGGTCCCATCGCTTTGTCTACTTTAAGTTGAGATAGTTTCTCACGAACACAGTCTTCTGAAAATTGTTCAAGATGTCCCTCGCTTCTGTTCTTATTTGTGGGTGTTTTCTGAGGTCCTGCTCCTGGTTCTTCATCTGTGAACACAGAACAAAAATATTTGTTAAGCAATTCCGCTTTATCCTTATCAGCTTCTACATATTCCCCCCCTGTACCCTTGAGTCTGACAATACCACTTTTGCCCTTCCTCTTCTCACTAATATATCTGAAAAATGTCTTATCTCCCCATTTTATTGCATTGGCTATTTCCTCCTCCTTTTGAATCTTTGCCTTCTTGACTACTTTGCTAGCTTCTCTAAGTTTTTCCAAATACAGATGCCTGTCTTCCTCTCTCTGTGATCTCTTGTATTTCATGAAGGCCTCCCTCTTTTTCTTCACTTTTTCAGCTACTTCCTTCGAGAACCATAGCGGTCTCCTGTTCCTTTTGCCTTTATTTACCATTTTAACAAAAAGGTTGGTTGCCTTTAAAATACCCCCTTTCAGTTTTGCCCACTGTTGTTCTACATCCCCCAGCTGTTCCCATCCCACTAATGACTCCCTGAGGTATTGGCCCATCTTCGCAAAGTTAGTCTTCCTAAAGTCTAAGATCTTCACCTTGGAATGGATTCTAACAGCCCTAGTCCTAATACTGAACCACACCATCTGGTGATCACTGGATGCAAAATGATCTCCCACTACAACATCAGAAACACTTTCACCATTGGTAAGCACCAAGTCCAGTATGGCCCCTTCACGTGTGGGGTCTGTTACCAATTGCCTGAATAGTTCACCCTGTAGAGAATCCAGGATCTCCTTACTCCTAGATGATACTGCAGCAGGAATGTGCCAATCAACATCTGGCATATTGAAATCTCCTAGCAGTAGCACTTCCCCTTTCCTAGCAATGCTGCGTATGTCTTCAATTAACTCTCTGTCCACCTCTTCCTCTTGTGAGGGAGGTCTGTATATCACACCAATGCAAACAGATTTCTCTTCCCCTCTTTCTAGTTTAACCCACAATGCCTCCTCTCTCCCTTTTAAGCTCTGTAATTCCAATGGACCGGAACGCATCCGGCTGCAGAGCCCAGCCCCCGGGCTCCAGAGAGTGACGGCTGAGAAAATAGACTTACACATTGTTCACGCCTGCGATGTGCTGCGCCGACAGCCTGAAGATGTTCCTCCGCCCACGGGAGGAGCAAACGCCTCTCCTGTGAGACATCCGGACATTGCGTGCCGCCTAGGCGGCTTAGGAAAGCAACCGTCGTGGCGTCGGACAGGATCCAAACCGCACGCCGCTGCAGAAGAGGCTGAAACTGAAGAAGGGCGAAGCGCACTTTCCGCATCTCGAGACGATTGATAGACCCTTGGGCTTCGCGAGGTGACCAACTCCCCTGCGCCAAGGCCAAGCCGCAAGGCGCTCCCCAACCGGAGAGGACGGCGACTGGCGTCACCAAGATCCAGCGCAGAGACTCCAGAGGGACCCCCCGTAGAAGAGTGTGTGCCTGAAGCCACCAGCGGAGGCTGCGGCGCACCGGCAGAAGCAAAGGCAACCGGATTCGATAACTCTCCAATACTGGCGACCAACGAGATAGAAGCGCCGTCGGCAAGCAGTGTATGAGCGCTCTTGCCCACAGAACGAGGGCTATCGTTGCTGCCATGGACCCCAAGAGTTGAAGGTAGCCCCAAGGCCGAGGTGCCGCTTGATCCAAGCAGCGGCGGAGCTGAAGAGAGATCTTCTGAAAACGTTCCTGAGGTAGAAACACCCGTCCCCTACGAGTGTCGCACCCAGCCCCTAGAAAATCCAGGACCTGAAGCATCCCAAAATAGACAGAGTAACGGCCCAGTCCTCCTTCCTACGGTGGACCGGGACGAAGGGCATCTAAACGCTGGAGCCTTTAAATGAAGCAACATCCGCTTCGCATTGACGCAGGCTGAGCCATCTCCGAGCTACCGACACCGGTGCTAGGAAGCGAGCTGACAGCCGTAAGAGATCACAGAATGCCTCTGCCCGGAATGCAGCGATGGATTCGAAATGAACCAACTCGGGAACACCTGGAAGCTGCTGAATCCATCGATGGGAGGCCCGAGCTGCTAGACTTCCGCACACCTGCAAGAAGGAAATAGCGGGCGAAGGAAAACCGGTCTTTAGCAGCCTCCCAACTCTTTAGGTCTTGCTGGTCGCGGAGCGCCTCTCCACCCTCAACCGGAAGTGAGGTATGCCTGATGACCCTGGTCAGAATGCATCAACTGTCAGGTATGTCAGCCAACGGTCCAAGTGAAAGGGAGACCAAGGGTATAACTGACCAATACCGCATGCCGTACGAATGCTCTGGAAAATGGGATCCGGCTGCAACCGGATTCGAGAATCCGGAGATCAGGCGTGTCGGCTAGGGGGAGCGACTCCATCACCTGTGTGATTAAAGCCGGCAACTCCTCTTACCAAAAAAGGCTGAGAACCGTCAGCGAAGAAAACAGACGGAGAATATTCCCCATCTCCGTACTCCAACGAGTCAGGGCTGACCTCCAAAGATATAAAGTCTTCTTGAATATCCATAGTACCCCGCAAGGCACATGCAACGCCCCAAGGAGGACATACTGCTCTAAGATCTAAGGACTTATGGGACCACTTGCGAGACCACGCCATATGCTCGCCTGCTATTGGGCAGGTGTAGGAGATATTCCAAAAGACTCCAAAAGTCATGCCAGATGGAAGAGTGTGAGGAAGGCACTGTCAGTCAAGGCTGCTGTGGCCTCCAGCGGCTGTGGAAGCGACATGGGAGCCGACGGAAGATCCTGCAGCAGGGGCCCTGAGGAGGGAGGAGATAAGGTGCTGATGAACCCATCTAGCAGCGCAGTGGGAACGGGGAAAGAGTCTCCGGGATGCAGCGTGCAGGTGGAACACAAGCAATCTATTAATTCCCCCTTTGGCTGATTACATATCACATATAATACAGCCAGAGAAACAAGCATTGTAGAGACTTAAACCACCTTTCCTCTTCTTGTGGGTTGTTTTTTTTTTTTTTTAGCATTTAAAACAAAAAGCAAGGTAGGCTCAGGGAAACCGAAGACTCTTCAAAGAAAAGGATTTTGAAACGCCACGTGCTTCCACAGCATGTTTAAATGTGTGGAAACTGCTGTCTAGAGCTGTTCCCTCCAAAAAGAAACACTGAAGAGAAAAATAAAATGGCCGCTGGCACAGAAAAATTGTCAGGTATTCACTGAGCTGAGAAGGGAACTGTCAGTCATTCACTGTGCTGGTACAGAGAAACTTTCAAAGTCAGGGTAAGGCAATTACAGTGACTGAAAGTAGGGAAATTAGAGTTTGATCCCTCCGCAGCCACTCAGACCTCCATGGTAGGGGCTGAAAGGTGTTTCTGGGGAGGGATGTAGAAGCTCAAACCCAGCTGTATGAAGATTACAGTGAGTATGCTTAATTAGGCCGAGCCCAAAACAGTCAGGATCCAAATCACTGACTTAAATTCCAATCAAATGGTATATTGAATAAGACAGGTACAATATTCAGTAAGACGTACAAAGTAACCTGGCTGCAGTTTGTGGATTAAAAATTTAAAGTAGGAACTTCAAAACTCAGAGGCAGCCGGTCCGGATGCAGTTGAAATCATCCCACAGCAGCTGAGGCAAGTAAGAAAAAAACAGGCTACTCACAGTTTTCTTTCCGAAAATGATACCTGAACTTCCTGGAGATGTCCAAACTCTCGTGGCAAAGACTCAGCGCAGCGGAAAGCCAATGGAGAGCTCCACTGAAGCCAGGCTCAGGAGTTCCCAAGTTTATCTGGGGAATCAAGATGCTGGGGGAAGAGCACAGCTGATTCATGAGGTCCCTGTGTTTCTTCTGACAGCCTATGCAGCGTAAACCTGAATAAGGCATAGTGAGAACTAAAAAAAAATAACTCTGTCCCGCAGGAACAGGCATTTAACAATATTCCCCATAATAGGTAATGCCTCAGCCAGCCTTCCAGAGAAAAAAGAAACCCTTCACAACTCACAGCTAGCAAGTGTTGTGGAAAAAACTTAAACAGCAATAGAGCTGTTAGAAGCCAGTAGAGAAGGAATCTGGCTTCCCGCCAAAAACTGGGGCTCATTAGCTATTCAAAATGGCCGCCGGCAAAATAAACCTAAAAAAGAGTGAATTAAAACCTCCAAAAGCTAAGGAATTAACTTAAAAAGTCAAAGGAGAAGGTGGGAGGTTTGCAGGCATGAGAGAAATGCCTAAAATCGCTGAAAAATCAAGAAAAATAAATTGAGTCATCAGAGAGTTGCAGACAGCAGTGGGAGAAAGACAGGCTTTGTACTCACAGTACCGAAAGTGCAGAGAAGCCACGGACTGCTGCTCAGACCCCCTGCTAGCTGCCTCACCACTAAAATCAGCCCCAGGGACTGGATTTTAGGAGGCTTACCATCCAGCTAAATAGCCCTCATGACTAGTGCTGGGGAGTCTGCACATCAGCGATCTCTACTGTGACAGGACACAGGAGCTCAGCTGGAATCATCCTGGTGCTCAGATAAGTACACTGGCAACTCAGGGGATAATCTCTCCAAGAGAAATCACAAAGAAATAAAGCATTTTAAATTTTTTTGAAGGAGCAAAAAAAAAAAAGCATCCAGATCTGCTGGAGACAGAGAAAAACTGAGGGAGACCCCTAGGGGTAGGATTATATCACCAGGCTCCAGCCTATCAGAGCTCTGGTAGAATTCTCTGTCTCCAAGATCTGCTGGCAGGGGTGGATAACCCGTTTGTCTGGACTGGTCTAGCAGTATGAACTGGAAATTATGTTATTTGAAAATTTGTTTTCTCATTTCCAGGATTAAATTGTTTTTAAAATGACATGTCCACTAATATTAATGGGTGTTCTATCAACCACTGGCACCAAAAACATTAATGTGCTCAATTTTGATCTGATTTTTTCCGATTCTTTAAATTAGCACATTCAGTCACTGCCAGGCCTACTATAAAGAGCTATTCATATGCACATAAACACAGTACAGAACTAAATTACTTTTTAGTGGTAAATATTTTGCACAACATTCTAATTTAAATAGCCAATTAAATGCACATAGTATATTCATTTTATTGCTTTAGCTGAAATCAGAGAACTTCATTTTCTTATCCTTGTAAATGGCCGCCAAAATAATAAATAGTTAATTGCAGAAACACAAGCACAAATTATTGTGTAGAATTCTGAAGGTGGTGTTCAAACCCATGGACAGCATTATCTTTGGATAATTGCGTTGGTCCAATGAAAGCAACCACAGCCTGCAAAGAATCCAGTTCACCCCTCCCCCCCCAAGACCTCACAGGCCTACACGACCTCTCCGCACCATAACACACTTAAAAACAAAATGAAGCTTCCTTTTTTGTCACTTTACAATGACCACACAGTTTTAATACTTTGTTCTATTTCTTACTTTTTAAATTAACTGTATCCACTTTCTCTTAATTTGAAAAAAAAATGCATGCAATGAATCTTCTTTGTTAATGTCAGCTATGATCTACAACACTGTACCAGGAATCAAATTGGACAAATTAGATGGGCCTCCTGATCTTTCCCTATCATAACAAACAGTATGATGGTAAGGAAAGCCTGTTGACCATTATAAACTATCTAGATACCAACAAGGATAAAAGATCTTTTCATTAAAAGTTACCTTTATGGTCAATGGTAGGTTTGTAGGTCTGGAGGATTTTCGGTAGAGCAACTCCCATGTCAAGTTCTGTTAATGTCAGTTCATTCATAAAGTATGGCAGCTGGAAACAAAGTTGCAGAATGTACAACTTATTTTATAAGGTATTAAAACTGCATGCTTATATATACAATCCATGAAACAGCTCACAAAAATCTGCAGGCATCTCCTTTTTGAGAAAGAAATTTCTTAGTGAAAACTTTGGCTATTCTAATATGGAAATATGTATTAAAAATCCCAAGCTAACTGGTGTACGTTTTCCTTTTTTTTTTTTTTTTTAAATTTACAGTAGCGCTCACTTTTCCAGTAATAGTTCACGGTGAGTTATATTCACATACAGTTATTTATTTATTTTATTTAAGAGGTTTTCTATACCGCCTTATCCTTTAATCAAAGTGGTTTACAGGATAACTCAAACGTAATACATATCAATATAGGTGGGGTAGGCATGCGGGATTGCTTGAACTTGATTTAACTTATTTAGAACCATCAAATCAGATTCTGCTAGAAGACAGAAGAGAAGGGGGTGCAGTCACTGTCACAGGCTTCGACGGGGTTAGTTCAGTCATAGGGCTGCTATGTGATGTCCCCAAAGTAGTCTGTGCAGAGGAAGGTTTTTAGCTTCTTCCGAAAGTCTTTTGCGTCCAAGGTGGCTCTTAGGGCGTCTGGTAGTGAGGGACAAGGCTCTCCCTGTGGTAGATTGGTTAGCCTTCACGAATGTACTGGGGGTGGTGATAGAGTCAATCTTGCTGCATTGCATCGGTCTGATACTTGGGATCGTGTGGATCAGGTCTTGAAGTACATTGGCAGATAGCTTGTATTTAATTTTAAATATGTTGAGAGCTGTTTTGAATTTGATGCGGGAGCAGATTGGGAGCCAGTGAAGCTTGTTCAAGAGGGGTGTTATATGGTCTTGCTTTGCTGCTCCAGTGATAATGTGAGCAGCTGTGTTTTGGGTCAACCGCAGGGGCAGTGTTGCTTGTTTTGGCAGACCATAGTACAGCAAATTGCAGTTGTCCAGGATGGGGGTAACAATGGCTTGGGTGACTGTGCGAAAGTGGTCCTGGCTGAGGAGGGGTTTGAGATTTCTGATGATTGCCATCTTGTGGTATGCATTCCTGGTAGTTCTGTTGATGTGTGTGTAGGTTCAGGCTGCGGTCCAAGGTGACTCCAAGATACCTCACTTTTTCTTTTACAGGTATGGATGTTTCATTTAATTTGGTTTAATTTGAGCGAGACAGGGGGGGGTTAATGATGTGTCTCGTGTGATTATGAGGACTTCAGTCTTTTTGTAATTGACGTTTAGATTGTTATCGCTAAGCTATTTGGTCATCTCCTGTAGACAATCCATCATAGGGGTGTAGTCTGGGTTTTCCAGGTTAAGCGGAGTATAGGCTATGATGTCATCTGCATATATTGCGTACTGAATGTTATGTTGCTTGAAGATGTTGCATATTGGCTGAATGTAAAGGTTGAAGAGAAGCGCAGACAGTAAGGACCCTTGTGGTACACCTTGGACCGAGTCAAACTATTGCCTACGTTTACTTCTTGTCGCCGGTCACTGGGGTAGGATTGGAACCATTTGAGCGTGCTGTTGTGGAGGCCAATGTCTTGCAGTCTGTTGAGTAAAATCCTGTAGGATACTGTGTCAAAAGCAGAGATGTCGATGAAGATGAGTAGGAAGCCCCTTCTTTTATTGTCAATCCCTCTGATTAAGGTGTCAAATAGAGTGAAAAGGGTTTCAGCACTGTGATTAGGTCGAAAGCCGTGTTGCCAGGTCTCCAGAATCAGATAGGTTCGTTGCTGGATAACCACCTCAAGGTCAGTAATGATATCATGACAAATGAGGTGGGTTCATCTCGGGCAAGTGGAGAATACCTTTAGATTCCGGTAGATCAAACCTTCTAGATCTCTTCTGAGCAGCCCCTTCTTGTAGTTAACAGGCCCCACATTCTCTTCCACCTGAAAGGGCCCCTGCCATTTACAGGACTCTTTCGAGGCATCATTGTCAATGTATGTAAATATTGTAGATAAAGTTTGTAAATAAGTTTAATTCGATGTACATAGTTTCACCCAGTTGATTTCCAAGTTTAAATCTCCAGTTCATTGTAAGTGCTCCCCGGCACAATCATGTTTTATGTAAACCGCGCTGATTTTTAAGAGTGCGGTATATAAGAAACAATAAATAAATAAATAAATAAATTTACAGAGTAACTTGCTCTCAGATGAGGAAAGAAAGACAAACTGTCTCCCGGTTGGAAGGTGCAGTGAACGGCTGCCTGATTGTAGCCCCCATCTGTTCAGCTTAGGCTTTTTTCAGACCGAGTTTGGCTGCCTCTCTGACTTTCCTCAGCCAGTCATGCATTTGTATAATGTACTCCACCAAATTACATCCAGCATGAGGTTCTTCTTCTTCCCAGGTTTCCCTTACCACGTCTAATATGCCTCTTGGCAGTCTTCCGAAGTGCAACTCAAAAGGCGAAAGCCCCAAGGAACTCTAAGGTACCTCGCATATGGCAAACATCAAATAGGGTAGGAGAATGTCACAATTCTTACTGTCCTCCTGCATGAACTTTTTAAACATCCGTTTCAGAGTTTATTGAATTGCTCAATGAGGCCATTCATCTGTGGGCGATATACTGATGTTTGCAGCATCTTGCTCTTCACCAAGGCACACACTTGCTTCATCACCTTGGATACAAAGGGTGTTCTTTGATCTGCGAGGATCTCATTGGGTATTCGCACCCGCGAGAATACTTCAGACGGCATTCGCGATCGTAGTAGTCTTCATATTCCTTAGAGCAATGGCCCCCCGGGTATCTGGTAGTATAGTCCAGTATGACTAAAATATACTTGTTGCCTTGGTTGGTTCGCTCCAAGGGTCCTACCAGATCCATAGACACTCTTTCAAATGAGGTTTCAATGATGGGCATAGGCATCAGAGGGACAGGTCAGATTTTGGCGAAGTTATGAAGCTGACAGTTAAGGCATGACTGGCAATATAACTACACCTCTTTATGGACCGCGGGTCTGAAAAATTGCTGTTTCCACCCTTAGGCATCCCCCTAATAAAATGGCTATGGAACAATAACACCTGCTGATGATAGGGCCGGAGAACTATATCAGATGTTCTACCTCTTCCTCCTCTACAGCACCCTCGACCACTCTGTATAAAAAGTCTCCCTTTAGCACCTCCAAAACCCACTCTTGTGCATGTTTAAGGGACTCATCCTCTTGCTGAGCCCTCCTGGAGCTCCCTGGGTCTTCTCCCAGCCACTACTCTGGGAAGGAGACAATTGTATTTGGGTCAGCACCGCTACGCTCTGAGCTATTCCGAGGGTTTTTTTCCCTAGACTCTCCCCTCCCTGGATCCCTCCCCCATAGCCTCCCCCAGATTCTGTTAGTAGCTTAGCTTCTCCCGGCAACGCCAACTCCAGGACTTAGCAGGCTTGGGATTCTTGACATATAGATCCATGTCTTCCAGGGGAAAATCTCTGGGAAATCTTCCTGGCCCGACTTAGCAGAGCCGTCAGTTAGCCGGTCCATATCACTCCAAAATCTGGGTAGTCTCAGCTGATCACCACTGGATATGGGAGCCAGGGCAGCACCATGACTTCGAAAGTGGCTTGCTCTGCTGGAATCTTAAGTGAAACCTGTACCACTGGATACTGCCTCTGGTCTCCATGCACACAGGCCAGTGTTACAGTCTGCATAGTCAATTTGAAATGGGGGTACTGTTTCCCAGTGGATGAGGGTCCGCACATTTCTGGAGTCTATCAAGGCCTGGAGGGGGTCCCTTCAAGCTCCACTGGAATCACAAAGTTCTGTGCCCCTGGTTGGGGAGTGTCCACAAAAGGGCAGGTGTGAGAGGTGGTTAGGCTGACATCCATGGGTTCCTCCGTAGCCAGAGAACATTCCCGAGCAAAGTGTTCCCAGGCTCCACACCTAAAACATGTGAAGGGGTTGTGGCTGGGGCCATCCCCTCGAAGACCTAGGATCTGACTTTGGGTCAGAACATGGGAGCCAACATCTGTTCTGGCTTCCCCTTCCATCCTCCTGGGCTAATGGGCGACTTCTTCCCCTTCTCACTGTCTGCTTCAGTCACAGGTTGGGCTTCATGATACCCCTCGGCTATTTCCAGTGCACTTTCCAGTGTAAGCCTGGAGTGCTGACATACCCACTGTGTCATTGGGGCAGTCAAGCCCTGCAAAAACTGCTCCAACAGCACAATCTTGGCTATCTCAGGCCCGGTCTTTCCCTCTGGTTGCAGCATGTCAATGCAAGATCCTTCAACAGACAGAGGAACCTCAGAGGGCTCTCTTATCTGGACACCCCCCCCTTCTGAATCGCTGGCGGTAGGCCTCTGGAGTACAGCCGACCTGTTCCAGTATGGCGACCTTGACAGTCGTATACATAGCTCGTCCATTTGGATTAGCGTCCTGGAATGCAGCCTAACTCCTGCCCATTAGCAGATTCCTCAAATAAGTAGTCCATGTTGCCTCTAGCCACCTGGCCATGCGGCCAGTTCATTTAAAGTTCACCAAAAAGTAGTCCGGCCCATTTTCCTGCCATCTTTTAAGAAGCATTTGTGCTGGAGGGTGGAGTTGCGATCTCTGCAAGGCCTGAGTTAACTGAGCTAAGGAACTCTTCTGTAGCTTCCCCTGCACTTGAATAAGATCTTGTATCTATTACTGATACCGTTGTTGTTGTTACTGATACAGTTGTTGTTGCTGCTGATCTTCTGTCAGAATCTGGAGGAGCCGCTCCATCCTGGCTTGTCACTATTCTCTTGCAACACCACCACAGCTTCCTCTTCTGCAGCTGGGTTAACCCTGCAGTATTCCAGCTTCAAATGTTTAGCAGCCTCTAGTGGCCAAAACAAAGTCTGCCTATCTGGCACAGACTATACTTTCAAGTTCCTTAACTAGGGCAAAGCTAGTCCTCTTAGCCCATATAAACAAACAAACAAAAAATCCTGACCTGCTCTAGAGGCCCAGCCCTGGATGGATGTGGATTTGCCCTCAGTCGAGTTTTCTTTTAAAACTCTGAACAGAGAGCAGTTCAGGGAAAACAATTATTTTGTGTTCTGCCCCAGCTTGTTAAATCTCCACAATCTGGTTCTCCCGGCCCTTTCTCCAGTCCCATTTAAAGCTCCCAATTCAGAACTCCTTTGCACGGCTTGCCTCGGAAAGACTTCTGGCTCCACGGGCCTCTTTCCCTCCTGCAGCCTGCTGGGTTCTTAATCTCTCCCTGTGAGTCACGCCTTCCCAGCCCTGAACTCTGGGATGCAGACTCATCTTCTTCCTCCTTTCTTCCTCTTCTCCTTCTAGGACTGCTTATTCAGCATGTCGTGTATTCAGTGCAATAACTGCAGTACTTTCATTCCAAGATGAATCATTTGGAACCTCAGAGCTTGTCCTATGTGCCTCAGGTCAGCTGCCATGCATAAAGAACTGACTCTACACTAAGGGAAGACCTAGCTGCCATGCATAAGGAGGTGACCCTACTGAGGGAGGAACTGGCTGCAATGAAGCGCACCTCTTCTAGGATACAAACTGAACAATGTCCACCACCGCTCCCACAAAGAATGAAACACCCCAGGAACAAATGGATTACAATGGGTTCTGGTAGATTGCAACCTGTAACGCACAGACATCCTATGCATTAAAAGATATCCCTGCATAATGCCTTCTCTGCCTTGGCTAAAGAGGATGAGGAACTGAGGGAGGAACTGGCTGCAATGAAGCACACCTCTTCTAAGATACAAACTGAACAAAGTCCACCACCGCTCCCACAAAGAATGAAACACCCCAGGAACAATTGGATTACAGTGGGTTCTGGTAGATTGCAACCTGTGACACAGAGGCTTCTTATGCATCAGGAGATATCCCTGCACAATGCCTTCTCTTTATCTTTATCTTTATTCAGTATTTGATAGACCGCTGTTGTAGGAACATTAAGCGGTGTACAATAAAAGACCGGTTAAACACTGCAAACCAAGAAAAAGAACGCCAAAAAAATAGACAGGAAAGAGGGGAAAAGTAGGACAGAGGCACTGCACACTAATACCAAATCATAATACAGGGTGGCCCAGCTGGGCAACACAGACCATAAAGACAAGGGGAAGGAAAAGTGGCTTTAGACAAGACAAAAGACAAGGACAAGCAACAATCAGGTAGGGGCCTCAGGGGGGAGGTCAAATGCTTTCTGAAATAGATGGGTCTTAAGCAACGACTTAAACTGGGGATATGATGGTTCTAACCGGAGGAGAGTTGGCAACATGTTCCATAGTAAAGGTCCGAGGAAGAAAAAAGCAGAATGACGTGTCTGTTCCAGATGGGCATGGGAAGGTGAAGGTAGGGATAGACGGTTGGTATGGATTGAGCGAAGTTGACAGTGAGGGGAATGTAAAGAGATACAGTCTGCTAAATAGAGGGGGTTGCAGGTATAGATAGCGCGATGAATCAAAATCAAGAATTTATAATGAAAGCGGTAGCGGAGGGGCAACCAATGTAACCGGAGGAGAATCGGGGTGATGTGATTGAATCGACTAGAAAAGGTGATCAGACGCGCTGCGGTGTTTTGGATGCGTTGCAATCTTTGAAGTTGATAATTGGGGAGGTTGGCCAGAAAAACATTGCAGTAGTCTAGTCTGCTGATGACCAGAGCAAGTACAAGGGTGACTAAGGAACTAGAAGGTAACACAGTCCAGACAGCCCTAATTTGCCGCAGGGCAGCAAAGGAGCGGCAGGAGATCATAGAGATGTGCTCGTGGAAGGACAGAGAGGGGTCTAGAAGAACACCTAGGTAACGAAAAGAAGATGTGAGGGGAACGCTAGATATTCCGATGGTAGGTGCAAGGGTAGGACATGGGCCGCTCAAAGATACCCACACATTGCTGAGGACTTTGCTGGGTTGAGGTGAAGAAAGTTCTCTGAGAGCCAGGAAGCTATGTGGGAGAGGCAGAGATTTAACTGGGAGATATCAGGGGATGATGGTGAAGTATGGAAGAGGAGAACAATGTCATCTGCATAGAAGTATGATGAAACCGGATACTGCTGAATAATCAAGGGAAGTGGAGCGAGGAAAATATTAAACAATAGGGGGGAAAGAACGGAGCCCTGCGGAACACCACAGGTGAGAGTAAGAGTAGTCAAGGACTGGCCGTTGACGCATACAGAGAAAGAGCGGGATGAAAGAAAAGAGCGAAACCAATGCCAGACAGTACCTCGAAGACCAATATCTGAAAGCCGGACAGGAGTGTACGATGGTCGATCAGGTCGAATGCTGCAGATAAATCAAGTGACACAAGGAGGGTAATACCACCGCGGTCGTGAGTGACGTGCAATTCATTCAGTAGTGCAAGGAGGACAGTTTCAGTACTATGACCCCGGCGAAAATCAGCTTGTCGTGGGTGGAGTGAGTTTGTGGATTCGACATGAGTGCTCAATTGGTCGAAAGCACAGCGCTCTAGGAGTTTAGCAAGGAAAGGAAGGTTTGACACCGGACGCCAGTGGGACAAAACGGATGGATTTAGGGAAGGTTGCTTCAGGAGAGGATGCAAGACTGCAGATTTCCAAGACGATGGGAAGTGACCTGAGGAGAAACTGGAATTAATAATGGTAGTAATGAGTGGTACCAATTGTAGAGAAGGTTCTACGAGCCACTGAGAAGGGATAGGGTCTAGGATACAAGTGGTTCTCCTAGACTTGGACAATGACATTAGTACTTCTGCTGAAAGGACCGGGTGAAAGGATGACCAAGTATGGGCAAAAACAGGATCACCCAGAGTGGAAGTCGATGATAAATGCGCAGGAAGAAGAGCCGGAAGGAAGGTAGGAGACGCAACTGAGGAAGAGGAAGAAAGAGGGGAAGGAGGGGGGGGGTGGAGAAAGAAGAACGCAAGGTTAGCACCTTATCGGAGAAGAAGGTGGCAAGGGACTGAGGGTCCGGGGCAAAGGTAGCCTGCGGGCTCTTAGAACTGGTGGACGACAATTTCCGCAGGATAGTAAAAAGTTGCCGTGAAGAACTGCTGCTGCCGAGATCTGGGCAGAATAGAAAGTAAGCTTAGCGGATTGAATAGCTGATCAGTATTCAAATGATAAGCGTTTAAAACGAAGATGTAGTTCCGGAGAGAAGGATGTCGAGACCAATGACGTTGGACTTGACGCAACTGGGAACGCAAGACTTGAAGGACTAGAAAGGGGGGCTGTTTCTTCTGGAGAGAAATCTGCAACTGTGAGTATATACTTCTGGTAATTTTCTAAAAAGAATTCTTTGTATTAAAGCTACTTAATCTGTGAACCCACTGTTTTTTTGTTGGATCAGTTAGGGCCTAGTAGCAGCAATTAAAGTTTGAATTAAAAAACCCAGAGGAGACCTTTCTGGTTATATTTCATACCCAGCAGAGAGCTTGTAGTTTAAATTTAATAGACACTCAGGGCCAAGTAACAGCAAAGTACTGTTAGTTTAAATTTAACACACAGAAGAGAGCTTTCTGGTTAAAATTAGAATCCAGCAGAGAGCTTGTAGTTTAAATTTCATAAGAAGTTAGAGCCTAGCAGCAGCAGCTAAGAGCTATAATTTAAATCAAATCAGAATTTAGCTTACCTCAGCAACACAAGACAGGGTACTGTGTAGCAGCCCTCTTTTAATAAGTGTTATTTCCCTCCCTCCCTCCCCACTCCCACCCTCCCCTGGGATAATCATAGCTTTATAGGTACTTACACATCTTAAAGGACAGGAGGTGCTTTCAGGTGAAGCTCATTACCCAAATCAGTCATACACTAAGGACCTGAGATTAATTTAGCTTCAGGTGAACAAGGTATATTAAACGTATTAGGTACAGTTTTATTGGTATAAATACCCATAGCAACCCCTAGTAAGTAAGAACTTAAAGATCTAGACACAAACTTAAAACTAAGATGCAGACAGCAGTCCAGCAGCGGGATGGGGGCTTTCCAGTCTTTTGCATTGAGTGTCACATGTATGATTTTCTCCCAGTTGGTGAGAGGTCTTACGTGTGCACTAGGTGCAAGGAGCTCTTTGCTCTCAGGGAACAAGTCCGTTCTCTAGAGGCTAAAGTAGCAGACTTGGAAAACATAAGACAGACAGAGAGGTACATAGACGAGACCTACAGGGATATAGTCCTGAAGTCCCACCTCCAGTCTGGCAGCACCCCTGTTGCCATGGAGGAGAGAGGTCAGTGACAGGAGAGCATCACCCCGGTGCGGCAGGAAGTGATCCTGTAACTAGGACCTGTCCTCCAGGTGATGTAAAACCCTCTCGCACCGAGGAAGTTTCTCCAGGGCCATGTGCCCATGAGGGAAGGGTTAGGACAGCCGTTATAGTTGGTGATTCGATCATTAGGCATGTAGATAGCTGGGTGGCTGGTGGACGTGAGGATCGCCTGGTAACATGCCTGCCTGGTGCGAAGGTAGCGGACCTCACGCGCCACCTAGATAAGGTCTTAGATAGTGCTGGGGAGGAGTCTGCTGTCTTGGTACATGTCGGTACCAATGACATAGGAAAATGTGGTAGGGAGGTTCTGGAGGCAAAATTTAGGCTTTTAGGTAGGAAGTTGAAATCCAGAACTTCCAGGGTAGCATTCTCCGAAATGCTTCCTGTTCCGCGCGCAGGACCCAAAAGGCAGGCAGAGCTCCGGAGTCTCAATGCGTGGATGAGACAATGGTGCAGAGATGAGGGTTTTGCATTTGTTAGGAACTGGGGAACATTCTGGGGAAAGGAGGGGCTCTTCCGAAGGGATGGGCTTCACCTTAACTGGGATGGAACCAGGCTGCTGGCATTAACCTTTAAAAAGGAGATAGAGCAGCTTTTAAACTAGATATTAGGGGAAAGCCGACAGTCGCCCAAGAGCAGATGGTTCGAAAGAATGTATCCTTGAAAGATACTACCAAAAGCAGAGAGGTTCCACAAAAGAGTAAAGTAGCCCAAATGCCCTCAAGTATGGAGCAGACAGAGCTTAAAGATCCCAATTTACCCATGTCTAACAATAGCCAAATTAACATGAACAAAATACATTCTCTAAAATGCTTGTATGCAAATGCTAGAAGTCTAAACAATAAGATGGGAGAGTTAGAATATATAGCACTAAATGAAATGTTAGATATGATTGGAATATCAGAGACATGGTGGAAGGAGGACAACCAGTGGGACACTGTGATACCTGGGTACAAACTATATCGTAATGATAGAGCTGATCAAATTGGTGGAGGGGTTGCGCTCTATGTTAGAGAGGGCATTGACTCAGAAAGGATTAAAGTTTTGCAGGAAACAAAATCTGCTGTAGAATCTGTATGGATTGAAATTCCATATAAAAGGGGGAAGGCAATGGCAGTGGGGGTGTACTATCGAGCACCTGGCCAGAATGACCAAATGGATGATGAAATGCTCAAAGAAATCAAGGAAGCTAACAAACGTTACAGTGCAGTAATAATAATGGGTGATTTCAATTACCCTGGTATCGACTGGGTCAGTGTCACGTCAGGGCATGCTAGGGAGATAAAGTTCCTGGATGAAATAAATGACTGCTTCTTGGAGCAGCTGGTTCATGAACCGACCAGAGGGGAAGCCATATTAGACCTAGTCCTTAGTGGAACACCAGATCTAGTGCAAGAGATAAGGGTGTTGGGGCCACTTGGCAATAGTGATCATAGCATGATCGCCTTTGATTTAATTAGTGGAGGAGGGATAGTAAGGAAATCCACAGTACTACCTTTTAACTTTCGAAAGGGAGACTATGATAAAATGAGGAAAACAGTTAAGAAAAAACTAAAAGGAGCAGTTGCAAAGGTTAAAGACGTACATCAAGCTTGGGTGTTGTTGAAAAATACTATCTTGGAAGCCCAGACCAGCTGTATTCCACGCTTTAAGAAAAGTGGAAGGAAGTCCAAAAAACTGCCAGCATGGTTTAAAGTTGAGGTCAAAGAGGCTGTTGTTGCCAAAAAAGCAACTTTCAGGAAATGGAAAAAAGAGCCAAATGACGAAACCTGGAAACAGCACAAGCACTGGCAAGTCAAATGCAAGGCATTGATAAAGCAGGCA
This sequence comes from Ichthyophis bannanicus, assembly GCA_033557465.1. Classification (NCBI taxonomy): domain Eukaryota; kingdom Metazoa; phylum Chordata; class Amphibia; order Gymnophiona; family Ichthyophiidae; genus Ichthyophis; species Ichthyophis bannanicus. The sequence goes on along the minus strand of CM066041.1, from coordinate 198,526,292 downwards.
AAGAGAGAATTTGAGAAGAAGCTTGCTGCGGAAGCAAAAGCGCGAAATAAAGACCTTTTCAAGTACATTCGTAGCAAAAAACCTGTGAGAGACTCAGTTGGTCCATTAGATGATAAAGGGGTTAAAGGAGCACTAAGAGGCGACAAGGCGATAGCGGAGAGACTGAATGAATTCTTTGCTTCGGTCTTTACTGAGGAAGATGTAGGGATGTTACCCATGACGGAAGTGGTATTTAAAGGTGTGGAAGAATTGAAGGAAATATCGATACATCGGGAAGATGTCTTACAACTATTAGATGAACTGAAGAGTAGCAAATCACCTGGGCCGGATGGTATACATCCAAGGGTGTTGAAAGAACTGAAATATGAGATTGCAGACCTGCTATCAGTAATCTGTGAACTATCATTAAAATCATCTCTAATACCTGAAGATTGGAGGATCGCCAATGTAACACCAATTTTTAAAAAGGGTTCCAGGGGTGATCCGGGAAACTACAGACCGGTGAGCCTGACGTCAGTACCGGGAAAAATGGTAGAAACCATCATAAAGAATAAAATTACTCAGCATGTAAATAGTCACAACCTAATGGGAGACAGTCAACATGGCTTTAGACAAGGAAGATCTTGTCTTACTAATCTGTTATGTTTTTTTGAAGGAGTGAATAAACAGGTGGACAAAGGTGAGTCGGTTGATATTGTGTATCTGGACTTTCAGAAAGCCTTTGACAAGGTCCCTCATCAGAGACTTTTGGCTAAACTAAAGAGTCATGGAATAGGAGGCAGTGTACTATTGTGGATCAGGAACTGGTTAAAAGATAGAAAGCAGAGGGTAGGGCTAAATGGCCAATTTTCACAATGGAGAAAGGTGAATAGTGGTGTACCCCAGGGATCTGTGCTGGGTCCGCTGCTTTTTGACATATTCATAAATGACCTGGAAAGTGGAATAACGAGTGAGGTTATCAAATTTGCAGATGACACAAAACTATTTAAAGTTGTTAAAACACAAGAGGATTGTGAAAAATTGCAAGAGGATCTTGATAAATTGGAAGACTGAGCATCAAAATGGCAGATGAAATTTAATGTGGACAAGTGCAAGGTTATGCATCTAGGGAAGAACAACCCAAACTATGGTTACACGATGCAAGGTTCCACATTAGGAACCACCACCCAGGAAAACGATTTAGGCGTCATTGTGGATACCATGTTAAAACCCTCGGCCCAGTGTGCAGCGGCAGCCAAGAGAGCAAATAGAATGCTAGGTATGATAAGGAAAGGAATGGAAAATAAAACAAAAGATATTATAATGCCTCTATATCGTTCCATGGTGAGACCGCACCTTGAATATTGTGTGCAATTCTGGTCGCCGTATCTTAAAAAGGATATAGCGATTTTAGAAAAGGTTCAGAGAAGAGCCACCAAAATGGTAAAGGGGATGGAAGGATACTCCTATGAAGAAAGGCTAAAAAGGTTAGGGCTCTTTAACTGGAAAAGAGACGGCTGAGGGGAGATATGATAGAAGTCTATAAATTAATGAACGGAATGGAACGGGTAAACGTAGATCGATTGTTTACGTTATCAGAATATAGAAAGACTAGGGGACATGCAATGAAGCTACAGGGTAAACTATTTAAGACTAATAAAAGAAAATATTTTTTCACTCAACGTGTAATCAAACTCTGGAATTTGTTACCGGAGGATGTAGTAAAGGCTGTTAGTGTAGCTGGGTTTAAAAAAGGTTTGGACAAGTTCCTGGAGGAAAGGTCCATAAACCATTATTAAGAAGTGACCGAAGATATCAATGCTTGACCCAGTACAAGCATTGTGGAACTTGTGTCTCTTGGGGAAACTGCTAGGTACATATGACCTAGTTTGGCCACTGTTGGAAACAGAATACTGGGCTTGATGGACCTTGGTCTGACCCAGTATGGCATATCTTATGTTCTTATGTTAAGAGACGCAGAGCAGGATGATACCAGGGCGAAGAGGGTGACCTGGAGGTCTTAGAAACTGGACGAAGAGGTGCTAACTCATCCAGTGAGTTGGCTAAAAGGGGATCCCAAAAGGCAGCCTGATCATCAGTAGAACGAGTGGCAAAATCGGCTGGAAAAGTTGAGGGAGCTGGAGGAAAAGCCAAAAGCGTTTCAGCAGTGATGCGGCGGCAAAGTAAAGGTTTAGGGGAAGGTACTGGAAGGCCATCTCCCACAGGGGAGAAGGAAATTGACGAGAAGACACAGAAATGGTCTGACCAAGGAATACTAAGGGTAGAGAGAGGCGAGATCACTGGTTGTAGTGACAGAGGTGACAGGATGAGATCCAAAGTATGGCCTGCCATGTGTGTAGGACCAACCACATGCTGTTGCAGGGGGATATCGTTCATAAGGTTAATGAAAGCTCGATCTTTTAGCCTAGTGGGGTTGTCAATATGGATATTAAAATCACCAAGGAGGATGAGGTTGGGGAAATGTAAAACAAGGTCCGAAATAGTCTGGAGGGCTGCCTCCCATCGGGCGGTAGTAAGAGAGGGAGGTAAGTAAAGAAGAAGGAAGCAGAGAGCCTCAAGAAAAGAGATTCTGGGAAGAGTGATACTGGAGAAGGAATTTCCTCAATACAAATCGAAGCGCGATGTAGGAGGGACACCCCACCCTCACCTCATTCTCTGCCTTGGTGAATGAGGATGCCCAATCCAAAGAAACTGAAGGGCTCTTAAATGAGACACAATGCCCAATCTCCTGCTAAAGGACCGAATATGAAGAAAACCTCACCAAACAGCAAACTACTACTACTCGGTGATTCCATCATCAGTGGCACCAACTTGGGAACACAGTTCAAAGGAGAGAAGATAGTCAAGTGCCTCCTAGGCTCTTCAGCCAGCAAGAATACAAACCAAGTTGTTGAAGTACTTAGCGCAGAACATGAACACTCCAAACTTGATGTTGTTATCCACTTGGGCACAAATGACCTGGCTAGAAACAGTGCCTCTACGGTCCAAAAGGACTTCCAATCTCTGGGAGAGAAACTCAAGCCCATTGTTAACGCTGTTGCATTCTCAGAGGTTCTAACTGTGCTTGGTAAGGCGGCAAAAAGGCTGCATCGCATTAACAGCTTTAATACATGGCTCCAGACCTGGTGCAAACAAGAAATATTCAGATTTATTGGCAACTGAGGTAACAGATGGAACAACAAGAGGCTATACTGTGCTGATGGACTACATCTCTCTGTCGCAGGGAAAAGAATCCTAACTGAAAAATTCAAGCAATATGTGGATATGCATTTAAACTAGAAAAAGGGGGTGACGGATGTGGAAGGTCAAGCTCTGGACGTCACCCCCTGCAAAAGCAGATTAAAATCAGAAACAGCCACACTTTTAAACCACACATCAAAAACAAGTGGGAAGATGTAGGCAGAACAAAATCAATGCTAAATACACACAAGCCAGTTAAATGTTGGAAAGCAATGAGCACAAATGCTTGAAGCTTAGCCAACAAAGTTCCGGACCTGGACATTGTGGCCATTACAGAAACATGGCTAAATGAATCGCATGATTGGGATATAGCCATACCTGGCTATAATCTATTCAGAAGAGACAGACAAAATGGAAGAGGAGGAGAATAGCCTTGTATGTCAAAAGCAATATTAAAGCTACTGAAATGCAGGGGGCATTGGGAAAAGAAGAAGCGCTCTGGATTGTGTTGGAAAGAGGAGATGGCACTGTCATCCATACTGCTGTAGTCTACAGACCTCTGACACAAATTGAAGAGATAGATAACAAATTGATTATAGATATTGCCAAGATAGCCACAAAGGGGGAAGCGATCATATTGGAAGACTTTAATCTACCTGATGTGGATTGGATTACTCCTTCTGCAAATCTGGAAAGAAGCAAAAAAATCGTGGATGCTCTCCAAGATGCGTTACTTAGACAAATGGTGATGGATCCAACCAGGGAAAGCTCAACGCTGGATTTAGTGCTCACCAACAGTGATAGCGTGTCGAATATCTGCGTGAATGCCCCTGTGAGCAGCAGCGATCATCACACGGTGTGATCTGAGATAAAAGCCATGGTACAGGTCAATTATAGCAAGCTCAAAGTCCTAAACTTCAAAAACACCGACTTCAATAAAATGGCCGAGTACCTAAAGGAGGAGCTGACAGGGTGGAAGGAGATAAGGGACATGGAACTGCAATGGGCTAAACTAAAGGTGGCAATAAAAGGGGCAACAGATAAATATGTAACAAAAGTAAACAAAAACAAGAAGAGAAGAAAACCTATTTGGTTTTCCAAAGAAGTGACTGCTCAAATAAAGGCAAAAAATATAGCTGTCGCAAAATTCAAAAGCTCGCAAACAGAGGAACACAGAAATGAATACAGGATCAAACTCAAAGAGACAAAGAGAGAAATAAGGATAGCAAAATCAAAGGCAGAGGAAAAGATGGCTAAAGATGTTAAGTGTAGCGACAAAACCTCCTTCAAGTATATTCGGGAAAGGAAGAAGATCAGAGGTGGAACTGCAGGACTCAGAAGTGCTGCGAACAGACTCGTGGAAAGTGACATTGAAAAAGCGAAATTGCTAAATGAATACTTCTGCTCTGTTTTTATTAAAGAAAGTCCTGGAGAAGGACCACCTGTGACTCCCAAATATAAAAATGGGAATGAAGTAGATACCACACCATTCACAGAAGATGAGGTGTTAGAACAACTTGCAAAACTGAAAGTGGACAAGGCCATGAGACCGGATAGGATATATCCCAGGATTCTGAAAGAGCTCAGAGAGGTTCTTGCAGGGCCATTATAGGATGTTTTCAACAGATCCTTGGAAACAGGAGAGGTTCCTCAGGACTGGATAACAGCTGATGTCATACCTCTACACAAAAATGGTGACAGGGAAGAAGTGTCAAACTACAGGCCTGTGAGTCTTACCTCGGTGGCGGGAAAAGTAATGGAGGCGCTCCTGAAAGAGCGAATAGTGAACTTTCTCAAAACCAACAGGTTGCAAGACCCGAGGCAACATGGTTTTACCAAAGGACGATCTTGCCAAACAAATCTGATTGAGTTCTTTGACTGGGTGACCAGGGAGCTAGATCAGGGGCATGCGATAGATGTCATCTACCTGGATTTCAGCAAAGCCTTTGATACTGTTCCTCATAGGAGGCTTATCAATAAACTCAGTAGCTTGGGGATGGATCCTAAGATGGTAAATTGGATCAGAAATTGGTTGACTGACAGACGACAGAGGGTGATGGTAAATGGAGCTCACTTGGATGAAGGGAAGGTGATTAGCAGGGTGCCCCAGGGGTCAGTCCTGGGCCCGGCACTGTTCAATGTATTTGTGAGTGATATTGCTGAGGGACTGAATGGAAAGATCTGTCTTTTTGCAGATGACACGAAAATTTGCAACAGAGTGGACTCCCCCGAGGGAATGGTTAACATGAGGAGAGATCTACAAAAGCTGGAAGAATGGTGTAATGCTTGGCAATTAAGATTTAATGCAAAGAAGTGCAGAGTCATGCACTTGGGTAGCAGAAATCCAAGGGAAATGTACGTGATAGGGGGCGAGAGGTTGGTGTGCACGGATCAGGAGAAAGACCTCGGTGTGATTATTTCTGAAGATCTCAAGGTGGCAAAACAGTGCGACAAGGCGGTGGCAAAAGCCAGGAGGATGTTGGGCTGCATACAAAGAGGAATCACCAGCAGAAAGGAAGAGGTACTTATGCCACTGTACAAGTCACTGGTGAGGCCTCATTTGGAATACTGTGTTCAGTTTTGGAGACTGTATCTTGCAAAGGATGTAAAAAGACTGGAAACTGTTCAGAGGAAGGTGACCAAAATGATTTGGAGCCTGCGTCAGAAGCCTTATGAGAAGAGACTTGAAGACCTAAACATGTACACTTTGGAGGAGAGGGGGGACAGGGGAGATATGATTCAGACCTTTAAATACTTAAAGGGAAATAATGAACAAACAAACCTCTTCCAAAGATGGGGAAGCTGTAAAACTAAAGGGCATAACAGGAAGCTGCAAGGTGGTAAATTGAAAGGCAATGTCAGGAAATACTTTTTCACAGAAAGGGTGGTGGATGCTTGGAATGCCCTCTCGATGGTAGTGGTGGGGGCAAACACGGTGACGGAATTCAAAATGGCATGGGACAGACATAGTGGATCCCTTTACAGCAACAGGATAAAATCAAAATAAACTGAACCATCTAATTTCTCAACAAATAGGGGTGTCCTGCATGGAGTGGTGGGTTCACCCCTAAACAGGGACTTGGTGAGGGGTGGCCTGCACAGAGCGGCAGGTGCACCTACTCTTGCCATCGTGCTGGGCAGACTAGATGAACCTTACTGGTCTTTATCTGCCGTCATTTACTATGTTACTATGTTAAAGGGGACTATTGGTGACTTCCGGTGATGTCATCGGGCTATATGGCGGTGTGAAGGAGCTCCGCTGCCAAAGCCTGCATCAAGGGGGAAAAATCCCCAAAAAATGGAGACCAAGTGCAGAAAAACGAGGGGGCAGGAATAGAGGAGCCATCCGGAAAGGATAAGGAGGTGGAGAGAGCCGCGGCATTGGTAATCCTAGCGGGCAGCCGGCGAAGCAGTGCGGTGAGCAGGGAAGCATGTGTTGGAAGGTGGAAGCGGCCTGGGCACAACGGTGGGAGCGATCCCGGCAAGGAAGACAGTGCATCAAAGCAGCATTGGAGAGTTATTTGAAAGGAAGCAGACAGTGAGAGACGGTGAAAAAAATGGTGCAGCAAAAAGAATGAAATCATTAAAGGCAAGTCATAGAAGGGGACTACAGCAATTAAGGAGTCACAAATCCACCCAACCAAATACAGCTTTACAAAACAAAATCGGGTCTAATTGTAAGAAAAAAATTGATGAATTTATTGTAAAAATATATAGGGGGAAAAGTGTACCTGCAAATTGTATAGCAAAAGGGCCTGCAGGGAGAAGCAGGTGGCTGATCTGGGAGACTGAAGACTCCAGACGGCCCGGAAGAGCTTGTAGAAAAGCAAAGTGGCAAGATGGATAAGTCTAAAGGAGGATCCTCTGCAAAGAAAAAATTGGCGGAATTTATATCCTCTTATGCACCTTTGAGAGGAGGTAAGGAAGGGGAAAAAGGAAGGCAAAGCGGTGGCGGAGCACGAGGCTGAGCCAGCAGAGGAGATGCAGAGTCCCTGGGGTCCGGGAGTAGCTGATATGATTAAGACATGGTTGAATGAGCTGAAGGAAGAACTTAAAGTGGAAATCAGCGGAGTTAAAAATGAATTAAGAGAGACATTGCAATCCTTAAGACAAGATATAGTGTACCTGGGATTCCGGGTAGAGGAAACAGAAATTCAGCTGGAACAACATGGAGATGCATTAGAAGACCTACAAAAAGGTTGGGAGGAGTTAAAGCAAGTCCATGCAGAATTAAAAGAGAAGGCAGAGGATCTGGAAGATCGATCCAGGAGAAGTAATATAAGAGTGAGAGGGGTGCCAGAGGACCCCAAATATAAAAATTGCGAAGAAGTCATCACAAAAGTGTTTGGAGCTATGTTACAAGCGGCGGCACTCGAAGAGAGTGGGGAAGATACACCCTTGCAAATTGAGAGGGCGCATAGGGGGTTAGGGCCAATAAGAGTCAATCGACCAAGAGACATTGTGGTGTGCCAGAGATCCTTTAAAACAAAAGAAAATCTTTTGAAGGTGGCATGGAAATTAGGACACTTTCAATGGGAAGGACATGCGGTGGAACTGTTTCAAGATCTCTAGGCACATTGCAGCGATGGAGAGAGATGAAGGAAGTGACGGCCTATTTGAGGAGGGAGGAGGCGAGATACAGATGGCTGTACCCTTTTGGCCTTTTAATCACAGTAATTAGCATATCGAGAAAGGTAAAGGCCAGCGAGGAAGCTTGGGGGGTGCTCGGAGACATGGGACTAACATACATTCCAGGAGGCAATGGGAACCAAGCAAAAACAGAACGCCATGGTATCCGGGACCAAGGCAGCCAATCGGAAATGGCACAGAGCTCCAACCACTGGTCAGAGAGTGGCGAGACTGACCAAAGGCAGCCAAGGAGCAAAGGCGGTGACGAAGGACAGTGGCTGAGGAGAAGGACCCTGAGATTCCAGGCATCAGAGGAATTAATACAAGAACTGTAATGTGGGACATTGATAAGACGAATGTAAGGGAGGTGGAGGGGAAGACATGGGAGAAGGGTGGGGTAAATAGGAGAGGGAGAAGGAGGGAAGTCTAAAAGAGGGGAGGAGAGGGGGAGGGCGGCTCAGGTCAATATTGGAGTGTAATATAGAGAGCATCCATATGGGGGAGGAAGGATGGGGGTAGAGTAGTGGGAGTTATCAGACAAAGGGGTGGTAAGATTAGATAGAGCAGAGGGGGAAGGAGAGGGGGGGCAACTAAGCCGGGGGGTGGAGAGATGGGAGGGGCAGGCCGGAATAGGGGAGAGGGAGCTAGAGAGTGAGAGAGGGGGAATAGGAAGGCAAGGGCAGGCTGAGGTCTGATGGATAGTCACTATTTATGGAAGTTGAGTCTCCAAGGAGGGGGACGAGGGATGGGGAAGAGGGGATGGGGGGAGGGGGGAAGGGGGAGAGCTGGGGGCAAGAGAGGGGAAATGCAACAAATATCAAAGGTGAGCTAAAAATAGTAACATTAAATGTAAAAGGGCTTAATTCACCATTTAAAAGACAGAAATTATATAAAGAAATTATGACAAAAGGCTTTGGTGGTACTCATACAGGAAACACACCTCACTCAGGCGACAACATTGCAAAGCATTGTGGAACTTGTGTCTCTTGGGGAAACTGCTAGGTACATATGACCTAGATTGGCCACTGTTGGAAACAGAATACTGGGCTTGATGGACCTTGGTCTGACCCAGTATGGCATATCTTATGATCTTATGAGAATATTTGGTTAAGCCTAAGGGGTATGGGGTTTGTGTCCATGCATCAAACACAATAGAAAAAAAAGAAAGGAGGAGTTGCAATCCTAATAGATTCAAAGGTAAAGATGGAATTACAGAAAGTAGTCAGGGATAAAGCGGGGAGATATGCGCTACTGCATCTCAAAATAGGGAATGAGTGGTACTGTATAATGAATGTATATGCACCTACAGGGAGGCAAGGAGAATTTTGGACAAAGCTCAATGAAGAAGTGGGAAAATTAGGAGAAGGTATTCTTATTTCTGGTGGTGATCTTAATCTAACACGGAATCTGGCTAGAGATGCCACGGGGAAAAGAGAGGTCAAGAGGGCAGATAGAAGCAAATATCGTCATTTTGTAATGCAACACTGCTTGATAGATGCATGGAGATTTCAGCATCCTCTGAAAAGGCAATTCTCATACTACTCCCCAGTACACGGTTCATATTCTAGAATAGACGCCATTTGGATAACTAAGGTGGTGGTGAGAAGAATTAAAGGGACTCTATTACGTGGCCTGACCATGCTTTAGTGGAAATCAGAAAGGCAATAGAGGGGGAGGCAAAGGGAATACAATTCTGGAAATTAAATGAATCTCTACTAAAAGAAAAGCAGGTAAGAGATGATATACAGCGGGAAACAAGAGAATATTTTCGATGGAATGATTATGGGGAGGTGGCGTGGGGTGGCGTATGGGATGGTTATAAGGCAGTAGTGAGAGGTGTGCTGGTTAAATGGGGGGCACAAAAAAGGAAGGAAAGGGAGAAAAGAGACAGGGAACCGAGAGAAAGATTACTGAAATTGGAAGAATTAGATGCACAAGACAGAAAAGGGCAAGTGTTGGCAGTAAGAGCGCAAATAAATGCAATGCAGGCGGACACTATCAGGTACCACATGCAGCTTTTGAGACAGGAATTTTTCGAGGGGGGCAATAAAGCTGGGAGATATATGGCACAGAAACTGAAACAGAAGTTAAGATTTCACATATTGCAAGATAGAGATGCGGGAGGGAAAATAGTCTCTAAAGATGGTGATATTAAGGAGGCCTTTAAGAGATGTTATCAATCGTTATATGAGGCAAGAACTCCCCCAGAGCTCGAGAGGGTACAGAGCTACTTAGACTCCATACAGCTGCCGAAATTGGTAGAGGAGGAACAAAAAGAGTTAAACAGAGCCATAAAAGATGAGGAAGTCTTGGACGCTATAAAGCAGTTGAAAGAAGATAAGGTGCCGGGATTAGATGGGCTAACTGCGAGGTTTTACAGAAGGTTTCGAGAGATATTAATAAATCCATTAGTGCGGCTGTTCAACTTACCAAGGGAGGGAGGTTTGCTAGCAGGGACTATGGGGTGGGCAGGAAAGAGTAGTTACTCACCTGTAACAGGTGTTCTCCAGAAGCAGCAGGAATCAGTCCTCACATATGGATGACGTTGGCGCTGACAGAGCCCCCGTGCGGAGCACTTCCCCAGCTTTCAAAGAAAGCCTTTGGGAATGTAGCGCACCTGCGCGGTCCCCTTCCCGCCCGCGCGGTCCCCTTCCCACCCAAGGGTGCCATCTTGCTCAGTCTGATGACATAGCTAAAAGACAGCAAAAATCAAAATAAAGTATATGACTGCAACTCCAGGGGAGGAGGAAGGGTCGTGAGGACTGATTCCTGCTGCTCCTGGAGAACACCTGTTTCAGGTGAGTAACTACTCTTTCTCCAGGACCAAGCAGGAAGCCAGTCCTCACATATGGGACTCCCCAGCTCTAGGCTACCGGAAACCCAAAGCTGAAAAAATGGCTCCCTCTCAAGAGCCTCAGCATCCGTGATAAGAATATCCTCCGAGAACACCTTCGTACGGTAGCCCAACACAAGGGCTGTAGGGTAGGAGTTGCCTAAACCTCAAAGAGATTACGGAGTACCGCCTGTCCGAAAGCACTGTACCTTCGGGACTCTCTCTCGAGCCAGTAGTGGGCTGCAAAAGTCTGGCTTGAAGACCAAGTAGCAGCCCGGCAGATGTCTGCCAATGGAACAGAGCGGAGATGAGCTACTGACGCGGCTTTCGCCCTGACAAGGTGTGCCGTGACTCGACCCTGAAAGGGAAGGTCGGCTGCCTTGTACGCCCAGGCGATACAATCTGCTACCCAAGTGGACAACGTACGCTTGGAGACAGGTAACCCCAACTTATTAGGGTCAAAGGAGACGAAGAGCTGAGTAGCCCTTCGATGCCCCCACATACATTCAATGTAAAAGGACAACGCCCTCTTACAGTCCAGAGTATGAAGACTGTATCAGCCCGGCTGGTATGCGGCCTGGGAAAGAATATTAGAAGAACCACCTCCTGGTTGAGGTGGAAAGAGGAGACAACTTTTGGAAGGAACTTCGGATGAGTCCGAAGGACCACCCTGTTCCTATAGAACCGTGTATACGGTCTATCAGAAACCAGAGCTTGTAGTTCACTCACACGTCTGGCCGAGGTAAGAGCTACCAGAAAGAGCGCCTTCCAAGAAAGGAAGCGTAAATGGCAAGTAGCCATCGGCTCAAACGGTGGGCGAGTAAGTTGTTGCAAGACCACATTCAAGTCCCACTCAGTGGCAGGTGGACAAATCGGAGGCTTGAGCAAAAGCAGGCCTCTGAGGAAGCGGGACACCAAGGGGTGAACCGACAGCGACTGTCCCTCCACCGGTGAGTGGTGTGCAGAAAGAGCATTGAGGTGGACCCGAACAGAGTTGGACTTAAGGCCTAGGTCTGACAGGTGAAGTAGGTATTGTAGCACTACTGGCACCAGGCAGGAGAAAGGATCTTCATTGTGCTGAGCACACAACACTGAGAACCTGCGCCACTTGAGTGCAAGGACTTTCTGGTGGATTGCCTCCTCGAGGCCAAGACTGCCTCCTCAACTTCCCTAGGTAGAAGCAAGGGAGCTAGCACTATCCTTTCGGCAGCCAGGCCATCAGATTGAGGGATCTGAGATTGGGGTACAGAAGGTAACCCTGATCCTGAGACAGGAGATCGGGTTGCAACCCCAGAGGGAATGGAGTTTCCACTGCCAACTGCAGAAGAAGTGGAAACCATGGTTGCCTCGGCCATCTGGGGGCTACCCGAATCACCGAGGCCTTGTCCCATAGAATCTTGAACAGAGTTCGGGCCACCAGGAGCGTGGGAGGAAACGCATACAGGAGGCCCGTAGACCAAGAGATCAGAAACGCATCTGCTGCATTCTCAGGGGATGCGGCTGTCTGGAGCAAAGCCTGGGCAGCTGATGGTTCAGTGGACTTGCAAAGAGATCGATGGATGGAAGCTCCCATCGTAGAAAGATCTGCTAGACCACTAGTGGATTCAACTGCCATTCGTGAGGCTGGAGAATCCTGCTTAGTTTGTCTGCCAAGAAGTTCTCCTGACCAGGTAGATAAACTGCTTTGAGAAACATACCTTGTTTGACTGCAAAGGAGCAAAGGGCCTGCGCCTCCTGACACAGGAGTCTGGATCCTGTGCCCCCTTGCTTGTTCACATAGAACATTGATACCTGATTGTCTGTCTGAACTAAGACAGACTGGTGAGAGAGGGCATGCAAAAAAGTCTGTAGAGCCAAGCGGATTGCTCGCAGCTCCAAAAGATTGATCTGCTGTGTGGCCTCCCGAGGAGACCAAAGGCCTTGAGTGCATGTGCCCTGGCAATGTACACCCCAGCCCTTTAAGGAAGCATCGGTCGTCAGCACCCTGGTGTGTGCTGGGGCCTGAAAGGGTACCCCCCTGAGAAGGTTTGGAAGATGTAGCCACCACTGCAAGGAGTCCAAGAGTAGTTTGGACACCTTTACTCTGTCTCGGAGGCCGCCTGTGGCTTGCGCCCGCTGAGCGCTGAGGCACCACTGAGCCGCCCACATGTGCAGACGGGCATTCGGGGGAGACCTGAGAATTGCTTTGGAACTGGTTGGCCAAGTCCATCAGCCTGTGGGCCCTGTCCTTGGGCAAGTAAGCTCTTGCCTGCAGGGTGTCTAATCTTGCTCCTATAAACTCTAGGTTCTGTGAGGGGAGCAAAGTGGACTTTGCGTAGTTTATGACAAAGCCCAGATGCTGAAGAAGAGAGACAGTGCGAAGAGTGGCATGTCTGGCCTCCTGGAGAGACTGACCTCTGATGAGCCAGTTGTCCAGGTATGGGAAGACAAAAATTCCCTGATTTCTGAGATAGGCCGCCACCACCGCCAAGCATTTGGTGAAAACCCTGGGGGCAGAGGTTAGGCCAAAGGGAAGTACTCTGTACTGGAAATGGTTTCCTCCCACCACAAATCTGAGATATTGTCTGTGGTCTGAATGGATGAGAATGTGAGTATAAGCATCCTTTAGGTCTAAGGAGCATAGCCAATCTTCCTGCTGGAGGTAGGGCAGCAGTATCCCAAGGGTAAGCATCTTGAACTTTTCCCTCTCCAGAAACTTGTTTAGGTTTCGCAAGTCTAGGATAGGCCGGAGGCCTCCTGTCCTCTTTGGTACCAGAAAGTACCTGGAGTAGAAGCCTTGCCCTTTCAGGTGGTGAGGCACCGGTTCCACCGCCTGTTCCTTTAGAAGACTTGCCAACTTCTGAAGGAGGAGGTTACTGTGCAGAGGGAGTCTTGGAGGCTCCCCTGGAAAGTAGGAGGGGGGTATCTGGTGGAAGTGGAGCATGTAGCCCTGTTGGACTATGCTGAGGACCCAGGTATCCCCTGTGATGGCTGGCCACCTGTAGGTGTACAGGGTCAGCCGACCTCCTGTGCTGAGTGGAGCCAGCTGTGGAGAAGAGGCTATGCTGTGGGAGTCAAAACCCCACTCCCTGCTGTGCAGGAGCCGGAACTGGCGGCTTGGGGGTCTTCTGCCAACGGGGCCCATGCCCCTGGCCCCTTGGCCTGCTGGCCCTATTGGGGAGCTGGAGAGGCCTGATATTGAGGGTAGGATTTGTAGGCAGCACCATTCCTCGGGAAAAAGGGCTTCTTCCCCGAGCCCTTCTTTTCCTGAGAAGGGGCAGAAGTCTTCCTGGACAGCCTTGTCCTGGTGAGAGTCTCAGTCTTGATTTCTGCAGCCTTTTCAGTCATGGGCTTACCAAAGAAGTTTTCACCTCAGCAAGGGACATCGACCAACCTGTCCTGCACCCATGACTCCAGGCCTGATGACTGTAGCCAGGCCTGATGGCATGCACCGATGCCGGCCGCGGCTACCCGGGCCGAAGCCTCGAAGCCATCATAGGCTGCTCGAGAGATAAACTTTGAGCACTCTCGAATCCCTGTTGACAAAGCTTTGAACCTCTGCAAAGGTTCCTCGGAGAGGCCAGCTGAGAACCCGGCAATCTCCTTTGCCAGGTCTCGTAGGTACATGCCCATGTACAGCTGGTAGGTCTGGACACGGCAAGACAGCATAGAACCCTGGAAGCGCTTTCTACCGAGGGCATCCAAGTTCCGGGCCTCCCGGCCAGGAGGCACCGAGGAGTGCATCTTCTGACTCTTCAGACGGTGCATGGCCGATTCCACAACCATGGAGTGGTGCGGTAGCTGTGCCTTTTGGAACCCAGGGCTCTTACGGACTTGATAAATGGAATCGACCCGTTTGCTAAGAACCGGCGTCGAGGCCAGTGCCTCCCACATACGGAAGAGCAACCGTTCCAGCATCGGAAGAACCGGTATAGTAAAGGCTTCCTTCAGAGGAAAGTCATACTGGAGGGTATCGAGCTCCTCGGCCCGAGGCTCCTCCTCGGCATCCACAGGGAAGGCCAAGGCCAAGGCCTTGGCCATGACCCTCACGAAGTCCGAGAACTGGGTATCCTCCAGGGGGAACCTTCTCAGAGGCTCAGACTCTGGTGAGTCCGAAGGGACGCACTGGGTCCCGAAGGTGTCCAGGGACTCCTCGTCCTCCGTCTCCCACTCCAACTCCTCAGAGGAGGAATCGAGCGGCTCTGGCCGTGTGGGCCTCGGTGCCACCCGCCCCGACACAGAGGGTATCGGCGTCGACGACCTCGGCCCCGCACGGGAGGTCGAGGGGGGACCTTGACCGAGGATCGACTCGAGGATCGGCTCGATCTCCGGGATCTACTTAGACGGTGAGGTCCCGGTGGTCGGGGCAGATGCACTGGTTAGACTGGTGATCAGCACCCGCTGCTGCTCCATGAAGGCAGCCAAGCTGCTCTCCAAGGCCGTCAACCTGAGTCCAAGCTCAGGAAACTAAGCAGTCCCCGACTCTGGCCCCGACAGCATCGGGTCCGACGCCGGCTCCCCCGGGGGGAGTCTACGAGGACAACCGCACTTACGTGACTCGGGGACTCCGGCTCCACACGAGGTAGCTTGGAAGGCATCTCCAACTCCGAGAGCCCGGGGCGGCGGTCAGGGCTACGCGACCTGGCCCTTGAGGAGTCAGGAGCCTACACTGATGCCGCCCTCGCGAGCTCTTTCTTCCTTCGGTGCTTCCGGGAGGGAGACTCCCTTTCAGAGGAACCCTGACGGCACTCGGGGTCGGACTCCCGAGATGTCGAGGTCTCTGAAGAAGTCCGGGCCCAGCTGGACGGGGAGTCAGAGAAAATTCTCTCACGTTGATGATGATGGCTCCAAAGCGCCTTCGACGATATTTTGCGGCACGGGCCACAGGCCAGCGGGTCATGGTCGGGCCCGAGGCATTGGAGGCAGCAGTCATGGGTGTCGGTGAGAGACATAAGTTTCTTACACCGATCACACTTTTTGAACCCGCTGGCTGCCATCGGGGGAAAAAGGGCCCCTGCAAGGTCAAAAGACCGGGCTGCCAGTGAAAACACAAAAAGAGCGCGAATGCTAATCACGAAGGACAAAAAACAAAAGTTACAACTCCGGACTCGATGCCAGTGTACCGAGCCCAGGCGGGAAGGGGAACCGGCGTCGAACCGGATAAGAACACGAAAATCGCAGAAAAAAAATCAACTTTTCCCGGGTGACACGAACTCACGTCCGTCGGGCTCCGCGGAAAAAGAAAGACTGAGCAAGATGGCACCCTTGGGCGGGAAGGGGACCGCGCAGGCGCGCTGCATTCCGAAAGGCTTTCTTTGAAAGCTGGGGAAATGCTCCGCACGGGGGCTCCGTCGGTGCCGACGTCACCCATATGTGAGGACTGACTTACTGCTTGGTCCTGGAGAATAACAGTAATACATAAAGCAGGAAAGGATCTGCAAGAATGCTCGTCATACAGACCTATTTCACTATTAAATTTAGACGCTAAATTATTGGCTAAAATACTGGCTACGCGACTGAATAGAGTAATAGGGAAATTAATTCATCAGGATCAAGCGGATTTATCCCAGGTAGGCAGGTAGCAGATAATATTCGCAAGATACTAAATACAATCTGGTCAATTGAAAAAAAAAAGCAACTACCGTTATCTTTGGATGCGGAAAAGGCTTTCGACCAAGTGTCTTGGCCGTTTCTATTTCAGGTAATGGAAAGAATGGGTTTAGGGGAGAATCGCCGCTGTGAGGGAGCTGCCGTGCATTTTTTCAGCTGCACGGTTCAGCGCAGCGGGACCTGGAGAGGCTTGTTTGGTGATCGGGCAGGCGGGAGGAGGACGTGCCTTGGCCCGGAGGACCCTGCTGTGCCCTATAAAGCCCTCAGGTGTTGGAGAGAGCAGCCGGGAGAATCGCTGCTGTGAGGGAGCTGCCGTGCATTTTTTCAGCTGCACGGTTCAGCGCAGCGGGACCTGGAGAGGCTTGTTTGGTGATCGGGCAGGCGGGAGGAGGACGTGCCTTGGCCCGGAGGACCCTGCTGTGACCTATAAAGCCCTCAGGTATTGTACGCGGCCGCGTGTCGCGGCCCGCGTAGCGTGGCCTAAAGGGGCGTGGCTCAAGGGGCAGGACACGCCCCTTTGGCGCCCCTTCGGTGCACGTGAGGTGTCGTGTGGTGTGTCCATTTGGAGCCGATTCCAGCATTATGGGCAAAAGGAAGGCGAAGGTTGGTGATAAATCTGGGGCTGGTAGCTCAGGAGAGAAAGTGGCGGGCCCTATGGACAAGCATGTGACTGTCCTGCTGCCTGGTAATCGATCTCCGGAGGAGGTCTCATTGAGTCCTGTTCTCCGGTCTCCTCCTCCTTTTCCTCTTCCTGCTCTTTCATCCACTATTTCTAGTAGTCCTCCTGAGCAGATTCCCCCTGTTCCATGCCCTGTATTTCCATCTGTAATAGAACCTGGGACTTTAGCTTCTCCTGCGGGGGAAGTAACTTTGCATGATATATGGTCTGCAATTCAAAAAATAGATGTACGTTTAACTTCTACTGTATCCTCTTTGTGTAAATTTTCCCAAGATGTAGTGGATAAGTTATAATATATGGATAATCAATTAGGTTCAGTTGTAAAGCTTGCCACCAGCACTGATTCTCAATTTCAGTCTAGCCGTAATTCTGATGTTGCCTTTATACGTGATTCTTCAGTGATATCTTTTCGGCTTGAGGCTCTTGAGAACCGTGCTAGAGCGTGTAATTTACGCTTTCTTAACTTTCCTATGACACACCTAATGTCCTCTGATATACTGTTGGGTAAATACTTTTTGGAGATTCTGCATTTGGAGGGGGATTTTCATACAGCTCAGACGGTCCATATGTATTACTTGCCTCTTGGTTCTTCTTCCACTCCTCGGACTGTTGGGGCTTCGGCCCCTTCAGTCTCTTCAGTGGATCAGAATTTAACAGCCTTCTTGGAAGATTCTATGGATAATATCTCAAAACGTAACACTTTGGTAGTTCAGTTTATCTCTGAATCAGCCAAACTGCGGGTTATGAGAGCATACTTTAAGCATCGGGCTACTTTATTTTGTGGTCAGGCTATCCAAATCTTCCCAGATGTCTGTCGTTATACGCAGATTCGGCGTAAGCAGTTTCTGCTATTAAAACCACAGGTGGTGGCGTTAGGGGCAATCTTCTTTCTTAAATTTCCTTGTCGTTGTGTGATTACCTTAGGGGGACGAACTTATGTGTATAATGTTAATGCCTTGAAATGTTTCTTGGATTCAAAAGTAGAGGGAGGTATAATTGTTGAGGAGGAATGATTTTTTGTTTTTCAGCTCCTTTATGTGGGGTGTGTAACCCCTTATTTCTTATAACTTGATTGATTCTATTTCTATTGTTATTAGAGGCGATTCTCCTCTTGATGTGTTTCTTTTATATATGGGAAAAAAATTTTCTTGATTGTATTAGCTAAAAAAAAAAAAAAAAAAAAAAAGAATGGGTTTGGGACAAGAATTCATGGGCTGGGTACAGGCACTATACTGTAACCCGAAAACTTGTGTTCGGGTCAATGGAGCCTATTCAAATTTCTTTGAACAAGGGAGGGGGACGAGGCAAGGGTACCCTTTGTCACCTCTCTTATTTGCGCTTTCAGTGGAGCCGTTCACGGCAAGGGTAAGAGAACGGGAAGATATGAAGGGCATAGTCATAGGAAAGAAAGAATACAGAATATCTTTCTTTGCGGATGATATTATTATGAGTGTGACTAGACTGGGATTTACTATACCAATATTAATGTACCTGTTCCTTGTAAACACAGATCAGACAATGAAATGTGTAAGTTTCTATGTTCCATGTAAACCGCGCTGATGTTGAATAGCGCGGTATAAAAGACTGTAAATAAATAAAATAAATAAATAAATGTGGGAATTAGAAGAATATGGCAGATTGTCTGGATTTACTATAAACTGGGCAAAATCTGAAATATTGAACTTATCAATAAAAAAGGAAGTGCAGGAAATAATACAAAAGAAATACCCATTTAGGAGGGCTCGGGGGCCGGTTAGGTATTTAGGGATCCAAATAAGTAACAGGCTGGAATCTTTATATGACTTAAATTATTTAAAGTTATTTGCGTAAGTGGAGAGTTTGTTGAATGGGTGGGGGCAAGGCTATCTGTCCTGGTTTGGACATATCGCTGTTATAAAAATGATGCTATTACCTAGATTTCTTTTCCTGTTTCAAACATTGCCGACACAGGTGCCGCATAGAAAGCAAAAGCGCCTGCAAAGAATCATTAATCGCTTTATATGGCAAAATAGGAGTCCCAGGGTAGCTTTTTCAATCACACAGCGAGCAAAGGAGGGGGGCTGGGGGTCCCTAACTTTAGAAAATACTATGCGGCAGCACAGTTGAAAACAATATATGCATGGCAAATGGAAAACGACTCAGTAAGGGGAGTGGGATTGGAGAGGATTGTATGGACGGGAAGAAAAGTATTGGAAGTGACCACCTTAAACCCCATAATTGCACATAGTTTGAAGGTTTGGAAACAGAATAGGAAAATATTAATACAAGACAGAGTACATACAAGGGATGACTCTAGTGGCATGCTTTGAGAGGGGCCAGGGGCCAGGAGAGAGGGTATTGGGTAGATGGACAAATTTAGGACTAACACATATCTCCCAAATAGTGGCTAAAGAGGGAGTTAGAGATTTTGAGGGTATTAAGGATCTATATGGGTTTGCCCGAAATGATTACAATAGCTATATCCAGGTCAGCCACCTTTTGCAAGAGCAGAAGGCATGGAAGGATCTATGGGAAAATAGGGGGTGGTTTGAGGCTCTAGTTTCAGGACAGCTAGGCCAAAAAGGAGCTTTGTCCAAGATATATAAAGGGTTAATGGAGGGAGAAGAGGGTAAACTAGAGTTTATTAAGAAATGGGAGGAAGATTTAGAGGTGCAATGGATTGAAGAGGAGTGGGATAGCATAGTTACTCACCTGTAACAGGTGATCTCCAGGAACAGCAGGAATTTAGTCTTCACATATGGGTATCGTCAGTACCGACGGAGCCTGCGCGGGAACGCTCCCCAGCATCCAATAGGAAAACTTTTGGGAGCATCCCACAGCGCCTGCGTGCTGTCTTCCTGCCTTTCCCAACTGTCCCTCTCCAGTTGAGTTTATAGCCGAGACAAAGAGAGAGGGAAAGAGACAAAGAGAGAGAGATAGAGAGATACAACTCCTAGGGGAGGTGGGTGGGTTGTGAAGACTAAATTCCTGCTGTTCCCGGAGATCACCTGTTACAGGTGAATAACTATGCTATCTCCAGGAACAAGCAGGAATGTAATCTTCACATATGGGGACTCCCTAGCTACAGATGCCAGGGAGAAACCCCAGAAGTTGTGTGCCCTTCTGAAAGGGCTCCACTTCCCCCATGGATCTCTGGCATCCTACCAGGGATGGTGGGTAGGAGTTGATTAAGTATGGAACAGGTGTTGAAGAACAGCCTAACCAAATAAGGCATCCCGGCGGGAGTCCTTGTCTAAGCAGTAATGGGCTGTGAAGGTATGAATCGAAGCCCAAGTAGCTGCTCGGCAGATGTCGTCAATAGACACAGACTGAAGATGAGCCATAGAGGCTGCCATGGCTCTCACATTGTGAGCTGTGACATGGCCTTCCAGAGGAAGGTTTTTACTCTCATAGGCAAAAGATATACACTGTGCAATCCAGCTGGACAGTGGTTCTTTTGGAGATTGGAAGTCCCAAATGACTAAGATCAAAAGCAACAAAGAGTTGAGAGGACTTTCTATGTTGCTGTGTCATTTGCAAGTAAAAGGCCAAAGCCCTTTTACAGTCCAAAGTATGAAGATTCCTTTCTGCATTTGAGGCGTGAGGCCTTGGGAAAAATACAGGAAGGTAAACCGCTTGGTTTAAATGAAAAGGTGATACCACCTTTGGCATCAAGTGTGGATGAGTCCTAAGGACTACCTTATCATGATGGAACCTTGTATAAGGAGGATCAGCCACCAATGCTTGCAATTCACTGATGCGACGCGCTGATGTGATTGCAATAAGAAAAAGATGACCTTCCAGGAAAGGAATTTCAAAGAGGTAGTAGCTAATGGTTCAAAAGGCGGCTTCATGAGCTGCCCTAGAACCCAGATTTATGTCCCATGCCACCGGTGGTGGCTTAATGGGAGGCTTAGTTAAAAGAAGGCCTCTCATAAATCTCGCTATAAGAGGATGAGAGGAAATAGGTTGTCCATTTAAAGGCTTGAAAGAAGCTGCAATACCACTCAAATGAACTCTCAATGAATTGGTCTTAAGCCCTGTATTAGAAAAATGAAGGAGATACGATTCTGCGAGCACCATATGGTAAACCTTTTCCACTTAAATGCATAACAGCGTCTTGTGGAAGGCTTCCTGGAAGTATAAAGTATATCCTTTACCTGCTGAGAAAGGTTAAGACCATGATGTTCTAGGCTTTCAGCAACCAGGCCCTGAGATGGAGAGACTTGGGATTGGGATGCCACAGCATCCCGTCGTCCTGAGAAAGGAGATCTGGAGCAGATCCTAACTCCAGAGGCAGGGCTTGAGAGAGATGTAGGAGCAGAGGGTACCACATTTGCCATGGCCAATGTGGAGCTATGAGAATCATATGACCTCTGTCTCTCTGAAGCTTGAACACAGTTTTGGGAATTAGGGGAATGGGTGGAAAGCCATTCAGGAAGTCCTGGCCCCAATGGAGGAGGAAAGCATCCCTGGCCTGACAACCCTGAGCTGGAATTCTAGAACAGAACCGGGGAAGTTTGGCATTCAGCGGACTTGCAAAGAGGTCTATGTCCGGGGTTCCCCAAATCTGAAAAATTTTGGCCACTTGGTCTGCATGGAGAGACCATTCGTGTGGAAGCAGAACTCGACTGAATCTGTCTGCCCAAGAGTTTTGAATGCCTGGAAGATATACCGCTAGGAGATGAATCTGATGCTCTCTGGCAAGGGCCCATAGCCGCAAAGCTTCGTTGCAGAGCGACAGAGAGCCTGTTCCGTCCTGCTTGTACACATAGAACATGGCTACCTGATGTTCACATAGAACATGGCTACCTGATTGTCCGTTTGAACTAGTACTGTCTTGTAGCTGAGCTGGGTGTGGAATACTCGAAGAGCAAGGAAGATTGCTCTGAGTTCCAGGAGATTGATATGTAGATAGGTCTCCTGTGGAGTCCAGGTACCCTGGATAGAGAGGCCTTGCAGGTGGGCTCCCCAACCCACCTGTGAGGCATCTGTTGTCAGAGTGGCTTGGGGTGGGGGTTGTTGGAAAGGGGACCCCACCAAAAGGTTTTGGGGTGACTGCCACCAATGGAGGGACAAAATAAGACGATCTGAGTTTGTTATTTTGTCTGACAGGCAACCTGATGTCAGAGTCCATTGAGTGGATAAAGTCCACTAGGCTGCCCTCATATGAAGGCGTCAACCAAAAAGACACCGTGAAAACCCTCCTTTACTTATACTGTTTTTTTGTCGGACATTAATTGTGAGGGAAAAGTACTCCAAACTTCCCCTAAAACACAATACATGGCCCTTTTATTCAATAAACTTAAAAATACGGAGTTTATCCATGAAAAAGATTTTTCAAAAACGTCTACTTATCTGATCATGTGCACGACGTGCACGTTTCGGGGGAACACCCCCTGTATCAAGCGCTCATAACTTAAGTCCAGTGTAGCCAAACTTTTCTGCAAACTGCACAAAAATGCCAAACTCTGAGCTGTTAAAAAGAGGATACTATCTCAAGATTGGCTAACCACCATCCTGAAAACACCAATCATCTGAAGGGAATCCCCACTCATCAAGGAACTCCCTGCCATGATGGTTACACGTCATACCACCCCCACCAATCAATGTCCCGATTCAATCCAGTGGGACAGTCCGCAAAAGGAAAATCCAATGTTGCTCCAGCTGGCGTAATTTAACCAAACGATCACCCCCTCTAGGATCCGCCGGAACATGATCTATGATCGTCCATTTCAATTGTTCAAATCCATGTTGAAGTTCTAAGCAATGTTGAAACATCGGGGCCGCCATTACCGATTGACGGACCCGGGAGGCATGTTCTCCCAATCGGATCTTAACCATTCTACTAGTGCTCCCCACGTACCGTAATGGACAAGCACATTCTATAAAATATACTACATACATAGAATTGCAGGTAGTGCGCCAGCGTCGGTAAAAGACCCGATCAGTATGTAAATCAATCCAAGACGACCCAGACATCGTGGTAGCACAAAAATTGCACTTCTGACAAGGCAAGTGTTCCCCAGTCCTATCCTGAGGGTAATTCGGACGATCAATCAACACAGAAGAATGTATCAATCTATCACGTAAATTGGCCCCCCGAGAGTATGATATTCGCAATGATTTTTGAAAACATGGATATAAGGATAATAACGGCCAGTACTTCTTCAGAATATGTACCACCGCAAATGAATTACTCATGTACGGTAATACCCCCGTCAATCTTGAGATAGTATCCTCTTTTTAACAGCTCAGAGTTCGGCGTTTTTGTGCAGTTTGCAGAAAAATTTGGCTACACTGGACTTAAGTTATAAGCGCTTGATACAAGGGGTGTTCCCCCGAAACGTGCACGTCGCGCACATGATCAGATAAGTAGACGTTTTTGAAAAATCTTTTTCATGGATAAACTCCGTATTTTTAAGTTTATTGAATAAAAGGGCCATGTATTGTGTTTTGGGGAAAGTTTGGAGTACTTTTCCCTCACAATTTATGTCCGACATAAAAACAGTATAAGTAAAGGAGGGTTTTCACGGTGTCTTTTTGGTTGATCTTTAAAATATTGGACTACCGTTTTGGGGTGTTTTGACTTTTGATCTCATATGAAGGCGAGCATAAGGAACCACATGCACGTTGGATGCCATGTGGCCTAGCAATTGTAACATTTCCCGAGCAGTGAGGTGAGGCTTTAGCACTGCTTGGGAAGCTAAATGCACAATGCGAAGGCAGCGGGGCTGTGGAAGGTAGGCCCTTGTCTGTCTGGTATCCAGCAGAGCTCCTATAGACTCTAGGGACTGAGTTGGGAGCAAGGTTGGATTTTGGGACGTTTATGACAAGTCCCAAAAACTGAAGGATGCGCATTGTGCGAGAGAGAGAAATCCTGGCCTGTGGCTCTGAAGGGGCTCGAATGAGCCAGTCGTCTAAGTAAGGGAAGACGAATATTCCCAGGGTGCGAAGAAATGCTGCCACCACAGCCATGCATTTTGTAAACACCCTTGGTGCCGAGGCCAGGCCAAAAGGAAGAACCAAAGCGAAGGAACTTTCGATGAGTTGGATGGATGAGAACATGAGTGTACGCATCCTTGAGATCTAGAGAACAAAACCAATCATAAGAACATAAGATATGCCATACTGGGTCAGACCAAGGTCCATCAAGCCCAGTATTCTGTTTCCAACAGTGGCCAATCTAGGTCATACGTACTGTCATGAGGTAGACAGCACAGACCCTGAAATATTAAGAGATAATAAGAAAGAAGAGCTTACCTTACAGCCACATGGGCAGTTACAGCATTCACAATGCAGAGAGGCAGGGAAAAGGAAAACAAACTTTCCACATGGTTTTAGTGACGCAGTAAGAATTGAGGGTTCCAATCAGGCTCACCTGGACCCAGACTCACATTCTACGTTAGATGAGCAGAGAGATAAAAACAGGTGGGAAATCCCACAGAGAGGAAGCGAGCTGGAACTAGGAAGGAGGGAAGGAAGGAAGCTGGAGCCTGGACTAGGGCTGGAGCAGGAGTTTGAGGAGGAAAGCAGAGACCAAAGGAAGTCTGACTGCAGTTCCAGGCAGGCTTGGAGAGAAGGTGAGACCAGAACTCCAAAGCAGTTACAGAAAGACACGTTGCCTTGGAGAACCAGGGCTGAAGAAAGGCAGGCTGATAAACCCGGGAGAGCTAAGAAAGACAGTAGCAAAGTCTTCCCAGCCAGAGGGGTCCTCGTACCGAGGCAAACAGCCAAGCCAACAGAGGGCAGAGGTCACGTCCAGGGAAGCTCACTGAAGGCAGGAAGTGAGTTTCCTGCAGCTAAGCACAGTAACCGGTGTTCCCAAACAAGAGCAGGCTGCAGGGCAGAGAGAAAGCCTTGGCTAGAAGCAGAAGAGTTTGAAACCATCTTCTCCACAGGAACAGATAAGTACCCTATCTTTGATAAAGGGAGAGAAGGGGGTCTCCGTGGGAAAAGCCAGGCTTACAACAGGCTAGTGAACTCTTATGGGCCTAAGCCGGGGCAAGAAATCCCCAGCACAGCTCCTGCTATCTGGGACACCCAAAAGCAGCTCCAACTCACAGCAACTGAGGTTTCCCCAGGGCAAGGCTCAGAGAGCAGCTTCACAGGGGCTCAGTGTCCATACACAGGACCAGGTCCTGGCCCTATGCAGTGGGAGAGCTATAGCCCAGAAAACATCCCTGAGCCCATGGAATGTGCTTTATGTGTGGCTGATAATATAGAGTCTCTCTGTTAAGAAAAGGAGCAAGAAAGAAACTGTATTTTTGCACATTGGAAATGTGATGAACTTTATTTGCTGGAAAGAAGCATAATTATTATTTGTTAAGAATCCTCTGCACCGGTGAAGCAACCGTTCATTTATGTTGTCCTTATTCTATGACATCCTCAAGGGAAAGGGAATAAAACCCAACCTTAATTTTCACTCTGGTCACGACTGCAGTGTCCTTATTTCCACAACTTCAGGTTATGTCAAGGTCTAGGCAACCGCCTAAGACCGACATAGTCTCACAGTACCTAGCAGTTTCCCCAAGAAACACAAGTTCCACAATGCTTGTACCGGGTCAAGCATTGATATCATCGGTCACTTCTTAATAATGGTTTATGGACCTTTCCTCCAGGAACTTGTCCAAACCTTTTTTAAACCCAGCTACACTAACAGCCTTTACTACATCCTCCGGTAACAAATTCCAGAGTTTGATTACACGTTGACTGAAAAAATATTTTCTTTTATTAGTCTTAAATAGTTTACCCTGTAGCTTCATTGCATGTCCCCTAGTCTTTCTATATTCTGATAACGTAAACAATCGATCTACGTTTACCCGTTCCACTCCGTTCATTAATTTATAGACCTCTATCATATCTCCCCTCAGCCGTCTCTTTTCCAGGTTAAAGAGCCCTAACCTTTTTAGCCTTTCTTCATAGGAGTATCCTTCCATCCCCTTTACCATTTTGGTGGCTCTTCTCTGAACCTTTTCTAAAATCGCTATATCCTTTTTTAAGATACGGCGAACAGAATTGCACACAATATTCAAGGTGCGGTCTCACCATGGAACGATATAGAGGCATTATAATATCTTTTGTTTTATTTTCCATTCCTTTCCTTATCATACCTAGCATTCTATTTGCTCTCTTGGCCGCCGCTGCACACTGGGCTGAGGGTTTTAACATGGTATCCACAATGACGCCTAAATCTTTTTCCTGGGTGGTGGTTCCTAATGTGGAACCTTGCATCGTGTAACCATAGTTTGGGTTGTTCTTCCCTAGGTGCATAACCTTGCACTTGTCCACATTAAATTTCATCTGCCATTTTGATGCCCAGTCTTCCAATTTATCAAGATCCTCGTGCAATTTTTCACAATCCTCTTGGGTTTTAACAACTTTAGTTTTGTCTCATCTGCAAATTTGATCACCTCACTCGTTATTCCACTTTCCAGGTCATTTATGAATATGTCAAAAAGCAGCGGACCCAGCACAGATCCCTGGGGTACACCACTATTCACCTTTCTCCATTGGGAAAATTGGCCATTTAGCCCTACCCTCTGCTTTCTATCTTTTAACCAGTTCCTGATCCACAATAGTACACTGCCTCCTATCCCATGACTCTTTAGTTTTGCCAAAAGTCTGTGATGAGGGACCTTGTCAAAGGCTTTCTGAAAGTCCAGATACACAATATCAACCGACTCACCTTTGTCCACCTGTTTATTCACTCCTTCAAAAAAACATAACAGATTAGTAAGACAAGATCTTCCTTGTCTAAAGCCATGTTGGCTCTCTCCCATTAGGTTGTGACTATCTACTGTCACCCACCTATGTACTCCTATAGGCAGAAGCCTAGGGAGCTTCAGTGGGGCCTCTACTCAATATAGCCGGGACGTTGCAATGCCCCCTGGGATTCGTAGTCCCACCAGCTAATCAAAAAGGTAGTTGTAGACGAGTAGCCAGGCTTTAAAAAGAGGCATTTTATTTTCCTTTCCGGGTGAATTTCAGCACATAGGAATCAAAAGGAATTAAACCATACTTTCTGGCAAAAATGAAGGTGAACTACTATTAACATAAATGGATGCTTATCTTCTGCCAAACAAACAAAAAGGTGAAAACAGTCCTTGCACTTTACACAAGCAGGCTTGTTCAAATCTGTTTCTCTAAACAGATTTCTGTCTTTAAACAGTTCAGCACAATAAAGAAATGTTATCGGAGAATACTAATGTACAATCCATCTGGAAATCATCAGGACTTTCAACACAGAAGTCACATTCCATGTCCTCATACCTTTCCCCGTAGTTATCTTCGGTAGGATTGTAACTCATACCATTTCTAAATAAAACCTCTTCTCCGTTACAAGGGCTCCTCTCCTCCTCTCTATCAGGGTGAATTGGAAGGTTACCGTATAGTGTAGAGTTTCCCTCCAAAGGGCCACACGCTCCTGGGTGAGTATGTGAAACTCTGCTTTTCAAGGTCCCTTTTATTATAAGGAATCAGCCTACCTTCTGGCTCGGTTCCCCCGGAGCTTTTTGAGCTAGGAAACTTAACGTGGCTTTTCTCCCATGCAAGCCTTTCACTCCCTTTTACTGGACGCTTCTCTTTGGGCATGCAAGTATCCCTCTGATAACAGCTATTGCCCTCCCGGTACCTGTTCTCAGGGAGATTTTCTCTCACAGATTCCTTCCATCTGCCTGCTTGAATACCTCCGTGGCTCCAACACCTGGCTCTTGTTTGGTGCTGCTCAGCTCCCTGTAACCAGACTCTGGTATTCTTTACTTGGCTAGTTCCTGTGGAATACTGTTTGAATCTCTGTGTGAAGTTCTCCGGTTAGTTTCCCAAACAGCTCTGCCGTTAGCTCTGCTGTTTCTCTTAGCTTCCTGGTCAGCTCTGCTGTTTCGGTTAGCTTCCTGGTTAGCTCTCTGGTTAGCTCCCTGGTTAGCTCTGCTGTTTCTGTTAGCTTCCTGGTTAGCTCTGCCTCTGACCAACTCTAAGTGATTTTTAACTGCGTCACTCTTAGTGTTCCAGTGAGCCTGCCCTGCCCTCATCTGTCCCTCATTACCTAATAGGCTATGAGGTAATCTCCTACTAGGACGTGCTCCTACACCTGGTGCTTTTGTTTGTGCTGGTTGCTCATAGTAACCCTGATCCATGTGCTCTGAGCTGTCACTATTAGACCTGCTCAGCTCTGTGTTTCCTATTTCCATAGGTATACTCTGATCTACCCCATGACACTACATGCTGAGCAATTTTATTCTTTATGATGGTTTCTACCATTTTTCCTGGTACTGACGTCAGGCTCACCGGTCTGTAGTTTCCCGGATCACCCCTGGAACCCTTTTTAAAAATTGGTGTTACATTGGCGATCCTCCAATCTTCAGGTATTAGAGATGATTTTAATGATAATTCACAGATTACTGATAGCAGGTCTGCAATCTCATATTTCAGTTCTTTCAACACCCTTGGATGTATACCATCCGGCCCAGGTGATTTGCTACTCTTCAGTTTATCTAATAGTTGTAAGACATCTTCCCGATGTATCGATATTTCCTTCAATTCTTCCGCACCTTTAAATACCACTTCAGTCATGGGTAACATCCCTACATCTTCCTCAGTAAAGACCGAAGCAAAGAATTCATTCAGTCTCTCCGCTATCGCCTTGTCGCCTCTTAGTGCTCCTTTAACCCCTTTATCATCGAATGGACCAACTGACTCTCTCACAGGTTTTTTGCTACGAATGTGCTTGAAAAGGTCTTTATTTCGCATTTTTGCTTCCGCAGCAAGCTTCTTCTCAAATTCTCTCTTTGCCTGCCTTATCAATGCCTTGCATTTGACTTGCCGGTGCTTGTGCTGTTTCCAGGTTTCGTCGTTTGGCTCTTTTTTCCATTTCCTGAAAGATGCTTTTTTGGCAACAGCCTCTCCGACCTCACCTTTAAACCATGCTGGCAGTTTTTTGGACTTCCTTCCACTTTTCTTAAAGCGTGGAATACAGCTGGTCTGGACTTCCAAGATAGTATTTTTCAACAACATCCAAGCTTGATGTACGTCTTTAACCTTTGCAACTGCTCCTTTTAGTTTTTTCTTAACTGTTTTCCTCATTTTATCATAGTCTCCTGACTCTGAAGGTATGGCAGCAGAGTTCCTAGAGAAATCATTTTGAACTTCTCTTTGAACAGGAATTTGTTCAATTCTCTGAGGTCCAAAATGGGTCTGTGTCCTCCTGTTTTCTTTGGAATAAGGAACTAGGGGGAGTAGAACCCTGTATCCTGTAGGAGAATGGGTACCTCTTCTATTGCCCCCTAGGCAAGAAGCAAAATGACCTCTTGACCTAACCGGGCGTTGAGAGAGGTCTGAGAATTGAACTGTCTTACCATTGTAGGAGGGGACATACTGAGGAAATGAAGCTTGTACCCCTCTCTTACAATGGACAGAGTCCAACTTTCTGCTGTTATCTGCCCCCATCTGGTGGCAAAATGACATAACCTTCCTGGAATGGTGGAAGGCTCTGGGCCGTTAAGGGCCAGGAAAGCAAAGTTCTCTAGATAGGAGTCAAAGCCCCTGTGGAGGCTGAGTCTGCTGAGCCAGGTGAGGCTTAGCAGCTTTTGTTTTTCTTTGCCTAGGTTGTTGCTGCTGTCCCTTTTGGGCAGACTGACCTAAACGATGCCCCTGCTGGGTATAGGAGGGGTAAAACCTCTTCTTCTTACTGAAGAATGGTTTCTTGTAGGATTTTTTCCTTGCAGGATCAGCTGTAGATTTAGACAATCTATCCAAGGTGATATTGTCATCATCTATCTCATTAGCTTTTTCCTGCCAATTCTTGCCAAAGAGATTCTCTCCTGTGCAAGGAATATTCCCCAGTTTATTCTGTACCCAAATTTCCAAGTCAGATGCCTGGAGCCAGACAATCTTACGTGCGCCTATGGCAATAGCAGAGGTTCTGCTTATGCACTCAAAACAGTCAAAGTCTGCACGATTTACAAACTTGGAAACATCTTGAGCATGTTTGACAAGGGCAAGGTAATCCTGCCTCTTATCATCAGGAAGGAGAGGGCTCATAAGCTCTAAATCTCCTGTGACCTCCTTAGGGAACATTCCCATATATAATATATAGGAACTGATCCTAGCAGAAAGCATGGAAGCCTGGAAGGTTTGACGTCCAAAGGTGTCAAGAGTCCTACACTCACGTCCTGGAGGATTAGATGCATGTCTTTTTGCACTCTTGATCCTTCTCATAGCTGATTCCACCACCATGGAATGGTGTGGTAGCCGAGTCTTCTGAAAACCAGGACAAGGAGGAACTCGATACATGGTGTTGAGCCTTCGAGAGTGAGAAGTGGTTAGAGGTGTTTCCCACATCCTTAACATGACATCATGTTGCTCCAGCTCAATCAGGGCTGTGGGAGGAGGAGCAGCAGCTCACAAAAAGCAGCCCGCGATCGGCGGGAAAATCGCCATATTCAACTCCCCCTGCATCGGGGTAGAGCACCGTCCCAGCTGATCTGCCTAATTGCTCCAGCTCAATCGGGGCTGTGGGAGGAGGAGCAGCAGCTCACAAAAAGCAGCCCGCGATCGGCGGGAAAATCGCCATATTCAACTCCCCCTGCATCGGGGTAGAGCACCGTCCCAGCTGATCTGCCTAATTGCTCCAGCTCAATCGGGGCTGTGGGAGGAGGAGCAGCAGCTCACAAAAAGCAGCCCGCGATCGGCGGGAAAATCGCCATATTCAACTCCCCCTGCATCGGGGTAGAGCACCGTCCCAGCTGATCTGCCTAATTGCTCCAGCTCAATCGGGGCTGTGGGAGGAGGAGCAGCAGCTCACAAAAAGCAGCCCGCGATCGGCGGGAAAATCGCCATATTCAACTCCCCCTGCATCGGGGTAGAGCACCGTCCCAGCTGATCTGCCTAATTGCTCCAGCTCAATCGGGGCTGTGGGAGGAGGAGCAGCAGCTCACAAAAAGCAGCCCGCGATCGGCGGGAAAATCGCCATATTCAACTCCCCCTGCATCGGGGTAGAGCACCGTCCCAGCTGATCTGCCTAATTGCTCCAGCTCAATCGGGGCTGTGGGAGGAGGAGCAGCAGCTCACAAAAAGCAACCCGCTCTCAGGCAGGCCCGCGCCTGTCGGGCCCGCGCCGGAGGGCCTCGTCAGAGGGCCCTTTGGCGTGGCCCTTAGGCAGTGGCCATACACATAGGCACCATACTATCCTAAATAACCTTTGAAAGAGTAGTTACTCTGCACGCACCATTCTGAAAAAGCTGCAAGACGCTTCTAGATCATCGATTCTGCCAAACATCGCAAAGAATTACCACGAATAAAAAAAGAGACTCTACAAAGGTTTTGCTGAGCTCCTTTAGAGTTGAGCTCGCAGGGAACCACCGTTGAGACACACCATCAACTTGCCATAAGTATATTCAACCAATATTGTTGCTCTTAAAAGACTTAACTTGAATAACTAAAGTTTGCCGGACTATCCTAAACATTATACATTATTGTGCCACCTTAGTAATCTTGGTAACAATTCAAATCCTTTTCTGCATAGATGCACTAATAATATTATACTGCTTAAATTGATAACAGTACTCAGCATTACTTATCGAGGAATACCTTATTGTCAATATTAACACATTTAAGCCTTAACATTATCCTGTACGAATTTAGCCTTGTGTTTAGCATTGTAGCAATTCAAATATTACTTTTTAATGTATATCAGACCTAATTACTGTTGTCAGTAGCTCTCTTTAGATATACTCCTGCCACCTGTGATTCATCTCAGATTTATTACTGTTGTCAGTAGTAGGTATCAGATATATTACAGCTATCTATAACTCACCTTAGATATATTACTGCCACTTGTGACTCACTCTAGACATTACTGTTGTCAGTAACTCAATTTGAAATATCACTACTATCTGTGTTTCATCCCAGATTTATTACTGTTGTCAGTAACTCATATCTAACCTCTGACGTGGCCTCCATATCACCTCACCACTACCTTCTTATATGTAACAACTGATTGTTCTACTGAGCAAGCCAATCTACATCTTTACACTAGTCATTAACTGTCCTTCCTACTGTTCTTCCTACTGTTGTCAGTAACTTATTTATATTATCACATCAGTTATTACCACACCATCACTACCCTACTCAACAGGCCACTGAATCAGACACATTGGCTAACATACCTCTGAACCAGATTCAGAAAATGGCACACACCAACATCATGTTTCCAAGAATATCACACACCTTCATACTATTGTCAATAATAATTAATCACTAAGTCTAAACAGCAAAAATTACATGACCATCCCTATAATACATAATCATACCCGATATGACAACCATATTGGACATATTCACCCAATCAACTATCCAAAGGTAAACTACCATAGACTAATACACATAAAACAAACAAATTCACCTCAAATTTGCAAGGAAACGTCCTCAAACTTATCCTCCCTATCATGCATCCTTATTAATGCACGATCAATGAAAAATAAACTCCCCATATTTAATAATCTAATAACAGACTCCAAACCAGACATCTTATGTGTCACAGAGACTTGGCTTTCTGAAACGGACACAGTCTACCTAAATCAACTTGATAATGAAAACTATGACCTTTTCTACAAACATAGATCCAACAAAAAAGGCGGAGGAGTCCTAATGATGACGAAAAAGATATTAAATGCCAAATCAATCCAAACAAACATTTCTAATAACATAGACACATTATTAATAAAAATCGGCCTCATGAAAATCTGCTTAATCTATAGGCCTCCAGACCAAAGTGCAGATTGCCTAGATTCCTTTATTGATCTCCTTAGCTCATCCACTGTACAAAACCCTGTAATCATGCTAGGTGATTTCAATCTCCCATCACTATCAACACATAACTCCAAATTATTTCTTGATGCTATATCAGATATAGATTATCATCAAATAATAAATACCGCAACACATATAAAAGGAGGAACACTAGACCTGATTTTTCTCCCCGATGTACTCTTCAAACTAATCAACCCAAATTCCATAGCACTCACAGAGACACCCTGGTCTGATCATTATACTATCAAAATAGACCTCACATATCATACTACTAATGTCAAAAACTATACATTAAGTGGCCCCACGTCAAAATTTAAAAAGTTTAATGAAACAGAATTCCTTGACTCTACAATCCCTCACCTCTTGCCATCCACATCAGATCTAGATGACGCTGTCAACAACTGGTATGAAACCATCAATAATGCAGCCAAAAGCAACCACACAAATAAACAAAGGATACACCCCAAAACAAACAGTACACCATGGTTCAATAACACACTAAAACAAATGAAAATAGAACTAAGAAAACACGAAATTAAATGGCGAAAATCTAAGTTGACTATACATAAGGAAATATACAATAACCATCTCATAAAATATAAAGAAGCACTAGATAGTACAAAGAAAAACTACTACGCAGCAACCTTATCAAAATCATTTAACAGACCTCGAGAGCTATTTTCTATTGTCAGAAACCTTACCAATAACGCTCAAACCTCTAGCAATGAAATTACTGACATCTCAGTACAAACACTAGCCAATCACTACCAAAACAAATCAAAAAAACCTCAAATGTCATTAGATACAATTAACATCTCTCAGCAGCCTATTAACGAATGGTCAGACTTTTACCCCATTTCAAGAACGTCATTAAAAACTATCATATCTGGTCTCAATACCACAACTTCATATTTAGATCCATGCCCAGTATCATGGATAAAAAACACACTGCCAACTCTACTATCATTCATTCTCCCAATAGTCAACCTCTCATTAACCCAAGGTTACCTCCCACAATCACTCAAACACGCACAAATACGCCCAATTCTAAAGAATAGCAAATTAGATAAAACATCCCCAATATCATACAGGCCCATCTCTAGCATACCATTTTTGGCCAAAATAATAGAAAAAGTAGTGCAATTACAGACACAGGAATACATAGACACATCTTACCCACTTGATGAGCAACAATATGGATTTCGACCCCGCCACGGAGTAGAAACACTACTTACTGTATTAATTGATACTCTCCTAAGAGGAATTGACAACCATAAACAAGCATTCATCCTCCTCTTCATTGACATATCAGCGGCCTTTGATAGTGTACATCACTCAATAATGCTCAGC
The DNA here is from genome assembly GCA_033557465.1 of Ichthyophis bannanicus. Lineage (NCBI taxonomy): Eukaryota > Metazoa > Chordata > Amphibia > Gymnophiona > Ichthyophiidae > Ichthyophis > Ichthyophis bannanicus. The sequence continues at coordinate 198,492,246 of CM066041.1, read as the reverse complement.
AACTTAAAACAGATAGGCATAAACTCGACAGTACATAAATGGTTCACTTCCTATTTAAACAACAGAACTCAAAATGTACGAATAGGTAATCAAACTTCAACTACATATAATCAAGAAATAGGTTTACCACAAGGATCTGCACTATCAGCCCTACTTTTTAACATTTACATAAAACCGGTCTGCAATATCTTTAAAAAATTTGGAGTACAATATCACCTCTATGCAGACGATATTATGATGTACATTCCATTTACTATCCCTAACCTACCATTACAACTCCTCTCAGACTGCTATAACGAAATCACAATTTGGCTAAAAACTCAAAACCTCCACATAAACCATGCTAAAACCGAAGTCCTAATTGTAACAAAAAATCAATCATTTATCCCCCCAACCCATATAACACTACAAGATCAAGAAATTAAAATAAAAAATGAAATAAGATATCTAGGTGTTATAATAGATACACACCTTACAATGGAAACCCACATTAGAAACACCATAAAGAAAATCTATTTCAAACTTAAAATTCTCAAACAACTACGCCCGCTAGTATTTGTACAAGATTTCATTAATATAACACAAGCTATTATAACCCCTCACTTTGATTTTGCCAACCTAATACTTATGGGCATTTCAAAACACAACATTAAAAGAATTCAACTAGCCCAAAATGCAACGGCAAGAATTATATTAAAAATAAACTCACTCCAACACATTACACCAATACTAGCATCCCTTCATTGGTTACCAATACAGAGTAGGATAACATACAAAACAATAATTACATCATTCAAAGCATTAAATGATATGGCTCCGACTACACTATGTAATCTAATATGCAAAGAAACACCTAAGACTACCCACAGAAAAGAACAATTATATAAACTAAAGATTCCGAAGGACTTCATAAAAGCACATAAATTAACCAACAATAGAGCCTTCTCTCATATAGCTCCTACTATCTGGAACTCCCTACCAGAGGATCTACGATCTCTAACAGAGATCATGGAATTCCGCAAAAATCTAAAAACTTATCTATTCACCAAACACTATAACACCATGCAAAACCTTGCACTCAACTTAGATAATGGCTAAACAAGTAACTGACAACTTAAAGCACAACCCTTCCACCTAAATAGACCACACACATAGCGCAAACGAAAAGACTATCCAATCTCTTATGCCCTAATACCTTCCTCTTGTATATAGTTGCATCTGTTATGTACTATTATGTACATAGACACCACTTTCTTTTAGTTAATTGTTTTAACTCAGTTCCAGTTAAATTTGTTTAATTTATGATACTTTAAGACGTTCTATGTATATCTAAGATGTTCTATGTAAAACAAACTTCGATTTGTTAATAGTTATTTGTACACCGCAACTGATCTCTGGAAGATGCGGTATAAAAATGAGTGCTAAATAAATCATGCAAGATTTCATGAATAGGTAAGGTAGCTGCCTCCTTGGGAGCTTTAGGGTACTGCAGGATGTCCAATTCCTTTGCCCTAGGCTCTTTTTCAGGAGCCACTGTGATGGAAAGACCTCGAGCCACATCTCGGATAAAATCCTGAAAGGACATATCCTCTGGAAGAGACATCCTACGCTGAGGAGAAGAATCCTTAGGAAGAAGTACTCTAGTATCGGCAGAGCTCTCAGAGTCTTCAGACTCATCCGAGGATTCAAAGCATCTCCGATCCGGGTGATCGTGCAAGGCATGGTACCGATCGAAGTCGGCATTGGAGGGGTCCGGTACCGACTTGTCGATACCGGATGGATAAGCATGACTCGGTCCCAGTAGAATACCTGCTGATGTCGATGCAGTCGGTACCGGTACAGAGGTCGGTGCCGGTACCGGTTGTATTGTCTGAAGCGGTTTCAAGGGCATCGAGGCCAGGAGAAGAGCCGCCAGACTGCGTTCAATAGCCAAAAATCTTTGGTCTATCGACGCTGCTGATGCTTGGGTATCGGTACCAGATGAAGCAGCTGGTACACCAGAGCATGGCACCAGTAGTTCTGCCGAGGTTGGGGCCTCGAGAACATCCTGGAGCCCCATTAATGCTTTGAAAGCTGAAGCCTCCCGCCGGGGCAATTTTGCCAGTACAAATCCCTCAAGGGCAACGCCAGAGGCATCTCGATGTTTAGAAGGAGATCTACCCTTTGAGGACCGACCAGATTTATGTTTAGTTACCTGAGAACCATGGGAGGAAGACGAAGCCCTGGAAGACTTCGATGCCACAGACGCTGCATCGGAGGGAAAAGGGGGCTAAGTTTAGCAGCTCGGTTTCGCCGGCCCCTTTTCGACATCATCCCATAGGCAGCACACTCCAAAATAGAGTGGTCAGGACCTAAACATTTGAGGCACCACTCATGGGTGTCGGTGACAGAGATGGTACCGCCACACTTGGAACACTTTTTAAAACCCGAAGCGGGTTTTTCCATTTTAAAGGAAAGTTGGGCCTATTGCCCAAAATGGCGCTTGGCACCTGAGGAGAAAATACCTGGAAAAGACTCCAGAAGAAAAGTTTTGGGGGTTTTTTAAGAAAAAAGAAAGAAGAACCGGCAGTACCGGTGTAGTGTCGAGGGAAGGCAGACTCGACCACAAAAAAGAAGAATAAAAGGGAATATTTTCTGCGGTGACAGGATGTGCGCCTGTCTGCTCCGTGGAAAACGAAGAACTGGAGAGGGACAGTTGGGAAGGCAGCACGCAGGCGCTGTGGGATGCTCCCAAAAGCTTTCCTATTGGACGCTGGGGAGCGTTCCCACGCAGGCTCCGTTGATACCGACAATACCCATATGTGAAGACTACATTCCTGCTTGTTCCTGGAGATAAGGTAATACAGACAATGGCAGGTGTATCCATAGCCACTCAAAGAAAAGAAAACGCTTATAAAGTGTTATATAGGTGGTACTGGACGCCGATTCTTAAAAGGCGAGCAGGAATGGGACAATCTGATTTGTGTTGGAGGGGCTGTAACACAAGAGGGGATATGCTACATATGTGGTGGAAGTTTGGACAGATCCAAAAATACTGGGAAAGGGTGTTAGATATAATTTATGAAATGACAGGGCATAGACTGCAGAGGAGGCCAGAGGTCTGTTTACTACATCAGGTAGAGGAGGATATCTATGAGAGGGAAAAGGAAGTATTGCACCATTGTATAGTAGCAGCAAGGTGTGAGATAGCAAAATATTAGACAGGGACGTCCACACCAAATAGTGAAGGCTTCATCAGAAGAATGACAGAATTATGTTTGATGCATTGGCTGACGAAGTTGAAGCAAGGAAAAGGGGAGAGGAGTAAGAACAATGGAAGAGAGTATGGAAATGGCTGGAAACCTGGGAAGGGGGAGAAATGGTGAGGGTGGAGTGAAGGAGGGACGGAATGGAGCAAAGAATGTTATTATTATGATGTCATGTTAATGGGATAAATAGGGGGAGTTTGTATATATCTGTGATGATTATGACAGTTATGATGAGGCATCGCAATAAAAAAATAAATGAAAGGGGGAAATGGAGAGGGGTGGGAAGGGAGGGAGGAGGGGAGGGATTGGGGGGGTAGAAGAATTGGCAAGATTGAAGTTGTAATAGCAAGGGGGAAAATATAATAAATGGGATTGTGTAATTGTTTAAAAGTTGAATAATGAAGTGTCAGAAGATGTTTGTTATATTAATGGAAATTATCAATAAAAAGTTAAATGGGAAAAAAGGGGACTATTGGTAATATCTTTGGAGAGGGGTGGGTAACATTCTATATATCCCATCACAAGGATCAAATGAAATCTAACAATTGGCCAGACTTATTTTCAGGGTTTCTTATTAAAAATAAAGTAGTATCTACATTACTGTAAATAAAACCCAACAATTCAGTTTCTATGAAAAAAACTTTGTCCTATTAAACCATGACTATATAAACCATCTTATACAATTTGTAAATACTTGCACTCCTCTACTAAATACTGCCATTTGTTCATAAAAGCAAAAAAAACAATTTGGAAGTTTATGCTTAAATTTTATAAGCATCTGTCCATCCCAAGCCCCCTTTGCTTTTAAGAAAAAAGGCAGAGGGGTACTTGATGAGAAACTATGCTTCATAGAACACTTGACAGGTGAAATTGGTACCTTTATTTTACTGAGTTTCATTTGGATCTTCTTGGACACCAGGTCACACCAGTACTTTTCTCCCAAGAAATCCCAAAACATTCTACCCACCAAAGCATTCACCCAGGCCTCCTGCTCCTCTCCTTCTACTGTCCCATTACTTGGCAACTGTGGAGAGAGAAGAGAATAACAACAGGTTTTTAGTTGCTCTCTTTAGTTCTTACACACTAACTAAACCAGCATAATACAACTACATAAAATAAAAATAAGTCATCACTCGCTTATTCAACAGCAGCATTCTAAGTGAGCAAGAGAAAATTAGACTTACCTGCTAATTGTTGTTCCTTAAGGAACTCTAGTCCAGTTCCGGAACCATAGAGTTTAGAACCTCCACCAGCAGCTTTAGAGACTGAAAGATGTCATCGCTTTGATGTCACTGGTACAAATAGGCAAGCACTGCCCCCTTCCACCAGTACCTATTGACAAAGCAGACTCAGCAGAGCAACAAATAAGTAGTCACATGAATAAACCATAACAAAAAAGAAGTAGTTTAAACTACCCAGGAACTATACGCCCCCGGAACCTTGCAAAAAACTTCTAGCTCATGAGGACGGAACAACCGTGCTCCCGAGCGTCCCAGACACTGCTGCGCAAAAAGGGCCTCACTGTGTCTCTCCTGTGCACCTTCATAAAAACATTCTTCTCCCAGCCCCTTCTCCTACCGTTTCCCTTTCTTTCGTTTTGTTTTTTAAACTTCAGGCTGCACGCCGCGTAATACACTGGGAGGGGTCCGGGACTGGACTAGAGTTCCTTAAGGAACAACAATTAGCAGGTAAGTCTAATTTTCTCTTCCTTTGCGTCCCTCTAGTCCAGTCCCAGAACCATAGAGGAGGTAACAGAGCAGTGAATATCAACGGGAGGGACCCGCAAGCCCAGCCTGAAGTACTGCTGAGCCAAAACGCCCATCCCCCCTCGCCTGTACATCCAGCCAATAGTGCTTTGCAAAGGAATGCAGCGAGGACCAGGTCGCCGCCCTACAAATGTCCTCGACCGGCACTAAGCTGAATTCCGCCCAAGATGCCGCCTGCGCCCTGGTTGAATGCGCACGAATACCAACCGGAACCACCTTACCCTTTAACAGGTAGGCCGATGCAATAGCCTCTTTCAACCACCTCGAAATCGAAGACTTCGCCACCGCCTCCCCTTTCCGCAGGCCACCAAAGGCGACAAACAACCTGTCAGACTTCCTGAAAGACGCCGTCCTACGGAGATACTTCTTAAGCACCCGAACGTCCAAAAGATGTAACCGACCGCTCGACTGATCCTTCTGTTCCCCTGAAAACACTGGTAGCGACACCACCTGGTTGAAGTGAAACATCGAAACCACCTTTGGTAAAAAAGCTGGGACCGTGCGCAACACCACCTTGTGACTGAAAAAAGACAAGTACGGCTCCTTACAAGACAGCGCCTGCAACTCCGAAATCCTTCTAGCGGAGCAAATAGCTACCAGGAAAATTGTCTTCAATGTCAAGTCCTTCAGCGACGCCTTGCCTAATGGCTCGAACGGTTCTCCAATCAAGGCTTCTAATACTACATTCAGATCCCACGGTGGAATTGAAGTTCGCCTCGGCGGCCTCAGAAGCAGCACCGCTCGCAGGAAATGCCGAATATCGCTGTGCGCCCCTACTGGTTGACCTTGAATCTTCCCACGGAAACAGGAGATGGCCGCCAACTGCACTCACAAGGAGCTAGCCGCGAGTCCCTTTTCCACGCCATCCTGCAAAAAGGAAAGAATATGTGGCACCGAAGCCCTCAAAGGACGCAGATCTCGCTCCCCACACCACGCTTCAAACACACACCACACGCGGATGTACGCCAACGATGTTGACCGCCTGCGCGCCTTCAGTAAGGTAGAAATGACCGCCGCTGAGTACCCCTTGGCAGTCAGCCTAGCCCTTTCAATAGCCATGCCATAAGCGAGAATCGACCCACCTGCGGCATGCGTAATGGCCCCTGCAGCAAGAGATCCTCTCGAAGTGGAAGCCTCCACGGTCTGTCCACCAGCAGTCAGATCAAATCCGCATACCATGGTCTTCTGGGTCAATCGGGCGCTGCCAGAATTACCAGGCCGCGGTGCTTCTCTATGCGCTGGACCACCTTGCCTATGAGCGCCCAACGTGGAAACACAGAGAAGCCCGTCCACCGGCCACCGCTGCGCCAATGCATCGAGACCTTCCGACATCCGCTCTCTTCGCCTGCTGAAGAACCTCTCTACCTTCGCTGAATCGCAGCTTGCCATCAGATCCATTACCGGAGGCCCCCATCGCCGCACTACCATTGCAAAGACTTCCGGGTGTAAGCCCCACTCCCCCGGATCCACTCTGCGGCGACTTAGAAAATCTGCCTCGACATGGTCTACTCCAGCCACGTGCTGCGCCGACAACGCCCTTAAATTCCGTTCGGCCCAGCGCAACAGCTGACTCACCTCTGCCTTCAGTGACGCACTTCCCGTGCCGCCCTGGCGATTGATATAGGCTACCGTCGTCGCATTGTCGGACAGCACCCGTACCGCCTCTTGACTCAAGCACTCCTGAAACTCCCGAAGTGCCAGATACACCGCTCGCATCTCCAACCTGTTTATGGACCACTGCTTTTCCTCCAATGACCACTGGCCCTGGGCAAATCTTCCTTCGCAATGTGCTCCCCATCCTGTGAGGCTTGCATCTGTCGTTACCAGCCTCCAGGATGGAGCCTCCAGCGGAGCGCCCCCTTCCAGACTTCCGGGCTGCAACCACCAGCGAAGCTCCTGCCGCACTTCCGGAGGACACACTAGTCGTTGAGACAACGCATCTCTTTGAGACCAACGCCTGAGAAGAGCGCTCTGCAACGGCCTCATATGAGACCTGGCCCACTGAACGACATCGATCATGGCCGCCATTGTTCCGAGCAACTGCAAATACTGCCACGCCGTCGAAGCCCTGCACCCCAGAAACCTCCGCACGAGTTCCCTCAAAGCTTGTGCTCTCTGGCCTGGGAGAAACACCACTCCTTGCTTTGTCTCGAAGCGTGCTCCCAAGTATTCCAGAGTTTGAGAGGGAATCAGCTTGCTCTTTGCGAAGTTGACCACCCAGCCGAGGCTTTCCAACAACTCTACTACCCGAGCGGTGGCCGCAGCGCTCTCTTCTCTTGACTTCACTCGAATCAACCAATCGTCCAAGTACGGATGCACCAGTATCCCCTCCTTGCTTAGTGCTGCCGCCACCACCACCATGATCTTGGTGAATGTCCGAGGCGCCATCGCCAGCCCGAAGGGCATCGCTCGGAATTGAAAATGCTCCATCGGTACCGCAAACCGAAGGAACTTTTGATGCTCGTGTCGCACGGGTATATGGAGATACGCCTCCGTACAATCCAACGACGTCAGAAATTCTCCCTTCCTGACCGCCGCAATGACGGAGCGCAAGGTTTCCATCCGGAAATGGGTTACTCGAAGGCAGCGATTCACCCTTTTTAAATCCAGAATTGGCCGAAATGTGCCTTCCTTCTTGGGAACCACGAAATAGATGGAGTATCGACCGCATCCGTACTGGTCCGCCGGCACGGGCACCACCGCTCCGAGCTGCCTCAGCCGCCGCAGCGTTTCTGAGACTCTCGGAACTTCCGCGGAGCTATGCACGGAAAGAGGACAAAGGAATCTAAGACGGGTCGATGGAGCTCCAGAGCGTAGCCTTCTCGAATGACATAAGAACATAAGATATGCCATACTGGGTCAGACCAAGGTCCATCAAGCCCAGTATTCTGTTTCCAACAGTGGCCAATCTAGGTCATATGTACCTAGCAGTTTCCCCAAGAGACACAAGTTCCACAATGCTTGTACTGGGTCAAGCATTGATATCTTCGGTCACTTCTTAATAATGGTTTATGGACCTTTCCTCCAGGAACTTGTCCAAACCTTTTTTAAACCCAGCTACACTAACAGCCTTTACTACATCCTCCGGTAACAAATTCCAGAGTTTGATTACACGTTGAGTGAAAAAATATTTTCTTTTATTAGTCTTAAATAGTTTACCCTGTAGCTTCATTGCATGTCCCCTAGTCTTTCTATATTCTGATAAGGTAAACAATCGATCTACGTTTACCCATTCCACTCCGTTCATTAATTTATAGACTTCTATCATATCTCCCCTCAGCCGTCTCTTTTCCAGGTTAAAGAGTCCTAACCTTTTTAGCCTTTCTTCATAGCAGTATCCTTCCATCCCCTTTACCATTTTGGTGGCTCTTCTCTGTACCTTTTCTAAAATCGCTATATCCTTTTTAAGATACGGCGACCAGAATTGCACACAATATTCAAGGTGCGGTCTCACCATGGAACGATACAGAGGCATTATAATATCTTTTATTTTCCATTCCTTTCCTTATCATACCTAGCATTCTATTTGCTCTCTTGGCCGCCGCTGCACACTGGGCCAAGGGTTTTAACATGGTATCCACAATGACGCCTAAATCTTTTTCCTGGGTGGTGGTTCCTAATGTGGAACCTTGCATCGTGTAACCATAGTTTGGGTTGTTCTTCCCTAGGTGCATAACCTTGCACTTGTCCACATTAAATTTCATCTGCCATTTTGATGCCCAGTCTTCCAATTTATCAAGATCCTCTTGCAATTTTTCACAATCCTCTTGGGTTTTAACAACTTTAAACAGTTTTGTCTCATATGCAAATTTGATAACCTCACTCGTTATTCCACTTTCCAGGTCATTTATGAATATGTCAAAAAGCAGCGGACCCAGCACAGATCCCTGGGGTACACCACTATTCACCTTTTTCCATTGGGAAAATTGGCCATTTAGCCCTACCCTCTGCTTTCTATCTTTTAACCAGTTCCTGATCCACAATAGTACATTGCCTCCTATCCCATGACTCTTTAGTTTTGCCAAAAGTCTGTGATGAGGGACCTTGTCAAAGGCTTTCTGAAAGTCCAGATACACAATATCAACCGACTCACCTTTGTCCACCTGTTTATTCACTCCTTCAAAAAAACATAACAGATTAGTAAGACAAGATCTTCCTTGTCTAAAGCCATGTTGGCTGTCTCCCTCCAACACCCACTGATCCGAGGTAATTTGGACCCAGGCAGGGTAAAACTCCCGCAGCCTTCCTCCCACGGGCACCACCGCCACCTGGGTCCGCCTTATCTCATTGAGACTTTTTGCTGTTTGAGGATTGGAAGGAGGCAAAACCTCTGCCCGCCCCCCAAAAACCTCGAAATGCCTGGCCTCGAGATGGGAACCGCCCCCTCTGAGGTTGACTAAAACGCGAGGACTGAAACTTATGAAAATCCCTAGAAAGTCCCCTGGCCCCTGTAGCACCGCGGCCCTGCTTCAGTTTATCCTCCGGGAGCCGACCTCCTTTGGACTCCCCGAGGTCCTTAACCAACTTCTCCAAATCCTCTCCGAACAAAAGCTTCCCCCTAAAGGAGAGCTTACTAAGCCGTGCTTTGGAAGAACCGTCTGTCGACCAGTTACATAACCAGAGATACCGGCGAGCCGCAACCACCGAGACCATATTTTTGGCCAGACCTCGAATAAGATCGTAGTGGATATCCGATAAATATGCCGTGCCTGACTCCAGTCGCGCTACTTCCTCCATCTGCCCGTCCAGGATCTCTCCCTGCAGACGCTGAGACCACCTCAAGCAGCCTCTCGTCACCCACGCCCCCGCTATTGAGGCCTGCAAGGAAAGGGCATACATATCAAACACCTGCTTCAACAAGGTATCCAATTTCCTGTCCTGTACATCCTTTAACGCCGCGGCCCCCTCAACCGGAATTGTAGTCTTCTTAGTGACCGCCGACACCGCCGCGTCAACCTTCGGCGAGCGAAAAATCTCTGTCGTGGTCAGAAATCAGATATAATCGGGCCAGGGCCCTGGTCCCCCGCAGCGCCGACTCCGGCGCGTCCCATTCCTCCTGAATCATGTTCCGAAAGACTCTATGAACCAGGAACACCCGTTGGGACATTCTCACCGCCTGCAAGAGAGGATCCTCCAAAGCTTCCTCCGCCATCGGCGCCACCGAGGGCATGTTCAAAGTCTTTAGAGTCTCCGCAATCAACGCTGGCAGCTCTTCCCGCCGAAACACCCAGACCACTCTACTCTGCTCCGCGTCCAGTAACTCTCCTTCTTCTAACTCCTCCTCTGAGGCATCTTCAGCCTCTAAATCCGACGCCCCTACCTCCTCTTCCACTGCAGACGACGGACTCTCCTCCATCGCCTCTCTACGTCTCTTGGCCGGACCCGCCTCCACCTCCGGGAGGCCTCCCGACCCTGCCCGCTTCTGCCCCTTTGGTCTCTGAGACTGCGCTCCCAACACGGGCTGTAGCAAGGCAAACGCCTTCTGCCTAAGGGAGAAAAAAATCCGCGGGAATCCCAGAAACACCCCCTCCCTGGTTCCCCTCCGCCGCCGGAGAAGCGCCCCCTGCCGAGGACGGCCCTGCCGTCAGCTCCGGGAGACCCAAGGAAAGCGGCCCGGACTCCCCTACTTCTGAGGTGACCGCTGCCTGATCCCCCACGGCTCCCCCCAGAGCCTGTTCCATAACTTCCGCTTCTAAAGAGCAGCCTTTGCAAACACCAGAATCCAAAACCTCGCTGCGCCTCACCCCACAGACCAGACAGTGGGGCTTAGCCGGCATTCTCTCTAGAGCTCAACTACCCTCTCTTTGAAACAGCTAACAGCCAGAACCCCAGCTTCTGTGAGTGCAGTCTTTTTTTTTTTCTTTTTCAAAACAACCAAGGTAGAACTTACCAACTAGCCTAACCCCGTCAACCCGATTCCAAAACGAAGCTCCTAAGGCTGTCAAATAATCAAAGCAACTCCTGCCCCTAGAAACGCGACTCTCAAAATGGCCGCCGCCAGCGTTCCCGCTCGAAAAAACACGCTCTAAAGAAACACATGCGGCGAGGCCCCTCTCCCTGAAGCCACCGCAAAGCCTCTCCTCTCACCCCTTTCTCACCCCAATAAGCAGGTCTGTGCGGGTACTTACCGCTGCCGCCGATCCTGAGAGGGAGGGGGGAGAGGTGAAAAAACAGACACCGGAGCACAGCCCTCACACGGCTTCAGCTCCGGCAGTTTGCTGCTCCTATTGTACCGGGCAAAGCCCTCACTGGCTTGTCAGCCCCTGTCCCGCTGCTGCTGCAACCTTCCGCTTTCCACCTGCTCCTCACCCTTTCAATGCGGGTTCGGGAGCAGGGAGGCAACTCGTCAAAACTGTCTCCCCCGTGCTCGTTTAGACGCTGGGGAAAAACTAACAATCTATAGAGGGAGGGGAAAGAGAGAGAGAGAGAGGAAGAGAGAAAATAAAAAGGATAAAGGTCCACAGAAACAGGAACCCTTCCAGCAGCAGCAGATCTGAACCTAAAAAATAAAAATCAATGAACAAAAATCAATAAAGCAAAATAAACCAAAAAAGGTTAAATTTCAAAAAACAAAGTTCTGCTTATTTGTTCCCACTGAGCCCTGTCCCGGGCTCAGAACCTCCAAGCTGCTTGGAGACTGAAAGTACTGGTGGAAGGGGGCGATGCTTGCCTATTTGTACCAGTGACATCAAAGCGATGACATCTTTCAGTCTCCAAAGCTGCTGGTGGAGGTTCTAAACTCTATGGTTCCGGGACTGGACTAGAGGGACGCAAAGGAACAACAGTTTAGATTAATGTATTGCAAACATTATGTTCTTTTCTTATAAGAGAATATAGGTACCAAACACATACAGTATTGCTAAGATTATTATATCATAGCAACATTTAAAGACTTAGTTCATTTTAATCTGTATGATAAATTCTGACACTAGGAAGTAGTGTTGCCTTTCATTTAGTGAAACTAGAAAGAAAATATATTGAAACCACATACAGCTTTTTAAGTGGCAACATGGAATGGGGTAATGTAAGGATTGGGTATTTTTCCATCTGATAAGTTTCCTCCTGTTCCACTGAACTTTCAATTAAATGAGAACCATAAGCCTTCATCCTCAAGTACCAAGGGCAGCAGTTTACAAAAACGGTTGCAAAAGGCTGCAAGAAAAAAAAAAAAAAAGACACCACACAGTGGCATCAGCCCATTCAGGCTGACAGAGTACTATTACTGCCTGTAGTAGTAGTACTGTCAATCAATACTAGAAGTGGGCCTGGAGTGAGGCACAGGATGAAAGAAGGGGTGAGGCTGTGGAGGGAAGGGACAGGGAAGGTCCGGGCAAATCCAAGGTTGAAGGAGGAGAAAGGGTTTCCCCTCCCCCCTCCCAAGGGTCTCCTGATCCCTGGGAAGCTTGACACATGGTCAAATGGATTTCTTGTTCCACGGAAGCAGCCTCTGCAGCACAACCCCTGCAGACTCCTGCTTCCGAGGCCGTGCCCCAACGAGTGCCGCAGGACAGACACCGTGGCTTGCCGGTCATGCCTCCCTTTAAGCCAAAACAACTTAAAATGAATTAAAACTTAAAGAAAACTAGATTTAATTTAATAGGAGTAGAATTTAATTTAATGAATGCAGAAATTAATGCTGGAGATGCAACTATGTACTCAATGAGCCCTCCCCTCCCCCAAACCGCTAAAATAAACAGCAAATTTAAATCAATAATGAGAATTAAAATAAAGGAATTAAATAAAGAACTAAAATAAATAAAACCAGCAAGTTTACATCCCCCCAAGAACTTGCTGTTTGCCGCTCCTCTCCTCAGTGTGCTGTCCGGCACGAGGAAATCAGCCGTCATCCGCTGGTTTCCATGTGGTAGGCCGCAGCCACGTGGAGACCAGGCCGGTGGTCGGCGGCTCTACTCGCGCTGCCGGTCGTTGCGCCCTCCGCCTGATCCGGCGATCGCTTCTGGGCTCCGGAGCCACCTCAAGCGCCCAGCCACTCTGGGGGCTGCGGCGCGAGGCAGGGAAAGCCGCGGGGAAAGCCACGACGGCACCTCAGCCACCCGAAGGGCTTCGGCGCAAGGCGGGACAGGCCCCCGGAAAGGACCCGGGGTGCCAGCCGGCTGCACTAGCGAGGGAAGACTTCTCCGGTCCCCCTCGCTGCTGCAGGTAAACCACCTCCTCTGGGCCGGGAGATTGGGCACTGAGAGGGAGAGAGAGAGAGAGAGAGAGATGGGGGTGGGGGGGAAGGAGCAGGAGCTAAAATTTAAAGGCACAGAGAGTTAAAAATAACAGAGGAAAAAGCAAGGCTAAATTTAAAGTAAAATTAAATTAAACTCAAGTAAATGAAAGGAAAATAACTAAACAAGACTCCCGTAAGCTCTCTGGCTTACTGGAACCCTCCAGCTGCTTGGAAGCTGAGAATACTGGTGCCTGTGGGTGGTGCCAGTGGTATTTATACCGCACCATCATCAAAACGATGATGGGCTCAGCCTCCAAACTGCTGGAAGGGTTGCACAACCCAGAAGAAAGGGACTGGACTGGAGAGACGATAAGGAATTTAATGTTTTAAAATGGGATGGCAACTGAAAACAGTTTGGGAAGTACTATCTTGGGGTTTTCCCATATCTTTTTAAACTTCTGACTACTCTATTTAGCACATCAACCATAGAAAGTCTTCAGCCAGAAGCCTCAAACCATGACTCACTCAGATGTTAGGTAAATTAAATGTAAAACCTCTCTCTGGCCACAAGGTGTCACAACTGTGCGATGGCTGAGATGCTTTTCCCCTTCCCTCACCTTAGGGCCATGTAAATACTGCCTCAGAAGACTCCCTCATCAGCATAATGAGCAGAAGCCAGGCTCAGAAACTGTATCACGGCACATAATGCTATTCACTAAGCTATCAGAAAGATCCAGTGAAAAGTGTTTTCTTTTCTTCTTCAATGTTCTACTATGGTGTAAAATACATTGCTTCCCTTTCTACTATGGTGTAAAATACATTGCTTCCCCTCAATAATGAGGGCTGTATATGGAACTTCCTTTTTCTAACATCAGGAGTTTACTAAACATGTTGACCACTAACATTTTTGCAGATACAAAACAGTGCTTTGGGCTTGTAATTTTGATGCTTGGACACTAGTGCTAGTTCTTTTGCATATGAACCCTTAAAATTCCTAAAATGATGCAACAGCTATCAAATGAACAGTTCTTACTTATAGAAGGTATTGAAATAAATCTAAAATTAAATATTATAATATGGAAAATTATATAAAAAAACACCATGTAAGTTTAACTTTCACAATGCAGATACCATTATTTCTTACTAAAAATGTAAAGCCAGGATATCCAGTCAGCACTTTTGGGACCAGCCAAAAACTATATTTCAGAGAGAGAAGGCAAGAAGAAGGTGGGAGCTAAGGGACATCATGGAGAAGCTGAGAGAGGCTGGGACCCGGTACAGATGGCTCTTCTAATTCGCCCTGGCAATTATCAAGGAGGGGCGCACCATCCGGAGCCACAATCGAGCAGAGGTCTTGGCGGTGCTGAAGAAGCTGGGAATACAGAGTGCTAAAGATTTCCTGACTGAGAGGCCAACAGTGAGCCACAAAGAAGCAGCATGGCAGAGTGTGAAAGGAGGATGGTGTTTGCAGTGACAGCAAACCCCCCAAACTGCAAGCAACAATTTGGACTCTAATGACAGATTGAATGGGGAGGGGGCAGACAGCAGGATGTTTGAGAAGAGTGGGTTATGAGAGTGAGCTCTGCAGCCGCACTAGTGTGGTTGGGAGAAATGATTGTTGGAGGATTGATACGAGTGAAAGGGAGGGGGGCGCGAATCTGTAGAATGCGCGTCATAGGGCGGATGAGAGAGGGGAGATCAGGAAACGCGGTAGGTGTAAGCAGAAGTCTTGGGGAAGATGGGAGGTTTCAAGGAGTGCAACAGAATGGATAAACATCATTTGCTTGATGGAGAGGTGCTATCAGGTGGATGAGGGCAGCGGGAGGGGAGAGGGAGGGGGAAGAGTGGAGGGGGAAGAGTGGAGGGGAAGGGGTGAGGGCTGGGGGGGAGAGGGGAGGGGGGATCTGGGAATGACTAGGGACTTGCGGATAAGGAAAAGGGGGGGGGAGGGAATGTTATCAAATGAAGGAGTTAAGGGTGAGTACATAAATGCCAAAGGGCTGAATGTTCCATGAAAATGCAAATTATTGTTTAAAGTGATAAATAGATTGCATTTGGACAGGAAATGCATCTAAGGTTGAGGGACCATAGGGTACTACAAGATAAAAGCAACCACTGGAGTTATTACGCTTCTAAGAGGAGGGGGAAAGGTGGGTGGGACAGCCGTCCTTGTTCAGGACTCCGTCTCCTTTGAGGAATTGGGGGTTTTAACAGACTTGGAGAAACGATATGTGGCGCTGAAAGGATGACTGCAGGAATAATGTCTTACTATAAAGTGTAGTTACTTACCTGTAACAGGTGTTCTCCGGGGACAGCAGGAATCAGTCCTCATATATGGGTGACGTCAGTGCCAACACTGCGACTTGGTTGTCAGACTGGACCAGTACAGACTAGTGCTGCAACCGATGATGAAATGCTTGGAGAGTCAGAAATATCGCCCAGAGCTTCAGGAGGTTGATCTGCAACTGGCACTCTGTCTGGGGCAACGTGCCTTGGGTGCGGAGGTCCTTGCAATGAGCTCCCCATCCTTGCAGGGAGGTGTCCATAGTAAGGATTGCAGGGAGGTGTCCATAGTAAGGACCCTCTGGGGGTGGGTGCCTGGAAGGGCATCCCGACCTGAAAGTGGTGGGGGGAGTCTGCCAATTGGCGGGTCACTTTATCCTGTCTCAAAGCCTGCCTGTGGCTTGTGTCCACTGGGAGCAGAGGTATCACTGAGCCTCCCTCATATGCAGGCGGGCTTATGTGGACTGTGGAGGCCATGTGGCCTAGCAGGCGGAGAAGGCGGCGGGCGGGCATGGACTGGTGGTGTTGTCGGTGGATGGGATGGATCAGGATGTGTGTATAAGCCTCCTTCAGATCTAAGGAGCCCAGCCGGTCTCTCTGCTGGAGGTAGCAGCAGTGTTCTAAGGGAGAGCATCTTGAACTTCTCCCTCACCAGAAATCTGTTCAGGTTCCATAGACCAGGATGGGACTGAGGCTCCCTGTTTGCTTGGGAATGAGGAAATATCTGGAGTAGAAGCCTTTGCCCAAGAGATGTTTGGGCACTAGCTCTACCCTCCTATCTATGAAGAGGCCTGCGAGCTTGGTGAGGAGCAGAGTCTGGTGAAGGAGAAGCCTTATAGGTTCTCCTGGAAAGAATGAAGGTGGCATCTGTTGCAGGTAAAGGAGGTATCCCTCTTTTACCACTTGCAGCACCCAGGGTTTCGGTGGTGATGAAGGACCACCGGTGGGCAAACAGGGCCAGAAGCCCCCCTGTGGCCTGCTGAGTGCCTCCTGAAGGAAAAGAGGCCATACCCAAGGAGCCAAAAACTCCCTCCGGGCTGGGGCTGGGACCGGTGCCTGGGCCTTAGGCTTGTGGGGGTCATGCATCTGCCCCTTGGACTGTTGCCCCTGCTGTAGGGCAGAGAAGGCCTGGTACTGTGGGACATTACCAAACACTCCCCCTTCTTCCTCGGGAAGAAAGGCTTCTTCCCCGGGGCCTTCTTACGGGGGTGCACAGAGGTCTTCTTTGAGAGTCTCTCCTGGTCAGGAACTCAGTCTCTATCTCAGCAGCCTCGTCTAGCATGTGCTTTCCAAAGAGGTTCTCTCCGGGTAAGGGATATCAATGAGTTTGTTCTGGACTCACTTCTCAAGGTCAGACGACTGCAGCCATGCCTGGTGTTGGGACCCGATGCCCACAGTGGTCAGTCTGGCTGAGTATTCAATGTCATCGTATGCTGCTCGAAACAGAATTTCGAGCACTCCTTGACAGCTGAGGGCAGAGACTTGAACCACTGAAGAGGTTCCCCATCAAGGCCTGCAGAGAAACTGGCAAGCTCCCTCGCCAGTTCCTTTAGATGCATGCTGATGTTCGACTGGTAGGATTGGACTCAGTAAACCAGTATCGAGCCGATAGCATTTAAGCTAAGGGCGTCCAAGGTCTGCGTGTCTCTAGCTGGGGTCACCGATGAGTGAGTCTTCTGGCTCTTGAGTCAACGCATGGCTGACTCAACGACCATAGAATTCTGAGGAAGCTGGGTTTTTTGGAACCCCAGGCTTCGGCGGACTCGGTACATGGAGTCGAGCCGTCTGCTCACAATTTATTTAGACAGATTTGTATGCCACCTTTCCCTTCAATCAAGGTGGTCATGTCACATCACAATTGGAGGGTTACATTTAACATTAGGGTACGTGTAATAATTTAGACAGCACAGTTACGTAACAGTAACATTTAGACAATGTTTAGACAGTATTTATTTATTTATTAACAATTCTTATATACCGCACTATTAGACATCAGCGCGGTTTACATTGAACAGAAAACATCCGACAATTTACATATGTCTGGTCATTACATTTAACAGGAAGTAGAACTTGGAGAAACGGGGTAACTAAATACAATGGTGGTTTATACTATATACATAGGTGGTACAACAGTACATGAAACTGCTTGTTATTTACATTGTGGAGTAGCCTGTTGCGAGGGTCTGCCTGTTTGACCACTTCTGCTATTCGCTTGGGGGTTATGTTCGGAGCTGTCATTGAGATATTTAAGGAAGAGGAAATGTTTTAGCGCCTTTCTGAACTGGCTCAAATTGGGGATTGCTCTGATTTGTGCTGGTAAGGTGTTCCATAAAGTTGGGGCGCAGAGTCGGAAGGCTCTGTTAGCTGTTGATCTGGTGCATCTTGTGGTTTCATTTGGGATAACTAGCATGTTCAATTCTGCTGTTCTTCGCGGACTGTTTGGTGCAAGTGGTTGGATGAGGTTAGAGAGAGAGGAAGAGGTGAGCCCCTTAGCCGCTTTGAATGTTAGCAGTAAAGTCTTGAAACTGATTCTTGCTTGAATGGGGAGCCAGTGTAGCTGTTTTAGAAGGGGTGTCACGTGGTCTCTCCTGGATGCCCCAAAGAGTACCCGCGCTGCACTGTTCATAGCCAGCTGCAGGGGGTTCAGGGTGGACCGGGGGAGTCCTTGTTGTATGGAGTTTGAGAAGTCGAAGTGGGGAAGTATAAGGGCTTGATAAATGGTGCGGAAATCATCCGGTTCGAGTAGCGTGCGTAGGTGTCTGAGGGATCTGATTTTAAAGTACAATTGAAGTAACATTTAACATAAAGGTATTTACTAATGAGGTGTGTTGAATTTGTGTGTGTGGATGGGATGGGTGTGTGTTTAGTTGGCGGAGGTACCAATGCTGTTTCCCACATACGGAGAAGGCGGCACTCGAGAATTGGAGGGATGGGCACTGTGGGGGCCTCCTCTGGAGGGGCCTTGTACTGGAGTATCTCAAGTTCCTCCGTGTGGGGGTCCTCCTCTGCCTCAGTCTTGAACATGAGCATCTTTGCCATGTCCCGCACAAAGTCGAGGAAGGCAATGTCCTTGGGCGGGGAATGGTGTCGGAAGGAGGGTGTAGACAGGTCCAAGGGAACGTCTCAGTGTCGCCGGGTGTCCGGGGACTCCTCGTCTCCCAGTCTGACTCGAAGTCAGAGAAAGAATCCAGGGCTTCGCAGCTCCCATGGTAGGACCCTGAGCCTGAAGGCCCACGATCCCAGGGGACCTATAGTCTGAGCCGCATGCACTCACTGGAGAGGACCAGTATCCCAAGAAACAGGGACTGGGACCTCGTCCTATGCTGATGGGTCTCTTGAAGCGGGTGATGCACGAGGATTGGCTCAACATTGGGGAAGCCTGAGAGGTTGAGGGTCCGGTCATTGGAGTGGATGAACCAGAAAAAACAGACATCAGCACCTGTTTATGTTTATTTTATTTGATAAAAACCGCCTTTCTAAAATAATCAAGGCGGTGTACAATTTAAAAACAATTCAATAAAAGAAGGCCAATGGCCTATGAAAGGAAAGGAAATGTACAATCTCTTAAAAGGACAGTAAGGAAAAGGAAAAAGACAGGACAAGACATAGGTAGGACAGACATCAGGAAGGGAGATGGATGGAAGAGGTAAGGTCACACAAAAGGAGAGGGAACATTGAACGCTAGGGAGAACAAGTGGGTCTTTAGGTTATGTTTAAATGTGGTGTACTGAGGTTCTAGGCGGAGAGAAGAAGGGAGGGCATTCCAAAGTGCAGGACCAGCGAAAAAAAAAGCAGAGGAGCGTGTGGACTGTAGATGAGCACGGGAAGGGGAGGGTAGGGTGAGGCGGTTAAGGTGGAAGGAGCAAGGGGTGTGTCTGGGGGAGTGAAAGTAGAGGAGGTCTGTTAGATATTGGGGGGTGCTGGTGTGGAAAGCTTTATGGACCAGAATTAATCATTTGAAAGTGGCACGGAAGGGTACAGGCAACCAGTGAACACCTGTTGCTGTGCCAGGAGGAGAGTGATACTCACTCCAAGGCCGCCATTCTGGTCTCCATGCCAGATGGCTCTGCAGCCACCGATGGCTTCGGCCTGGCATTGGTTCCAAAGAGGGGAAGTCCTTGACCAGGACGTCCTCCAGGGTCTGAGGCAAGTCGCCTGACGCTGACGACTCCTTCTGGGCAGCTTGTGAGGCCGCTCCCACTCTGACCACTCGGACTCACTGGCCTAATGTGGAATTTACCCACTTTTCCAGACCCATCCTCCCAGGTGGTCTTCAAAGGCTTTGGTCTCTTCTTACATTCAACCTCCGGGGAGTTCCTCTCAAAGAAGCCATGGCCGCGGGACTCCAAGGTAGCCCAAGAATCGAGGGGCACTGAGATACCAGAGGGGGTCCTGGAGTGTGCTATCGCCAGGGATTCTAACGCAGAGTCAGATCTATGGAACAACGTCTCCTATTGCAGCTGGCAGCTCTTGATGGCTTTTGTGGACATGGACTTGCAAAGGTCACAGCCCGAGTTGTCGGGGTCTGGCCCGAGGCAACGGAGGCAGCAGTCATGTGGGTCGGTAACGGACATCATATTACTGCAACAATCACATTTTTTTGAAGCCACTGGAGGCCATGGGGAAAACTGGTCCTTGAAACCGGGCGAGGGTCTGAGGCCTACTGACCAAAAAGGGTGTGAAACGCCGGTAGAGGGACACCTTGAGAAAAAGAGAAAACAAACCCGAGAAGCGACACCGAGGCAAGCTGGCTTGGGGGCGGGAAGAGGAACTGGTACGTATACCAGAAAGGAAAATTTTTAAGGCAAAAAAGAGACACTTTTTTCGGGGAAACGAGACAGACGCCCGGTGGGCTCTGCGGAAAAAAGGAGAGATTGAGGCAAGATGGCACTCTTTCTTTGAAAGCTAGGGAGATGCTTCCACACGGGCTCTATTAGCACCGACATCACCCATATGTGAGGACTGACTTCCTATTTGTTCCCAGAGAATTAGCATATACATCCTGAACTACCAGCAGGGGTAATTTTTTGACCACCTCAGCGTGGAACTTTCTGGTTTTCTGGAGGGTACAGTGGTGGTTGTGGGGGACTTCAATACAGTCTTTTCCCCTAAACTGGACAGTACAGGAGGTCAGTGATGGGGACAGCAAGCCTCCAAATGGCACTTACAAATGCTTATGCATCTCTGGCATCTGACAGATGGATGGAGAGAGGTTTATCCCAAGAGTAAGGTCTACTCATACTACTCCCCATGTCACAGTACATATTCATGTATTGATCTGATTTTGATTCAAATGGCTTTCATGACGGGGCTAGCCCAGATAGATTATGAACCTAATCACATGGTAAGACCATGGCATGGCATGGGTTGAGTTGAATGAATGGGGAGAGCAAGAGGGAGTGAAATATTGGCGAATGAATGATAGTTTATTAAGGGATCAGGAACTGGTGGAGGTGTCCAGAGATATAGAGGAATTTTTTTAATATAAACAAAGGGGGGGAGGTAAAGGATGCAGTAATATGGGATGGCTTTAAAGGCCTATTTGAGGGGGCGTTTCATCAGGTGGGGAGCTTGGAAAAAGAGGACGCGCTGGAATGAGTTGGAGAAAGCATTGTAAACCTTAAAAGGACTGGAGCGCCAACAGGGAATGGGAATGAATGGGAGATTAAAGGGAGAGCAGTCTCGGGTGCATGATCTGTATGCTGACTCATTAGCATTCCAACTTAATGCACCTGACAACATTTTTTTGAACATGGAGACAAGCCAGGGAGGTTGTTGTCTCATAGCCTTAAAAAACAGCAAGCACAGCTAGCAGTTAGTAAAATAAAGATGGAGGGAGAAGGGGGGCATATAGTGATGATGAGATTAGGACAGAGTTTTAGAACTTTTACCAGAACCTGTACAGTGTGCAGGGCGGTCAAAATAGTATTGAAATTGGAAACTACTTGGATTTAGTGGAGCTCCCAAGGTTAGTAGATGAAGATCAGGCCCGGTTGGATTATCCGATCAGTGTGGAGGAGGTGGAACGGGTGATTAATGCACTTGCAAATGGAAGGGCTCCAAGGCAAGATGGACTAACTGCACAGGTGTATAAAAATGTTTCAAAGATCAGCTAGTCCCCAAGCTCCTCCAGATTTTTAATGGAGTGAGGGAAGGTAGAAGCTTACTGGATTCCTTGGGGCAGGCGGGAATTAGCATCCTTTTAAAACCAGGGAAGGAAACCTCAAAATGAGTATCATACCAACCCATTTCACTCATCAACCTGGAAGCGAAGATCCTGGCATGGATCTGATTGATTCAGACCAAACTGAACTTGTCCAAGGGAGATTAGCTGCGGACAACATGAAGAGAATGGTCAACCTGTGTAGGCATGTAAAAAGAGAGGAGATACTGGCAATAGTGGTGGCTATTGACGCCAAGAAGGCATTCGATAGTTGCCCACAAAAACTCCCAGTTGACCCTATGTGAAAAGCAGGTATTGGGGAGTATATTTTGGCTTGGGTAAGAACTCTTTATGCTAAGCCAGTAGTGGCTGTAAAAGTAAATGGGGGGTACTCTTCTTTTTTTGCATTGCATTGAGGGACGCGACAGGGATGCCCACTGTCACCCTTGCTTTTTGCGCTGCCGGTCAAACCATTTGCTTCTCGGATCTGTTAAAGAGAGGAAATCCAAGGAATAAAGGTTCAGGGCCACAAATATGAAATATCGCTTTTTGCAGATGATATTCTCCTAGCCCTGACTGAATCAGAGAGGTCCTTGGAAGGGCTTATGGAGGAGTTCGAGAAATATCACAGAGTATCTAGCTTTAAGGCCAGCATGGACAAAATAGAAGCCCTTAATTTAACGCTAGAAGAAAAGGAACAACAGAGCTTGGGGGCGTGATTTCCTTTTCGGTGGACCAAAGGGCCCGCGCACTACCTGAGGGTTCAGCTGGGTGAGGTTGTATCACAGCTGTACAGAATACATTGTGTATCTCTGTGGCGGAAACTCTTAGAGGACCTCAACCAATAGAGGAGATTTCCGTTGTCCTAGCTGGGAACAATTGCCAGTGTAAAGATGGTGGTCCTACCTCAGGTGCTTTACTACTTCCAGATACTTCCAGTGTGGATACCCAAGAAAATAATAGAAGGGGAGCAGTGTAAGATATTTCATTACATCTGGAACCACCGGCCCCCGAGAGTGGCGCAGCATATATTGTACTGTTCGTGGGAGGCGGAAGGATTAGCAGTTCCCAGTTTATATTGGTACTACAGTATGTGGCAGCTCACTTCTCACATATCTTGTGGTGGCAAGAGGAGAAACTGAGGAAGTGGGTCCAGATAGTTCGAACAGAGGCGCAGAGTTTCCCATTGATATTTAGGCCATGGTTGAAAAAGGGCCGTGAGAGTAATGCATCGTCTATTTTAAAACACATAGACAATCTGTGGCGGCAGAAATGGTTAGGTGGTCGATTGAAAGGGGGAAGTCTTTACTACAACCATTACGACATAACGTAGCATTTCCCCCAGGGTTAGATGACTCTCTCTCTCTAAGAGATGGGAACAATGGGGTTTACATACAGTATATCAGGTGTGCTCAAAAGAGATAATATGCTCATTTGAGGAACTATAGGTGCAATTTGGCCTGTCACGGCATTATTTGTATGGGTATTTGCAAGTGAGACACTGGTTGTCGAGGGGAGGCTGGGATAAGGCGATAACCGAAGGCTTAACAGTGTTTGAGAAAATGAGCTGGTTCCCTTAGGTGAGACGAAAAGGTCTATCTAAGATTTATTGCTTGCTTGTGAAGGCTAATAGTATTGGGCAGATGTCCTTTCAGCGCCATTGGGAGAGGGATCTGGGAATTGCAATGGACAGCAAAAGTTAAATGGGAATATATAAGAGGATGACAGAAAGGCAGGTAGCGTCACGACATGTACAGAACATTTATAAGTTGTTATACCGATAATATCTCACCCCTGTCTGACTCCACCACCAGGGAATTAGTACTAAGAAGCACTGCTGGAGAGGATGTGCAGAAGTGGGCAATTTCTGCCACATGTGGTGGAATTGTTCCCAGTTGAGATCCTTCTGGGAAGCAGTGCAGGATGTAGTGGTTCAGCTTCTCGGAAGAGAAGTAGCATGGGACAAGGAGAATGTGCTGTTGGGCATGAGGGGGAAGGGGTGGGAGGGGAAAAGGGGAGCATTAGTTAGACTGTGTGTGATAGCAGCTATGTCTGTAACTGCTAAACAAAGGAGAACAGCAGGCCCCTATGCTTTAGGTGCCTGGAAAGCTTGTATGCATGGGATCTACCAACTGGAGAAATTGACAGCTGTGAGATGGGCTGAAAGACTTTCAGATTGTGTGGAAACCCTTTATGGCATGGGCAGATCTAGGGTCCACCTAGAGTGGTCCGTTTGTTGTAAGAAATAACTATAGTAATGTGATTTATAGTTTGGTTGTTAAGATGTGCTGAAATTATTCTTCTCCTTTTCTGTTACAAGGCTTTGACTAGAAGAGAGGTCAATGGGAAGGGGAGGGGGATGGTAATAGAGGGGAATGTAGACCAGGCTTACACTGATTTGCTAAGTATGATGTATACTTTGGAAAAGTTAATAAAAAATTTTAAATTAAAAAAAAAAAAAAAAGAAAATCACCAAGGTAGTTTTCTTGGCATGTAGGAAGAGATATTACTAGTCTACTTTGACTTCCAAGCCAATCCAATTAGGATTTGTTTCAATGCTACTCTCTGAATCCTATGACATGGTAGTCTGAAACAGATGTTAAGATCTCAATTTCCCATTCATATTCTTCCCTTTTAATACCTTCATTTATTTAAGCTTGATTTCATGCCCTCTATCAATTCAGGGCATATTACATCTAAAAACAATATTCAGTCCTATGTCATACTAGTGTCCAATCTTTATCCATAAGACATTTATTTATTTAACATTTCTTTTATACCGCACTCTTTATCATCAGTGCAGTTTACAGTTAACAGAACGACTCAAGGACCGCAGGGCACTCCCGAGTTTACATCGAACAGGGAAAACAACTTGGAAAGAACAGGGGAAACTATGTACAAGTTACATGTTGCTGTTGACATGGGCCGTGGCATCCTTTGCACCCTTGCAGAAGTATATTCCTGAGCCAGGCAGCAGGTATTACTGTTGTGCAGGACAGGGTTCCTTCCCGAGGGCTCTTAATGACTCCCCCCCCCCCCCCCCGCGCATTCATTTATTTTTATCTTAAAATGTCATGATTTTACACTCTACTGCATGATCAAAAAAATCACTAAATGCAACGAAGGAAATTAAATGCAATCCCTTACTTTTTTTGTAGCAGTAGGGCTGCTGTCTGTACTGTGAACTGGGCTAACTGTAGGGCTCCTCTCTTCTAGAGGAAGAAACTTTGCCATGTAGACATTATAGTCTAAAAACATTTTCTGTCGAATACTTCCAGTCAGATCCTTTTGTTTGGACTGTGGCATGACATCTTCCAGGCTTCCTTTACTGCTGCTCCGACTGTGCGTGAAGATTCCAGACTGGCTATTTTGCCTACTGTGTGTTAACAAAAACCCTAAATGGAACACAGAAAATTAAAACAGAACTGAAGAACAAAGTGCTTTGTGAAAATCTCCATACCGTTGTATATTTGTCACATTCTGCTTTTTGAAAAATACAATTCAAAATGCATTAAAGTAGAAGTTTATTTCAGGGATGTATACAACATACTCTACACTGTCAACATGCAGCACTACCAGCCATGAGTCATTCAGGATAAGTGACTACCAACTTTGCACAGCAGAACGGTGAAATGTGTCCATTCATCTTAGCAGAACGTTCAAAACTCTTTCAAGTTGGCTGGAGACCATCTGAGGAATGCAGTCTTCAGGGTCTTGTCACAGATGGTGAAATTAGACTTACCTGCTAATTGTTGTTCCTTGAGGATTTCCAGTCCAGTCCCACACCTCTGGGTAGTGTACCTCCTCCAGCAGCTTGGAGACTGAGCATGTCATCTTTTTATGACATCAGCATACTTAGGCAGCCGGCACCACCTACCAGCTCCCAGTAACCTACTGACAAAGCAGACTCACAGGAACCACAAATTAGTAGTTAACTGTCATTCCAACAAGACATAATGAAATTACCTGTAACATTGAACAAGGAACCTAGCGGGCAAAACAGCTTACCTGTCCACCACCGCAGTAAGGGTTGCAGCCTACAACTCTTATCAATGATGGCTGTCTATCCGAGGCTCCAACGCCACCACTCTACCGGACCTGTCTTGACATGCTGCTCCACTTCAGGCCCGGCTCGTACTCGAGTGGGTTCCGGGACTGGACTGGAGATCCTCAAGGAACAACAATTAGCAGGTAAGTCTAATTTCACCTTCCTTATCGTCTCTCCAGTCCAGTCCCGCACCTCTAGGATGTATCAGAGCAGTATTAATCAGGGAAGGGACCTGCGAGTCCTGCCTGAAGTACAATCTTGCCTCCCTTGCCACCTGCACATCCAGAAGGCAGCGCTATGCACACCTGTGCAGCGACAACCACGCAGACACCCTACAGCCATCCCCCTGGCAAACTAAGCCAGAAGGACATGGTTTATGCACTTGTCACATGAGTCCCCAGCTCCGCTGGCACACTCCGCTCTTGTAACCCTACGCTGATGCATTTGCTTCTCTGATCCACCTAGAGACAGAGGCCTTAGCCACAGAAAGTCCCTTTCGCAGTCCTCTCCAGAGAGCGACCACCAATTTTTGAAAAAGAAAACTGTCCCTTTTCTTTTTTAAATTCCCCTGCAAGATCCCCCCAGACTTCCAGGAAACAGAGCTACGGGTCTGCCAGCTCCCCAAGACCGCAAACGTTATCGGCAGATGTAAGAAAACCACCGAGACCACCGCTGGCACTATCATTGAGGACACAGGAGACAGTACCCCTCTTCCATGGGGATGGAGAGAAGATGCTCCTTACCAACAATGCCTGGAGCTCCAAAATGCTCCCAACCAACCAAATTGCCATAAATATCCTGTGAAGTATCAAATTCTTCACAGTGCTGGTCCAAAAGCTTAAGCAGCGGCTCCGAATTTCCTGACAACCCCAAACTGAGGTCCCAGGGAGGAACACCACCATCCGCAACAGAGAACGGAGCTGCCTGATTGCCCGAGGACATCCGGGTGAGCTCCCAAAAACACCCCCTGTATTCTGCTACGATAAAAGGCCAATGCAGGAATCCTGCCTCCTCAGGAGCTACTTTGCAAACCAGGCCTCAAAAAAGGTTGCCACACTCTGGTATAAGACTGTGATAGCCATATAGGCCCTTCCCAAGGAAGCCCTCACTGACGCTGAGTAGCTCCGCTTTCATCACCGAGCCCTTTCAAATTCCACTAGAGGGCTTGCCACTGGGCCCCGTGTCCAAAGGTCGGCCCAGATTGGCAGTCGCCATGGCTTGTCCGCTGTCCGATGGAGCCAATCCACCTAACCAGAGTGCCCCTGGCCACCCGGGGGGGGAAGCAGGATTATGCCTTCTACTGAAGAGCCGGCTTACGTTGGCCATCACAAAAGACAACAGCGCCTCCATTAGTAGCGTGACATCCCGGCGCCTTAACCGGGCATAGACGTTACTGTGATCGTCCTTTTCCTTCAAGTTTAGCCGACCTCAACTTACACAATCCACCATCTCACCGTACTCACTTGCAAGTGGCTCACTATACCAGCCCAGCTGCCTTCGGCTATGCTTTCGAGGTGCACCCTGCCGGTGCCCTCGACCACTGATCTAGGCCCCCATGGTAGCCTTTACGAAAAGGGTCGCACCACCCAATCCCCCTGGCAAAAGGAGAAGGGCCCGCAGAACCAGCAGGACTGCCCTCTTCCCCAGACTGTGGAAGGGCCAGTCCCACTCCTCAGAGTCCTCTGCCCCTGAGGAAATTGATTCCCTAGAGAGCTTTCCAGCCCGCTAGGCTGCCATCTGTTATCCATTGCAGTGACTTCAAAGGCATCAACCACTGGGACGCAAGCTCCCCCTGAGTGTGCTCCGGGTGGCCTGAGAACCGAGTAAACTCCATGCCAGAGGATCCTGGTGGTGGGACCCTGGGCGCAGTAACATCCCTTGCCAAGGGACGCCTGTAGGTGCGAGCCCCAGGATCCAGCCCGCTGTTTGCCGCTAAGGTCCCCAACAGCTAAGGCCACGTCCCGCTGCCGGCTGTTAACTATAGGGGGAAATCTTCACCCCCTGCCGCTGGTTTCGAGCCCTCTTCTGCGAGAGGACTGCCTCGCACCTTTCCGAGTGGAAGCAAGCTCCCAGGCTGTATAGTTCCTGTGTTGGCACCAGCCGACTCTTGGAGTGTAGAGGACTTAGCCAAGGCCCTGCCGGCACTCTACTACTGCCATCTTGGCCAACACCCTCCCTTGGTTGGATTTCGCCTATATGTGCCAGTCGATGAAATAAGGCTGAACCAAAGGTCCTCCTGGTCTAGTACTGCCTTCACCGCTACCATTACCTTGGCAAACGTATGCAGAGCTGCCACCAGGCCAAAGGGCATAGCCTGGAATCCAAAGGGGCCCCTGGGCCTCACAACGCAGAGATCCAGATAACCTCCGTGGTGGCTGGTGCTGCGCCAAAGAGCCACTGCCCGCACGAGTGAGGTCAAGAGATCATCCTCCATGTGAAAAGAGGCCTCCATAGGCGGCGGCCGACCTATTTGAGGCCCAGAATGGAACTTCAAATGGAGAAAAGACTGGCTTTTCATCTCAAACAAGAGATAGTGCTCCCGACCTTCTTCCCAAGGCCCCACGCCGACCAGGCGTCAGCGGCTCTCCACACCCTCGGACTGCAAGCAGGCCCTCGCCTTCTACTTGCAGCGTACCCAGACTCACCGCAGGTCTGACAGACATTTTGTGACCTACAATCCCAATTGGCAGGGGCAAGCAGTCACCAAGTGCACCCTCTCAGTTTGGGTGGCGGACTGCATCACTTTTGCCCATGCGAAGCGGGTGTCCCTCTGGATCAGAGTCACCTCACACAGGGTCTAAGCCAAAGCGGCCTCAGTGGTTTCGCTGCGCTCTGTTGCTGAACATGTAGATAGTCATGGCTTAATGGGAGACAGCCAACATGGCTTTAGACAAGGAAGATCTTGTCTTGCTAATCTGTTGTTTTTTTGAAGGTGTGAATAAACAGGTAGACAAAGGTGAGTCGGTTGATATAGTGTATTTGGACTTTCAGAAAGCATTTGACAAGGTCCCTCATCAGAGACTTTTGGCAAAACTAAAAAGTCATGGGATAGAAGGCAGTGTACTATTGTGGATCAGGAACTGGTTAAAAGATAGAAAGCAGAGGGTAGGGCTAAATGGCCAATTTTCCCAATGGAGAAAGTGGTGTACCCAAGGGATCTGTGCTGAGTCAGCTGCTTTTTGACATATTCATAAATGACCTTGAAAAGGGAATAACGAGTGAGGTTATCAAATTTGCAGATGACACAAAACTATTTAAAGTTGTTAAAACCCAAGAGGTTTGTGGAAAATTGCAAGAGGATCTTGATAAACTGGAAGACTGGGCATCAAAATGGCAGATGAAATTTAATGTGGACAAGTGCAAAGTTATGCACCTAGGGAAGAACAACCCAAACTATGATTACACGATGTAAGGTTCTACATTAGGAACCACCACCCAGGAAAAAGATTTAGGCGTCATTGTGGACATCATGTTAAAACCCTCCGCTCAGTGTGCAGCGGCGGCCAAGAGAGCAAATAGAATGCTAGGTATCATAAGGAAAGGAATGGAAAATAAAACAAAGGATATTAAAATGCCTCTGTATCGTTCCGTGGTGCGACCGCACCTTGAATATTGTGTGCAATTCTGGTCGCCGTATCTTAAAAAGGATATAGCGTTATTATAAAAGGTACAGAGAAGAGCCACCAAAATGTAAAGGGGATAGAAGGATACCCCAATGAAGAAAGGCTAAAAAGGTTAAGGCTCTTTAACCTGGAAAAGAGATGGCTGAGAGGAGATATGATAGAAGTCTATAAATTAACGAACGGAGTGGAACGGGTAAACGTAGATCAATTGTTTATGTTATCAGATTATAGAAAGACTAGGGGATATGCAAGGAAGCTACAGGGTAAACTATTTAAGACAAATAAGAGAAAATATTTTTTCACTCAACGTGTAATCAAACTCTGGAATTTGTTACCGGAGGATGTAATAAAGGCTGTTAGTGTAGCTGGGTTTAAAAAAGGTTTGGACAAATTCCTGGAGGAAAGGTCCATAAACCATTATTAAAAAGGGACCCGGGATATCAATCCTTGACCCAATACAAGCATTGTGGAACCCGTGTCTTTTGGGGAAACTGCTAGGTATGTATGAGCTAGATTGGCCACTGTTGGAAACAGGATACTGGGCTTGATGGACCTTGGTCTGACCCAGTATGGTATATCTTATGTTTATTTATTTATTTAATTTTCTTATACAGTCAAACCTCGGTTTTCATGATTAATCCGTTCGAAAAAGTCTGACTAAAACCGAAACGTATGAAAACTGAAGCAATATTTCCCATAAGAAATAATGTAAATCCAATTAATCCGTTCCAGACACCCAAAAATATTCACAAAAAATACATTTTATAGAGAATAACTATATTTTTACATACAGAAAACAATGAGAAATAAATATAAATGACTAATGAAATGGATAAATGAACATTTAACATCACTGAAAGCAAGCTAAGTACAGTACTGTACAGTACGGTATGTTAACATCTGGCCTTAGCCACCCCTGACAAGCTGCTGTGCCCAGCTCTCTTCGGAATCACATTGAATTCAGTCCATTAAAATACCTTTACATTATCTGCTCAATGCTTCAGAATGGCAGAAAATCTTAATGATATAGCTTCAGACGTACCCTGCAAGAGAAAGAACTGCCTCCCACATTCATGCAACATCTCCTGCTTACGTTGACAGCTTTTCTTCCCTGCTACTGGGACAAAATCTCAGTCAAAAGACGTTGAAAACCGAAGCAATGCATGAAAACCGGGACAAAATCTCAGTCAGAAAAGACGTTGAAAACCGAAGCGTATGAAAACCGGGGCAAATGAAAACCGAGGTTTGACTGTATACCGCATTCTTTATCATCGGTGCAGGATGTCTGCACTGGACTTACAATATAACAGTGTAGTAACAGTATAACAATGTAACAGGGGGTTATGTACAGGTATGAGCAGGGTAAATATATACAAATAGATTAACATATGCTAAAGAATAGCTCAATTATTTACATGTTGGCTTAACTAAGTGAATAAGTATCTACTTGTTGGGGGGGATATGGGTCTGGTCGACTTGGATTCAGTCTTAAGTAGTTGTTGCTTGAGTGTTCTTATGCCTTTGCAGCCATGGGTCCATAATCTCCTGCAGAGAAGTCACCGCCAGTCATCCCACACTGCCTGTGTCGCTCCCTGTGCTTCGCAGGGAGACCTTAAGACAGACGGCGTGAGAAGGCCCTGTGACCTCCAACCCCAAACCATCAGGGGCAGTCTCCGAGACCCCTCGGTACAATGTGATGGGGACCTCACCAGGAGAAAAAGACCCTGCTCTTGCAAACTGGCCTCTGCCTGCACTCTCTGTGCTCCAGTGTGATTTCTTTAGGCCCACAGAGGGTCTGCGGTTGCATAGTCTTGTCTCGTCCCTCAAAACCCTTGGTCTCGAGGAGAAAAATGGACCCTCTGATAAGGCACAAAGCATACGAAGCGAAACAAACTGAAATCTCAAACATCGGGCTTGACCCTGTGCTGGGGCTGAGGAACGCCCAAGTTCCTGCTTACCCTCGGTAGGAGCTCCCTTTAGGCCCCCCCAAACTTTCAACAGTTTATCCAGCTCCTCCCCAAATAGCAGCTTCCCCTTAGGCAGAAGCATACCTAACTGGCCCCTGGAGTAGATATCTGTCGCCCAATTCCGCAGCCGCAGCCATTGTTGCACAGTGAACACTAGGGTCCTGCCCTTTCTGGAAAACCTCTGCGCAAAACAGAGGGGTGCGGGCTATGGCTTGCCCATACCCATGGCCGAAGCAGAAGCGCAAATGTTTCCAGCCTCCCCCGGGGGCTCTAGGAGAAACGCTGTCCCACGACTCTGGCCATGCCGCTGCTATGACCGGCGTAGGGGGAACTATCCACTGGTTCCAGACTTTCCTAGATGCAGCACAGGCATGTCCCACAAGGGCACTACAGACTCACGCTCGCTAAGACCGGGCAACAATACTCAAAAACAACTTCCACCAGGCATCCAGTTTGTACCTATTTGAGCTCTGCTGCTCTCAACCGGGAAGGCCTTTCCGGACACAGCCACCAACCCGGCTTCCACCTTTAGGGAACCTAACAGCTCCCTCTCCCATTCTGGCAAGGGACACAGACAAGCTACAGTCCGAACCCCCCCCACCAATCCTGCTTCAGGGAGTATCCCAGGCATCCTGAATCATCTGTTTGAGTACGCCCCAAAAGGAAAATCATAAGAACATAAGATATATATTTCTCACCATACTATATGTATAATTTCTCACCATACTCCATGAATAATTACTCTGTAATTAGTTACTCCTGTTACCTCCAGGTTATCTCGTCCATGTTCAATGTAAAAACTCAATTGTCATGTGACATTGCAGTATGTTTTTTGTTCAATTGTAAACCGCACTGATTTTAATAGTGCGGTATATAAGAGAAGTAAATAAATAAATAAATATGCCATACTGGGTCAGACCAAGGTCCATCAAGCCCAGTATTCTGTTTCCAACAGTGGCCAATCTAGGTCATATGTACCTAGCAGTTTCCCCAAGAGACACAAGTTCAAACCTCTTGCAGTTACAAAAATGTCTTGAAGGAATGGGCCTTCCAGGGTGTCCTCCTCCGGCCGCTAACCCGCCTATTGCATGTCTTAGGGACCCCAATATAAGGACTGCCAGCTCCCCTAAGTGGAAGAACCAAATTATGCGGGATTCCTACATACTATTACTACTACTACTGAGCATTTATATAGTGCTACAAGTCGTACTCAGCGCTGCACAGACATGTAGGAGACAGCCCCTTCTCATCAGAGCTTACAATCTAGTCAAGACAAATACAGAAGGTGTAGGCAGGGACAAAGCAGGGGAAAGAAAAAGGAGGCGATCAGGTGAGTCAAGGGATCAGGTGAGTCAAGATCCAAAAGCAGCAGCAAAGAGGTGAGTTTTCAGCCTGGATTTGAAGAGGGTTAGAGAAGGTGCCTGGCATACAGACACAGGTAGTTTGTTATTTATTTAACATTTCTTGTATACCGCCTTTCATGATATCAAGGCGGTTTACATTGAACAAACTGAAATTACATTGAACAGGGCATTATAACTTGGAGATAACTATTTTACAGGGAACATGGGCTATGGAGAGTTAAGTGGCTTGCCCAAGACCACAAGGAGAACCTGTGGGACTAGAAACCCCAGTCCTTCCGGCCCAAGGTTGCTGTCCTCTAGTGGGATTTGAACCCCCGACCCTCCGGCCTGAAGTACCTTGCCCCAACCACTAGGCCACTCCTCCACAGGCATAAGGCACAGCAAGGTGAAAGGAGCGAAGTCTGGAGTTAGCAGTAGAAGAGAAGGGCACAGATAGAAGCAGTTTGCTAGAAGAGCGGAGTTACATGCCCGAGAACTCCCCTTTTTCGAGCCCCTCTGGCTCTGCTTCCAACATCACCTCCTCCCAGACCGAGAGAAGGGATCCTGCGTTCTCCCCCAGATCATTGACTGAGCCACACCTGGCCGAGACCAACCCCTCCTCCCTACAGAGGTGGAATAGGTCCTCTCTCTTCTATTTCTTCCTCTCTCTTTTTTTTTTTTTTTTTAAATTTGCATTCTGACCCGGGGGAAAGGGGCATCTGATTGTTGCCCTGACCTGCAGAACAACTGGTGCATGAGCCTGTGGAACCCGAGAGAAAGACCTGAGAGAAAGACCCCTGAACTCCTTCTCGGCCGAGAAAACCTGGGGACCTGAGTGGGTTTGGAGAAGCCGGGTCACTGCAGACCTATTCCAACAGCAGGGGTACTGACCCAACCGGTCCTCTCCTCGGACTACCGGACTCCCACTGTGCACGGCATCATCTTGTAAGACCGCATCTGAGCCCTCTGTCATGGCTGCTCCAGAGTGGCCCCCTGCAGCTCCTTCTCCAGTGTCTGACTCTTGTAGCCAAGATGGGCCTTCTGCGAGCCCTGGCCTCCAAGTCATTCCCGAGGAATCAAGGGCACTGAAAGAACTCTAACTCAGTGAAAATTAAATCAAACATGAATTAAATAAATTAAATGAATTAAAGCTAGATTAAAAAGTCCAGGGGGATCTATCTCGCATGAGGGTTAGAGTAAAGGCAGCAGAAACCTGTTTCCTGTCCCGCACACCCTGAAGCGGGCAGAGAAACTCAAAAAACCCTGGCTACAGCTCGATTTCCTCATACGCCGGGTCCTGGAGAAAGAAAAACAGGCAGGCCGCAAGATCTTCCCACATTGCTGCTAAGAGACGGCCATGCGGTCCTAGGCCACGCACCGAGACCATGTAAATGAACTGCGAAGAGAGTGTCCTGGCCGCAGTTAACCAATGCGCCTCTCTCTCGCCCTCTCCCCCTGACAATTAAAGCATTTACTCACAATGGCTGCCTCTTCATTTGCTCTCCTACTCGCGCTCAGCCAACAGTCACTGGCCTTGGCACTGAGGGGAGAAGGAGGGAGATTCGAGGAGGGAGGCCCGGGAACCGCTTCATCCGCTTTCACCTTTGACTAGCTTTTCTCATCTGCACTGCAGACACACCGCGGTGACTCCTCATCGGGTAACGGGTTCGGGAGCCGCCAGTACCTCCGGACCACTCACATCCACCCCAGCCCACTCCTCCGAATTCCTGGAGGGGGGGGGGGGGACTCCTTAGTCAACTACTTCATGCTGTTATACCTAAACTATATCTGTAGAAATCAAATCAATCCAAAAGGAAAGCTCCCCTCAATTACAGACAGAGAAAATAAAAGACTAGCCTAAACCTATGCTCCTAATCATCCTTTCAGTTAAGTCCAGCACCCTGGCTCACTACCTCCTCCAGCTGCTTGGAGACTGAGCATACTGGGGGCTGGTAGGTGGTGCCGGCTGCTTAAGTATGCTGATGTCATAAAAAGATAACATGCTCAGTCTCCAAGCTGCTGGAGGAGGTACACTACCCAGAGGTGTGGGACTGGACTGGAGAGACGATAAGGAATTTCCATTAGATTCAGGTCTGAGTTTTGACTGAGCCACTTGAGGACATTCACTTTCTTTTTTCTGAGCCACTCTAATGTTGCTTTTTGCTTCATGCTCAGGACCACTGTCATGTTGAAAGAAGAATCTTCTCCCTACTCCCAGATCTATGGAAGATAAACAGGTTTTCCCCTAGGATCTGCCTGTACTTTGCACCATCCACCTTTCCCTCCATTTTCATAAACCTTCCTGTACCCTCTGTTGCAAAGTATACCTACACCATAAGGCTGCCACCAACATGCTTTACTGTAGGGATGATATTAGCAGGGCTGGCCCATCCACACTAGGTAGGCTAGGCGGTCACCTAGGATGGAAGACCTCTGTGGGCAGCAGACCATGTGCTTTGGCATACATGGCCTGCCGCTTCTGACCCTCCTTCAACAGGAAGTTGTGTCGGAGGGAAGTCAGAAGTGGCAGGCCATGGGTGCCGAAGCACTTGGTCTGCCATGGGCCACTGCCACCTCACCAAGCCAAGCTGTCCAACTGACAGAATCTGTGGCAGCAGGGGGCAGCACTGCAGCCGGGGCTTCTGCCTGGGGTGGAAGAAATCCTTGGGCCGGTCCTGGCTGTACCACCTCTCTCCCCACCGGCACCGCAGATTCAGTCTTCAGGGGCGGGGGGGGGGGGGCAGCTCGGCAAGGCAGCAGTTAAAAAGCAGCGGCTTTTTGCCACCACTGATTCCATCTGGGAGGGGACAGTTCGGCTCAGTGGCAGCAGTTTAAAAGCACCACCGATTTGGTACCCGCAGCAGGCCATGTTTATTGTTTATTGCTCGCTTGGTATACTGTGCCTTCTAATAGCATGGTGGTGTACAATTCAAAAAAAAAAAAAAAATTACAAAAATCAGACAGAAGAGAATGCCATCTACAGACAGGAAAGGTAAACATTCATAACAAAGCTAGAAAGGAGGACAGAGCAGGGGAGGTCAGGAGTCTGGGGAGGAAGGTCAAAGGTGGAGCAGAAGAGGTGCGTTTTGAGTCTGGTTTTAAAGTGGAGGTAGGAAAGTTCTGAGCGTAAATCAGCAGGCAGTGAGTTCCAAAGGGCAGGACCAAGGTAATATAAGGCGGAAGAGCAGGTGGACTCAAGGCAGGTATGTGAGGGGGATGGTAAATGAAGGCAGTTGGTGTGCAGTGAACAGAGGGCCCAGGGGGAGGGGGGCATGCAAGCAAAGAATATCAGATAAGTAGGTAGGAATGCCAGTATGGCTGGCTTTATGGACCAATGTTAAATGTTTATATTGTGTACGATATTTGAGGGGGAGCCAGTGCAGACAAATAAGGAGGGAAGTCACATGGTCAAAACGTATGGCAATTGTAATAAGGTGGGTGGCGATATTTTCAATAAGTTGTAAGCAAGTAAGAGAATACCGAGGAAGACTGAGAAGAATGACATTGCAATAGTCAAGTTTAGCAATAACCAAAATCAGGAGAAGAGTGATAAGGGAAGGGGGTGACATGAATGGGAGAACAGCACAGATACAGTGGAGTGAGAAGAAGGCCCGACAAACCAAGGATGAGAGGTTTCCCTGAAAGGTAAGGGAGAAGTCCAGGATCACCCCAAGGTATCAAAGGGTGGTCACCAAAGGAATCGGGCCAGAAGAAAAAGTGGGGGCTCATGACAGAGAGGTATTGGAGAGGAAAAACCAGATAGCAGCTGTTTTAGAGGGGTTCGGGTGTAAAATGTTATCAGAAAACCAGGTGGAGATGCTAGAGAGACAAGTGCTCAGGGGAAGCATATCAGGGGCGAGGGAATCTGTGTGATGAATGATGATTATGTCATCGGCATAGTAATAAGCTGAAAGACCATGTTACTGAATGAGCAGAGTGAGAGAGATCAAGAAGATGTTGAACAGAAGAGGGGCCAGAACTGAACCATGGGGGGGACAACTGCAGGTAAGAGAGAGAGGGTGAAGAACATGATGGTGGGGAGTGACATAGAACAGAGAAAAACAGATGACACAGGAAAGAGCGGAACAAATGGTGAAACAGTTCCATGAATCCCAAGGTCGTGCAAATGGGTAAGGAGGATGTGATGTCAACAAGGTCAAAGGCCGACGAGAGATCCAAAGAGACAGCTAGAGAGAAACTACCGCAATCGTGGGCCTGGTGGATTTTGTTCAAAAAAGAAAGAAGAATAGTTTCAGTGCTATGCCCTGTGGGAGTGCAGTGCGTGAGTGGTGTCAAGATAGGAAAAGTTGAGAGAAGACAAATTTCTCAAGTACCTTGGAAAGAAAGGGGAGAGTAGAGACAGGCTGAAAGGGTGCGGTGATAGAGGGGTTGAGAGAGGGGTTCTTCAGCAAAGGCCAGACAAGGGCGTTTTCCCAGGAGGGAAAGTTTCCTGAAGAGAGACTGTTAAGCATAGAGAGTATCAGAGAGGAGAGCACTAGGGATGGTTCAGTGAGCCACGCAGAGGGAATGGGGTTGGAGGGGCAATTAGTCTTATGTGAGGAGGACAAGGCCTTAAGGAGTTCAGCACAGGAAATCAGACAGAAAGAGGAGCATATATAAGGGCAAGCAGAGGAGGGGGTGGGAGGGAACAAGGGGGAGGAAGAGTGTGGAGACAGGGGTGCTGGGCAATTAAAGGCAGAGCGGGGAGAGTGAACCTTGGTCTGGAAATACTGAGAGAGGACGGTGGGACTAAGAGGGGGAGCATCAGGGGGCAGAAGGCTGGATGTCCTAGTCTGAAAAAGGGAGGATAGAACAGAGTGAAGTTGGCGAGTGGAATTGGGTGCAGAGGATATGAGATTGTCATTGAAGGCGTGTTTGGCCTCATTAAGACAGTAACGATAATGATGATGGAGATCTTGAAGAGTTGGAGGGAACTTGGGGAACGGTGTTTACACCATTGGCTTTCAGCATGGCGGAGGTGGGATCACAGGAGGCAGAGGCATGGATGGTACCAAGGTTGGGAGGGTTTGAAGGCTTGCAATGGGGGTGGAGAGGGGCAATCTGATCTAGGGCAGTAGTTAATGTGGAAAACCAGAGCTCAACTGGGAGAGAATGAAAGGTGTCGGGGAAGAGGAAATCTGATGAGGGAAACAAGTGGAGAGAGAATGGAAGAGGGAAGAACCAGGGGAGGGGAGGTGGGGCAAAAACGTAAGGAAGGATCAAACAAAAAAGAGCTGGGAGACTAAAAAAGAAGCATGAATGATCAGACCAAGGAAGAGACAAACAGGCAAAAGAAAAAGGGGTGATGTTACTGAGAGCCGAGGAAGAAAGAATAAGATCTAAGATGTGATTGGCAGAGTGTGTAGGGAAGGAGATATGCTGTGTGAAAGAGAGATCCTGTAAGGTAGTGAGAAGGGCTCTATCACAGGGTCTGGGCGAGTTGGTGAATGTTGAAATCACCTAGTACCAGGAGACGTGGGAAGTGAAGTGAAACTTCTGAGGGGGTCAGTAGGAGAGGGTCACCAGAGATGAGAGCAGAGGGAGAGAGGGATATAAAAAAAGGAGGAGATTGAAGAGGGGGGAAACTATTCAGATGTAGCAAGAGGGACTCGGGGCAATGAAGTAATGGAGACGAAATCTCAGACACCGGAAGGGGGGGACTTGAAGAGAGCAGCCATACCACCCCCAATGTGACCCATCTAGGGAGTGGAAAAGGACACGAACCCAGGGCGAAGGTAATGGTTAAGTAGCGACTCATTTTCTTCCCGCAGCCAGGTCTCCGTGAGGAAAAGGGCATCTAGAGAGTGCTGCAAGAGAAGATAGTGGACTAGATGGGTCTTAGCACAGAGTGATCGGCAGTTCAGAATGGCAAAAGGCAGATGAAAAGGAGCAGGAACAGCTGAAGACAGGAGGAGAGGTGCAATGGTGAGGCATGGAAGTAGACTGGATGGACAGCGGCCATGAGGGAAGAAAAGGATGCAAGCAGCAGGTTGGGGGTGCCAGCCACAGTGAACCGGAAGAGATCCCATCTGGGAGGAACAGGTGATGGCAAGAATGAAAAAACAACAAAGAAGGAGGAAGAGAGTACAGAGGGAGGACTTACCCAAGAAAGGGCGAGAAACCCAGGGTGAGAGCTTTCTGACTGAAAGTCTCTGGGCAGGGAAACAGGAGTTGCTGGAGTCACCCCAAGGGGCTCGCCCAAGGAGCACACCCTGCTCCTTGTGTGTGCTCCTTTGGCGCACGCCACCATGGTGTGACACACCAACAGAGACTCTCTTAAATGCGGGGTCCAATTATCTGGAAGGCAGGTAGTGACTGGCTATTGATGTGCTGAACCTGGTGGAACGCGGCCGCACCACTTTTGGGAAGGCGGGCAGTGACTGGCTATTGATGTGCTGAACTTGGGGAGACAGCAGGGATAGAGAGCAGCAATCAGGAGATGCAAACATACATACAGCAGCAACTTCCTGTCGGAGGGTGGACGGAAGTCCGTCACCCTAGGCGGCTGCCTAGCGTATGGGCTGGCCCTGGGTACTAGCAGGGTGATGTGTTACATTGGGTTTATGCCACCCCTACTTGCTTTGCATTAACACCAAATGCTCCCATTTTGTCTTGGATCACAAAACATTCCTCCACATGCATGCAGGCAAGTGCTCTTTGCAAACGCTATGTGGCACATATGGATTTTCTTCAGCAGTGTCTTCCTTGTCATTCTCCCATACAGGCCATGTTTGTGGCTTAATCTTGAAATTGTTGAGATGTCAACATTTCCTTCCCTTCCCCCCAGAGACCTCTCTAGTTCTTTTAAAGTAAAGTAAAGTAATGTTAAGTCTCACAGTGGCCTTCCCTCAGCAGTTTCCTTTGGAGGGGCAGCCTAATTGAGGCAGCATTTTGGAAGTGTCAAACTATTTCCACTTTACAATGATGGACCCAGCAATGCCCCAAGGGATATTCAGATACATTTTCTCATAGCCTTCCTACAATCTGTACTTTGAATAACTATTCCAAAGTTCTTTTGGCAGTTCCATGTTTGAAACGTTTAGATCTTCATTTCAAATCCACTTTATATAAACTGAAGCAACTAGATTCTTCATTCAAGTGTATTTGAGTCATCTCAGCTACCATGACTGGATATACCTGGGTTCTATTTAAGAGTCTTGTTAAAACAATTTTTGGAACTGGGGCTACTTTGAGCTTACTATGGCAAAGGGAATGAAGACATGCCATCAAGACTATTTTCTTATTCTTAATTTACTTTCTGAATATTTCTATAATTATTCCTTCACACTGAAAGCGTAGAATATGTTGCATAGATCAATGAAGCAAACCCCCACTTTACTAAATTTTGACTTTCATGTTTCAGACAACAGAATGTGAAAAATGCAAAAGGGTGTAAAGACTTTTACAAGGCCCTGTATAAGACCAAAAGGAAGCAAAAGAGATAAGAATTAGGCAGATATTTTGAGAACATTAGACCTGCAAATAAAAATAAATTAAAAAATTACATCTTTAGATAATTCGTCACTAAAATGCCCATATATGTAAAATTATTCAAACATCACCTTTATAATTAAGTCATAATAGCAATGAAAGCCAATTGGGTACATCAGGATACAAACATCTACTCCATTATCTTAATTAGTCAATCAGTAAACTGAAAAGGTCATGGTGACTACAAGTGATTGCTATCATTTTCTATACTAGAAAACATAGTTACTCACCTGTAACAGGTGATCTCCAGGAATAGCAGGAATCCGTTTTCACATATGGATGACATCAGTACTGACGAAGCCTGCGCGGGCACGTTTCCCAGTGTCCAATAGGAAAGCCTTTGGGAGCAGTCCACTGCGCCTGTGCATCTGCCTTCCTGCCTTCTCTCCTCAGTTGGGTTTGTAGCTGAGGGATAGAGGAAAAAATAAAATCTACTCTACAACTCCTAGGGGAGGAGGGTGGGTTGTGAAGACTGATTCCTGCTGTTCACGGAGGTCACCTGTTACAGGGCTCTTCAACCTTGAAAAGAGATGGCTGAGGGAAGATATGATAGAAGTTTATAAATTAATGAATGGAGTGGATGGGTAAATGTAGATCGATTGTTTACACCATCAAAATGTAGAAAGACTAGGGGACATGCAATAAAGCTACAGTGTAACCCATATAAGACTAATAAGAGAAAATAATTTTTTTACTCAATGTGTAATCAAATTCTGGAATTTGTTACCGGAGGATGTAGTAAAAGCTGTTATTGTAGCTGAGTTTAAAAAAGGTTTTGACAAGTTCCTGGAAGAAAGGTCCTTAAAGGGGACCTGGGAAATCCACTGCTTATCCCAGTACAAGCACTGTGGAACCTGTGTGTTCTGGGAAAACTTCTAGGTACTTGTGACCTAGATTGGCCACTGTGGGAAACAGGATGGTGGGCTTGATGGACCTTGGTCTGATCCAGTATGGCATATCTTATGTTCTTAACTATGCTATCTCTAGGAACAGACAGGAATGCAGTCTTCACATATGGGACTCACTAGCTCCTAGGTACCAAAACTGGCATGGAGGAGAGCAGTGTGAGCCCTGAGGCTTAATCACAGGGCTGAAGAGTGTGAACACAATGTGGCCCTCTGGACTCTATTCCAGTCTGCTATATAACCTCTAATGGAAGTCTGGTCTCTTGTGGAAGTCCAGGACGGAGGATAGGAGTTGAGTTCAGGACCCAAAAATGTGCTGGAGTACAGCTTGGCCAAAGACAGCGTCCTAAAGGGAATCCCTGTCCAGACAATGTGCAGCGAAAGCATGAATGAAGGACCAGGTAGCTGCCCAACAGATCTTGTCAATAGATACCGAGCAGACGTTGGCAGGCAACTAAGGTTGCCATGGCTCACACATTATGAGCAGTGACGCGACCCTCCATGGAGGGTCCTGCTTATGCATATGCAAAAGAGATACAGTCTGCTATCCATCTAGACAGAATCTACTTTGTCATTGGCAGACCAAGATGACTTGGATTAAAGGAAATGAATAATTGAAAGAATTTTCGGTGAACTTTAATTCTATCAAAGTACTAAGCCAGCGCTCTCTTGCAGTCTAAGGTGTGTAGCACTGTTTCCGCTTGAGACACATGTGGTCTCGGAAAGAAAATCGGTATTACCAACTGATTCAGATGGAAGGAGGAGACCACCTTCGGAAGGAAGTGTGGATGGGTACAGAGGGCCACCTTGTTATGATGGAACCAGGTATAAGGCAAATACGCCACAAGACCCTGCAGTTCACTGATGCGGCAAGCTGATGTGACGGCTTTCAGGAAAATGACCTTCCACTAGAGAAACCTCAATGAAGCAGTCACTAAAGGCTTGAAGGGAGGCTTCAGAAGTTGAGCTAGAACCACGTTGAGGTCCCAAGCCACCGGAGGCGACTTAATGGGTGGTTTGGACAGCAGGAGACCCTGCATAAAGTTTGCTACTAAGGAGTGTAAGGAGATATGCTGCAATGGCACTAAGAGGAACTCTCACTGAGTTGGTCTTAAAATCCGCCAAGGACAAATGGAGGAGATATTGAAGAAGGGATTCCACCAGCCAGGAAAAGGAATCAATGCCCTTTGGGGAGCACCAGAGGACAAATCTTCACCATTTAAAGGCATAAGATCGGCTGGTGGACTGTTTGCATGATGCAAGCAGAATATCCTTGACCTCCTGTGGCAGGTTGAGGTCAGCAAATACTACGTCTTCAGCAGCCATGCCATGAAGCAAAGGGCATGAAGACTGGGATGGAGAAGCATCCTTGGTCCTGAGAGAAGAGTTCAGGCGCACATCTGAGTCTGAGGGGTTTGAGTCTGCGCCAGGCAAAGGAGCAGAGGAAACCACAGTTGACAGAGATGAAGAGGGGTTATGAGGATCATGGAGCCCTTGTCAGTTTGTAACTTGAAGAGCGTTTTTGGTATCAAGGGGATAGGTGGAAATGCATAAAGCAGGCCCTGTTCCCAATGGAAAAGAAAGGCGCCCGAGGCCTGTCCGTGCAGGGGCAGAAGCCGTGAACAGAACAATGGAAGTTGTGTGTTCTGTTGAGTGGCAAAAAGATCTATGAGTGGGGTTCCTCAAGTTTGGAAGATCCAAGCAGCAGTCTCTCGATATAGGGTCCACTCGTGTGGATGAAGGATACGGCTGAGCCTGTCCGCAAGGACTTTGAGTTTGCCCGGG
This sequence comes from Ichthyophis bannanicus, assembly GCA_033557465.1. Taxonomy (NCBI): domain Eukaryota; kingdom Metazoa; phylum Chordata; class Amphibia; order Gymnophiona; family Ichthyophiidae; genus Ichthyophis; species Ichthyophis bannanicus. The sequence continues at coordinate 198,449,451 of CM066041.1, read as the reverse complement.
AGATACACTGCTCTGAGGTGAATGTGATGTGCAATAGCAAAAAAACAGAGGCGAAGCGCTTCATGACAGAGGGGATAGGATCCTGCTCCTCCCTCTGTTTGTTCACATAGAACATGGCCATCTGGTTGTCTGTTCTGATTAATACCTGTTGGCCCTGAAAGTTGGGGTTCAAAAACCCGAAGAGCATTTGTTAGGGCACGCAGCTCCAGTAGGTTTATCTGTAGCACAGATTCCAGTGGTCTCCACAGACCCTATGTGGTCAGGTTGTTCAGATGTGCTCCCCAACCTAGTTTGGAGGCATCCGTTGTCAGTGTACATAGAGGTGGAGGCATCTGAAAATGTGGCCCGTCAAGTAGGTTCTGTGGGGAACACCATCAGTGAAGAGACCTGATTAGTTGAGGAGTGATGTGTATCTTGTCTTTGAGATGCCACTTTGCTTGGGTCCATTGAGAAGACAGAGTCCATTGGGCTTGCTGCATGTGTAGGTGAGCATAGGGAACTACATGGACTGTCAAGGCCATGTGCCCCAAGAGTAGCAGCATTTCTCGAGCTTTTACCTGACTTTACTGCCGTATGTTTTTTATGACCTCAATGAGGCGGGCCGAGCGATCCTATGGAAGGAAAGCTCGGGCATTCTGAGTGTCCAAGAGTGCTCCGATGAACTCAAGCCTTTGGGTTGGAACAAGGTGTGACTTTGGGATGTTTAGGACAAATCCTAGATTTTGGAGCATGGTGATGGTGCGATACAGGGAGTTTTACCTCCTGAGGGGATTCTCCCCTGATAGCCAGTCATCTAAGTAAGGGAAGATGAAGATTCCCAAAGTGCAGAGATAGGCTGCAACCACTGCCATGCATTTTGTGAAGACTGGCAGTGCGGAAGCTAAGCAGCACCCGGGTATTGGTAGTGGTTTTGCTGAAACCTGAAACGCAGATACCATCTGTGCTGAGGATGGATCAGTAAGTGTGTGTATGCCTCCTTTAGGTCTAGAGAACATAGCCAATCATATCTCTGGAGGTATGGGTGAAGAGTTCCTAGGGAAATCATTTTGAATTTTTCCCAGACCAGAAATTTGTTTAGGTCCCTGAGATCCAAGATGGGCCTGAATCCTCCTGTTTTCTTTGTAATGAGAAAATATGGAGAGTAGAAGCCCATCCCTTCCTGAGGTGGAGAAACTCTTTCTATGGCACCGTGAGATAACAGGGTGGACAACTCTTCTTTCAAAGGTGTGCTCTGAAGGGGGTTTGTGGGATAGCCCCATGTGAAGCCGGTGGGTGGTAAATTTTCAAAGCAGATACCCCATCTTTGGACGATGTTGAGAGTCCACTGTTCTGAAGTGATGAGATGCCATCTGTGGGCATAGGAACATTCTGCCTGCTATGTTCAGGGGCTGGGGACCCTGCAGAGGCAAGTGGCGATGCTATCTAGGAAGTAATTAAAAATTAGGTGCAGGTTGTGCCTGCGTGGCTGGTTGGGGCTTAGGAGCCTTGGGTTTCTTGGGTTGGCGAGGGGCCTGCTGGCGCTGCTGAGGCTGGTTAGCAGTTTCAATCTCAATGGCCTTTTCTCTCCAACCCTTTCCAAAAAGATTCTCTACAGTACATAGGATATTAGCCAACTTGTCTTGTATCCACTGTTCAAGATCTGATGCCTATAACCAGGCCATCCTTTGAGCACCAATGCAGATTGCTGAAGTTCTGCTGGTTGATTCAAAAGCATCAAAAGATACCTGGTCAAAAATTGAGATATTTTGACCTTGTCTGATAAGTGCTTGGAATGCACTTTGCTTATCATCTGGAATGATGGGAGTAAACGTCTCTAGATCCCTGGTGACATCCTTGAGGAACATGCCCATGTAGAGCATGTAGGAGGTAATCCTTGAGGTCAGCATGCATGCCTGAAAACATCAACGTCCAAAGGCATCAAGTGATTCTTTGAACTCTTTATTCAGCTCATGGCCAATTTCACCACCACCGAGTGGTGGGGAAGTTGAGACTTCTGAAAGCCTGGATACTCTGGAACTCGATACATGTATCGAGTCTTTTGTGACTGACGGAACTGTGAGACGAGCCTCCCACATGCAGAGTATAAGATCCTGTAAGATATGCTGCAACGGTAAAGTAGCCACCTTTTTAGACGTAAGAGGGTATTGGAGGATCTCCTTTCCTATCAGTTCCTTCTCCGAGACCACAGTGATCTGCAGCCCTGATGCCATGTCCCAGATGAATATTTGGAAAGACATGTCCCTCTGGTGGGGACCAACGTCGCTCTTGAGGAGGCGACGGGTCTGAAGGAATGTCTGGAAGGTCTATAAAATATTGACCCCCCCCCCCCTTTTTGTTATATGTTGCACTGCTTTGACCCGGTGAAAAGCGGTATATAAATGCAGTTAAATAAATAAATTAAATAAATAAATAAATTGGGAATCCTGAGATTCCTCATCAGTATCGGAAGACGTGGAGTCAGTGTCTGACAAGAAGTTGAAGTATCGGCAATCCTGCATTTGACCCTGATACTTCGTCATTGTCAATGGTGTATCAGTAGCTATAGCTGTGTCAGCCGGTTCGGTACTGGTGTTGTCGGTCAATTGCAACTGAGGCATCAGTCATATGAGGTCCACCGATGTGGGCTCAAGGGCCGATATCGGGGCCGATAACGTTGGCTGTAGGCAGGGTGACGAAGCCTGCACTGCTGGAGCTGTCGATACCGTTAAGTACCAAGGCTGCCAGGAGTGCTGCCAAACTCCTCTTGAGAGCCAACATGCGCTGGTCCAGGGAGATGGATGATGTCTGGGTGGAGTCACCTATGGGGCTTTGAGACACCGTCCTAGAACATGGAACCAGTAGCTCTCCAGAGGTCGATTCCTTGGGAGTGTCCCAGAGCCCCTCTTGTGCTTTGGAGGACAGGTCTTCCCACCGGGGCTGTTTAGCTGGCTGGTCTGCATCAGAAGCACCCTTCAGTGAGTCTCAATGCTGATGGTGAGACTTTCCTCTTAACTCTGTATCGACTTTCGATGCCAATGTCTTAATCCTATGTTTAGACTTTGACGAATTTGACGAGACCTGAGACCCATGCAATGTCCTCGATGATGTGGAAGCCTCTGAAATCGAGTCCGGACTGAATAGCGAACTATGCTGTCTGGCTCTATTCTGTAGGCCTCTCTGTCATTTGCTGGCACAAAGGATAAGACTTCGGTAAATGGTCAGGGCCCAAACATTTTAAACATCAGTCATGTTTATTCATGACTGATGTTGTACCGGAACATTTGGTACATTTTTTTTAAATCATCAACAGATTTTTCCATGTCTGAGGTTATCTTCAGGAATGAAGAGAAAAATGTAGGCCAAAGGCCTAGTTATTTCCAGTCTCTTTTAGTTTGCAGTAAATACTGAAAAAAGAAAATAAAGAAATTTTTTTTAAAGTTAAACCGAAAAATAATATTGGGGCTGGTGTTTGACTGACAGAACCGGCATCAAGGGAAAGGCAGAGCACAGTATTAAACCAAAAAAGAAAAAATTTTCGGCGGTGACAGAAATGTACAACCTACTTTCTCTGCGGAAAACAAATAACTGAGGAAAGGAGTTGGGAAGGCAGATGCACAGGCGCAGTGGATTGCACCCAAAGGCCAAAGGCTTCTTATTAAATGATGGGGAGCATTCCTGCGTAGTCTCTGTCGGTACAGACGTCACTCATATGTGACGACTGCACTCCTGCTTGTTCCAGGAGATCCTCCTTAGTTTTTAATCAAAAGATATGTATAATTCTTAAGGTCAAAATGAATGTTAGAAAGAGTAGCTGCCTACCTGTAACAGGAGTTCTCCATAGACATCAGGGATATGCAGCACACTCTGAAGGAGAAGTCTCCGACTGAGCCTGAGTTGCCCGGATCTCCCATAGCTAAGAAAAGCTTTTGCTTATCTGAGCATGTATGCCTGCTTCCTGCCTGCTTGGCTCCAGAGAATCAGTTCATATCAGAGCAAAGGAAAAGAACAAAAAAGTCCATGGATGCTGTGGTGGATTTTGAGCCCACGTAGAAAGTGAAGGATCTTGAGCCCACGTAGAAAAAATCCACCGCCCATCTCTGAGCAGAAGGAATGCTGTGACATTGCTGTTGAGGGGATGGTGGGCGGGTGAGTGTGGCTGCATACCCCTGCTATCTACTGAAAACCCCCATTGCAGGTAAGCAGCTATGCTTTCTCCCGAGACAAGCAGGGGGATGCAGGCATACTCTGAAGGCAAGTTCAGAGCTGAGGGCCGCCTTAGAAACTGAGTTCGTTTTCTTTGGTGTTTTTTCTGGTTTTGTTTTTTGGCAGCCCAAATGGGAGTCGGGTGGAGGAGACTGATTAGTGATTGCAAAGGACGCTTGTCCACAAGCAAAATCCTGTGCAGAGGAGCAGCCTAGGCTGTAGTGCTTGGCAAAGTATGGAGCGTCATCCAAGTTGCAGCTTTGCAAATATCCTGGGAAGAGACAGTTACCAGGCTTGTGATGAAGGTGGCTGTGGCCCGAAGGCTGTGAGGGCCTATGTGCCCCAGGGACTGCAAGGTGGCCTGCTCGTAGCAGTAAACAATGCAGTCTGCTATCCTGATAGACTCCAGGGCATTCCTGAAGGATTCCATTGCAAGCAAGGTAATACTCTGCCTGAAAGCTTTCAAAGGGGTTTTGGTGTTCTTTTTAAAAGTTAATTCTTAAAGGGATTTGGATGTTCATTTTTAAAATCTAAGCCTTTTTTCTATACTGCAAAGCCTACTGACTATGTTTTTTGTTTGTGGTGTTGGGCAAAGCTGTCAGTTAGGGTTCATAATCTTTGTTCCAGCTACCCATTCACAGCTAACTCTTTGAAGCCACTGACCTCATCAGGTGTTAGTGGGCCCTTGATTAGCTTACTAAGCAGTTAGGCAATACTGTATAAGGGTCTACAGGGCCTTTCAGGTACTGCCATTCCTGACGGACTCCTTTGCAAGCCTGAAAGCTCTCAAAGGGGTCTTGGTGTTCATTTTTAAAAGCTAATTCTTAAAGAGGTTTTAGTGTTCATTTTTAAAAGCGAAGGCCCAGATTCCATAAGGCAGATAGAGGGCCAGCACATCCTGCTGGGACATGCTATCCCACTATCCACCTTGCAGGTATTCTGCCTCCGTCCTCTGCTGCACACAGAGCTGCTTGCGTGAAGCAGGGAATGGGGGCATGCTGGGGTGGAGAGTGGGAGGGCCCTGGGTGGGACCAATCCCTGAACGTACATGGTCGATTCCGCTCACAGCCCTGTACGTCCAGGAGTCGCTGGGGGACGGCCTGTTTATTCCACTTCAGAGGTAGGATAAGCCCCGGCCACCCCCCCCCCATCCTTCCTGGCAGCACCCCCTCCCCATAGCATGAGACAGGCCAAGGTGGGTCTCTGCCGCCCGATCGAGCCACTAGCCACCCCTGTTGAGGTTGGACGGTGGGTATCTGGGCGGCCATATGGAGAGTCATGCCGCAGGGAGGATGACCCCATGGTGTTGCTGGGGTGGCCGGGCCATCTCCAAGGCCCCGATCCTGCAAATGTGGGAGCATCTTGCTCCCATGGGGCAGAATCGGGCACTGACGACACCAGTCTTCGTCAGGGCCGTCCAGACGGCCCGGACGTGCCCCATATTGGATTGGGCTCTAAGTCTTTTCTCTATACTGCGACGGGGGAATTTTTGTTTGTTTGTTTTTTGTTTGTGGTGTTGGAAAAAGCTGTCAGTTAGGGTTCATTGTCTTTGTTCCAGCTATCCATTCACAGCTAACACTTTGAAGCCACCGACCTCATCAGGTGTTAGATCCCTCCTTACCCACCCTGGCACCCAACCACCCCATGTGAGCATTCTTGCTTTATAGGGCAACTCGCCAATTAGCTACAAACAGGGACATAGAAGAGCGCTATTAGAGCACACTTAAAAGAGGTTAACCTTTAAGAAAAAAGTGTGCTCCTTTGACAACTGAGGAACAGGTAGGGACTTTGGTAGGTCTCTCTCTTTTACTTCAACAGGTACTGAAGCTCCATCAACTAAACAATGACTAGGAAAAATCATATTGCTAAAGCTGTTGCCCCCGTTACAACTTCTGCCTCTGTCCAGACAGAGATCCCAATACCAGTTGAAGGACCAGTTCCATGTGCAGGATGCTTGCATGCTAAAGCTCTCAGGAAACAAGTGGAAGAGCTCAGAGAAGAGTTGGAGAGGCTGAAAAGCATTCAAGACAGAAGTACATTGATGAGATAGTTCTTGAAACATTCAAGCTCTCCGACAGAGGATAAGATAGGAGGATACAGAATGAAGAAGGTTGGACACGAGTCACCAGAGCCTGCAGTATCAACATTCCAACTCCTCCAGCCCTTGAACTGAAGGACCAGTATGCAGCCCTGGAAGCGGAGGAGGTGGAAACACCCTAGGAAAGGGAAGAATCACAGCTCATGCACTCCAAAGTTGCAGAATCAGTCACCACAATGAAGCGAAGGGTAGTGGTGGTTGGTGACTCTCTTCTGAGGGGTACTGAGGACTCCATCTGCCAACCAGACTTGATGTCCAGAGAGGTGTGCTGTCAGCCAGGTGCCAAAATCCAAGATGTTACAAAGAGTTTGCCAAGATTCCTCAAGCCTACTGATCGTTATCCGATGTTGCTCATCCATGTTGGCACAAATGATACTGCCAGGTATCCCCCTCAGAGTGTATCAAAAGTGACTTTATGGCTCTGGAACAAAGGGTGAAGCAGATAGGTGCACAGTTGGCTACTAAAATCGTTAGTGGTCTTCATTATGAAGCATATGAGGACAAACTTAAAGATCTTAATATGTATATAGAGGAAAGGCAGGATGGGGAGATATAATAGAGACATTTAAATACCTCTATGGCATAAATGCACAGGAGAGTCTCTTTCAATTGAAGGCAAGCTCGGCTATGAGGGGACATAGGATGAGGGTGAAAGGGAATAGACTCAAAAGTAATATGCGGAAATATTTCTTTACAGAAAGAGTGGTAGATGCATGGAATAGTTTCCCAGTGGAGGTGGTAGAGATGAGGACAAGCATGGGACAAACACAGAGAATCTCTAAAGGAAAAAAGGGTACTATTGTAATTGATAGATTATGTGGTCTTTTTCTGCGGCATGTTTCTGTATTTCTATGAAGAGATGGTCTGTTTGGAGGCTGATCGGCCCGGGTTATTGGAATTGAACATGAGGAAAAATTGCGAAGAATGACAGTTTTCCTTGGTATGATGGAGGTAGTAAATGAAGGCTCTTCTGCAATCCAATGTATGAAGAGCCTATTCCGGGGAGCCTCGATAGGTTCGGAAATAAGGCAGGGAGAATAAGGGGTTGATTGAGGTGGAAATCTGACACCACCTTAGGAAGAAATTTGGGATGAGTCCTACGGATGGCTTTGTCATAGAGAAAATATGTGTAGGGAGGATAGTAAACCAGCGCTTGCAGGTCTCCTATCCGTCTGGTTGATGTGATTGCTACCAAGAATACCGTCTTCCAAATAAGAAATGAGGGAGGTAGATGCCATGGGCTCGAAGGGGAGAGGCATTAACCCTGAGAGGATGATGTCTAGGTCCCAGGCCGGTACCGGGGAGGGGGAGGGGGGTGGCGAACCAGAGGCTTGAAGTTCAGAAGTCCATTCATGAATCTGGATACCAGAGGGCGCGTTGAGACGGGTTTCCCGTCGAGTGCATGGGAAGAGGCTATCGCTGAGAGGTGATATCGGACCGAGCTGGTCTGCCGTCTGGAGTTGGAGAGATGACGTAATTAGGTGAGGACATGTGGTAGAGAGCAGCGTACTGGACAGAGCTTGAGACCTCACCCAAGTGGAAAAGCTTGACCACCTGCAATTTATTTATTTATTTGGTTTTATACCACACTATTCATGATCAGCACAGTTTACAAAATAACATATTACATGCAACAGTTAACCTTGAACATATTACATTGAACAGATTCATTGAACATGTGAACAAGATATAAAACAATGATACGAATCCTATGTGGCCGGTCTCCATGAGGCTTGCACGATGGCAAGGACATCTTCTGGTAGAGAGGGATCATGTCTCAGGTCCCCTGGAGTCTCCACACCAGGAGAGAGAGATTCTTCAGGTTGGGATGCTGAAGGCGGCCTTAGTGCTTTGTGAGAAGGCCTAGATGGATCCCGAGAGGGATCAGAGGGGTCTGCAATAGGGCGAGAAGGTGAGGAGCTGAGGAAACCAGAGTTAATGGGGCCACCGTGGAGCTATAAGCATGAGTGAGGTCTGGTCCTGCTTTAAAGGACGGATTATCAGAGGAAATGACAGAAAAGCATACAGGAGACCCAAGGACCAGTCCATAATGAAGACATCGGCCCTCCTGTAGTATGGAGAGGGACATAAAGAGTAGAAAGTCTCGCACTTGGTGTTCTCAGAGGAAATGAAAAGGTCCACAATGGGTTCTCCCCATGTGTCCAAGATGGTCTGAAGAGTTACGTTGTCGAGGACCACTTGCGCGGGACCAGCTGGCAGCCGAGTTTGTCGGCCAGAAGGTTCTGAGACCACAGGAGGTAAGTTGCTCGTAGAGTTGTGCCGATGGAAAGGGTGAAGGCCCAGAGTCATATCGATTTGCGGCAAAACTGGAGCAATCTTGCGCCGCTCTGCTTGTTGATGTAAAACACGGAGTCTTGAATGTCCATGCATACTAAGACAATTCTGTTCTGGATCCAGTCTGAAAAGATAGTAAGGGTGTAGAAGATGGCCCTAAGTTCCAAAATGGTGATGTGCAGGGATCATTCTCGAGGAGATCTTGCATTGACAGGCGCTGAAGGTGTGCTCCCCAACCATGTATGGAAGAGTCTGTTGTGAGGACGAGGTGATGTGGAGGCTGCTGGAAGGGGGCAGCCATCAGCCAGGTTGGATGGTGTTGCCCACCAGCAGAGGGTACTCCGGAGTATGGTCCTGCTTGGCCTCCACAATGGCAGAAGGCAGCGCAGGGACTGGGAGCACTGGCACCAGTTTAACTGGAGGTGCCATTGTAGTGGGCGTACAAGAGATACAACGGGAATGCAGGCGGCCATATGCCCCAGGATCTGCAGAAGCATGCTGGCCGATGCTTTCCAATGGGCAGCCAGAGATCTGCTGAGGAGAAGCAGGGTCTGCACCCTTTCTGGCAATAGGAAGGCTGTGCCCAGCTGGGTATCAATGCATGCCCCTATGAATATCAGCTGCTGATGCGGTAGGGGCTCAGACCTCTGGACATTAATTAGGAAGCCCAAGACCTGAAGAATGGCCAAAGTCGCTTGGATGGAGTGGCAGGTCTCTTCAAGGGACGCCCCCAAGAGGAGTCAGTCGTCGATGTAGGGGTAAACGCAGTACCCTGACTGCATAAGAAGCCAGCGATAACTGCTATGTATTTGGTGAAGACTCGAGGGGCAAATGAGAGTCCGAAGTGGGGGACTTTGAACTGAATGGTCATTCAAGAATTCTAACCAAAGCTATTTCTAGTGCTGTAGGTGGCTGGGAATGTGAGAGTGTAAGCATTCTTGAGATCCAGGGATGCCAGCCAGCCATGTCGACTGAGCAGAGGGAGGATGGAACTGCACCCAGTCTCCTGGTACACTCATCTCATCCCACTGTTTTCAGTACCATCTTTACGCTGATGATTTTCAGATCTACTTCCCTACACCTGAAATCTCTCCAGCAATCCAGGCCTGGATCTCTGCCTATCTGACATTGCTACCTGGATGTCTCACTGCCGTTTGAAACTGAGCTCCTTATCTTTCCCCCTAAACCCACCTCCCCCCTTCCTCCCTTCTCTACTTCTGTGGATAACAAGAGTTATCCACTCTGTGTCTTCAGCTCGCAACCTTGGGGTCATCTTTGACTCCACTCTCTTCTTTGCACATATCCAACAGATAGCTAAAACCTGTTGCTTCTATAACCTTGGCAAAATTCATCTCTTCCTTTCTACACACACTACTAAGACACTTATCCACTCATTAGTCACCTCCTGTCTAGGCTACTGCATCCTCCTCCATGCTGGTCTCCAAATCATCTCTCTCCCCTTCAATCTGTTCAACTGCATGGCTAATCTTCTGCCAGCCTCGTTATGCTCATATAACCCCTCTCCTCAAGTCACTTCACTGGCTCCCTATCCGTTTCTGTATCCAGTTCAAACTTCTCCTACTGACCTATAAGTGCACTCATTCTGCTACTCATCACTACCTTTCCTTTCTTATCTCTCTCTACACCCTTCCTGGGGACCTCCACTCTTCTGGAAGATCCCTTCTATCTGTGCCCTTCTCTACTACCGCCAACTCCAGACTTTGATCCTTCCACCTTGTTGCTCCTTTTGCCTAGAACAAACTACCCGAGTCTGTGCATCAGACTTTATCTCTGTCCCTTTTCAAATCCAGGCTAAAACCTCACCTCTTTGAGGTGCCTTTTGAATCCTGATCCACTTCGACTCTTATGTATTTTCTTACGATTCCTCTTGACATTTCCTTGTTTTCAACTGGTTGTGTTGACCGTCCTAACTAGATTGTAAGCTCTGATGAGCAGGGACTGTCTTTTATACCTGTCTGTTCAGAGTTGCGTATGCCTTGCAGCACTAGACAAATTATCAGTAGTAGTAGTAGCAGATGGAATCGAGGAAGTACATCTTGAACTTCTCCTTTTTGAGGAAGAGGTTGAGGATTGGTCGAAGTCTCCCCCCCCCCCCCTTCGACTTCTTGGGTATGAGGAAAAATGTTGAGTAGAAGCCCTGACAAATCTCATGAGGGGAGGGGGTGGGGGGGGGAAAGAACCATTTCTATGACATTGTTTCAGAGGAATTGCTGGATTTCCAAAGCCAGTTGCGAGATGTGGTGTCCCAGCACTCAACTGACACTGGGGATGGTGTTGACAGGAGGGAGCTTGCAGAAATTGAGCTTGTAGTCACTGCGGATGATAGCGAGGACCCAGTGATCAATGGTGATGGACTGCCAGGCTTTCTGGAAGAACTGGATGCAGCCTCCCACTGGTAGATATTTAAAAACCAGGGTTGGGCTTGGGATTGGAGGGTTGAGGAAGGAGTCAAGACTTCCTTTCACAATGACAGGGGCGTTGACTGTAGGGTTGAGTCTGGCTGCGCTGCCGTGGTTGCCTGGAATAGGGTTAGTACTGTCGACTTGGGTAGAACTGCTGGAAGTACTGATACGAGCGGATAGCAAGGGCTCAGCTGGCTGAGCAGCCAATTCTCTGACTGTGGAAGAGTGATCCTTGACTTCTGAGACAACCTCTTGTACCTTGGAGCCAAAGGGGGTACTGCCCTGGCAAGGAACGTCAGCAATATGGTCATGGAGATCCTCCCTAAGCCCTTAAATGTGCAGTCAGGCTGTGTGTCTAGCTGATATGGCTGTTGTGACTGAACATGGTACAGAAACATAGGATGTTGTAAGTTGCTCGAACAATGTAATAGAGATATTCATGGAGCTCAGTTACGAACTGGACAGGGTCACTGGAGGTCAAGTCATCGAAGTGAAGGAGGAGGTCATGATGGTAATGAAGCATCTGTAACTGATGAGCCAAAGTGCACATGGCTAAGGTGCTACTTTGGTAGGTCTTACGACCCATGGCATCCAAAGTCCATTGCTTTTTGCCTGGGGGCATTTGTGAAGGTGGTTTAGAGCCCTTGGACCTCTTCAGTACTGCCTCCAAAATGATAGACATGTGGGAACTGCTGATGTTCAAATTCCGGTGCTGGCAAAAACTTTTTATTTAAGATCCAGGCATTGGGTCGTGGCGCTGCCCGACGTGGGTGTTTTCCAGACAGTTGTCTGAAGATCAATGAGTATCTGGGGCACCGGGAGGGCAGGGACCTCCTGGGGATGCCACAGGCTTAAAGGATGGACCGAAAATCCCACTTATTGGTGGGAGTTTGGGAAAGCACAGTTACTTACCTGTAAAAGGTGATCTCTGGGAACAGCAGGAATAAGTCTTCACATATGGGTATCATCGGTACCGACGGAGCCTGCGCGGGAATGCTCCCCAGCGTCCAGAAAGAAAGCTTTTGGGAGCATCCCACCGCGCCTGCGCGCTGCCTTCCCGCCTTTCCCAACCGCCTCTCTCCAATTCGAGTTTTAAAGCTGAGACAAAGAGAGAGAGAGAGGAAAGGAAAGATAGATAGAGAGAGACAACTCCTAGGGGAGGTGGGTGGGTTGTGAAGACTTATTCCTGCTGTTCCCAGAGATCACCTGTTACAGGTAAGTAACTGTGCTATCTCCAGGAACAAGCAGGAATGAGTCTTCACATATGGGGACTCCCCAGCTAGAGATGCCAGGGAGATCCGCAAGGTTGTGAGTCCCTGAGAAGGGCTCTACCTCCCCCCATGGATCTCGGGCATCCAACCAGGGATGGGGGGTAGGAGTTGATTAGGTATGGAACAAGTGTTTGAGAACAGCCTGACCAAACAAGGCATCCAGGCGGGAGTCCTTGTCCAAGCAGTAATGGGCTGTAAAGGTATGAACCGAGGCCCAGGTGGCCGTTCGACAGATTTGGTCGATGGACACAGAGTTTAGATGAGCCATAGAGGCTGCCATTGCCCTCACATTGTGAGCTGTGACATGGCCCTCCAGAGAAAGGTTCTTACTCTGGTAGGCAAAAGAAATACACTGAGCAATCCAATTTGACAGTGTTCTCTTAGAGACTGAAGTCCTAAATGAGAGGGATCAAAAGCAACAAAGAGTTGAGAGGACTTTCTATGTTGCTGTGTCCTTTGTAAGTAAAAAGCGAGCACTCTCTTACAATCCAGGGTATGGAGATTTCTCTCTGCACGTGATGCATGAGGTCCTGGAAAAAAGACAGGTAAATACACCTCCTGGTTCAGATGAAAAGGTGAGACCACTTTAGGCATAAAGTGTGGATTGGTCCTGAGGACTACCTTGTCATGATGGAACCTTGTGAAAGGAGGATTAGCCACCAAGGCTTGCAGCTCACTAATACAGCGAGCTGAGGTGAATGCAATAAGAAAAATAACCTTCCAGGAAAGGAATTTCAAGGAGGTAGTGGCTAAGGGTTCAAAGGGTGGCTTCATAAGCTGACCAAGAACTAGATTCAAGTCCCATGCCACTGGAGGTGGTCTAATGGGAGGTTTAGTTAAAAGAAGGCCTCTCATGAATCTTGCAATAAGAGGATGAGAGGAAATAGGCTGTCCATTGAGAGGCTTAAGGGATGCTGCAATAGCACTCAAATGGACTCTTACTGAATTTGTTTTAAGGCCTGCATGGGATAAATACAGCAAATACTCTAGTAAAGAATTCAGAGGTATTGCAAGGGGGTTAAGAAACTTATCTGCACACCAAATGGTGAATCTTTTCCATTTGAAAGCATAGGAACGTCTAGTGGAAGGCTTTCTGGAAGCATGAAGGATATCCTTCAACTGCTGAGAAAGATGTAAATCTTGAAGGTCTAGGCCTTCAGCAACCAGGCCCTGAGATGAAGAGACTGGGGATTTGGGTGCCATAACGTTCCCTCCTCCTGGGACAGGAGGTCTGGAGCAGATCCCAAGTCCAGGGAGGGAGCTTGAGAGAGATGCAGAAGTAGAGGGTACCACACTTGGCGTGGCCAACGTGGTGCTATGAGGATCATAGACCCTTAATCTCTCTGAAGCTTGAAAAGAGTATTGGGAATTAGAGGAATGGGTGTAAAGGCGTAAAGGAAGCCTTGACCCCAGTGAAGGAGGAAGGCATCCTTGGCCTGAACTCCCTTACACGGAATTCTGGAACAGAACCGGGGAAGTTTGGCATTCCATGGACTTGCAAAGAGGTCTATGTCCCAGGTTCCCCAAATTCGAAAGATTCTGGCTACCTGGTCCATATGGAGGGACCACTCGTGTGGAAGCAGAACTCGACTGAGTTTGTCTGCCCAAGAGTTTTGAACGCCTGGAAGATATACTGCCAGAAGATGAATTTGATGCTCTCTGGCGAAGGCACACAATCTCAAAACTTCGTTGCAAAGCGACAGAGAGCCAGTCCTGCCCTGCTTGTTCACGTAGAACATGGCTAGTTGGTTGTCCGTATGGATGAGGACTGTCTTGTAGCTGAGCAGGGTGTGGAAGACCCTGAGAGCTAGAAAAATTGCTCTGAGCTCCAAGAGGTTGATATGCAGAGACGTCTCCTATGGAGACCAGATGCCCTGGGTGGAGAGATCTTGTAGAGAGCTCCCCAACTCCTTGGAGAGGCATCTGTTGTAAGAGTTGCTTGGGGTAACAATTGTTGAAAGGGGGACCCCAGCAACAGATTTTGAGTGGACTTCCACCACTGGAGAGACCAAAAGAGGCGACTGGAGGTTGCTATTTTGTCTGATAGGCACCCTGATGCCTGGGTCCATTGGGTGGATAAAGTCCATTGAGCTGCCCTCATGTGAAGGTGAGCATAAGGAACCACATGCACGGTGGATGCCATGTGGCCTAATAGTTGTAACATCTCTCGAGCAGTTAAATGGGACTTTAACTGAATCTGGGAGGCTAACTGCACCAAGCATAGGCAACGGGCCTGGGGAAGATAGGCCCTTGCGGTCGTGGTATCCAGCAAGGCCCCTATGAACTCTAGTGACTGAGTAGGGGTGAGATGGGATTTTGGGATGTTTATTACAAGTCCCAGATACTGAAGAACACGTCTTGTGCAGGCTAGAGAAGTCTGGGCCTCTGAATGGGATGGAGCTCAGATGAGCCAGTCGTCCAGATATGGGAATTCGAATATTCCTAGAGTGCGTAGAAACGCAGCTACTACTGCCATACATTTTGTGAACACTCTTCGTGCAGAGGCCAGACCGAAAGGAAGCACTCTGTATTGGTAGTGCTTTCCTTGGTAAAGGAACCAAAGGAACCTTCTGTGTGTTGGATGGATGAGGACATGGGTGTACGCATCCTTGAGATCTAGAGAACAAAGCCAATCCTGACTCTGAAGGTATGGAAGGAGAGTACCGAGAGAAATCTTGAATTTCTCTTTGCAAAGAAACTTGTTCAATTATCTGAGATCTAAAATGTGTCTGTAGCCCCCTGTTTTCTTTGGGATAAGAAAATAGGGGGAGTAGAACCCTGAGCCCTGTTGAAGAAGGGGTACTTCTTCTATTGCCTTTTGGGCAAGAAGGGTAGCAATCTCCTGACCCAGAAGGTCGAGGAGAGATGTTGGAGAATTGAACTGTCTCACCATGGTGTGAGGAGGAAGGTTAAAGAAATTAAGCTTGTACCCCTCCTTTATGATGGAGAGGGTCCATTGCTCTGCTGTGATTTGTTCCCATCTGGGAGCAAAGTGAGCTAACCTTCCTGGAATGGTGAGAGGCTCTGGTTCTTCTAGAGCCAGAAAGGCTAAGTTCTCTAGTTGTAAGTCAAAGGCCCTGAGGAGGCTGAGGCTGTTGGGCCATAGCAGTCCTTGCAGCCTTAGGCTTGGCCTGTTTAGGTTGTTGCTGACGCTTTGCAGCAAAACGACCTGCAGAAGATGCCTGCTGACCATAAACAGGATAATATCTCCCCTTTTTGGGAAAAAATGCCTTTTTGAACAACCTTTTCTTAACAGGAGCAGAAGTAGACTTTGAAAGTCTATCTAAAGCAGAATTTTCAGCATCCATCTGAGTGGCCTTTGCTTGCCAGTCCTTGCCAAAAAGGTTTTCACCTGTACAAGGAAGATTTCCTAATCCATCTTGGACCCAGGGTTCCAAATCAGAGGCTTGTAACCAAGCAACTCTGCGTGCCCCTATGGCAATAGCCGAGGCTCTGCTGGCACACTCAAAAGAGTCAAAGGCTGCACGGTTGGAAAATTTGGAAACATCCTGGGCATGTTTAAGCCAGGTGAGAAACTCCTCCCTTTTATCTTCTGACATTAAAGGGGCTAAAGTCTGCAGGTGATCTGTAACTTCTTTTAGAAACATCCCCATATAGAGACTATAGGAGTTGATTCTGGCAGCAAGCATATTGGCCTGGAAAATCCTCCGGCCAAAAGCATCTAAGGTTCTACATTCTCTTCCTGGAGGATTAGATGAGTGCCTTTTTGCACTCTTTATCTTCTTCATGGCAGACTCCACCACAATAGAGTGGTGAGGAAGCAGAGTCTTATGAAAGCCAGGACAAGGAGGAACACGGTACATGGTGTCCAACCTACGAGAATGAGGGGAGGTGGTGAGAGAAGTCTCCCATATGCCCAACATGTGATCATAAAGGATCTCATGAATTGGTAAAGTAGCTGCCTCTTTAGGAGCCTTAGGATATTGTAGAATATCCAATTGCTTGGCTCTAGGCTCTGACTCAGAGGCCACTGAAATGCAGAGGCCCCTGGCCACTTCCCTAATGAAGTCTTGGAAAGACAAGTCTTCTGGAGGAGACATTCTTCTTTTTGGAGAAGAAGGCTCCTGAGGAAGGAGTACCGATGCTTCGACAGAAGCCTCTGATTCAGCAGAGTCTTCGGAGGAATCGAAGTATCGCCTGTCTGGATGCTCCTGCAGAGCCCGATACGCGTACCGAGTGGTATCGACATCGGGAGTGATCGGTACCGGTTCGGTACCGATGGGCATCATAGAACAGGGTACCGCTGCAGTCGACACCGAAGCTGATGTCGATGCAACCGGTGCCGGTACCGGAACCGATATCGGTGCCGGAACCAGTACCGACAACGGGGTTTGTTGCGGTACCAGAGGCGTCGCAGCTTGTATGAATGCCATAATGGCACGCTGCATGGTAAGAATATTCGGATCCATTGACGCCACCAATGTCTGGATGTCGGTACCAGTGGGAACCACCGGTGCCCCAGAACATGGCAACAGGTGATCGGTCGAGCAGAGCCATCGATGTCAACCTGTGACCCCATAGATAAAGCTTTGGAAGCCAGGGCTTCCCGCCGGGGTAATTTTGCCGGTGTGGAATCCTCGAGGGCAAGCCCGGAGGCATCTCGATGCTTAGAGGGAGATCTACCCTTCGAGGACCGGCTGGACTTATGTTTGGTTACCTGAGATCCATGGGAGGAAGAAGCAGCCCTGGAAGACATCGATGCTATCGAAGCTGCATCAGAGGGAAACAGGGTACTGAGCTTAGCTGCTCGGTTCTGTCAACCTCTTTTAGACATCATGGAACAGGACGCACAATCTGTGATGGAATGGTCAGGACCTAAACATTTTAGACACCAGTCATGGGTGTCGGTGACAGAAATAGTACCGCTGCACTTCGTGCACTTTTTAAACCCGGAAGCAGGCTTTTCCATGAGGAAAATTTTCCTAGGCCTAAGGCCGAAAAAGAAAAATTGCACAGAAGTGGGGAACGGTAGTTTTTTTTTTGAAAAGAAAGAAAGAAAAGACCAGCGGTACCGGTCCGACGTCAAAGAAGGCAGACGTGACCAAAGAAATTAGAAAAAAAATAAAGAACTTCTTCAGCGGTGACAGGGAGACGACCTGCTGGCTCCGCGGAAAAGAAGAACTGGAGAGAGGCGGTTGGGAAAGGCGGGAAGGCAGCGCGCAGGCGCAGTGGGATGCTCCCAAAAGCTTTCTTTCTGGACGCTGGGGAGCGTTCCCGCGCAGGCTCCGTCGGTACCGACGATACCCATATGTGAAGACTCATTCCTGCTTGTTCCTGGAGATTCACTCAGCCAGTGCTTGTGAGATCTTTTGGATGAATTTGGGATAGGAGAGGTCCTCCAAAGGTTCCTCTAGATAAGGTCTTAGATAGTGCTGGGGAGGAGTCTGCTGTCTTGGTACATGTCGGTACCAATGACATAGGAAAATGTGGTAGGGAGGTTCTGGAGGCTAAATTTAGGCTTTTAAGTAGGAAGTTGAAATCCAGAACTTCCAGGGTAGCGTTCTCTGAAATGCTTCCCGTTCCACGTGCAGGACCCAAAAGGAAGGCAGAGCTCCGGAGTCTCAATGCGTGGATGAGACGATGGTGCAGAGATGAGGGTTTTGGATTTGTAAGGAACTGTGGAACATTCTGGGGAAAGGAGGGGCTCTTCCGAAGGGATGGGCTTCACCTTAACCGGGATGGAACCAGGCTGCTGGCATTAACCTTTAAAAAGGAGATAAGGCAGCTTTTAAAATATATAATAGGGGAAAGCCGACAGTCACCCAAGAGCGGATGGCTCGGAAGAATGTATCCTTGAAGGATACTACCAAAAGCAGAGAGGTTCCAAAAAAGAGTAAAGTAGCCCAAATGCCCTCGAGTATGGAGCAGACAGAGCTTAAAGATCCCAAATTACCCATGTCTACCAATAGCCAGATTAATATGAATAAAATACAGTCTCTAAAATGCTTGTATGCAAATGCTAGAAGTCTAAAAAATAAGATGGGAGAGTTAGAATATATAGCACTAAATGAGAGGTTAGATATGATTGGAATATCAGAGACATGGTGGAAGGAGGACAACCAGTGGGACATTGATACCTGGGTACAAACTATATTGTAATGATAGAGCTGATCAAATTGATGGAGGGGTTGCGCTCTATGTTAGAGAGGGCACTGAGTCAGAAAGGATTAAAGTTTTGCAGGAAACAAGATTTGCTGTAGAATCTCTATGGATTGAAATTCCATGTAAAAAGGGGAAGGCGATGGCAGTGGGGGTGTACTATCGACCGCCTGGCCAGAATGAACAAATGGATGATGAAATGCTCAAAGAAATCAAGGAAGCTAACAAAAGTTACAGTGCGGTAATAATAATGGGTGATTTCAATTACCCTGGTATCGACTGGGTCAGTGTCACGGCAGGACATGCTAGGGAGATAAAGTTCCTAGATGACATAAATGACTGCTTCTTGGAGCAGCTGGTTCATGAACCGACCAGAGGGGAAGCCATATTAGACCTAGTCCTTAGTGGAACACCACATCTAGTGCAAGAGATAAGGGTGTTGGGGCCACTTGGCAATAATGATCATAGCATGATCGCCTTTGATTTAATTAGTGGAGGAGGGATAGTAAGGAAATCCACAGTACTACCTTTTAACTTTCGAAAGGGAGACTATGATAAAATGAGGAAAATAGTTAAGAAAAAACTAAAAGGAGCAGTTGCAAAGGTTGAAGACTTACATCAAGCTTGGGTGGTGTTGAAAATACTATCTTGGAAGCCCAGACCAGCTGTATTCCACGCTTTAAGAAAAGTGGAAGGAAGTCCAAAAAACTGCCAGCATGGTTTAAAGGTGAGGTCAGACAGGTTGTTGTTGCCAAAAAAGCATCTTTCAGGAAATGGAAAAAAGAGCCAAACGACGAAACCTGGAAACAGCACAAGCACTGGCAGGTCAAATGCAAGGCACTGATAAAGCAGGCAAAGGGAGAATTTGAGAAGAAGCTTGCTGCGTTAGCAAAAACGCGAAATAAAGATTTTTTCAAGTACATTCGAGGCAAAAAAACCTGTGAGAGAGTCAGTTGGTCCATTAGATGATAGAGGAGTTAAAGGGGCACCAAGAGGCGACAAGGCGATAGCGGAGAGACTGAATGAATTCTTTGCTTCGGTCTTTACTGAGGAAGATGTAGGGATGTTACCCATGACTGAAGTGGTATTTAAAGGTGCGGAAGAATTGAAGGAAATATCGATACATCGGGAAGATGTATTACAACTATTAGATAAACTGAAGAGTAGCAAATCACCTGGGCCGGATGGTATACATCCAAGGGTGTTGAAAGAACTGAAATATGAGATAGCAGACCTGCTATTAGTAATCTGTGAACTATCATTAAAATCATCTGTAATACCTGAAGATTGGAGGATCGCCAATGTAACGCCAATTTTTAAAAAGGGTTCCAGGGGTGATCCGGGAAACTACAGACCGGTGAGCCTCACGTCACTACGGGGAAAAATGGTAGAAACCATCATAAAGAATAAAATTACTCAGCATGTAGATAGTCATGGCCTAATGGGAGACAGCCAACATGGCTTTAGACAAGGAAGATCTTGTCTTAGTAATCTGTTATTTTTTTTGAAAGTGTGAATAAACAGGTGGACAAAGGTGAGTCGGTTGATATAGTGTATCTGGACTTTCAGAAAGCCTTTGACAAGGTCCCTCATCAGAGACTTTTGGCAAAACTAAAGAGTCATGGGATGGGAGGCAGTGTACTACTGTGGATCAGGAACTAGTTAAAAGATAGAAAGCAGAGGGTAGGGCTAAATGGCCAATTTTCCCAATGGAGAAAGGTGAATAGTGGTGTACCCCCCAGGGATCTGTGCTGGGTCCGCTGCTTTTTGACATATTCATAAATGACCTGGAAAGTGGAATAACGAGTGAGGTTATCAAATGTGCAGATGACACAAAACTATTTAAAGTTGTTAAAACCCAAGAGGATTGTGGAAAATTGCAAGAGGATCTTGATAAATTGGAAGACTGGGCATCCAAATAGCATATTAAATTTAATGTGGACAAGTGCAAAGTTATGCACCTAGGGAAGAACAACCCAAACTATAGTTACACAATGCAAGGTTCCACATTAGGAACCACCACCCAGGAAAAAGATTTAGGCGTCATTGTGGATAACATGTTAAAACCCTCGGCCCAATGTGCAGCGGCGGCCAAGAGAGCAAATAGAATGCTAGGTATCATAAGGAAAGGAATGGAAAATAAAACAAAAGATATTATAATGCCTCTATACCGTTCCATGGTGAGACCGCACCTTGAATATTGTGTGCAATTCTGGTCGCCGTATCTTAAAAAGGATATAGCGTTATTAGAAAAGGTTCAGAGAACAGCCACCAAAATGGTAAAGGGGATGGAAGAATACTACTATGAAGAAAGGCTAAAAAGGTTAGGGCTCTTTAATCTGGAAAAGAGACGGCTGAGGGGAGATATGATAGAAGTCTATAAATTAATGAATGGAGAGGGGTAAGCGTAGATCCATTGTTTACGTTATCAGAATATAGAAAGACTAGGGGACATGCAATGAAGCTACAGGGTAAACTATTTAAGACTAATAAAAGAAAATATTTTTTCACTCAACGTGTAATCAAACTCTGGAATTTGTTACCGGAGGATGTACTAAAGGCTGTTAGTGTAGCTGGGTTTAAAAGGGTTTAAAAAAGGTTTGGACAAATTCCTGGAGGAAAGGTCCATAAACCATTATTAAGAAGGGACCCAGGATATCAATGCTTGACCCAGTACAAGCATTGCGGAACCTGTGTATTTTGGAGAAACTGCTAGGTACGTATGACCTAGATTGGCCACTGTTGGAAACAGGATACTGGGCTTGATGGTCCTTGGTCTGACCCAGTATGGCATATCTTATGTTCTTATCCTTTCTGGAGGGGGGGAGGTGAAACTATCCACAGAAGGCTCATAAGTCTCCCGCGGGGGGGGCGGGAAGGAGGGCAGGGAGCCATGTTGTTATCCAGGGGCAGTGGGGGCTACGTCTGACTGTCCCCTTAAGGGACCCCATCTGGGGTCACAGTGAGCCTCCTTCGTGGGCGAGATGGGAGGGGCTGCAGTCCCTTGGAGGGGATAGCTGTCTTGGCGGAACTTTTGTAGCAGAGAGAGCAAGGAGGCTCGAGAGGCTCCTCCGCTGAAGTTGGGGGGGGGGGGGCTATTGGGTGAGGTGGCCAGCATCTTGATCAATGGGACCCCTTGAGCCTCTCCCCCGGAGTGGTTGCGGGTAGCCTTACTTTGAGGAGGAGCAGTAACAGTAGCAGCTTTTAACTTTCAAAGGGGAGAATATGCTAAAATGAGGAAAAAAGTTAAGAAAAACCTAAAAGCAGTTGCAAAGGTTAAAGATTTACATCAAGCATGGGTGCTGCTTAAAAATAATATCTTGGAAGCCCAGACCAAGCTGTATTATACACTTTAAGAAAAGTGGAAGGAAGTCCAAAGAAATGTTTGCATGGTTTAAAGGTGAGGTCAGAGAGGCTGTTGTTGCCAAAAAATCATCTTTCAGGAAATGGAAAAAGGAGCCAAATGACGAAAACTGGAAACATAAGCACTGGTAAGTTAGATGCAAGGCATTGAAAAGGCAGGCAAAGAGAATTACCTGTAACTTGGACAAGTTCTCTAAATCTGAGTGTATTTTGTTTAATGTAAACCGCATTGATGTCAAATAGCGCGGTATATAAGAACTGTTAAATAAATAAAATAAATAAATAAATTTGAGAAGAAGCTTGCTGTGGTAGCAAAAATGCATAAAGCGTAGTTACTCACCTCTAACAGGTGTTCTCCAGGGACAGCAGGCATCAGTCCTCACTTATGGGTGACATCGGCACCGACGGAGCCCATGCAGAGCAACTACCCAGCTCTCAAAGAAAAGCCCCGGGATTGCCGCCACACATGCCTGGTCCCCTTCCCGCCCAAAGGTGCCATCTTGCTCAGTCAGGTCCCCTAGCTAGAGCCCTACCAAGCAGATGGCAAGGGAAGGACAAAAGTAGCAACTCTTCAGGGGAGGTGGGAGGGTAGTGAGGACTGATTCCTGCTGTCCCTGGGGCGGGAAGGGGACCATGCATGTGTGGTAGCATGTCCCAAAGGCTTTCTTTGAAAGCTGGGGAAATGCTCCACGTCGACATCACCCATATGTGAGGACTGACTTCCTGCTTGTTCCTGGAGAAAGCACAGTTACTTACCTGTAACAGGTGATCTCTGGGAACAGCAGGAATAAGTCTTCACATATGGGTACGTCGGTACCGACTGAGCCTGCGCGGGAACGCTCCCCAGCTTCCCAAAAAGGAAAGCTTTTGGGAGCATCCCACAGCGCCTGCGCGCTGCCTTCCCGCCTTTCCTAACCAACTCTCCTCAGTTCGAGTTTAAAGCTGAGACAATAGAGAGAGAGAGGAAAGGAAAGATAGAAAAGAGGTACAACTCCTAGGGGAGGTGGGAGGGTTGTGAAAACTTATTCCTGCTGTTCCCTGAGATCACCTGTTACAGGTAAGTAACTGTGCTATCTCCAGGAACAAGCAGGAATGAGTCTTCACATATGGGGACTCCCTAGCTAAGATGCCTGGGAGATCCCCAAGGATATGAGACCCTGGGAAGGGTTCTACGTCCTCCTATGGATCTCAGGCATCCATCCAGGGAAGGAGGGTAAGAGTTGTTTAAGAATGGAACAGGTGTTTGAGGACAGCCTGACCAAACAAGGTATCCCGGCGGGAGTCCTTGTCCAAGCAGTAATGGGCTGTGAAGGTATGAACCGAGGCCCAGGTGGCTGCTCGACAGATTTGGTCGATGGACACAGAATTTAGATGAGCCATAGAGGTGGCCATGGCCCTCACATTATGAGCTGTGACATGGCCCTCCTGAGAAAGGTTCTTACTCTGGTAGGCGAAAGAAATACACTGAGCAATCCAATTGGACAGTGTTCTCTTAGAGACTGGAAGTCCCAAATGAGAAGGATCAAAAGCAACAAAAAGCTGGGAAGACTTTCTATGTTGCTGTGTCCTTTGTAAGTAAAAAGCAAGAGCTCTTTTACAATCCAGAGTATGAAGATTCCTCTCTGCACTGGATGCATGAGGAGCTGGAAAAAAGACAGGTAAATATACCTCTTGATTAAGATGAAAAGGTGAGACCACTTTAGGCATAAAATGTGGATTCGTCCTAAGGACTACCTTATCATGATGGAACCTTGTATAAGGTGGATTAACCACTAAGGCCTGCAGTTCACTGATGCGGCGAGCAGAAGTGACTGCAATGAGGAAAATAACCTTCCAGGAAAGAAATTTCAAGGAGGTAGTGGCTAAGGGTTCAAAAGGTGGCTTCATAAGCTGACCAAGAACCAAATTTAAGTCCCATGCCACCGGAGGAGGCCTAATGGGAGATTTAGTTAAAGTTAGGCCTCTCATGAATCTTGCAATGAGAGGATGAGAGGAGATAGGTTGTCCATTGATGGGCTTAAGGGACGCTGCAATAGCACTCAAATGGACTCTTACTGAATTTGTCTTAAGTCCTGCATTGGAAAGATGCAGGAGATAGTCTAACAGAGAATTTAAAGGTAGTGCTAGAGGGTCAAGACCCTTTTCAGCACACCAAATGGAAAATCTTTTCCACTTAAAAGCATAGGAATGCCTGGTGGAAGGTTTTCTGGAAGCATGGAGGATATCCTTCACTTGCTGAGAAAGATTCAAGCCTTGAAGGTCTAGGCCTTCAGTAACCAAGCTCTGAGGTGAAGGAACTTGAGGTTTGGGTGCCACAAAGTCCCTTCCTCCTGGGACAGAAGGTCTGGAGCAGCTCCCAAGTCCAGGGAGGGGGCCTTGGGAGAGATGCAGAAGTAGAGGGTACCACACTTGGCGTGGCCAGCGTGGAGCTATGAGGATCGTAGATCCTTGATCCCTCTGGAGTTTGAACAGAGTCTTGGGAATCAAGGGAATGGGTGGAAAGGCATACAGGAAGTCCTGACCCCAATGAAGGAGGAAGGCATCCTTGGCCTGAACTCCCTGACACGGAATTCTGGAACAGAACCGGGGAAGTTTGGCATTCCACGGACTTGCAAAGAGGTCTATGTCCGGGGTTCCCCATTCTTGGAAGATTCTGAGTACCTGATCCATATGCAGGGACCATTCGTGTGGAAGCAGAACTCGACTGAGTTTCTGCCCAAGAGTTTTGGATTCCTGGGAGATATACTGCCAGGAGATGGATTTAATGCTCTCTGGCGAAGGCCCATAATCTTAAAGCTTCGTTGCAAAGTGACAGAGAGCCAGTTCCTCCTTGCTTGTTTATGTAAAACATGGCTACTTGATTTTCCGTATGAATGAGGACTGTCTTGTAGCTGAGGAGGGTATGAAAGACCTTGAGAGCTAGAAAAACTGCTCGAAGTTCCAAGTGGTTGATATGAAGAGAGGTCTCCTGTCGGGACCAAGTGCCTTGAGTGGAGAGGTCTTGTAGATGAGCTCCCCAACCTGTTTGGGAGCCATCTGTTGTGAGGGTTGCTTGGGGCAACAACTGTTGGAAGGGGGACCCCAGCAACAGATTTTGAGTGGACATCAACCATTGGAGAGACCAAAAGAGACGTTTGGTGGTCGCTATTTGGTCTGAGAGAGCTCCTGAAGCTTGAGTCCACTGGATGGACAAAGTCCATTGAGCTGCTCTCATGTGTAGGCAAGCATAGGCTACCACATGTATTTGGAAGCCATGTGGCCTAGCAGTTGCAGCATCTCCCGGGCAGTTAAGTGGCTCTTTGACTGAATCTGGGAGGCTAACTGCACTAGACGTTGGCAACGGGCCTGAGGAAGGTAGGCCCTTGCAGTAGTGGTATCCAACCAGGCCCCTATGAATTCTAGGGACTGAGTAGGGGTGAGCTGAGACTTTGGGAGGTTTACCACAAGTCCCAGATACTGCAGAATGCGCCATGTGCGGTCCAGGGAAACCTGGGCCTCTGACTGGGATGGAGCTCGGATGAGCCAGTCGTCCAGGTATAGGAAGACAAATATTCCTAGAGTGCGTAGAAAAGCAGCAACTATTGCCATGCATTTGGTGAACATTCTTGGAGCAGAGGCCAGACCGAAAGGAAGGACTCTGTATTGATAATGTTTTCCCTGGAAAAGAAACCGTAGGAATCTTCTGTGAGAGGGATGGATGAGGACATGTGTGTATGCATCCTTGAGATCTAGAGAACAAAGCCAATCCTGACTTTGAAGGTATGGAAGGAGAGTGCCCAGAGAAAGCATCTTGAACTTCTTCTTGCATAGAAATTTGTTCAATTCTCTGAGATCTAAGATGGGCCTGTATCCCCCTGTCTTCTTTGGAATGAGAAAATAGGGGGAGTAGAACCCTGACCCTTGATGAAGAAGAGGAACTTCTTCTATTGCCCCTTGGGCAAGAAGGGTAGCTACCTCTTGACCTAGAAGGTCGAGAAGAGATGTGGGAGAATTGAAGTGTCTCACCATGGTGTGGGGAGGAAGGTCTGAGAAATGAAGCTTGTAGCCCTCTCTTATGATGGAGAGGGTCCACTGCTCTGATGTTATTTGCTCCCATCTGGGAGCAAAATGAGCCAACCTTCCTGGAATGGCGAGAGGCTCTGGCTGCTTTAGAGCCAGAAAGGCTAAGTTCTCTAGCATCAAGTCAAAAACCCAGAGGAGGTTGGGCCTGCTGAGTTGCAGCAGCCCCTGTAGGCTTAGGCCTGGCCTGTTTAGGTGCTGACGCTTAGTGGTAAAGCGACCTGTAGAAGATTGTTGGCCAGAAGTAGAAGGAAATCTGCCCTTTTTAAAGAAAGACTTTTTAAAAGGCTTTTTCTTGGCAGGAATGGAGGTTGACTTTGAAAGTCTATCCAGAGCAGAGTTTTCTGCATCCATTTGAGTGGCTTTTATTTGCCATTCTTTGCCAAATAGGTTTTCACCTGTACAGGGAAGATTTCCTAAGCCATCTTGAACCCAGGGTTCTAAATCAGAAGCCTGGAGCCAAGCAATTCTGCGAGCAGCTATGGCAATGCCCGAAGCTCTGCTGGCACCTTCAAAGAAGTCAAAGGCTGCCCTGTTGGAAAACTTTGAAATGTCTTGGGTATGCTTAAGCCAAATGAGGAATTCCTCCCTTTTATCCTCTGGAAGAAAAGGGAGGAAAGTGTGCAGCTTTTCTGCAACTTCTTTTAGAAACATACCCATGTAAAGACTATATGAGTTGATTCTGGCAATAATCATACTGGCTTGGAAGATTTTCCTACCAAAAGCATCCAAGGTCCTGCATTCTCTTCCTGGAGGAGCAGAAGAGTGTCTTTTTGTACTCTTTATCCTTTTCATAGCTGACTGCACCACAATGGAATGATGAGGAAGCTGAGTTTTATGAAATCCAGGACAGGGAGGAACACGATACATAGTGTCCAATCTGCGAGAATGGGGAGAGAGAGTGAGAGGAGTCTCCCATAGATCAATCATGTGTTCATAAAGAATCTCATGAATTGGTAAGGTGACTGCCTCTTTAGGAGCCTTAGAATAGCCTAAAATATCCAATTTTTTTGCTCTAGGCTCTGATTCAGAGGTTACTGAAATAGAAAGTCCTTTAGCTACTTCTCTTATGAAGTCTTGAAAGGACAAGTCCTCTGGAGGAGACATTCTTCTTTTTGGAGAAGAAGGATCTTCAGGAAGGGTTATGGATACTTCAGGAGACTCATCTGATGAATCAGAATCACCAGAGGAATCAAAGTATCGCCTGTCAGGGTGCTCTTCTAACGCTCGATACGCGTATCGAGCGGAATTGACATCGGGCGTCCTCGGTACCGGATCGGTACCGAGAAGTAGCCCTGGACAAGGAACCGCTGCAGCCGGTATCCTGGTCGATGTCGATGCAGTCGGTACCGGTATTGGCGCTGGTGCCGGTACCGGAGCCAATACCGACAACGGAGTTTGTTGTGGTACCATCGGCGTCGCAGCTTGAAAGAAGGCCGTGATAGCCCGCTGCATGGACAGAACGTTCTGATCCATCGACGCCATGAATGCCTGGAAATCGGTACCGGGAGATTGTGCCGGTACCCCAGAGCATTCTAACAGGTGATCGGTCGAGGCCGTGCCATCGATGTCAACCTGTAACCCCATAGGAGGAGCTTTGGAAGCCGGAGCTTCCCGCCGGGGTTGTTTGGCTGGTGCAGGATCCTCGAGGGCAAGCCCGGAGGCATCACGATGCTTAGAGGGAGATCTACCCTTCGAGGACCTGCTAGGTTTATGTTTGGTTACCCGAGATCCATCAGGAGAAGAAGACCTGGAAGATGTCGATGCTACAGACGCTGCATCGGCGGGAAACAGCACATGGAGCTTAGCTGCTCGGTTCTGTAAACCCCTTTTAGACATTAGAGAGCAGGACGGACAATCCGGAATGGAGTGTTCAGGACCCAAACATTTAAGACACCATTCATGGGTATCTGTAACAGAAATAGTACCGCTACACTTAGTGCATTTTTTGCACTAAGTGAGGAAAGAATAGATTTTTTTTTTTTAAAGAAAGAAAGAAAAAGACCGGCGGTACCGGTCCGGAGTCGGGGAAGGCAGGACACGCGACCAAAGAAATAAAATAAAATAAAGAACTTCTTCAGCGGTGACAGGGCTCGACCTGCTGGCTCTGCGGCAAAGAAGAACTGAGGAGAGTTGGTTAGGAAAGGTGGGAAGGCAGCGCGCAGGCGCTGTGGGATGCTCCCAAAAGCTTTCCTTTTTGGGAAGCTGGGGAGCGTTCCCGCACAGGCTCCGTCGGTACCGACGTACCCATATGTGAAGACTCATTCCTGCTTGTTCCTGGAGATAAAATATTACCAGACTTAGATCCATCTAGATCCTCACAAACTCTCTTATCCAGATTCTCAGAAAAAATTATAAAAGCCACCATCTCTCTTTCCGCCCCCCTCATCAAATAACGCTCTACCTTAATAACTTCCTTCATATATTGTATCATTACCTGGTTTACTTCCAGACAGGTTCACTGGTTTCTTGGACTCAGATTTCAGCTTGGAAGCCAGAAGGAACCTTCGAAACCATTCCTCCTTTTCTCTGCCTGTCCTTCCAAAGAGATACAAAATTTGATCCTTTTGGCCAGTAGATTTTCCTCCTCCTTGAAGAGAATTTGATTTCTTGGATTCTTCAGCTGCTAAATCTTTTTCTGTAGGTGGCCTTTCTTCCACGTTCTCTTTGTCTGTCTGAGTCTTTGACATAAAATCATCTTGTCTAGCAAGTTCAATGCAAATAGGATACTTTTTATTCCATACCCGCTTTCGAGCCAAGCTTCTGGGAACAAGATATATCTACAGAGCAAAAATGTAATACTTAAAACAAGGAAAACAAATTCACAGTAAGCTTTCCTTACAATCCCTTAAAAAGTAAAGAAACTGCTACTGAACCACCAGCAACAAGTTGTTGTAGCACATGGCTCATTAACCATTTGGTGGAAAGAAGAAAAGGTGAAATTTGTTTCTAGTCAAATAATTTTCTTTTCTTGATGCCACAGCCACAAGCAGTAACCTTGGGCAAGACAACAAAAGCCTCTGAAAGGTTGCAAAGGCCCTCCAAAATTGGATCACACCTTCACCAGCTCCTCCGGGGCCACCTCAGCTATGCGTAGCAAAGCAGAAATCTCAGTTTTCAGGAAAGAAATCTCATCTCACCTAACATACGACCGAGGAATCTTCCTCCTCTCCAGGGGAAAGCCCACCATCTTTGGGGACAAGCTGGCTAAAAGCAAGCACCACCATCCCTCCTCATCACACACCAGAGTCTTCATCAGAGATGCAGCGGGGATTAGAATCCTACTCTCCCCAACTGCTCCATGGTCACTCAAAGATGCTTGGGGCCCAAGCATTCTGTAAGGGAGGGCTCCCAGGGCCCCTTTACACACTCCACCCTAAGACCTTATCTGGGCAGAAATTTGCAACCCACTCCAAACCCTTCTTGATACAAGTTGTAAGGACCTGAAAAAATGAGGTCCCAAAATAGTAGACGGTTCCTCAGATGAGTCTCCCCAAAGAGGCTCTCTACAGCCAGCCACATGTTGCGGCACCAAATTCTTTCACTGAGCAGGAGTCATGCAACCACCACCTCTGCCAGTGGCACCTCAGCCATAAGAACTATTACCACATTAGGCTCCCCGAACAACTCTAACCTCATGTTCTGCAGCTATCTCCCTAGAAGATGACTACTTGGTGTCACATTCCGGGTAGAAAGAGCTAGCTGCACTGCTCCCCCTCTCCAGCATCAAAATTACTGCTATAGCGCTCCATCCTGCCCCAGATATCCAGACTGTGGCTTACCCAGGAATTCCACCCCCCCCCCCCCCCACCCGACGCCTATGCCAGGACTGGGCTTTCTACAGGTCTTCCCTGATGCAGACAGTAGTGGCTTTGTTTTTTAAAGGATCTTTAATAACTCAGCAAGGCTCAAATAAAGAGAACCCAACTGAGGGTAAACAGAGGTATAAGGGCTGGCACAAAAATTGGATGTGCCCTAGGCAGGCCCTCCATCTTGCCTCCCTCTCCAAGGCTTGTAATGGCAGCAACAGCCACCAAACTGCAATACAGCGCTTACTAACACACAGGCGCTGCATCAGTTTTCTTCTTTTCACAATGGGCAGTTTCTTCCCCCATCTGGTGTAGCTTCTGGTTTGAAGCGGGGCCAGTGGGGGACCAAAACAGCTCATTGTGAAGAGAAGGAAAACATGACGCAGTACCTGAGTGTTAGTAAGCACTACATCAGTTTGGGGGCTATTGCTGTCGCTGCAGGCCCTGGAGAGGGGAGGCAACGATGGTAATGGGCACCCTCTGAGGGCTTGCACCCTAGGCAACCACCTAGTTCAAGCGCCAGCCCTGGGTATAAAAGAGGCCCTGTGGGGGGTCTCAGGGTGTTAGCAAATAGTGTCCTGGTATTGCATCTCAGCCAGGGACAAAAACTGCAGCCTTGATGAAAAAGCCCTAGGGGCCGCAGCTGCATCGGGCCACTGAAAACTAGCAGAAAGAAAAAGAAAAAAATCTCAAGAGGGAAAAAAAAAAAGCACACAGAGCCATGGCAAACAGGAGTCCTGAAAAAAGGAATCCTGAGGCCTGTAGAACCAATGGAGGAAACCCTATTAGGGAGGCCTCAGACGTCTACACAGGCCTGAGGAGGCTCAGCTGAGGAAGGTCTTTTTTTAATTTTTTTTTTTTTTAATTTTCAATTTGAAGCTGTTTTAATCACAGCAGCAAGAGCCAGTTACCTGCTATTGAAATCAATGGGGAAACTTCCCACTGAAGTCAATGGCAAAAACAGAGACTTAGATAAGGACAGCAAGAGGGAAGGGGAGGCCTAGGCCCAAATTACCCACTCCTCTCAGGGGCCCTGTGGGGCTCGCTTGTTCCTCTTCTGGCCTACCAGTGCTAGTAACCCATAGGATACAGCGTGAACCTAGGGTGGCTGTCTGGTCTAGGAGACATGGGTGAACCTATGCTGCGAGCCGTTGGGCCATTCATAATGCAATCAAAGGCCTCCACACTAGAGTGTGGACGAAGAGAGCCAGACTCATTCCAAGGCCACTGGACTGTAGTATGGACAAGGAAAGTTAGGCCTATCTGTCCACACATCTTGCCACCTACTGAAAGCAGAAAATACTGGCTTCTCTCAGTGCTGTACCAGAGGATATATACCAAGTGATGGCATCACTGAAAGTTTCTAAAGTCCGTCTCCACCCGCTGGCAGGGGTATGTAACCCAAGATAAAGCGTAGTTACTCACCTGTAACAGGTGATCTCCGGGAACAGCAGGAATTGAGTCTTCACATATGGGTATCGTCGGCACCGACGGAGCCCGCGCGGGAACGCTCCCCAGCGTCCAATAGGAAAGCTTATGGGAGCATCCCACTGCACCTGCGCCACTGCCTTCCCACCTTTCCAACTCTCCCTCTTCAGTTGAGTTTATAGCTGAGATAAAGGAGAAGGAGAGAGAGATAGAGATATAACTCCTAGGGGAGGTGGGTGGGTTGTGAAGACTCAATTCCTGCTGTTCCCGGAGATCATCTGTTACAGGTGAGTAACTATGCTATCTCCAGGAACAAGCAGGAATGTAGTCTTCACATATGGGGACTCCCAAGCTGAGAGATGCCAGGGAGATGACCCCAGAAAGCTGTGAAACCCAGGTTGAGATGGGTCATGCTTCCTCTCATGGATCTCTGGCATCGAAATCCAGGACGGCGGGTAGGAGTTGTTCTAAGTCTGAAAGAGATGCTGGAGAACAGCCTGGCCAAATGAGGCATCCCGACGGGAGTCCTTGTCTAAGCAGTAGTGGGCTGCAAAGGTGTGTGTACCGAAGCTCAAGTGGCTGCTCTGCAAATGTCATCAATGGACACTGAGCAAAGGTTGGCCATAGAGGCTGCCATTGCTCTCACATTGTGAGCTGTGACATAATCTTCGAGAGAAAGTCCCTTGCTCTCATAGGCAAAGGATGTGCAATCTGCAATCCAGTTAGAAAGAGTTTGCTTGGAAACTGGTAATCCAAGATGACTGGAGTCAAAGGCAACAAAAAATTGAGAAGCCTTTCTATGTTGCTTAATTCTCTGAAAGTAAAAAGCTAAAGCTCTTTTACAAACCAGAATATGAAGATTCCTTTCCGCATTAGAGGCGTGAGGCCTAGGGAAGAATACAGGAAGGTAAACCGACTGGTTTAAATGAAAAGGCGAAACCACCTTTGGCATAGTGAGGGTGAGTCCTAAGAACTACTTTATCATGGTGGAACCTTGTATAAGGAGGATCAGCCACTAAAGCTTGTAGCTCACTGATGCGTCTTGCAGAAGTGAGGGCAATTAGGAAGATTACCTTCCAAGAAAGAAACTTAAGAGATGTAGTGGCTAAGGGTTCGAAGGGTGATTTCATAAGCTGCCCGAGGACAAGGTTCAAATCCCATGCCACGGGTGGTGGCTTAATGGGAGGTTTAGTTAAGAGTAAGCCTCTCATAAACCACGCCACAAGCGGTTGAGAGGAGACAGGTTGTCCATCAAAGGGCTTGTGGAAAGCCGCAATGGCACTAAGGTGGACTCTTACTGAATTAGTCTTAAGACCAGAGGATGATAAATGGAGGAGATACTCCAGTAAGGCCTCCACTGGAACTGAAAAGGGATTAAGTTTCCTTTATAAACACCAGATAGAGAACCTTCTCCACTTAAAGGTGTAGGCCTGCCTTGTGGAACGTTTTCTTGAAGCCAAAAGGATATCCTTAACCTGTTGAGAAAGGTTGATATCCTGGAATTCTAGGCTCTCAGCAGACATGCGCTCAGGTGTAAAAAGACTGAGGATTCGGTGCAATAGCATCCCGTTCTCCTGGGAAAGAAGATCTGGAGCACATCCCAACTCCAGAGGCTTGGCTTGAGACACACATAGAAGCAGTGGATACCACGTCTGTCGTGGCCAGTGTGGGGCTATGAGGATCATCTGGCCCCTGTCTCTCTGAAGCTTAAATAGAGTTTTGGGAATGAGGGGAATGGGTGGGTAGGCATAGAGGAAGTCCTGACCCCAGTGAAGGTGGAAGGCATCCCTTACCTGACAATTGTGAGCCGTGATTCTGGAAGAGAATCGGGGAAGTTTGGCATTCTGAGGACTTGCAAAGAGGTCTATATCTGGGGTTCCCCAGATCTGAAAAATTTGAGCAGTTTGCTCTGGATGAAGAGACCACTCGTGTGGCAGCAGTACTCGACTGAGTTTGTCTGCCAAGAGATTTTGTATGCCTAGAAGATACACCTCTAGTAGGTGGATTTGAAGATCTCTGGCGAAGGCCCAGAGGCGTAGAGCTTCGTTGCACAGTGCCTGAGAACCCGTCCCACCCTGCTTGTTCACATAGAACATGGCTACTTGATTGTCGGTCTGGACAAGAACCGTCTTGTAGCTCAGGCGGTCCTGAAATACTTGAAAAGCATAGAAGATGGCTCTGAGTTCCAGGAGGTTTATGTGAAAATGAGCCTCTTGCTCGGTCCAGAGACCCAGAGTGGAGAGATTTTATTTATTTATTGTTCTTATATACCGCACTCTTAAAAATCAGCGCGGTTTACATACAACGGTATTGCGTCAGTAAGGCACTTACAATGAACTGGATAATTGAACTTGGGTTTCAACTGGGGGTAACTATGTACAAGTGCCCCCCAACCTAACTTGGACACATCTGTTGTCAAGGTGGCTTGGTGTAGTGGCTGCTGAAAAGGAGACCCTAAAGAAGGTTTTTCAACGATTGCCACCACTGTAGGGACGAAATGAGGCATGTAGAGTTTCTGATTTTGCCCCCCAGGCGACCCGACGCCTGTGTCCACTGAGAGGCTAGGGTCCACTGGGCTGCCCGCATGTGTAGGCGAGCATAGGAAACCACATGAACAATGGATGCCATATGCCCCAGTAGCTGAAGCATTTCTCGAGCAGTTAGAAATGTTTTCATAGCTGCTTGAGAGGCCAGCTGGAGTATTCGAGCACAACGTGGTTGTGGCAGGAAAGCCCTTGACTGCCACGAGCACAACATGGTTGTGGCAGGAAAGCCCTTGACTGCCTTGTATCTAGAAGAGCCCCTATGAACTCTAGGGACTGAGAAAGGGTGAGATGAGATTTTGGGAGGTTTATGACCAGTACTGCAGGATTTGCAGTGTACAGGAGAGAGCGGAGCTGGCTTCTGGAGCTGTTGATACTCGGATGAGCCAGTCGTCTAAGTAGGGAAGACTAATATCCCCCAGAGTTCTCAATAATGCTGTTACTACTGCCATGCATTCTGTGAAGACTCTTGGGGCAGAAGTCAGTCCAAAGGGTAGAACCCTGTACTGGTAATGTCTTCCCTGAAAGAGGAATCGAAGAAACCTCCTGTGATCTATATGAATGAAGATATGTGTGTATGCATCCTTTAGATCTAGAGAACATAGCCTATCCTGACTCTGAATGTAAGGTAGAAGTGTTCCGAGAGAGATCATCTTTAATTTTTCTTGGAATTTTTCTTGGAACTCCATGAGGTCCAGTATGGGTCTGTATCCCCTTGTCTTCTTTGGGATGAGGAAGTAGGGGGAATAGAAAGAAACCCATGTCCTGTTGGGACACAGGTACCTCCTCTATTGCTCCTTGAGCAAATAGTGAGGTTTCCTCTTGACACAAGAGAGTGGTGAAGGGGGCCCGAGAATTGAACTGCCTTGTGATGGTGGGAGGGGGCATACTGTGGAAATGGAGTTTATACCCCTCTGTTACAATGGAGAGAGTCCACTGCTCTGATGTTATCTGTTGCCACCTTTCGGCAAAATGATAGAGTCTGCCTGGAATGGTGAGAGGTTCTGGACCCTTTAGAGGTAGAATGACTAGGTTCTCTAGGAAGGAGTCAAAGCCCCTGAGGAGGCTGTGTCTGCAAAGCTGGTTGAGCTGTGGGGACTTGGGCCTTCCTCTGTTGTTTGGGATGCTGCTGCCCCTTTTGGGGAGCATGGACTGGGCAGTGGACAGCCTGGGTGTAAGATGGATAGAATTTCTTTTTCTTGTTGAAAAAGGGTTTCTTAGCTGTCTTTTTCTTAGCTGGGTTGGCCGTGGTCCTTGATAGTCTGTTCAAGGTGGTGTTTTCGGATTCAAGCTGAGCAGCTTTGTCATGCCAATCCTTGCCAAAGAGGTTTTCTCCTGTGCAAGGAATATTCCCCCAGCTTGTCTTGCACCCATTGTTCTAAATCAGCTGCTTGTAACCAGGCAATGCGACGTGCACCGATAGAAATAGCAGAGGTTCTGCTAATGCATTCAAAGCAATCAAAGATTGCACGGTTCATGAACTTAGAGACATTCTGGGCATGTTTGATCAGAGTGAGGAAGTCAGCCCTCTTGTCATCGGGAAGAAGTGGAGCCATGAGTTCCAAATCTCTTGCAACCTCCCGAAGAAACATACCCATATAAAGTATGTAGCCAATAGCATTGAGGACTGAAAGCACTGACGCCCAAAGGCATCGAGTGTCCTCGATTCACGACCTGGAGAGTTGGACGAATGCGTCTTAGCACTCTTGATTCTGCGCACTGTCAATTTCACCACCATGGAATGGTGTGGTAATTGTGTTTTTTGTAAACCAGGACATTGCGGCACCCAGTACATTGTATTGAGTCTCCTAGAATGTGGAGACACCGTCAGGGGTGTTTCCCACATCCTAAGCATGAGATTATGCAAAATTCGGTGAATGGGAAGGGTACTAGCCTCCTTAGGAACTGCCAGATACTGAAGAATTTCTAATTCTTCAGCTCTCGGTTCCTTCTCAGGGGTCACGGTGATCGAGAGTCCCCGTGCTATATCATGTATGAAGTCCTGAAAGGACATGTCCTCTGGAGGAAACATCCGATGCTGTGGTGAAGGAGAGGGATCCTCTGGAAGAACTGCCCTGGTACCGACAGAGTCCTCGGAATCATCGGAATCGGAGGATTCAAAATATTATCAGGCCGGATGCTCTCATATTGCTTGTCAGCGGTATCGATCGAAGTCGACATCAGAATGCCTCAATGCCGGAGACCGATTCCAGGGCTGGCATGGGAGGAAGCATGGACAGAGGCGCATCGGTCCATGCAGGTACATTCAGTACCGGTATCGGTATGGGTAACTGCGTTGATTGTAGCGGTTTTAGTGGTACCGAGTCTGCTATTAAAGCCTTAAGACTTCGCTTAATGGCCAGGATAAGTTGATCCATGGAGCCCGCTGATGTCTGGGTATCGGTACCAGCGGAGCAGGCCACAACACCAGAACATGGCACCAAGAGTTCTCCGGAGGTGGAAGCTTCGGGAACATCCTGGAACCCCGTTAATGCTTTGGAGGCAGGGACCTCCCACCGGGGCTGTGGCTGGTGTGTTTTCCTCAAGGGCAACGCTAATAGCATCTCGATGCTTAGAAGAAGATCTACCCTTTGAGGACCGCCAGTCTTGGAAGACCTGGGTTTGGTTACCTGAGATCCATGGGAGGAAGATGAAACCCTGGACGACGTCGATGCAACAGACATTGCATCTGAGGCAAAGAGGGTGCAGAGTTTTGCAGCTCTGTTCTGTAGGCCTCTTTTGGTCATCTTTCTACAAAGGAGACACTCCGATGGCAAATGGTCAGGACCTAAACATTTAAGACACTAATCATGGATATCGGTAGCAGAAATGGTACTGCTACATTTTGAACATTTTTTGAAACCACTATTTGGTTTCTCCATTTTGGAAGAAAAGAGGGCCTAGTGCCCAAAATGGCGCCTAGCACCAAGAGGGGACAGACCCTCAAAAAAAAAGTTATTCAATTTTTTTTTTTTTTAGAAGAAAATAAAGGCGGCACCAGTAGTACTGGTATAGGCATCGACGGGAAGGCAGACACGACCACAAAAAAGAAAATTTTCTGCGGTGACAGAGTTTGCTGCGTGTCAGCACCACGGAAAACGAAAAACTGAAGAGGGAGAGTTGGAAATGCGGGAAGGCAGTGGCACAGGCACAGTGGGATGCTCCCAAAAGCTTTCCTATTGGACGCTGGGGAGCGTTCCCGCGTGGGCTCCGTTGGTGCCGATGATACCCATATGTGAAAACTACATTCCTGCTTGTTCCTGGAGATTAAGGAATACAAACATAACAAGAACCCCTCCCCCAAACAAAAACCTTAATCTTACACTGTATACAAATAACACAATTGCATGTTAATAAATAAATACAAAAATGAAAATTAACTAACTTAGAATGAATAAATTTAAGGAAACTAAGAAAAAAAGGAAGGGGAGAGGCAAGCTCAACACTACTAGTGGTATCTTCTCAAATGGTCCCTTATTCTGATAGCATTAGAAAGGACTATCAAAACTTAAAAACAGGCAGATTAATTTCTTGCTTATAGATCATATCTTCATAAGAGGCTATTTTTGACATTTCTTTATATCTCATGGTCACTTTAGTGATTAACATGGTATTCCAGTGTCTTAGGACAATCCTTTTCACACTCACAGATAGTGATGATAGCCACTGCTGTTTAATCTTGCGCAACTTGTTACTACTCACAAATCATGCTCTAGATCACCGATTCTCAACTTAGTCCTCAGAACACATCTAACCAGTTAAGTTTTCAGGATAACCACAATATGCATGATATAGATATGCATGCACTGCCTCTAGCATGCATATTCATTGTAGTGCCCTGAAACCCTGACAAGCTAGGTGTGTCCCGAGGACTGGGTAGAGAACCCCTGCTCTAGATGCTTGCATTGTCTCCAGTCATATTTTCCTCCAGATGTACTGGAATTTTCCACCGCTCCAGAGTATTCCTCACCACATTTCCAACATGTCTGGGAACTGCTCTTCTCTAGGACTTGGAGTAGAGGAGTAGATTAGCGGTTAGAACAGCAACAGCTGGGTGACCAAAGAGACCAGGGTTCAAATCCCACCAATACTCCTTGTGGTCTTGGACAAGTCATCTAATGCTGCATCACTTGAGGTACAAATTTAGATTGTAAGTCCTTCAGAGACAGGGAAATACCTACTGTACCCAACTGTAACTTGCCTTGAACTGGAAATGCATGAGCTAATTTCCAGTAATTTCTTGAGTGGAGGAGTAGCCTAATGGTTAGAACACTGGGAACCAAGTGACCAGGGTCCAATTCCCATTAGCACTCCTTTTGGCCTTGGGCAAGTCAGTTAACCCTCCATTTCCTCAGAAAATCCAAGTTATCAATGTCCCTGTTTAATGTACATTACCAAGTTTAAGTTACAATGTAAACCACTTTGACTGAAATGATAAAGCAATATAAAAAAACTGTTTCATAAATAAATAAATACCTCCTTGGAAACTTTCAACAATATGAACCCAACTCATATTTGATTAAGTTTCTTGTAGCTCATCTTCCCACTAAGATTTCAATTTCAGATATAGATTGTTAGGATATGCAATTTAATGTTTTAGAGAATCAAGTCACTGAATGCCATCCTAAGATGTTCCTACACATTGTTGATATAGTCTGATTTTCCTAATGGTTTGAAACCAGATTGCAAGTCCTTGCTCAAGGCACGACTAACTGCTTTAAGAATTTCAAATCATAATCTTAATGTCATGAAGCAAATACTTCTATTTTATTTTTTTAGCTTACTTTTAGCCATTGTTCTTGGTTTTGGCCCAATAGTTTGCCTCCTGCTCCTTTTGGCTTCTAGCTTAATCAGAGCCAGCCTATATTGGTCTATGGCACCATAAGTCTTCAATCCCAATTTTAGCCATTCATCCACCTTCTTTCCCTCACCTTCTAAGCCTGTTATACCACTACACCTCAGACATTGGAAATAAACTGCAGTTGTCACCACTACCAAGTTGTAAGGGTAGAAAAAAATAAGGTCCCAAAACAGAAGGAGGTCCCTCAGATGGGTCTCTCCACAGGAGCACCTTGAAGAATGAGCTTAGGAGGCGGCTTCCTGAAGCCAGCCACCTGTTGTGGCACCAATTTTTTTCACTACCCTGGAGCCATAAGGCCATGATCTAAAATGGCCACCACTCCTGCCTGCAGTTCCTCAGCCACAAGAACTGCTGTCCCATTAGACCCCCAACCAGCTCCCTGAAAGCACAGTTACTTACCTGTAACAGGTGATCTCTGGGAACAGCAGGAATTAGTCTTCACATATGGGGTACGTCGGTACCGACGGAGCCCGCACGGGAACGCTGCCCAGCCTTCAATCAGAAAGCCTTTGGCAGCATCTCTCGCGCCTGCGCAGTGACTTCCCGCCTTCTCCACAGCCTCTCTTCAGTTGAGTTTCAGAGCTGAGACAAAGGCGAGGAGAGAAAAGGAAAAAAATAAAAAGATGCAACTCCTAGGGGAGGTGGGAGGGTTGTGAAGACTAATTCCTGCTGTTCCCAGAGATCACCTGTTACAGGTAAGTAACTGTGCTATCTCCAGGAACAAGCAGGAATGAGTCTTCACATATGGGGACTCCCTAGCTGGAGATGCCAGGGGGAGATCCCATAAAAATGCAAGTGCCTGGATCAGGGGTGCATTTTGTCTCCAGGAATCCCCGGCATCCAATGTGGGATGGAGGGTAGGAGTTGACAATAAAGGAGCTGTGAGGAAAGAAACAGCATAGTCAAGGACTAGAAGGTTCTACAGACATCAGGAGTCCTTGGTAGATATGATAAGTAGCATTAAACAAATTTAATGTACACTTAAAATATGCAGCTTACCTACTGTATTGTAGGAAGTAGAAAGCATGATGGAGTCTACTGGATAAGCAGTGCCGGAATCTTCAAGGTGACTTCTCAGAAGTGAGGATGAAGGTCCAGACCTGGAGGTAGTAGATGATCCAGGTGTCAACTGGGTAGGAGTAGACGTCAGGTCTTCAATGGAAAGCTTTATGGGAAAAGCTGAAAAGTCCTTTAGGCATCATTAACATTGAGGACTAAAGGAAGAAGACTGACAGAGTTGAAGAACTAGCCCAGTCCTGGCAGGAGAGGGGGAATGGAAAATCCCTATTCCCACGGAAAACAGTTGTGTACTCGAAGATAAAGATGTACACTGTTTTTCCTAGCTGGCGAGAGATAGGAAAAATATTGAAGCTCGATGCTTCAAGGACATAAAGAAAAAATGGAAGATGTTAGCACCAAGGTGGTTATTGGTGCCTAACAGTTTCTGTATCGTAACTTGGTATGGGACGTAGGGCGAAAGACTGTCTAAAACCTCTAAGAGGTAAATCATGTAGTATAGACAGTAAGGGTGATAGTAAATACGACTGACCAACCCTTAAGAAGCCCCCCATCAAACACATATACATGGGGATATATAAATATACATATGTCCAGATGTGTATATTAGGACATGGGTGGTGAAATATATATATATATATATATATATATATATATATATATATATATATATATATATATATATATATATATATATATATATATATAGAGAGAGAGAGAGAGAGAGAGAGAGAGAGAGAGAGAGAGAGAGATGATATACCTAGATATATGTAAATTTGTGGGGCATAGTTTAGCACCACCAGAGTAATGATATAGGTATGTAGACATATATGTAGATGCTACATACAGAACAACAGATTGAAGATACATGTCTACCACCCAGCCCCATAATTGTACATGGGTAATATAAAAGAAAAAGATTCTGCGTTCTACAAGAGGGTGAGCCCACTTGGGATATGGATAGAGAATCTATTTTCGTGGATTGAGGGATGCAGGAAGGCAATCCAACCAGTTATCCGTGATGTTCGCGTGAGAACAGATGAAGATATGAATCTGTAAGGAACAAGGCGGGAGTTCCACAGAACACTGACATGGTGGATGCCTTGGATTTTCACGCAGAAGAACTGATATCTCGTGTTAACACCCCAATCTAGAGGGGGTGCGGAGAACCCACTCAGGTATAGGAAGGGTTTATATGTTTTTCTCTAATAATAGAGGAACTTCAGAGACAAGGTCAATGCTCTATAGCAGTGATGGCTAACCTTTTTGAGCCCGAGTGCCCAAACTGCCGCACAAAACCAAAGAATTTCCTCAAAGTGCCAGCACGTCAATTTGCATAAATATTTGCATAATGCTAACATACACTAACTTTTAGTAAACATGTCTCTTAATGAGTGTATGGATAAAGACAGACTAAAAGATTTCTACATTACTATAATCCAGTGCCAACCGCCAGGCACATTAGGAACTACTACAAACACTGCCCATTTAGAACCAATAGCAAACCCGCCGTATCCTAACAGCACTACCAGGACTCACAAAGCACCACACCATACCTATCAAAAGGCAACACTGCAAATATTAAACCAATACATTTCAGACAATAACAATACATGACCTACTGGGGAAAGAGAACAAGTGGCAATGTCAAAAAGGAATTACATAAACAGAATACCTCAGCTCAGTTGCAATTGCTCCAGCCACTTTCTTCTGGTTTCTTCATGTTTTCTGCTAACTCTCCATCATCTGCTGTCCATTTGTCCTTTCTTCTCTCTTCTAGTTTTTTTTTCCATTCTCTCTCTCTACATCCGCTTTAACATACTAATCTTTCTCCTTTTGCTCTTTCCTCATTCCTATTTCATCCACTCAAATTTTACCCCTCCATCCTCAATCCCCACTTACTCTCCCAATACCCGGCCAATTGTAGATTTTTTATCCCTCCCACACAAAATATTTTTCCCCTCTCCATTTTACTCTCCCAGCCCCATCCCATTCTAATCCTCCCCCAGCATCAGCTCCCTTCTAGTTCCAGCCTCACCCAGCATCCATTCCCTTCTAGTCCCTGCATCAGCCCATTTCCAGTCCTAGCAACCCCCCACCCCAATACCAGTCCTAGCCCCCCCCCATCAACTCACTTCCAGCCCTAAACCCCCATCACCCCATTTCCAGACAGCCCCCATCAGCCCACAGCCCATTAGCAGTCCTACCCCCCCAGCCCATTAGCAGTCCTACCCCCCCCCCGCCCG
The DNA here is from genome assembly GCA_033557465.1 of Ichthyophis bannanicus. Classification (NCBI taxonomy): domain Eukaryota; kingdom Metazoa; phylum Chordata; class Amphibia; order Gymnophiona; family Ichthyophiidae; genus Ichthyophis; species Ichthyophis bannanicus. The sequence goes on along the minus strand of CM066041.1, from coordinate 198,407,736 downwards.
CCCGCCCATTAGCAGTCCTAACCCCCCCAGCCCATTAGCAGTCCTAAACCCCCCCCGCCCCGCCCATTAGCAGTCCTAACACCCCCCCTCCTGCCCATTAGCAGTCCTAACACCCCCTCCTGCCCATTAGCAGTCCTAACCCCCCCCTCCTGCCCATTAGCAGTCCTAACCCCCCTCCTGCCCATTAGCAGTCCTAACCCTCCCCCCCCTGCCCATTAGCAGTCCTAACCCCCCCTCCTGCCATTAGCAGTCCTAACCCCCCCTGCCCATTAGCAGTCCTAACACCCCCCCTCCTGCCCATTAGCAGTCCTAACACCCCCCCTCCTGCCCATTAGCAGTCCTAACCCTCCCCCCCCTGCCCATTAGCAGTCCTAACCCCCCCTCCTGCCCATTAGCAGTCCTAACCCCCCCTGCCCATTAGCAGTCCTAACTCCACACCTCCTGCCGATTAGCAGTCCTAACACCCCCCCTCCTGCCCATTAGCAGTCCTAACCCCCCCTCCTGCCCATTAGCAGTCCTAACCCCCCCCCTCCTGCCCATTAGCAGTCCTAACCCCCCCCTCCTGCCCCTTTTCAGACCACCCCCCCCCCGGCCCATTAGCAGTCCTAACCCCCCCCCCTCCTGCCCATTAGCAGTCCTAACCCCCCCCCCCCCGGCAAATTTTTTTAAAAAAAAAGCAGGCTCTGGCTGCTGCCGCGGCAGATTACAATGTCCCGCGGGGCCCCCTCCGCCCGCTAAGCCCCTCTGCAAGGGCTTTCAGATTCGCGAGGGAGAGCGTCTCCCTCGCGTCTCTGTTAAGCCCGCAGGGGCTAATGGGAAATTTCCCATCAGTCCCAAGGGGCTGATGGGAAATTTCCCATTAGCCCCTGCGGGCTTAACAGAGACGCGAGGGAGACGCTCTCCCTCGCGAATCTGAAAGCCCTTGCAGAGGGGCTTAGCGGGCGGAGGGGGCCCCGCGGGACGCTGCATTCTGCCCTTGCCGCGTCCGCGGCAGCAGTCAGAGACAGCTTTTTTCTTTTTTTTGCGGACCTATTGCCCGCGTGCCAGCTGCAAGGCCTTCGCGTGCCACAGCTGGCACGCGTGCCATAGGTTCGCCATCGCTGCTCTATAGCAAGGCCCCCATAGTAGAAAGCTTCTCTGAAGACTGCAGAGAGCATTGTGCAGGAGAGCTATGAGATAAACTGACTGAAAGTCAGGTATGTTGCCATATCCTAGGAAAGGAGATGGTTAGAATAATGTGAGAAAGTCTAAACAAGTAGGAGGATCCAAGACAGCTTGGAATCACTACTGAGGCTAGACAAAATTTTGAACAAGGGACTGGAACTTGGAAAAAGTCCCAGTAATACAATTACTGTAACTCCTGCAGGCTGAGCTGCTGACGGAAACAGCAAAGAGATTGTCCTGTGCTGAATCAAGAAAAACAGACAAGAAAAAAGAGGGGATATCTCTTATTCTTGTCTGGGGAACGAGCTTGCCAGAGAAGTAGTTCCGTATGGTAGCCCTCAAGTAGTTGGAGGGTGACGTACCCATGGGGTAAGTCAACTGAAGGAAAAAATGTTCAGTTGGGATAGAAACTATCAGGTGATAGTTGCAACTGCTCCTCTAGAGAGTAAGAAGAGGAGAAGTGTGTAGTACCTGAACAAAATAATTTTTTTTTTTTTGACAGGTTAGTACACTGAAAAGGAAAAGCACAGTGAAGAAACTTCTAAGATGTAGAAGGAAAGTGTAAGTTACAATTCCCGGTCCCTATGGTTGCTGGGAATGCGGAGACTGGCCAGAACTGGAGGACTTCAGACTAGGTTGAGGCGTCCCTTGTTTAGGTACAGCCGAATGATGGGCAGGAGATGAATGAAACTTTCTTTTCTTAGGGAAAGAAGGTTTGGTAGGACATTTCCTACTATTTGAAAAAGAAGGTGGCGTAGAGTGGTTTCTAGTGGTAGAAGAGTCAGGGGAGCATTGAGCAACCTGACGTAAAGCCTCCTTATTAAAAAGGCCTTCCCCTGTACAAGGAGAATGAGCTAGTTTAGTTTGTACCCGTTTGCTCAAGTCTGAAGCCTCAAGCCAGGCTCTGCGACGTGCTGCAATGGCAATAGCAGAGGATCTGCTAACGGACTCAAAAGAATCTATAGAAGCACGAGACAGGAACCAGGATATATTCCGACTGTGATTGATGAGCAAGGAATAATCAGTAGCCTTGGGCTCTGGTAAAAAAGGGGTCAAAAGAGACAATTTCTCTGTGACTTCCTGGAGTGTTAGACTCATGTGAAAAATATATGAGAGAACTCTGGAAGCCAGCATAGAGTTTTGGAAGGCCTGACGGCCAAAAGCATCGAGTGTTCTTGAAGAACGACCTGGCGGAAAAGAAGAATGCTTCTTCTTGCTCTTAACTTTCCTCAGTGCCGATTCCACTACAAGGGAACGATGAGAAAGTTGTGGCTTTTGGAACCCTGGAGAGGGTGGCACTCGGTACCGAACCTCAATGTCTGGAGAAACTTGAGGAAGTCGTAAGGGCGATTTCCAAACCCTGAGAAGGAGATCCTGCAGAGCAGGATGTAAAGGAAAGTTTATATTTTCCATTTGTGCCGGTGAGCCATGAGTAGGATCACAACCAGGGATAGAAATATTAAGGAAGGTTGCCATATCCCGGAGAAAAGCCTGGAAAGACTGATCTCCTATGGGAACTATCCCTGGTAAGGCTAAAGAAAGAGCCTGAGTATCAGAGGACGTACAGGGTACTGCACCAATGCCAGGTATCGGTTCCAAACTAGGCATCGGTGCAAAAACAGGCATCAACATCGGTACTGATAAAGGACTAGCAGGTGAAGTAGCCATCGGGAACTGCTGTAGTGGTACCGAGATCATGAGGGAGTTATGGCTAGGATCTTCGGAACTACCTATCTGGAAACGACAGGAGTCAGTTCCGGGACGCGTCGGTACGCAGTCCTCGAGACTCGATATCGACTCAAGACTTGGCATCGAAGAGAGCGAGACTATCGATGCATGTCTCGACAGTTCCGACGCCGGTGGCAGTATCGGCGATGCCGATACCACTAAGGCAGCCTGGGTGACATCGATCGATACCGACGGTACCGAGGATACCCGATGAGCACCTATCCATCCCGATGCCGATGCTAGGGTATCGGAACCGATCGACGCCGGTACCGTCCCAGAGCATGGCTGAGATTGAGGGAAGTCAATGCGGTGCGTATCGATCGGTCCCGAAGGTACCGAGGATGCCCGATGACGATCCCTGGTGAAGAGTGGAGTACTCGACACCAGTGCCGATGCCGGAGGCTCGGTACCGCTCGAAGCGGATACCACCCCCGCACATGGCTCAGGTATGTTCTGTGAGGGGTGAGCCCCAGGAACATCCTGAAACCCCTTTAACGCTTTGGAGCCCGAAGACTCCCGCAGGGGTAATGCCAATGGATTCTTGAGGGTAAGGCCGGAGCCGTCACCATGCTGGGCATGGGACATACCACTCAAGCATTGACTAGTCTTAACAGACTGTTTTTGGTTACCTGATTCTGTGAAGTAGAGAAACCGGGTACCCTCACTGCCGAAGAAAAAACGGTATCGAGGGAAACTCTAAATACTGAAGGTTTCCTCACAAAATAATCTCCTGACAAGTCAGGGGAAAAAGGGTCAGGACCCACACAGTTGAGACACCAACTATTGGTGTCTAAAAAGAAACAGGTGTTTCCGCATCGGATGCACTTCTTAGGAAAAGAAGGCTCCATAATGAAAAGGCCTAGTAGGCCTAAGAAGTTAAGGCAAAAAAACTGAAGAAATGTTTTACAGACTTTAGCCAAAAAACCACCGGCGGTACCGGTGGTAGCGGGAAAAACAGCCGCGACCACAAGAAAACAAAAAACTAAAATAATTAAAGCAATTAAAAAGAAAAGTTTCTGCGGTGACAGGAGGACGTCCTGCCGGCTCTGCGGAAAAACGAAAACTGAAGAGAGGCTGTGGAGAAGGCGGGAAGTCACTGCGCAGGCGCGAGGGATGCTGCCAAAGGCTTTCTGATTGAAGGCTGGGCAGCGTTCCCGTGCAGGCTCCGTCGGTACCGACGTACCCCATATGTGAAGACTCATTCCTGCTTGTTCCTGGAGATGAAGTAACTCCAGGATATGTTGAAAGTTTGGTGAGGAGTACTACAAGAGGTGGAAAATTCAAACATCTTCAGCATGATTTGCTGGTAGCAACAATGTGTACATAAGCCTAGAGTCTGGTGTTGTACTAAGACTTCCTTTTCCAGGAGCTGTGAAGGCCACACATTGCTAACTTTGGCTATGCCAATAAACAGAAGCTAGCTCAGAAACGGAACCCAGGCTTCTCACATGGCAGCACTGTCACTGAACCATTGAGTTCATGATTATTCTCAAATCCTATACACAACACAAAATTTCTCCAGGAAACCACTTCAAAATGTGTTCTTCTAAATCATGCAAATGACTAGACTTTGAAAACAGTTTTCATCGTATGCCAATCAACTACAAAAACAGAACGGCCAAAAATGTAACACTGACTTCTAAATTGTTGGCACACCAATGGATTTAGATATTAGGAATGCAAAAGAAGGAATTCTGTGCATATTTAAAAACATATGCTGGAACATCGTGACAAAAAATTTGATTATTCTGTTTAGGGTCTGCGAGTTTTCTTGGAATTTATTGATACAATTGATTTCTTTAAACTGATGATATTTTATGGACAGACTCTAATCAATCATATTTTACAATATAAGGATTATACTTACCTTGCTGTCTGAAAGATCATAAATTTTCTGGCTTATATAGGTGACATCAGGTTTATTTTCATTGTAAATAGCCCTTCTGGAAACATTTTTATTAGGCTTTGAAAGTCTTAATGTGGCCTCTTCCAGTCGTACAAAGACAGAATGAGTCAACGTAGCATGGTAAGTTTCAGGATCATAATTACAAATTTCATTCATCCATCCCTGGTGGAAAAGAAAAGACATTTGAATAAACAGTACTCAGAAACTCAGAAGTTAATATGGAAAAATATTTAAATTACAGATTCCTAGATATTTGTTTTCAACACCGGACCCTGTAAGTCAGTTATTCCATAGATACATCCTTATAACAACAGGTCTGTATGGTTATGCTTTCCATTCAGAATCCTTTGATTTTAAAGTCACCAATGATGTACACAATCTAATGACTAATCCCCAAGAAGTGAATGGAGATAAAATTGGAAATATTTGCAAGATTACATTATATGCACTGAAGTGGCACATTTCAGCAACACAGCATTGAATCAAAAGTACTAATAAAATAAAGGACATGGGGGGAGGCAAGATGGCGGCTGAGTGAGCTCACAGCATTTTTCTCCCCATTCTCTGTTCTGTTGGGGTGTAGTTGCACTGACCTGGTTGTTGGAGATGGGGAGGAGGAGGAGGAAGCGCAAGCAGGCATTCCTACTTTCGTGTAATGCCAGGACAATTGATGCGGGCCAACGAACATTTCAGACTTGTGAATTTGCACTGTTGAGTTCTAGAGAGGCATCTTCGGCGGCAATGTCGGGAAATGACCTGGCAGAGCAGAGCATTTTGGGGGTTTGGCTTTCCCCCGAATCGCAGACTTCTCCAATTCAACCCGGAAGTGTTGGGGCATGCGGTGAAGTGCCTCCCGGTGAGCTGGCTGTAAGCACGCCTGTTTCGGGAGGTGAAGAGGGCTCACCTGTGCCTGGCTCCCACTTATCTGTGGCTGTTGCTTCAGCAGGGACATCGCAGGTGGCACCAGAAGCTACCGCAGGAAGTGGTGTGTCTGCTCTAGGTGTCAGGCGGCTAATGGAGACGCTGTGGGACACTGTTGCAGCTTTGAATAACTCCTTATTGCTGGTTGTTGGAACTGTGAGTAAAGATGTTGTGACTTTTAAAGATGAATTACAAGGGGTCTCTAGAGCCTGTGCAGAATAGTCAGTGAGGTTGACCCAAGTTTCTGCAGATTTAGAACAACTTCGGCGAGTTCAAGAGACCCAGAATAAAGATGGGACTGTGTCCTCAAGGAAGGTGCAGTACTTGGAGAATCAGGCTCAGAAGTTTAATTTGAGATTGTTGAATTTTCCACGTTCCCCAATTTGTTCCCCCTTGGAGATGGTGCGTAGATACTTCAGGGAAGTATTACAGCTTACCCAGGAGCAACTACTCCCTCTCAGTGGGGCTCAGTACCTATCTCTGGGATCTTCTACTTCGGTTGCTGCAGGTGACACGTCCAGTGTGGCAGAGGACCTTACTGGTTTCCTGGAGAACTCAGTGGATGTAGTGACTGGATGCTCCACTTTGCTTATTACGCTGGTTCTGGAGTCTGATAAATCTTTGATACTTGGATCTTATTTCAAGAATTTTGGTGTGCAGTTTATGGGTTCATTGGTTCGTATTTTCGCAGATTTGGCTCGTGATACCCAAGCAAGGAGGAGGGAATTTTTGGGATATAAATCCCAGGTTCTCTCTTACGGTGGGTCTTTTTTTTCTTAAGTTTCCTTCTCAATCTTTTATTTCCCATAATGGTAAGAATTTTCTGGGTTTTTTTTAGCAGAGACAGCTACTGGGATTCTTGGTGGCTAGGGAAGAACTCATTACTGTAGCGGCTTCCTACCTGGCTGATGCATGAGACTCCACTTAGTCTGTATGATTGATTTTCAATTTTGGGTTCCCAATTTATGTATTTCTTATTTCTCTTCCTCTTTTTCCTTTATGGTGTATTTCTTTTTTTGGAGGATGAGTTATACTCTGATGTGTTTTCGTTTTACCTTTTTTTGTTGTATTACTAAATGGAAGTTACCATGTTTTTTTCCTTCATTCTTGTATGTATTGTATTAAAATTTAATAAATTAATAAATAAATTAATTAATTAATTTAAAAAAGTACTAATAAAATTAATTTGGTTTATATTCCTAAGAACATCTTGGGTTTTCTTAAGATTTCAACATGCACTGTATTAGGTTTCTGGATGAATCTGAACATTAGAAATCACTAAGCAGAGACTTGTGATATGGCTCCCACCATTCCCTATCCAGACTAGAAAGCATTAAGAAACTTCCCAAGCAGCAAGCAAGACTGAACTCAAAATATAAGACTCAAGAACCATTAGCTAAATCAACAGGCAACCATCAGAACAAATAACTGTACAAATATTTGGCTCTCTTATCATAGTCTAATCCTGACTAGGCACTGCCACAAAATACAATGTAAAGGCAGCAAAGCTTCAAAACCTATAGCAAAGTCTTCTAGGGTGGGCCTGGACTGGTCTAGCAGGATTCAAGGAAAGGAAATTATCAGATATGATTAAACAGCTCCTTATCATCCTGCTAGACCAGTCCAGATAAGTGGGTTGTACCCAAGCAGACAGAACCCAGGGTGGGAGGAAGATGACAGCACTTACTGCCACATGCAACCTGTACTGCTTCAAAAAAGGTACTCTGAGAGGACCAGGTAGCCACTTTACAAATGTCTTCTGAAAACACCAAGGCAAACAACCCAGGAGGAAGCCTGGGACCTAAGTGAGTGAGCCCCTACTCCCTATGTACCTGCTTCCCAACCAAAAGGTATGCTGAGCCAATGGCTTCTTTGATCCAATGGGAAATAGAGGACTTGATGTGCTGCCGGTCTTTTCCTCGGATTGCTGAAGAGAACAAAAAGATGGTCTGACCAACAAGAGGATGATCACTTCTAGGTATCTGAGCAATACCCTCCTTATGTGGAGCAGACACAGAGGGGGACTTGACTGAAGATCCTTCTCAGAAAAAGAAAGCAAAAGAACCACTTGATTGAGGTGAAAAGGTGAGGTCAGAGAGGCTGTTGCCAAAAAAGCATCTTTCAGGAAAAGGAAAAAAGAGCCAAATGATGAAAACTGGAAACAGCACAAGCACTGGCAAGTTAAATGCAAGGCATTGATAAGGCAGGCAAGGAGAGAATTTGAGAAGAAGCTTGCTGTGGAAATAAAAATGCGTAATAAAGACTTTTTCAAGTACATTCATAGCAAAAACCTGTGAGAGAGTCAGTTGGACCATTAGATGAAAGAGGGGTAAAAGGGGCACTTAGAGGGGACAAGGCCATAGCGGAGAGACTGAATGAATTCTTTGCTTCCGTCTTTACTGAGGAAGATGTAGGGACGTTACCCATGACTGAAGTGGTATTTAAAGGTGATACTGCGAAGAATTGAAAGAAATATCGATACACTGGGAAGATGTATTACAACTATTTGATAAACTGAAGAGTAACAAATCACCTGGACCAGATGGTATACATCCAAGGGTGTATAAAGAACTGAAATATGCATACCTGCTATTAGTAATCTGTGAACTATCATTAAAAACATCTGTAATACCTAAAGATTGGAGGATGGCCAATGTAATACCAATTTTTAAAAAGGGTTCCAGAGGTGATCCAAGAAACTACAGACTGGTGAGCCTGACGTCAGTACCGGGAAAAATGGTAGAAACCATCATAAAGAACAAAATTACTGAACATTTAGATAGTCATGGCTTAATGGGAGACCCCCAACATGGCTTTAGACAAGGAAGATCTTATCTTACTAATATATTTTTTTTGAAGGTGTAAACAAACAGGTAGACAAAGGTGAGTTGGTTGATATAGTGAGTTTGGAAGGAGTGGCTCAGTGGTTGGGACAGGCTACCTCAGGTCAGAAGGCTGCGGGTTCAATTCCCGCATGGGGATAAGCAACTTCAGGCCGGAGGGACAGTGGTCTCTAGTCCCATGGCCACTCCTTGTGGCCTTGGGCAAGCCACTTAACCCTCCATTGCCTCAAATACCACTTAGATTGTGAGCCCTTCGGGGACAAGGGAATAAAAAGTACCTGTTAGTATACATGTAAACCGCACTGATTCTAAATAGCGCGTTATAAAAAAATAAAATAAAAACAGTGTATTTGGACTTTCAGAAAGCCTTTGACAAGGTCCCTCCATCAGAGACTTTTGGCAAAATTAAAAAGTCATAGGATAGGAGGCAGTGTACTATTGTGGATCAGGAACTGGTTAAAAGAAAGAAAGCAGAGGGTAGGGCTAAATGGCCAATTTTCCCAATGGAGAAGTGTGAATAGTGGAGTACCCCAGGGATCTGTGCTGGGTCCACTGCTTTTAACATATTCATAAAAATGACGTGGAAATGGGAATAACGAGGGAGGTAATCAAATTTGCAGATGACACAAAACTATTTAAAGTTATTAAAATCTATGAGGATTGTGGAAAATTGCAAGAGAATCTTGATAAATTGGAAGACTGGGCATCCAAATGGCAGATGAAATTTAATGTGGACAAGTGCAAAGTTATGCACCTAGGAAAGAACAACCCAAACTATGGTTACACGATGCAAGGATCCACATGGAACTACCACCCAGGAAAACGATTTAGGCGTCATCGTGGATAACGTGTTAAAACCCTCCGCCCAGTGTGCAGTGGCGGCCAAGACAGTAAATAGAATGCTAGGTATCATAAGGAAAGGAATGGAAAATAAAACAAAGGATATTATAATGCCTCTATATTGTTCCAGAGAAGAGCCACCAAAATGGTAAAGGGGATGGAAGGATACCCCTATGAAAGGAGGCTAAAAAGGTTAGGGCTCTTCAACCTGGAAAAGAGACGGCTGAGGGAAGATATGATAGAGGTCTATAAAATTAATGAATGGAGTGGAACAGGTAAACGTAGATCAACTGTTTACGTCATCAGAATATAGAAAGACTAGGGGACATGCAATGACGTTACAGGATAACCTATTTAAGACTAATAAGAGAAAATATTTTTTTCACTCAACGTGTAATCAAACTCTAGAATTTACTGGAGGATGTAGTAAAAGCTGTTAGTGTAGCTGGGTTTAAAAAAGGTTTGGACAAGTTCCTGGAGGTAAGGTCCATAAATCATTATTAAAAGTGACCCAGGATATCACTGCTTGACCCAATACAAGCATTGTGGAACCTATGTCTACCTATGGAACCTATGGAAACTACTAGGTACTTATGACCTAGATTGGCCACTGTTGGAAACAGGATACTGGGTTTGATGGACCTTAGTCTGACCCAGTATGGCATATCTCATATTCTTATGTTCACCTTTGGAAAGAAGAATGGCACTGTTTGCAAAGTAATGGAAGCTGTCAAGATGACCAAGAAGGGCTTGAGGTAGCACAGGTCTGCAGTTCAAAGACTCATCTGGCAGAAGTAATAGCACCAGAGAGTGGAGGAGTAGCCTAATGGTTAGAGCACTGGCTTGGGAACCAAGAGACCAGGGTTCGATTCCCACTAGCACTCCTTGTGGACTTGGGCAAGTCACTTAACCTTCCATTGCTCAGAGAAATCCAAGTTATCAATGTCCCTGTTTAATGTACATTACCAAGTCTGAGTTACAATGCAAACCGCTTTGATTGAAATGATAAAGCGGTATAAAAAAACCCCTGTTAAATAAAATAAATTATGGACAGGTTTGAAAGGGTGCCATAGCAGTGCCTTCAACATCAACAAAAGGCTCCACTGGAGAACTACTGATGCACGGGAGGACTGTTTATTCCCCCTGAGGGCACGAGAAACATCACGGTAGGTTGACAAGAACAAACCCTCTTGGTAACATGCCAAAACCACTAACCGAACCTTAAGAGAACACGGCACCTATTTCCACTTTCCTAGCCAAGAGGGTCAGAACAGAACGCCACCTCTCAAAACTCCTCCAAACTCTTACATAGGCAAAGGAGGTTGAGGCACTACAGGCCTTAAACAGGCTATTCACTGCTGCTCCTGGGTAGCCTCTTTTGAAGGCTTTAAGCAAGAAGGAAGCAGGGGCTTTGACAAAGAAAGCCTTTCTCCTGTGCCACAATCTATGTGGCTAGTCTGGGGATATCAGGATCACCAAACCTGGATCAGTCTGAATACTACAGAGGAGGTGGCTCACCAAGGGCCACAGAGGGAAGACAAGATCCCCCCTCTGGGGCCATATATTGAGCAGGGCATCCAAGCCCATCGCTTGTAGGTGACTAAAGAAGTTGTTTATCTTGGCACTGTCCCATGTGGCCATCAGATCAAACATCTGGAGACCCCACCTTCACACTATGAGGCTGAATGCATGGAGGCTCAACTCCCTTTCTCCAGGATCTACCGTTATAACTCAAGAAATTAGCCTGAATGTTGTCAACATATCTGCTATGTGGGCTGCTGACAGAATATTTTTTTTTTGCACTTTATATACCGCCCTTGTCGAGACATTAGGGCGGTTTACAATAAGTAAAACATGTCTACGCTATGGGAAAATGGAAAAGAACGCCATAATAATATAGCAAAGGTTAGAAGTAGTAGATCATTAGCAAATAACACAAGAGAGCAATACTTAAGTAGGGTATACAGAGGGTATCACAGGGGAGGGTCGAAGGCCTGTTCAAACAAATGAGTTTTTAAACAAATTTTTGAATTTTGGGTATGAGGATTCTAAACAGAGGGAGGATGGCAGGG